>CP021227.1:1200000-1821498 GCA_003999685.1 Taiwanofungus camphoratus
TATCACAACACCCACACCTCCAATAGCTCCAACCTTCGCCTCCGAGTTGGCTGAGGACAGCCAAGGTCTCAATAGGGAGGAGGAGAGCTACGATAGCGTCCCAAGATCCGAAATGGCCAAGGAAGCTGACGCAAGACTTGACTTAGTAGCAAAATTCCTACGAAGCCTCGCGAGACCTGCCAACCTATCGGATGCAGAATACGAAGGTTTCGTAAAATACTGTCTTCTATTCTTCCTCGACGAGGACATACTTTGGCGCAAAGATCCACAAGGAGCTCACAAACTAGTTGTAAAGCAGGCAGATCGTCTACGAATCCTCCGAGAATGTCACGATGCAGTCGCGCATCGAGGAATACACGCTACGAAGGTGCTGATTTCGGAGCGGTTTTGGTGGCCCTACCATCATATCGACATTGCCTGGTATGTTCGAAGCTGCCACCTATGCCAGATTCGCCAAGTGCGGCAGATCCTAATCCCGCCTACGGTCGCTATGCCCGCTCCGATCTTCGCAAAGGTTCATATAGATACCATGCATATGCCCCCTTCTAACGGATTTAGGTACTTGGTGCAAGGCCGGTGTTCTCTAACCCAGTACCCCGAATTTCGGATGCTTCGCAAGGAGACGGCTAAAGCTTTGGCAGAATGGCTCTTCGAAGACTTTGTTTGTAGGTGGGGTGCGCTATCGGAGATAGTCACGGACAACGGCGCTCCCTTCGTAAAAGCCACGAACTACATAGCGAAGAAGTACCAGCTACGACACATCCGAATTAGCGGATACAATTCGCGTGCCAACGGACTGGTGGAGAGGCCTCACTTCGATGTTAGGCAGGCTCTATTCAAGGCCGTGGATGGCGAAGAGTCTAAATGGTCTCAGGCAACGTACTCAGTCTTCTGGTCCGAAAGGATCACGACTCGAAAGCGCATGGGATGTTCGCCCTATTTCGCGGTCACTGGCACCCACCCTGTTATCCCTTTGGACGTCGTAGAGGCCACCTATATCCTTCCTCCTCCGTCTTCTATGCTATCCACGACCGATCTTATCGCACGTCGAGCTATCGCATTGCAAAAGCGGGTGACTCAGATAGCGGAACTACATTCGAAGGTCTACGAAGCGCGAAGACAAGCTGCTCTGCGATTCGAAGAGAAGCATAAGCACTCCATCCACGATTTCAACTTCGAAAAGGGCGATTTAGTACTAATTCGCAACACACAGATAGAAAAGTCCCTAAATCGGAAGATGCGACCTCGCTACCTCGGCCCAGTACTCGTAGTATCTAGGAACAAAGGTGGTGCTTATATCCTATGCGAATTGGATGGTTCGGTACTCGACAGGCCTACGGCAGCCTTCCGAGTCATCCCCTACTTAGCGTGAAAAGCCCTCGAACTTCCTACCGAACTCTTGGACGTGTCGACGGAGCGACTTCGCGAACTAGAGCTGACTACCACCCAAGGCGATGACGAAGAACTAGGATCGTATCCCTACTCTCCTAAGTCCGGCTCTAGTCCATCCGAAGCTCACTAAAGAATCAGAGGAGCAATTGACGATACCCCGACTTTAGCTAAGATTACGCTACGTCCATTTTACTTTTCGCTTACCCTTTGGTCATGTTTTACATTCCCCAACAAGCCCCCACTCAGTTTTGACAGCTACGAAGTTCCGAATGTCTACGAATTTTTACTTACAACATTTCCTACTTTTTACTATAGTGATTCAACTCACGAAGTCGCGATATCGTTCTAAAGGCTCCTAAAACGCTGAGCGGAGCGAAGATTGCGCGAGGGGCCTTAAGCCCTTCAAGGCCATGATGATTTACTGAGCCTAAATGAGCGCATTTTATCCCCCTAAGTCTTCTAATTCTTCGCTGTGTCGTTTGGTTACTTCACGCACTTAGGAACCTTTTCACAAGGACGACGTTTGCGTCCGCTTTATTCAGACTACTGTACACATATTGGAAAAGGTCCCTAGCAAAGGGACGCGCAACGAGAGAGAATACAGCACGTTGGTGCGACAGATACGGAGCGGGCGAGATGACGAACTACGAACCCCCCAACTTCTAAACCTCGGCCTCAGCATCTTCCTCATCCTGCTCGGACTCACCGGAGGGACCAGGATCAGTAGAGGAGGCGGCGACGCGACGGCGAGGAAGAGGGAGAGAGCTCAAGTCGAGCGGCGCAGGCGTACGACCAGTTAGGGCGGTTTCGGCGCGATAGAGCCCCGAGATGTAGTCTTCGAGACGCATCGCGCGACTCTCGGCCATCGCGCGGTCATACCAGAGGCCTTCGACAACGGCTTGATGCGCAGGGGTAAGGCCGTCCAAGTATTCGGCGCCGTTAAGGGCCAGCGAGGCCTCGAGCGACATCGTAGGCGCAGGGGTCGACTTCGCCTTCTTGGACTCACGGGCGCGAGGCGGGGACACCTGAGGAGGTTGGCCCGCAGCTAGGGAACGTCTTAACATCAGCAATGTCGCGATAACGAGGGCACGAGAAGCCCTACCACGCTTCGAAACGCGCACGCCGCGCTCCTTACCGTCTACGGAGAATCCGCCCCAATAACACCCCTGCGACTCTCGCAGGCACTTACCACACTTCACGGCGCCCGCGGGGAGTTCGCACTCGAAGTCTGCGGTGTAGGTGCTGCAGCGATCGCACTAGGTAGCAATCATAAGCCGCGAACGGTCACGAAAAGGACGTGCACTCACCTTCGCATGAGTTCGCCTATGCTCCGCCGCCTTCGCCATGTTAGCCAGGGCTTCGGGCGTCGGAGGAGCCTTCGCCTTCGCAGTGTCCTTCCCCTGAGCAGGAGGGACCCCTACGAAGACACCCGAACTCGTGGACGAGGCGAGTTCGCCGACTTGGCCGCTAGAAACGGAGGCCATGATCGAGCTGGCCTGGGAAGCCGCGCGAGTAGAAGCTGCTGCCTTGGCCCGAGCTGAGGGACGACGAGTACGCGATGAGGTACGACTAGGGGCCGGCGAAGGAGCAGAAGACGAAGCCGCAAGTTGGGCAGCACGTTCAAGCGCAGCGCGCTCGGCCGCCTCCACACGAAGTCGTTCGGTCGCGCGGGCAAGTTCGCGCTGCGCGTCTCGCTCTTGAAGCATAGCGGCGAACTGAGGAAAGCCGGTACGCGCCCACGAGATCCACGACGAGTCCGCGAGAGGGAGGATCGCCGTCAAACCTTCGACGATGGCGGCCTCTAAAGTAGGATCGGCAGGAGCGTTCGAAGCCTGGGACAGGACCCGCCAGTTACCCTATAACGCAGTGAAGACGATGTAACGGGCGACCGAGGAGGGTACGTACCACACGACGTCCTAAGTTCCTCGCCCACCGCAAGTAATCTTCGGCCTCCGCTACGCCCTCCGGACGAGAATCGAGGAGCGCCAGGACGTCGCTGTGAGCTAGGCCAACACCATCAGAGTCCATATCGTCGAACATGATGGGGAAGGGAAAGGCAAAAGGGAAGGAGGAGAAAAAGATAAGAGGCACCCACGATTTAGCTTCTATCAGGATATCGCCCGCTTCGCAGATCGGACGCGATAGGCTACAAATTCCCACGGTCGCGCACACTGACTGAGGACAGTCAGGATTTCAATAGGGAGGAGGTGATGAGTCCCGTAGCCTCCTGGCCCCCGAATCGCGATTTTAGGAGCTTTCTAATCCCCCAACCGACCACTCTAAGACTCTCCTACAGCCTACGACAGGAGGGATAGGTTCCTATAATATTCCTAACGCCCCCTCTCCTTCCTAAACCCTCCTAACACCCTACGAAGTCTTGCGAAGTCACACGAGGTGCTACGAGATTTCGAATGCTAGACGCGAAGTCCCTAACTCCTGCTAAGTCCACTATCGGACACTGCCGGCCCTCCCATACTGTTCCATTGGATCTAGGTCCTATCTACTACGTCACTCATCCCGGGCTTAGCTAAGAAGTCTTAGCTAAGTCTCTCCTAGCTCTTGTGATTGCAGCTACCTCCGATAGGCTCCGAAACGGTCCGAAGTTCCGGAAGTTGGACTTAGGAAGCCTTGTGCACCCCCATGGGTCTCGATCCTATGCCATAAGGCCATCCTAGGACGTACCCATATGACCCTCCACCCATTTAGGACACCTCCTGCCCCGATTAGGCCAAGTCCCGCTGCTAAGGACTTCGTGCACTCTTAGCCCACTAAGATAGGTGATCACGGCGCATGGCTGCTCTCGGATAGTCATCCCGCCCTCGTGAATAAACTTGGTCACCTTTCTACCGTACGTAGTTCCCCTGTTTCAGTTCCTAATTAGTTCCTATCCCCCTCGTGTTCACTTCGGAGTCCATGCGTTTTAGTACACATTTCGGACTCGTAAGGATCGCTTCGCGCAAGATTAGTTCACCTCACGTTCCCCTATTTAGTCAGAGGTAGTTTACTATGTACGACAGAGACCCCTCAGTGTACGCTTCTCTCTTTGGAATACCAGTTCCCCTGTAGCTCCGATCTCAGGAAAGCGCCGCGAGTACAACCTTAGGAACGGTCCCAAGGTCCCTAAGTCTCCACCCCAGCTCCGTTCCAGTACCTTTGAACTACGTCTACGCTCGCGATATATCTACGAACTACGTCTACGCTTCCCGAACTACGCACTACGATCTACGAAGTCGCCGTGACTTCGTGCCCTTCAGCACCTCTTATAGCACCTATCCGGTGGGCCTCCGCCTTAGTTATACCCTTAGGCTCACGTTGCGTCATCCCTACGTCCTACGAATAACCCTACGACTCCCCTATAGCCTTCATTACAGGCTATAGTACATCTCTCTACGCCCTCGAACTCTCCGACCCACACCTCGACGTCATCAGACACTTCAGAGCTTCCAGCAACCTCGTTCCCTCATTCCTATTCCAAGTATTAGCTCTCCGAACCATCCGACCTCTCCTACAAGTCTCCTACGCCAGCCAAACCTCGCCCACCTCGCTCTAACAAACCTCTAAGCCTTATACCCTTTAGCTAACTCTAGCTAAAAGGACTTCGCAGCAGTCTCGTACCCTCTGCCGCTTAGTAGAAATTATAGTCCATTGGCTTATTGCTCCCTAACTCTATACAGCCTACGAAGTCAGCTCGCGTGATTTAGCTAAAACTTCGAAGGACTTCGCAAAACCTCGAAGAACTTCGCATACTTCGGAGGGCCTCGCAAGGCCTTAGGGATAGTATAGCACTTAGGAACAAGATCCTGTTGTGCAGGACCCTTGACCCCTTACTCCCCTACTTACAAAAACAAGACATACAGGTTTCCCGGTATCATACAGGTTGTAGCTCCTACCCTCACACCCTCACAGTTATCACACTACCCCCAGCCACGTTGCGGAGCACTCCCTAGGTACCAGGGTCCCCTAGGTCGTATCACCGCCTGACGATGGGCTGGGGGAGGAAGGCCCCCCCGAGGGAGGACCACCCTATGACGAGAGTGGAGGACCCCCAGGAGGACCACCTGGTGGAGGAGGACCACCTGGCGGAGGAGGAACACCTGGCGGAGGAGGAACACCTGGCGGAGGAGTGCCCGGTGGAGGAGGACTACCCGGTAGAGGAGGACCACCTGGGGGAGGAGGACCCCCTGGGGGAGGACCCCCTGGAGGGGGGCAGCCGCCAGGAGGAACGCCCCTCCCACAGGGAGCTGCACGGGTACCGGACCGAAAAGAGCCAGAAATTACTAAGTTCTCTGGAAAGCGAGAGGATGCCCGACACTTCCTCATCCAATTTGCCCGAAGATTTGACACCGAGCGATGGGCCTCTGCTTCCGAACGAGAAAAGGTCGGCAATTTCCTTGGCCACCTCGAAGGCCATGCTGGTGCCTGGGCCGATACTCTCACCGAAAAGGCACTCGAACCCCACCCCCTCATCCGAGGGGTGCGCCGGGGGTACGGCACTTTCAGGAATGTCGCTCTCGAGTTCATCAAAAGGTTCGGGGTAATAGAGGAGGAGGTCTCTGCAGCCATCGAACTACGGAACTTGGTCTACACCTACGACAAACCCATTGCCGATTTCAACGAGGAGTTCGACCGACTGGCCCGCAGGGCAGAAATCACCGAAGAAAGTGCCCTTATGGCCTGGTACCGAGAAAAACTACCCAGCACCATGCGAGTCCGAATCATGGAACGAGATGTAGCCCCCACAACCCTAGAAGGATGGAAGGAAGCTGCTGCCCAACGGGACCGGGCCTATCGAAACAACAAGGCCATCGATGCCGCTCAAAGAACTTCGAAAACCCCTCCACGAGTCGCAGCAAGGGCATTTGACAGTGGGAAGCCAGACCATCAGCGCTTGCAAGACCGAAGGACGGGCTCCTGCTACAAATGCCACAATAAGGGGCACCTGGCCAAAGACTGCCCGGAGCGAACCTCGGGTCGGGGAACAGGACCCCCAAACCGAAGGGCCAACATGAAAGATGAAAACGAGGCGGATGATGAAGCCTCTGAGCAGGAGGAGCAGGGGCAAGAAACGAAAGGAGTAAGATTCCCCCACTTCTCTCAGCACCACGACTTTGTGGATTTTCTGTAAGGCGACCCGACGTGACGCACGAGTCGCCTAAACTCTCTGTACGAAATGTAATTACCGGAACGCGCAAGCGCAATACACTTTATCTACCGGGTTACATCGTCGTAGGAGAGAAAGCCGTCGCTGCATGCCCCCTATTGGATAGTGGGGCTGACGCCAACCTAATTCACCCTGACTTTGTAAGGAAGTGGGGACTCCCCACTCGACCGCTTCCCAGGACAGTAACCTCAACCACCATTGACGGCTCTACAAACAAAGGGGGACCGATTACCCACAGAGTCGAAGGGAGCATACGATTAGAAGGGAATGACATCCCAACCAACTTTTATGTCTCAAACATTGGAACGCTCGATGTAGTACTCGGCAACCCCTGGCTCGCACAAGTCAACCCACGCATCGACTGGGTAGAAGGAACGCTCGAGATTGACCAAGTTCGACTCACAGAATGGCAAGGATACTATGCCTGGATCATGAGCCAACCCACGACAGACGGAATTCCCCTGTGTCGAGCTTCCATTCATGAAGACGATGAGGAGCTTTCGGACATAATGTGTGCTTACACACAAGGAGAAGGGGTTCTGGGGATCTTCCAACAGAAAGGGCAGCCGCTCGTACGTGAAGACGGGCTACTGCAGGCCCTAAAGCCCACACAACTAGGGCTCAATCGACTAACACGCCTCCCTGACTCCCCACATATGATATGGGATGTCCCAGAGCTCACGGAATTGGTGATCCCCAAGGACCCACCCCCATCCGTAGAAGACCTTGTCCCAGAATACCTGTGGGACTATAAACGGTTGTTCGAAAAGGAGGCTGCCAACCGGTTCCCAGAATCCAAGCCCTGGGACCATGCCATCGAATTAAGGCCAGACTTTGTCCCCAGAAAATGCGCCGTAATTCCTTTGTCTCCAAATGAACAGGCAGCGATGGACAAATTTTTGGAAGAAAACCTGGCCAAGGGCTATCTCCGAGAATCGAACTCACCAATGGCGTCACCAGCCTTTTTTGTCAAAAAAAAGGATGGTACCTTGCGCCCGTGCCAGGACTACCGATACCTGAACAAGGGCACGATCAAAGATGCCTACCCCTTGCCCCTCATAGAAGAGCTAATCGACAGGCTCCAAAGGGCCACTGTGTTCACTAAATTAGACCTCCGAAACGGGTACAACAACGTCCGGATCAGAGAGGGCGATCAATGGAAAGGAGCATTCATGGTCAAACATAGGAATCAGGACAAGATCGTCGAACCCACTGTCATGTTCTTTGGGATGTGCAACTCGCCGGCCACGTTTCAGCGAATGATGAATGACGCGTTCCAGGACATGCTGGCCGAGGGGTGGATCGCGATCTATATGGACGACATCCTCATTTTCTCCGACAATATGGAAGCCCACCGAGAACGAACCAGACGCGTCCTACAACGGCTGCAGGAATGGGATCTATTTGTCAAGCCAGAGAAATGCGCGTTCGATGTCGTCGAAGTTGACTTCTTGGGAATGACCATCTCACCTGGACAGGTGCACATGGACAAGGACAAACTGGCAGGAATCGCAGATTGGCCCATTCCTACTAGGGTCAAGGATGTGGAACGATTCATGGGTCTCGCCAACTACTACCGACGCTTCATCCACAACTTCTCCCACATCGCTCACCCCTTGAATGTCATCAAGAAGAAACGCGCGGAGTGGAACTGGACCAAAGCCTGCCAGGAGGCCTTCGACGAGCTCAAACGGTGTTTCCAGAGCATGCCTATCCTTCGCATGCCCGACCCGTCCAAACCATTCACCATTGAGGCCGATGCCTCTCTGGTAGCCACTGGTGCAGTGCTTCAACAACTTGATGAAGAAGGGCGGCTACACCCTATAGCTTTTCTCTCGAAGAGCCTGAAAGAAGCGGAGCGGAATTATCAAGTATATGACAGAGAGCTGCTGGCCATTGTCCGAGCACTCGAGGAATGGCGCCACCACCTTGAAGGAAGTGGACATCCGGTCACGGTGATCACCGACCACAAGAACCTCACCTATTTCCGAGAAGCACAACGACTCAACCGACGCCAGGCCCGATGGCAGTTATTCCTGTCACAATTTGACCTGCAACTATTAAACAAAAAAGGCAGTCGACTCATAGTCGCCGATGCACTCTCCCGGCGACCTGACCACCCAGGAGGGAAACATGACAACGAAGATGTCATCCTGTTACCGACAGACCTCTTTGTCAACGCCACCAACACTGCAATCATCGAAAAGATACGTGAATGTCGTACCCGTGACAGGATGGTCATCGAGACGATTGACGCTTTAAAACGGGGGAAGGTACCGCCATTCAAGGGCACAGGCTTTGCGCACACAAAGCTGGCAGACTGGGACATTCAGGAGGGACTAATTTTATACAAAAACAGAGTTTACGTACCCCCTGATGATGATCTGCGCCGAGAAGTCATTCAACTCTGTCATGACACACCAGCAATGGCACACCCAGGGGCACAAGGTACAATGGCCATCGCCCGAAGGGACTGGTTCTGGCATGGAATGTCTTCATTCATCGAGAAATATGTTGAGGGGTGCACCAAATGCCAGGAGAGCAAGATCAACACACACCCAACAAAACCCCCCCTGATGGCCATCCCCACAGAGCCGAACTCAAGGCCATTCTCGCACATATCAGTAGACTTCATCACTGACCTACCAGAGTCACAGGGCTTCAATGCACTCATGGTAGTGGTTGACAGAGAACTCACCAAGGGCATCGTGCTCATACCCTGCACCAAGAACATAGACGCGGTAGGGACGGCAGAGGCCCTACACCTCAATGTATACAGGCGATATGGCCTACCTGACCGGATGATATCCGACCGAGGACCACAGTTCGCAGCGGCTGCATTTCGAGAATGGTGTAAGCTGACAGGAGTCAAGGCGGCAATGTCCACTGCCTACCACCCCCAATCAGATGGGAGTACAGAACGGGTCAACCAGGAACTGGAGGCGGCCTGGAGAATCCTATGCACAAATGACCCCCACACCTGGGTCAAACACATCCCCGAGTTCGAATTCGCACACAACCAGGTGCCGCATGCTGGAAGGAAGGAATCGCCATTCAAGCTCACCATGGGGTACGACCCGAAGGCCATCGGATCTCCACGACCCTCCGACAAATACCCCACGCTCCAAGACCGCCTGACCCGGATCTCTGAATCCCGCAAAGAGGCTCTTGCAGCGCAAGAGCTAGCCCAGAAGCTGATGGAGGAACGAACCCCTTTTCCCTGGAAACCTTTCCAGGAAGGCGACAAGGTTTGGCTAGAAGCCACGAACCTCCGGCTAAGGACAATAAGTCGGAAATTTGACCCAAAGCGGCTTGGACCCTTCAAGATCACGGAAGTCAAGGGGCCACTGACGTACAAGCTACAGCTCCCGAGAACCTGGAAGATTCACCCGGTGTTCCATGCATCGCTGCTCACCCCATACAGGGAAACGGCGGAACACGGACCCAACTTTCTGAAACCACCACCTGATCTGGTCGAGGGGGAAGAAGAGTACGAAGTCGAGGCCCTCCGCGGGCATCGCGCCCGACGTGGGAAATGGGAGTTTCTCATCAAATGGAAGGGATGGCCGGTCTCTGCCAGCACCTGGCAGAAGGAAGATGATCTACGGCATTCCCCTGACCTGCTGAGGCGTTATAAGAAGGCAAACCACCTAGGCATCAACCCAGTCGACAACCGTTCAACTGCCCTGCAAGGAGTCATTCCGCAGCACTTCAAAGCCACCTCCCACCATGTCCCATCGAACCAACGCCGCCCGAGCCCGCCTTGCCGCCTCCATCCTCACCGCAGGGAATGCCCGCACACTGAATCCCTTTCTTCGGGGACCGCAGAACCTCCCCAACTTCGCCGAGGGGATTGTCGTCCCCCTACCTCGCCAAGCAACATCTGGCCTCGCCGCCGACTTTCTGACCCCCGCCGACCGCCTCGGATGGGTGCTGGCCAACGAACGACTACGCCCGGCGGTGGACACCGCCCTCGTTGTCTGGCCCGATCTTGCGGCCCAGGTTGCCATTTTTCGACATCAGGCCGAGGTCGTCTTACACCTCGATCAGGTAATAAGGGGGTACAGAGGGGAGAGGGAGAAGGGAGAGCATGACGAAGCCAAATGGTGGGCCAGCCCCATCCGGGAAATTGGTATATCGTACTGGCAGGCCTGTAACGCTATGCGCTCCCATCTCAATTTCCTCCTTCGCACCGACGTCGTCTCCGCCCTCGAGCATCTCCTACCACCCTCCTCCGTCATCACGCGCCCAGCCCCCTCCACGCAGGACGAATGGACAGTTTGTCTCCACCCCGAGTGCCGCCCCCTGGACCGATGGGCTGGGGCCTGTGAATTCTGCATGGGCCTCGATCACGTTGCTGCTGATTGCATCCACCGGCCACGACTGGGGGAGCCGGCTGTTGAGCCCTTCGTCCCGCCTCGCTGTCTGGATTGTTTCGCTGACGATCACGACACCGACCAATGCCCCAAGGCAGGGGCCGCCTGGTCGGAAATCAGTGGGTCGAAGCAGCCTGACGAGGAGGCTACCAGGTCATGAGGGTAGGTGTCGGGGCGACACCTGAGAGGAGACGGGGGTAGTGTTACTGTCGGGTAGGACTAGAGACGTGTTCGTTTTTTCTTTCCCTCTGTTTGTCACACCATGGACGCGCGGCATCCCTTCCACACCTTACTTACCCAGATTGACTGACGGGCCGACCGTCCCCGCTTACGCCATGGTAGTTATGTACTTTCGGGCCGCTGACTCCTCTCACCTTATGCGGTCTCTGGGGGGCTGCTAGTATACCTGGGGGTTGGCGGTGGCAGTATAAGAAGGGGGTCCCACTGTTGGAGGTTCCCTTAGTCGTATTCTCTTCGTTCATCCTTCCTAAAAGTGTACTACGCATTAGCACCAATACACGCTAGTCTTTCTCACATCTCCTTGCACCGCAAGAAGCCCGTGAAAGACTATCGCGACTACATAGGGCTTGTAGTTGAAGACTACCAAGGATCGTGACTCGTCGTCACCGTCGTTCCTCTTCGACCCTTCGCTGCACACCGCTCCAAGCTTCTGCAGCATTATCAGGGTGAACCCCCCGGTAACACTATCGTTCACGATGGTTTTGTGTGGTGAAGAAAGACGGAAAGTCCCTACGCCTTGTACATAGTCTGGAACCCCTAAACGCTGTCACGATTCAACACTCAGGCGTTCCCCCGACTCCCGAACACCTCGCAGAACAGTTCGGAGGACGACCTTGTGGTGCTATGTTGGATCTATATGTAGGCTATGACGAACGCTTGATAGCGGAGACTTCGCGTGATCTTACGACATTTCAAACACCTTTCGGAGCTATGAGATTGGTCACTCTACCTATGGGGTGGACCAACTCGGTCCCTATCTTCCACGACGATGTTACGCACATCCTACAGCCCGAAATTCCTCACCTAACGGTTCCCTATATCGACGATGTTCCGGTCAAAGGCCCTGAAAGTTCGTACGATCTCGTACCTATTTCGGAGAACCCAGGCATTCGAAAGTTTGTTTGGGAACATTTTACGAACCTCAATAGGATAGTCACACGCATGCGCTATGCAGGAGGTACCTTTTCTGGAGTTAAAAGCATTCTAATTGCCCGCGAAATCACCGTTGTAGGGCATCGGTGTACTCCAGAAGGTCGCCTACCGGACGAGTCTCGTGTTGCAGCCATACGCAACTGGGGACCTTGTGCGACCCTATCTGACGTTCGAGCCTTTCTAGGAACCATTGGAGTGGTCCGTATCTTCATCCGAAACTTCGCACATCGTGCAGATGCCTTAGTACGCCTAACGCGAAAGGCGGTACCCTTCGAATTTGGTCCAGCGCAAATCGCAGCGCAGGAGGACCTTAAGGATGCTTTGCTGTCCTCTCCAGCTCTCCGATCCATTAACTATTCATCAGGTGCGCCCGTGATCTTAGCGGTTGACACCTCCTATATTGCAGTTGGCTATCACCTTTGCCAATGCGATGAGGACAACCCTAAAGTTCGATTCTACAATCGTTTCGGATCCATCACACTAAATGATCACGAGCGGAGGTTCTCGCAACCGAAGTTAGAGATCTACGGATTGTTTCGAGCACTTCGCGTACTACGAATCTACCTAATCGGAGTTAGGAACCTTATAGTGGAAGTGGACGCACGCTATATCAAAGGGATGTTGCAAAATCCGGACATCGCACCCAGCGCGAGCATAAATCGCTGGATCGTATCGATTCTAACATTCCATTTCACCCTAGTACATGTACCAGGTACGATGCATGGACCAGATGGACTATCAAGACGAACCCCCCAGCCAGGAGATCAAGAAGAGAGCAGCGAAGAAGACTTCGAAGACTGGATAGACAAAATGCACTCGTTTCTACATCACATCCAAGCCCCCCCTTCCCATCCTATACCATCGATTTCGACCCTATTCCCTTACGAATTCGCCTCTAACATTCCTATCACAACACCCACGCCTCCGATAGCTCCAACCTTCGCCTCCGAGTTGGCTGAGGACAGCCAAGGTTTCAATAGGGAGGAGGAGAGCTACGATAGCGTCCCAAGATCCGAAATGGCCAAGGAAGCTGACACAAGACTTGACTTAGTAGCAAAATTCCTACGAAGCCTCGCGAGACCTGCCAACCTATCGGATTCAGAATACGAAGGTTTCGTAAAATACTGTCTTCTATTCTTCCTCGATGAGGACATACTATGGCGCAAAGATCCACAAGGAGCTCACAAACTAGTTGTAAAGCAGGCAGATCGTCTACGAATCCTCCGAGAATGTCACGATGCAGTCGCGCATCGAGGAATACACGCTACGAAGGTGCTGATTTCGGAGCGGTTTTGGTGGCCCTACCATCATATCGACATTGCCTGGTATGTTCGAAGCTGCCACCTATGCCAGATTCGCCAAGTGCGGCAGATCCTAATCCCTCCTACGGTCGCTACGCCCGCTCCAATCTTCGCAAAGGTTCATATAGATACCATGCATATGCCCCCTTCTAACGGGTTTAGGTACTTGGTGCAAGGCCGATGTTCTCTAACCCAGTACCCCGAATTTCGGATGCTTCGCAAGGAGACAGCTAAAGCTTTGGCAGAATGGCTCTTCGAAGACTTTGTTTGTAGGTGGGGCGCGCTATCGGAGATAGTCACGGACAACGGCGCTCCCTTCGTAAAAGCTACGAACTACATAGCGAAGAAGTACCAGCTACGACACATCCGAATTAGCGGATACAATTCGCGTGCCAACGGACTGGTGGAGAGGCCTCACTTCGATGTTAGGCAGGCTCTATTCAAGGCCGTGGATGGCGAAGAGTCTAAATGGTCTCAGGCAACGTACTCAGTCTTCTGGTCCGAAAGGATCACGACTCGAAAGCGCATGGGATGTTCGCCCTATTTCGCGGTCACTGGCACCCACCCTGTTATCCCTTTGGACGTCGTAGAGGCCACCTATATCCTTCCTCCTCCGTCTTCTATGCTATCCACGACCGATCTTATCGCACGTCGAGCTATCGCATTGCAAAAGCGGGTGACTCAGATAGCGGAACTACATTCGAAGGTCTACGAAGCGCGAAGACAAGCTGCTCTGCGATTCGAAGAGAAGCATAAGCACTCCATCCACGATTTCAACTTCGAAAAGGGCGATTTAGTACTAATTCGCAACACACAGATAGAAAAGTCCCTAAATCGGAAGATGCGACCTCGCTACCTCGGCCCAGTACTCGTAGTATCTAGGAACAAAGGTGGTGCTTATATCCTATGCGAATTGGATGGTTCGGTACTCGACAGGCCTACGGCAGCCTTCCGAGTCATCCCCTACTTAGCGCGAAAAGCCCTCGAACTTCCTACCGAACTCTTGGACGTGTCGACGGAGCGACTTCGTGAACTAGAGCTGACTACCACCCAAGGCGATGATGAAGAACTAGGATCGTATCCCTACTCTCCTAAGTCCGGCTCTAGTCCATCCGAAGCTCACTAAAGAATCAGAGGAGCAATCGACGATACCCCGACTTTAGCTAAGATTACGCTACGTCCATTTTACTTTTCGCTTACCTTTTGGTCATGTTTTACTTTCCCCAACAAGCCCCCACTCAGTTTGACAGCTACGAAGTTCCGAATGTCTACGAATTTTTACTTACAACATCTCCTACTTTTTACTATAGTGATTCAACTCACGAAGTCGCATTATCGTTCTAAAAAGCTCCTAAAACGCCGAGCGGAGCGAAGATTGCGCGAGGGGCCTTAAGCCCTTCAAGGCCATGATGATTTACTGAGCCTAAATGAGCGCATTTTATCCCCCTAAGTCTTCTAATTCTTCGCTGTGTTGTTTGGTTACTTCACACACTTAGGAACCTTTTCACAAGGACGACGTTTGCGTCCGCTTTATTCAGACTACTGTACACATATTGGAAAAGGTCCCTAGCAAAGGGACGCGCAACGAGAGAGAATACAGCACGTTGGTGCGACAGATACGGAACGGGCGAGATGACGAACTACGAACCCCCCACCTTCTAAACCTCGGCCTCGGCATCTTCCTCATCCTGCTCGGACTCACCAGAGGGACCAGGATCGGTAGAGGAGGCGGCGACGCGACGGCGAGGAAGGGGGAGAGAGCTCAAGTCGAGCGGCGCAGGCGTACGACCGGTTAGGGCGGTTTCGGCACGATAGAGCCCCGAGATGTAGTCTTCGAGACGCATCGCGCGACTCTCGGCCATCGCGCGGTCATACCAGAGGCCTTCGACAACGGCTTGATGCGCAGGGGTAAGGCCGTCCAAGTATTCAGCGCCGTTAAGGGCCAGCGAGGCCTCGAGCGACATCGTAGGCGCAGGGGTCGACTTCGCCTTCTTGGACTCGCGGGCGCGAGGCGGGGACACCTGAGGAGGTTGGCCCGCAGCTAGGGAACGTCCTAACATCAGCAATGTCGCGATAACGAGGGCACGAGAAGCCCTACCACGCTTCGAAACGCGCACGCCGCGCTCCTTACCGTCTACGGAGAATCCGCCCCAATAACACCCCTGCGACTCTCGCAGGCACTTACCACACTTCACGGCGTCCGCGGGGAGTTCGCACTCGAAGTCTGCGGTGTAGGTGCTGCAGCGATCGCACTAGGTAGCAATCATAAGCCGCGAACGGTCACGAAAAGGACGTGCACTCACCTTCGCATGAGTTCGCCTATGCTCCGCCGCCTTCGCCATGTTAGCCAGGGCTTCGGGCGTCGGAGGAGCCTTCGCCTTCGCAGTGTCCTTCCCCTGAGCAGGAGGGACCCCTACGAAGACACCCGAACTCGTGGACGAGGCGAGTTCGCCGACTTGGCCGCTAGAAACGGAGGCCATGATCGAGCTGGCCTGGGAAGCCGCGCGAGTAGAAGCCGCTGCCTTGGCCCGAGCTGAGGGACGACGAGTACGCGAGGAGGTACGACTAGGAGCCGGCGAAGGAGCAGAAGACGAAGCCGCAAGTTGGGCAGCACGTTCAAGCGCAGCGCGCTCGACCGCCTCCACACGAAGTCGTTCGGTCGCACGGGCGAGTTCGCGCTGTGCGTCTCGCTCTTGAAGCATAGCAGCGAACTGAGGAAAGCCGGTGCGAGCCCACGAGATCCACGACGAGTCCGCGAGAGGGAGGATCACCGTCAAACCTTCGACGATGGCGGCCTCTAAGGTAGGATCGGCGGGAGCGTTCGAAGCCTGGGACAGGACCCGTCAGTTACCCTATAACGCAGTGAAGACGATGTATCGAGCGATCGAGGAGGGTACGTACCACACGACGTCCTAAGTTCCTCGCCCACCGCAGGTAATCTTCGGCCTCCGCTACGCCCTCCGGACGAGAATCGAGGAGCGCCAGGACATCGCTGTGAGCCAGGCCAACACCATCAGAGTCCATATCGTCGAACATGATGGGGAAGGGAAAGGCAAAAGGGGAGAAAGGAGAAAAAGATAAGAGGCACCCACAATTAGCTTCTATCAGGATATCGCCCGCTTCGCAGATCGGACGCGATAGGCTACAAGTTCCCACGGTCGCGCACACTGACTGAGGACAGTCAGGATTTCAATAGGGAGGAGGTGATGAGTCCCGTAGCCTCCTGGCCCCCGAATCGCGATTTTAGGAGCTTTCTAATCCCCCAACCGACCACTCTAAGACTCTCCTACAGCCTACGACAGGAGGGATAGGTTCCTATAATATTCCTAACGCCCCCTCTCCTTCCTAAACCCTCCTAACACCCTACGAAGTCTTGCGAAGTCACACGAGGTGCTACGAGATTTCGAATGCTAGACGCGAAGTCCCTAACTCCTGCTAAGTCCACTATCGGACACTGCCGGCCCTCCCATACTGTTCCATTGGATCTAGGTCCTATCTACTACGTCACTCATCCCGGGCTTAGCTAAGAAGTCTTAGCTAAGTCTCTCCTAGCTCTTGTGATTGCAGCTACCTCCGATAGGCTCCGAAACGGTCCGAAGTTCCGGAAGTTGGACTTAGGAAGCCTTGTGCACCCCCATGGGTCTCGATCCTATGCCATAAGGTCATCCTAGGACGTACCCATATGACCCTCCACCCATTTAGGACACCTCCTGCCCCGATTAGGCCAAGTCCCGCTGCTAAGGACTTCATGCGCTCTTAGCCCACTAAGATAGGTGATCACGGCGCATGGCTGCTCTCGGATAGTCATCCCGCCCTCGTGAATGAACTTGGTCACCTTTCTACCGTACGTAGTTCCCCTGTTTCAGTTCCTAATTAGTTCCTATCCTCCTCGTGTTCACTTCGGAGTCCATGCGCTTTAGTACACATTTCGGACTCGTAAGGATCGCTTCGCGCAAGATTAGTTCACCTCACGTTCCCCTATTTAGTCAGAGGTAGTTTACTATGTACAAGAGAGACCCCTCAGTGTACGCTTCTCTCTTTGGAATACCAGTTCCCCTGTAGCTCCGATCTCAGGAAAGCGCCACGAGTACAACCTTAGGAACGGTCCTAAGGTCCCTAAGTCTCCACCCCAGCTCCGTTTCAGTACCTTTGAACTACGTCTACGCTCGCGATATATCTACGAACTACGTCTACGCTTTCCGAACTACGCACTACGATCTACGAAGTCGCCGTGACTTCGTGCCCTTCAGCACCTCTTATAGCACCTATCCGGTGGGCCTCCGCCTTAGTTATACCCTTAGGCTCACGTTGCGTCATCCCTACGTCCTACGAATAACCCTACGACTCCCCCATAGCCTTCATTACAGGCCATAGTACATCTTTCTATGCCCTCGAACTCTCCGACCCACACCTCGACGTCATCAGACACTTCAGAGCTTCCAGCAACCTCGTTCCACCATTCCTATTCCAAGTATTAGCTCTCCGAACCATCCGACCTCTCCTACAAGTCTCCTACGCCAGCCAAACCTCGCCCACCTCGCTCTAACAAACCTCTAAGCCTTACACCCTTTAGCTAACTCTAGCTAAAAGGGACTTCGCAGCAGTCTCGTACCCTCTGCCGCTTAGTAGAAATTATAGTCCATTGGCTTATTGCTCCCTAACTCTATACAGCCTACGAAGTCAGCTCGCGCGATTTAGCTAAAAACTTCGAAGGACTTCGCAGAATCTCGAAGGACTTCGCGTACTTCGGAGGGCCTCGCAAGGCCTTAGGGATAGTATAGCACTTAGGAACAAGATCCTGTTGTGCAGGACCCTTGACCCCTTACTCCCCCACTTACAAAACAAGACATACAGGTTTCCTGGTATCATACAGGTTGTAGCTCCTACCCTCACACCCTCACAGTTATCACACTACCCCCAGCCACGTTGCGGAGCACTCCCTAGGTACCAGGGTCCCCTAGGTCGTTGATACGACCTAGGGGACCCTGGTACCTAGGGAGTGCTCCACAACGTGGCTGTGGGGTAGTGTGATAACTGTGAGGATGTGAGGGTAGGAGCTACAACCTGTATGATACCGGGAAACCTGTATGTCTTGTTTTTGTAAGTGGGGGAGTAAGGGGTCAAGGGTCCTGCACAACAGGCTCTTGTTCCTAAGTGCTATGCAATCCCTAAGGCCTTGCGAGGCCTTCCAAAGTACGCGAAGTCCTTCGAGGTTCTGCGAAGTCCTTCGAAGTTTTAGCTAAATCGTGCGAGCTGACTTCGTAGATGCTGCGAAGTCCTTTTAGCTAGAGTTAGCTAAAGGGTGTAAGGTTTAGAGGTTTGTTAGAGCGAGGTGGGCGAGGTTTGGCTAGCGTAGGAGACTTGTAGGAGAGGTCGGATGGTTCGAGGGCGTAGGGAGATGTACTATAGCCTGAAACTAAGGCTATGGGAGAGTCGTAGGGCTATTCGTAGGACATAGGGATGACGCAACGTGAGCCTAAGGGTATAACTAAGGCGGAGGCCCACCGGATAGGTGCTATAAGAGGTGCTGAAGGGCACGAAGTCACGGCGACTTCGTAGATCGTAGTGCGTAGTTCGGAAAGCGTAGACGTAGTTTGTAGATATATCGCGAGCGTAGACGTAGTTCAAAGGTACTGAAACGGAACTGGGGTGGAGACTTAGGGACCTTAGAACCGTTCCTAAGGTTGTACTCGCGGCGCTTTCCTGAGATCGGAGCTACAGGGGAACTAGTATTTCAACGAGAGAAGCGTGCACTGAGGGGTCTCTCTCGTACATAGTAAACTACCTCTGACTAAATAGGGGAACGTGAGGTGAACTAATCTTGCATGAAGTGATCCTTACGAGTCCGAAATGTGTACTAAAACGCATGGACTCCGAAGTGAACACGAGGGGGATAGGAACTAATTAGGAACTGAAACAGGGGAACTACGTACGGTAGAAAGGTGACCAAGTTCATTCACGAGGGCGGGATGACTATCCGAGAGCAGCCATGCGCCGTGATCACCTATCTTAGTGGGCTAAGAGCGCATGAAGTCCTTAGCAGCGGGACTTGGCCTAATCGGGGCAGGAGGTGTCCTAAATGGGTGGAGGGTCATATGGGTACGTCCTAGGATGACCTTATGGCATAGGATCGAGACCCATGGGGGTGCACAAGGCTTCCTAAGTCCAACTTCCGGAACTTCGGACCGTTTCGGAGCCTATCGGAGGTAGCTGCAATCACAAGAGCTAGGAGAGACTTAGCTAAGACTTCTTAGCTAAGCCCGGGATGAGTGACGTAGTAGATAGGACCTAGATCCAATGGAACAGTATGGGAGGGCCGGCAGTGTCCGATAGTGGACTTAGCAGGAGTTAGGGACTTCGCGTCTAGCATTCGAAATCTCGTAGCACCTCGTGTGACTTCGCAAGACTTCGTAGGGTGTTAGGAGGGTTTAGGAAGGAGAGGGGGCGTTAGGAATATTATAGGAACCTATCCCTCCTGTCGTAGGCTGTAGGAGAGTCTTAGAGTGGTCGGTTGGGGGATCAGAAAGCTCCTAAAATCGCGATTCGGGGCCCAGGAGGCTACGGGACTCATCACCGGGGCCCGTACCGTAAGCAGAGATGAGTCAAGATGCTGCGCGAAGAAGCTGGGCCTACCCAAGGCCCATCCTAGAAGCGAAAGGTCATGGGACTGATCCGAGGTCCGACCAATAAGATACAAGAGAGAAGAAATTGTATCAAGAGCAGCACGATCACTTCAAAGTGCCTGATGCCACAACCTGGTTGAGATGCAGCAAGCCATAGATGCAACAAATGAGGCACTTTTACCAGCCAGAACAACGCCTGTCAATCATCATGCAGACTGGATGAAGGTGAGGAGACTGAAGAGGAGGGGGGAGATGAAGACGAAGTGATCTCTCAGGCAGCGATCGCAGACAACGAAGATAACAAGAGTAAGTACATCTGAACCTGTGGAGGAGAATATGATAGAAGCCTCTGAAGGTGAGTATCAGGAATCCTTTACCAAGGTATGAACCTGTACTTACTATTCTTATAGCTTCACCCTGCTGCGGTCACACAAAGCTCTGGATCTGCTCAAGAGATGGTCCCCCCAGTCCCAGCTTGAGAGACTTTCATTACCTTTGTCAGTAATCTTATAGCACCTAAGTCTTTGCTCATATCATTCTACTTATTGATGGTATATGTGTGACACCCGTATTTGCACAATGTTCAATTATAGTACAGCCGTTTAATATGACTTGTCTTTTCAGGAGTATCTACTATGTGTGACCCAACCCCTTACCTTTGGAGAATTGATAGCAGGCAAGCATCCCTCCATCAATGCAATCTCCAGAACCTCAGCCTCTTGTAGAGTTTCTCCTAATTTTGGTACATAGAGTAGTGGACTAGCCCTTCATTAGATATCCAAGCACTGTATAGACAGAGGAAGGTCAAAAAACATACCAGATCATTAACTACCCGATCATAGAACTCTTCTCCATCTATTGAACCTTCAACGACACGAAGCGCAATGTAACTGGCCAAGGAGAGAGCAGGTAGAATGATATAACGAACCCCTCGATCAAGTGGCATCGTTTGCGACACACACTCTCCTGCAGGTGCTCGTCCATATCGGTGGAAGACAGTTCGCCCATCCTTGCTGGACATGCCCATGCTGTTGATAATTGTCGACCCACCGGCTCATGCTCTGCGGCGAGACATCCAATGCTTCTGCGATATGTGGGAGTTCCCAGCCTTCCTGGAGGAGCTCTAAAGATCGCTGCTTCATCCCTTCGCTTATCCGTCGACAGACCATAGCAAAGTAGAGCAGTTTACCAAGAGGAGAGGTCATAGACAATTTTACAATTATTCTGATTTATTTGATTTATTCGTATTTACGAACGCAGCCGAGACGCGTCTCCCAAGAATTTCCGAATCAACTGTAAGCTCCATGGCTTTGAATGCGAACTGCCTTGACTTACTTTTTTGCTGGCAGCAGTTGTCATTTTCCTTTTTTCGGTGGTGGTCGCGGTTCTGGGGTCTCTTTCACTTTCTGGAGTTGACGTCAAAAACTTTTTGTCCGCCACTGCCTTGTGCCTATCTAATTGCTAGCCTTACCACAAATATAAGAGGTCGACAGAATCAGCCACGTTCCAGTCGGAAATTTATCGCAGGGCTATGATCTTGTCGCCTGGACAGCTGGGATCTATTATTCACAGCTTTTGGAAACTGCGTACCGGAGCATCATGGCATGTAAACGCCTGTGGAATGACAGGTTCGGTTGAGCACCCTTTATATTGCTTGGACTTTACAGTCTGTCACCCGCGTACCCTCATATTCGACTATGATCAAGGACATTAGCACCGATGCCAATACTGCTGTCAACGGGCCTGGTTCTGTGGCCAATCCTGTAGATGGCTTGCAACCTCATATTTATGGCGGCTCGGAAAGAGTCCGTCCGCCGAACTCTAGTGTAAACTTCACCGTCAGCACCGGTAATTTCGTCAAAGCGGAAGACTATATGTCAGGGGACAGGCCGTTCTTGGTCAGTATCGGCAGAGATGGCTTGATTGCAGCATTACAGAAATTGGATGCTCAGTTGAAGAATGTAAGTGCTCCCCCTCCTTGCGCAATATTCAGGCTCGTTCAAGTGACCGCCACAAGTCTGGGCGTCCACATATTTTGTCCAGGAAGGTAAGCTTTGATTTCGCGAATGTGAAAGTGGATGGTCTGATGTCGAATTCGCTGGTAGCGTCCGGTAACCTGGATCGGTAAAGAAATCAGGCCCGGCCAAATCGGATTTATCAATCATGGTGGCCTGCCCAAGATCCTGACACTCCCCGGTCGGTACCCCGGTATGCCCTTGCGTAACTGGTGGGCGCAAAAATTCTGTGGTACTCAAGGATGTATGTATGCAATCTATTCCTAGCCAAAGGAGTGTTGTAGTTAAATGAATCGGCAGTATCAGACACTGTCATCGAGTTCCAGGGTCTGACGGTCGTGCAAGTGTCCCAGAATCAAGTTGGTTTACGCCATATCCTTCATTTTCCCGCGATGCTAAGCCTATCTTTTCCATTATCTTTTCTTCTCAGGCTGCAGTTGTGTCCGATCCTCAGGTATACCGCTTCTTCAAGATGTTGTTCGAACTATCCATTTTACACACTCTTTAGAACCATATTTTTGTCGTCAAGAATTCTGGTTTTGTATCTTATGCTATCGAGGGCACTTACAATGTGCTTTCGATCGTCGACCAGACGCATCTCCCTACAGTAGTCAAGGATAAGGTAACAGGTATCGTGCTAGGATGGTTTGTTCTCAATAATCGATGTAGGGCGAGTTCTCCCTTATGGTTTCTCTTGCAGGACACATGAAGTTACGATGAAGGGAAAGACTAAAGATGGGGAGAAAGATTACGTTGTCGCACTCTTGTCCGTGTTCTTTCCTGCAAGTTGGTTTGTTCTCGGGGTGCTAAATATCTTGCAACTCGACAGTTTGAATATACCTGCGAATAATTGTGCTGTCCTCCAGAAAGGCGATGATCTGGAACTCCTTCCTGCTGGTCAACACTACATCACCAACCCAAACGTCACGCTTCGCGCGCTTTTCACTCTGGGGGAGAATCAGCTGGAGATGCCCACCAAGGATATGTATGTACAATACGTTTACTCGTGATGTTTATTTTATCACCTTCTGTTCTCAGCTTCACTAGGGATCAGGTTCCCGTCAGTTTGACGATCTATCTGAAATGGTTTGTATGAGCATGCACGTTGTTTTGTTGTCTGCTGATATTTGCCACAGGCAACTTACGGAACCGCTCAAGGTATCTCCAGTGAATACAAATATCTTGAACTCTCACTGATTGATTCTGTGGAGCTCACTACACATGGCTATAATACTCCATACGATGCACTTCGGTAGCTCTCTCTGGCTGCTCATATGAATCCTAGCTGTCGGCACTGACAGCTCCTTGTCTAGTGACAAGGCTCAATCTATCCTTACCCAAATAATGGCTCATCGTACGTCCACTCTTCCTATTGCTTTACGTTAAGGCAAGGTCTGACGTCGATCCAGTCGATTACAGTGCGATGGTCAAGCAACGCTCTTTAGGTCCCGACAACTTAGATGATGGAAGTGATGCGAACTCTGCATTTTTGGATGCCCTCAGAACACGGGCAATGGACGACCTTTGTCTAGCCGCTACCGAGTACGGCATCGTCCTGAAAGATCTAGGTGCGTGCTTGAACATTCGTAGTCTCCACAGGCCTATGCTTATTTGTGTCTTCAATAGCTGTCATCGACAGGCAATTCAAAGGTACCAATTGTTGACTTTGTAGCAATGGTTACTTCGGAGAGGCTGATATCGTCACAGGTGATATTGCGGCAACCATGGAGAAACTAACAGCGAGGGCTTTGCAAGCACAGGTCGAGGCTGCGGTCAGTGAAAATTTACGACAGAAGTTCTAGTTGCGTGGTCGTTGACGATGCGATTACCTTTGTAGAATGTCGAAAGGGAAAACAGCAACAAAATCAAGCAAGAGGAGGGTGCTCTCGCCGTCGCCCGCATCAAGGCCCAGTCGCAAAACGTCAGTCGGAGACGATCTCATCCATCCTTGTCATTCTCCCACCTTACATTCTGCAGGCCATATCAGACGCAGAAGCCTACAGCGTCGTCGCTGCCGCAAAGGCCCAGGCGCAGAAGCTCGAGATCGAGGCGGAAGCCCAGGCACGGGCGACACGTCTCGCTGCAGAAGCAGAGGCGGAGTCCGTCCGCGTCAAGGCGGCAGCGGACGCGCAGGTGCACGACCAGTTCGCGCGGGAGATGGAGCTGCGCAGGGTCGAGGTGTCGCGCGTGAAGGCATTTGGATCCAATACGATCTTTGTTCCAACGGATGGTATGGGTGCTCAGATGGGGGGCGCAATGGCCACCGGACTGGCTGCAGGTATGGGGGCAGACGCCCGACGGTGACGACGATACTCTAGATCGTAGGTGGTAAGGACTGCATTCCTATTCAACTGGCGATCTCCGTATTTATGAATTATGCAAATAATAGTATATTCAGCCTCCCGTATTTTGGATGTATCAGGTTTATGAGACTGCTGTTATGCTGAGAACGCCCTGCTGATGACAATCATAGCACAATATCGTGTTTCGCGGACCAGCCGACGCGCACAGACTGCAGTAACTACAAGTACAAGGTATTTCACGGAATCATTAAAGCATTGATGGTATACAAGGATTGCACGAATAAATAGTAGACGAATATAGATCGAGTAACATACCGAGTTCCTAGAGCCCACCGTGAAAATGCCCAAATTACGCCACACGACATGGACCTAGACAATTCACAATCTCCTGAGCTTCATCTCCCACATTCCGTCCCTACCTTTCGTGAGCCCTTCGAGTATCACGCGGTCCACGAGAAAGTCCACGCGCCGCACACCACGCCTGCGTTCTTCCATATCCTCGCATCGCTCCGCCCATGCACGCCCGATTCGCTCGCGGGCATGCTCGTTCATCTCTGTGTTCCACCAGTCGCTCTGCGAGATCGGCCTCATCATCGTCGTCCAGATCGCAGTGAACAGATCCTGCAGTGTCACACCGACAGGATTCGCGCTCGTCGCGTCGACGTACCAGGGCAGCTGGGCATGGTACAGCCGCATGTGCCCCAGTGGCGGCTCGCATGCAAACCGCGTCATGTCCCACGGGTCGAGCTGCCTGTCTAGCGACCGGAACCGCAGCGTCGACGGATTCCGCCGTAGGTCGTACGACATCGGCGGGTGCGAGCTATTGTACCGTAGGTATGGGTGCAGCGTTACCTTTGGCGCTTTCATAATATCAGGGACTGCGGAAAACGCGTGTGGTTATTCGCAGAGGATGCATGTATATTGTATATTGCACGCACTATAGCCAGATATTGAGGGAGACCGCGTCTTGGGGAACAAAGAACCGAGCGAGAACCCCAGAGACTTGTACATGCTGAAGTCCGCCCTCCACTCTCTCGGAGGTCTCTTACTGTTCTCGTCGCCCACCGAGCGCAACGATCGCGATCGTGAGATGCTGCTGCCCGACGATGGGCTTGATGTATGGGAGGAGAATGGCGTCAAGGGCCGCGACGTGAAACTGCGGCTTGTAGGCCAGCCATCCTCGTCAGGCTTGGGGAGGTAGCCTCCCGAGTCCTCTACGGACCGTCTCCAACCATCGACGCCACAAGGAGTCGCGGGATTGACAGGTGCAGGAAACCCGGCCGGTACCATGGTCGGCACATTGCTAGCGGCGGGCCATGGCGTTGGCGGATGCGGAGGCCATTGTGGAGAAGACTGGGTAAGTTGTGGGTCAAAGGCATTCCATGTCATCCCTGCATTATCGAGTCCAGCATTGGACCAGGGTGTGCCAGGTGCTGGCGACTGTGCTGCGGCGTATGTCATGTAGGGCGTCGCTGAGTACGATACACCGGGACTTGCGCCATACCCCGCATCCGCTGGTGGGTCAACGAGGAACGGCATTTCAGAGTAATCAGCCATGGCGGTAGAGATTGAGATGAAAGCTAAGACGATTATCGCACACGAGGCTGAGCAGGCGGCACAACGCCTCGACACAGGTGGTGATCCATTTCGGGCGTTTTTGTGAAGCACTTCGGCGGTTATCAGTTATTCTAGATTCGAATACAAGGGATATCCTGGCACTGCCAAAGCGCGCAAACAGGTCGCCAAAGGTCCAGCAATTTTAACAATGTGAAGCCGGCATGCATGTAGATGGAATAAGGTATCACAATGAACCAGATCGGTTGACTTTCTATTCTATCAGTCCAGTGGCAGTACCAATGCTCTGACATCGGGCAATCCACCCAAACAATATGAGCAATTTGAAGCCGGAAGGAAGGAGTTGTTAATGCCGAGTCAAAAAGACGAAGACGGCTATATGGACAGCCTTTGTGAGTGTCCGCTGGCAGGAATCTTGGTTTTCTTCCAGACCGTCAGCACCACTCATCGTGCTCATTATACTAGTTATCAGTATTTTCTGATATCCCAGCGGGAGCAAACTGTAGCTCAATTCAGCACTCGTTGACGTCTTACAGATATACTATCGGCCATCGGTACATCTCATGTCGATTGTCGATCAAAATATTCTAATGTGCTTCACCTCCGTACCATGAAAAGATGTGAAGAAACCACCTTTCTGGTTGTTGACATGGTCTGATTCCTCAAAATCTCATTAAAACAGACAGCCTCGGGTGACTTAGTCAAGATGGCGATGATCCTTATAACCTGCGTGACCTCATTCACAGAGCAGGAGACCGAATATGATCAATTCAAGGTCTGTGACAACATGAGACCGCTGTGACTATTCCAAGGGCCTTCCTTTTGTTTGACAGTGTTAGATAATCTACACGAGGGCTCGACACAGCGAAAGATGCCATCGAAGGCTATCACCATGCATGCATAGCGATAACTTCCTTTCTCTGGGGGTTCATCAATAGGATGTGGAAGACCGAAAGTCTGAGGGGCTCTACGTGCTTGCCTGATCCTATGGTCGAACGATCTTAGTTGAGTACTTGGTATTGGTCAATCTCGAGAATGCTTACCACTGTCGTTTACTCATGTTGTCCTATGCAACGGAGGGTGAGCATCAATGAATTGGTATGTTACCCAAAGCTAGGTTTGTCATGCGAAAGCACATCTGAGTGTAATGCGATCTCACCGGATCGAGGCGTTTAATGACTCGTTCATTCACCACGTTCAATGTTGCAGAAAACAATACCATGTGTATTCTGATGACTTCATGTTACATTGTCTCTTTATTGAGAGGCCTAGCTGAAAGCAGCGCGCCAGCGATCTAAAGAATTGAATGTTCTAAAAGAAATAGCGTCTGCCTGCCACCAGAAGTAGGAGCTGTTGCACAACACTCAAGGCATTCTCATAAAATCCTATTTTTGCTTTGTCGTTTGATAATGGAGCTCAGGCTGTGTTTGTTGGTACTGGTAGGTGAGTACAGGCTGACGTGAATCAGGATACAACAAACAGGGTAAGTGACTACCCTATCTAGATGTGTTGTCGTCCTTGATACAAATATACCTGCGGAGGTGAGATTTACAAATGATGTAACCTTGTGACAAGTCTGAGCAATGAACCACAGCTGTACGATTCTAGTACGTTTTGAGATGGCCTTGAATGTACTTCTCTTGTCTTGTGCTGCAAGTAAGCCTGGTCTCTCTCAAAAGTGCTGGTGACTCATCCGAGATACTCAGTGTTTGCTGTATTACGTGTATATGCTATTTACGGAAATGTCAAGGGGCTTTTTGTTGTCACTTTCATGTCAGGTCTCGTCAACCCAGCAATAACCTTGGTGAGTCGACTTCCCGATAGACGTAGCCCTGCACAAATGATTTGCGCAGACCCTCGTGGCTCTTATCCAGTACGCTTACATCAAATCCACGCCTTTGCTTGTAACAACTGTTTATCCTTCTTTGCCAAACACTGATTGCAGTTATACGCCATTGATTGCAAGATCGACTTACCAAGCGTAACAGCTCTTTTATTAACTTCATCTTAGCATTGTGCTTGCCTATTATCAGGTGTATGCATTGTCTTAGCTCTGCATCAGAAAACTCTGTAACCGGAAGTTCACAAGGATAATAGGCTCAAGATCATCCTCGATGATCTCTGATGGCCTTGTTCTTTTCCTGACTTGGCTTCGAATCCGCCAATTGAGTGTGTCTACCTTGGACTCCGAAGTGAAGGGAAGACTGAGTGCAATCCTGTTGAGAAGCAGTACGTATAGTTGCTTCTGTTTAGCGGTGCATCAGCTGAACTGAGTTAGGTGTCTTATACTTTGGGTGAGTGTCGAGCCAGGGCTGTCTATTCGTTACTGCATAGTCTGCACAGAACGCTCTTTCTGCTCAATTTGATTGGTCTAGCGATAGGACGGATCTTCGAAGTGAGCTTTAGCTAAGGTCCAAGCCAGACAAAAAATTACCAAATGAATTACCAAAAGTTCATTATAGTTGTCTCAGGATGGATCGGACTGTATGTAGTAGTCTATGCCTTCATATCATTCTAATGCGATTGAAGCCTTCTACAGACTAGCAATAATTTTATTGTCCCGTTTTATGTTGGATATTCGTGAGGCATCTTACTTGGGCCCTTGCGGCAATGCCTCTCACTCGCAATCTTGGACCTTCGACACAATCCTATTAGTGGTGCTAGGGTCTTAGGTCATACAACTGAGGCTAAGGATGGTGGTGTCGAAAGCCGTGTTGAACACTATAACAACGCCGTTGACCCCCGTATAGATTGACCAATTGGGGTATGCGTTGTGGGCATGTTGCGTGATAGATGTTCGCCATATCTGAAGATGCTGACATATGGATAGGTCGTAGTGATTTATCTAAAATCATTCTCTAAGGGAAATCCTTGGATGTTGGAGTACTAGTTGTAGACACACTGCCATTAAACAGACGGCTTACGAAATGGATCCTGCAAAATAGGACTACGAATCGAATACATCATCGAATGGCGCCTCGACTACTACCTTCTGTTGCGCGACATACAGTCTTGATATTCCAGGAGCAGGGATGGAATCTGGCTGTCTGCCTCTGTACAGAATTTCGAGTTCGCGTCCTAAGCCCTCAACAACACGCTTCAATCTACCCTCTACGTGATTCCAAGCACCCTGGTTCTGTGGCTCCTCTTGCAGCCAGAAAATCTCCTTTGCCTTATGATACTGCTCTAGGACCCGGTGCAGTTCATCGAATGGGAAGGGGCAGAGTTCCTCGATGCGAATGAATGCAACCTTGTCTGACTGCCTTTTCTGGCGTTCTTTGACGAGATCATAGTATAATTTGCCTGACAAACAGATAACTCGCTCCACGCGATCCTTATCCAAACCTACCTCGTCCAAGACAGGACGGAAACTGGTTCCAGGTTCAAAATCAGACAACGAAGAGGACGCGCTCTTAAACAAGACCTTGACTATCAGAAAGTCCTGTCAATTCTGTTGGGCACGTACCGGCAGGCGGAGTAATCCTTTTGGCGATGCCACAATCAACGGCTTGCGGAAATTCCTATGGATTTGTCTCCGCAACAGATGAAAGTACTGAGCCGGAGTCGTTGGGAACACTACATGCATGTTGACATCGACAGACGAGTGAATGGCATCATAGCGGTCATTTGTGAGCTGCCAAGTTACTTTAATCAGACCTTGTTACACAATCAATAGCGGTCTATGATTACCTGGAGAAATCGCTCTAAACGGGATGAAGAATGTTCTGGACCGGCACCGTCGAGCCTTGAAAACCGCAACATAAGGACGTGGAACGGCAATTGTCAAAGGTGGAAGCATGCGAATGAAAAGAACGGATGTAATTCATGGAATCTAAAATCACAAAGCTGGCTCACCCGTGGGGGAGAAGTAACACGATGCCGCTTTGCTTGAGCCATTTTGCTATATAGAAATGAAGGCTGTTAATAAGGGTAGTTACTACCACGTGTTGGAAGTCCACGTACATGCTGCTGAGGTAACGAAAGTGTCAATTATGACCTTGTTGCGAGCAGAAATAAATCCAGTTCAGCTGAATCATGTATCGTGATGGGATACCATTCACCTGAGCGCCATTGAAGAAGTCTCCGAACTAGTGATGACATATAATAGATCAGCATCCGCATTCATCGGAAGGTTGTACTGAGAAAGGTGCCACTCACTTGTGCCTCCCATATGGGCAAAATATCAGGCCTTTCCCAGCTTACTCCGTACTCGAACTAGCACACAAGTCAGAGACATGAAAAGCCGGACTTTTGAAGACTGATGCACGAACACCAAGTACAGCCATCTCGCTGAGGGAGCCTACAACAAGGTTCATGCGTATGTATGAATTGAAATATCGCTGGTATAAGGTGAGTGAACCACTGACTGTTCGCTAGCTCGAGTCTACCGTCACATTGAAGTTGAGTGTTTAGTGGTACGATGACGCCTTCTGTGCGCTGGTCAACAAGCATTGCATGTCTATACACCGGCCAATTGGTCCCAAAATGTACAACGGGGAATGTCAATGGAAGACACACCGTTGGCTGAAGGTTCCTCGTCCTACATCCTGGCCAGATATTCTGACATCACAGCCGTCCAGCATCAATGTGCCGAACGCCATCGCCTAGAAGACAGTGGACGTTCATTATACTCAGAACTAACACTTCAGAGCTTACTACGGTCTAACCTCCGCAGTGGCCCAGTCAAGCCCATGTCCGGTCTCTAAAGCGTTCAACCTGTTCTTCACATGTCGCTGCAAGCGAGGATGAATTTCCTTTTCAACGTTTGAAATGAGAGTCATGTAAAATGAGTTCGTTCATGTATATATAATCTATGAGCACTCACGAATCCTTCGGGCACCGTAATACTCGCTCGACCCGCGTGCAATAGGGTATCGCGATCTACACCCGTCTCTGGAAACAACTTTGCTTCCGCACTAGCAGGCCAGACCATCTTGCTCCACTGACCACCCAGTATAAGAGAGCTTATGGCAGCTGGATCATATGTATCTGCATCGACGAGCTGCGTTGCTAAGAAGGACTTGTAGGAAGTGCGGACAGCGGCGGCATCTTCTGTTGTCAGTACATTCTCGCTCTGGCAATGTTTGAATATGGGAAAGAAGGAACGACACGTGTGACATGTTTCAGCACGCCAAATTACACGGAAGGCGAGAGAGTAAGACGCACAATGAGTTGTTCCTCGTACAGAGAGGGCACAGATCGCCTAGAACGGATCTTTTCATACATCAGAGGCTGTGTAAATGCAGGCTCGTCAAGCTCGTTGTGACCCCTAAGACACTCTGGTTATCAGTCTCGTTCTCGGATTGCTCTCCGTAAGACGGTCTCTCACCAACGTCGGTAAACAAGGAGATCAATGATTATATCCTGAATATAAAGTAACCCCAGTAAGAATGTGCCTGGAACTTGTATACGATCGCTCAAGCCATCCTTCCGCACCTTGCGAAAGTAATTCCGGTACTTGAACGCAATTTCCACGGCCCGTGCTACATCTACACGGGTATAGTTAAGTTCCATGTAAACAGGAAGATGAGGGTGGACAGACCTTCAGGATAGTCACCATTCACGTGAAGGACTGGGGCGTTGATCATCTTGCCAATATCTGAACAGTATAAGGACGACCGAGTACCGGACGCGGGAGTCGTGTATCCAATGCTGCATTCAAATCCTTGAAGTAAGAACCAGTCTGCCGGGAGATTGGGGGTAGGCTCACCTGTTGCTGTTTGATAAAGAAACATGTACCGATCAGGGCCAGATAATTGAGCAACTCGCGGAACTAACAATACACCATGTAGACATACTTCACTACGATATGGACAGTTCCTCCGACAGTAAAATGCGGTAAGTTACCTGCAGCTCAGTGCTCAGCACTCAAGTCGCATTAGGAAGATGTAACAAAGTGTACTTAGGCCAAGACCTTCCATGACCACCCCCTGGCCTGTGAAGCTCGCATCGCCGTGCAATTGAACACTGAGTACTCGGTCTCCGGGCTTGCACTCGTCGAGTGATATGCCGGCCCGAGCGAGCTCTTTAAGAAGTGCAAACTGTTTAGCGCGTGTCTTACCGAGGGCTACGGGATTTATGGCCTCTGTAATGATATTTCGGAGTCAGCAACGACCAGAGTAAGAGCCGCTGATTCTGTACCAAGGTGTGATGGATTCGGCAGGAGGGAGACCTTCAGTGGATTTTGTGCTCCTTCATAATGCAGACTTGGAGATGCAACTACTCGCAATCAGCTGGTCAGGACAGCTTGTCTGCTACTTTCATGGTACTGACCAAGATGACTGATAACGTCTCCTGACACGCCAAGGTCTTCAGGGACCTCAGCACCACCCTTGATCTTGTGGAAGAGGGCTGCAGGAGGGAACTCGAGCATACCGGTCAGGAGATTGAGCCGACCACGGTGTGGCATTGCCAAGATGATGTGTTCAACGCCAGCTAAGTGCAGTAATGAGCATTTTAGTCATTCCATGGCAGCGTGCGAGGCTACCTTGGGCAGCCGAAGCAAAAAGGGCATCCAGTGCAGGCAGCATCGACTCTCCGCCCTCCAGACCATAACGCTTAAGGTTGGGGAATTTGAGCTGCAAGAATTGATCGAATGTCTCACTGTGCGCGAGTAAAGAGTGGATTCTTCTCTTCTTGTCTCTGCTTACGGCAGAACGATCTGAAGACTGCGATTCAAGGACGTGCGAGAACCACAGGCGCTCTGTCTTAGATGGGGAGTGCATGTATTCATACGCAATGCGCCCGACATAGATTGAACGAAGATGCTGAATGATGGTACTGAGCGTCCATTCTTCCTTCCCAACGCCACTTGCTTCAACAGAGCGCGTCCACACAATGCCATTAATGTCGTACTTCTTGACACTGTCGGTGAGACCGTAGCGCACCGGATCGAGCGCAGCGACTTCCTCACGCTGAAGCAGGTCAAGGGGATCGATACGAGCGGCACGGTGCCCGTGAGTACGCAGAGAGTCCACGTACCGAAGGAGTGGAGCATTCGCAGTACGATTCTCTAACTGTTCACGGCTGTCTGAATGAGGTCCAAAGAATAAGCTGACTAGGTGACTCTTCACATGTGATGTAAACACTTACAGTCAGGAAGAGAAAACGGACGTTGTTCGCGATAACCATAGGAGTCGTCGTGATAGTGGCGACGTATTTCCCTGAATGAGAGCCGCATACGCGCCCTGTGACAGGAAGATTACTCCTCCGCAACATCGTCTCGAACACCAATCACGATCGGGCTTACCTCGAGATTATACATACTTGTGGATGTTTCATGGCACCAATGCAATGCGATTAAAATCCCTCTTAGTTTATAACAAGCAGAGAATTAGACTTTTGACGAGGATGCATGACCGGGAGCCCCGTGGGGCGTCTTTACCTTGAGTCCGGCCGGAGCAATTATAGCAAGGCGCGTCTATCACCTGATTTCTACAGAAGCTCGATTAGGCGAAGTATTATATTCGTCTGATGTTTGTGACATGTCGAACTCGTTGCCAGTGCAGTCGGAGTGGTTGAGTTCCATGCGAAAGCAATTGCACGTCCAATATACAATGACATGACTGCACTAAGTAGTATGTACTTAATGGCTCAACAATTCTGCCTGAACCATGGCACTCCGACTTCGTTTCCAAGAAATCTTGATTCAAGCTGAATACAAGATGTTTCTCTCCAGCGTTGAATCCAACGTCCGCAATGTCCTGACGAAGGAAAGCAGCAAAGAACGAGAAACAATCAGGCCCACATCGCTTTGAATTTCTCATCGAATTCATTCGTCACTGCATCCATCACCTCATACACCTTCCAATCTTCGTCGGAGACACCTCTAGGTCTTTCCAGTGAAGGGCTTGCCTGAACATCACCTTCGTCGCCATCAACCTCAGCCGGATCGTACGAATCATAGCCGCTGTCGAGCTCTTCAGTCTCATCAGTGCTCGCATCAACTACTGTCTTCGATGCCTTCAATAGGAGTTGCACGAGACCCGCCCGTATCGTCTTGAGTGTGAGAACAAAGTCATCCAGGAGATACCACACCTCGCCCTCCCTTATCCCATTGGCAGCCGTCAACGCTGCGGTCTGTCCATGTGTGTAGAAGTCAAGCAAATATGCGTTCAGAGCGAAGACCTCGCCCGCGTCACCAGCAGACGCCGTGAAACGGTGCATGGATGGGATGGCGTATTCATTCAAATGGAGCCCGGTTCTAGCGGTGCGAGTCAATTCCTCGACGGTTTGGAAGCTGTCGCAGTGACCAGAATTCGCTACAAAGAGTGAACGAGCAGTGACTTTTACGGCGGTGGCGTTGAGGTAGTCGCAGAAGAGGGAATTAGACTTGCTGCAAGGATGGTATTCCCTTTTACTGAGCGGCAACCGGGAGTCCGAGCCAAGCTCGGCAGCATGCTGAGTGGAATAAGCCACTGCGTAGCCAGAGAAAATACGCAGGGTATTGGTGTCGTGCTCGATAAGGACCCTCTTAGCATCAGCGGGTAGGGGTGGCAGTACCACCATTGATGGTGACTTCTTGATCAGATACTGGAGATTCTTGTCTGTAGTGTACGATTTCGGCAAGTATCTACGACCGAAAAGATGGCACATCAGGAGAAGGAGGTCTCTGCAAGCGCGGTCTTGGCTGGATTGGGCACAGATCCTGTGAATGACGCCGTGTCGCAGAAGAGCGACAAGCGCAAAATTGCTAGGTTCGGTGTAATACAAATGAGCTGCAATTCCAAATAAATTGATCGGATTTCCTTGATGATCCAATAAACCGGAACGACGGAGGTAGTCAATACTGAACCGGATATGATGCAAAACCTGCTCTCTCCCAATGTTAGATGTGAAGCTGACGTGTGGCAATTGCAAGAGACTATGAATAGCGTCTCTGGCAAATGGAGCGTTGTCGGAGCCTTGCAAGAGATTGAAGAGCCGCAGTACCATTGTCGAAGTCAGAGGGAAGTTTCCACCCAATGACGGAAGTCTGGACAGAACCAGTCTCTGACATCTATCCATGGCAATCCCATAGAATACAACCTTGCCTAGTAAATCGTATCCACGTCTTCCCGCTGTAGCCGATAGCAAAAGTAAGATCACGAGTGACATGCTAAATTAGAATAAACATACCACGCCCCGCACACTGCCGGTACTATAAGGAAATTTTGATCAGTCGACGGAGCTAGAACTAGACGGTGTGTGCGCACCATCAGAGCAGTCAAGAATGGCGAATCACCACAGAAAACCGAGGTCTTGGTAGGCGCATTTATACCCAGAGCCAAGGACCCTGGTGTAACCCGTCAGACTTACTACGGAGCGTAGAAAATATGACGTACCAGTGGCGATAACTACTCTCAGATATCCAGCACGGTAGAGACTAAGTGTCATTGCAGTCAGCTCAGTTCCTCATCGATCAGAATGTATAAATATATTACCTTTCCACCAAAGTCCTATATTGTTTGTTCATACCAGAGTGATGCACACCGACACCCCGCCGCATTGCCTTCAAAGCCCATTCTTGTACGTGGGCCCAGCGCGCAAGGTCGGTAATTTCCTTCTCAATATCACTTTTCGAATATCCACTTGAGACACCTGTAAATGAGAATTGGGGAGAAGGTTCAAGAGGATCAAATGAACTTTCCCAAGACAGATCAACCCCATCGACGTGATCATTCGGGTCTTTTTTCTGCTTGTTCAACCTCTCAGCCTGGCGCTCACGCGCTTTGGCCTGAGACTTCCAGTGTTCCCATTGATTGATTTTCTGTATCCATTCGGGACTACTTTCACGCCAATTTGTTTCTGCAGATTCGAGCATCTCCAGGAGTACTTGACCCATCAATTCGCATGCCTTGCGGTCAAAGTGGAAGAAAATCGCAGGCTGAGCTATTCCATCAGACCGCATGTAACGCCGAAGACAGTAGAAACTCACGAGATCGCCGGTTGCATGTAAATCTGACACAAGGTATATGAGATTGCTATAAAAATCCTTCACGGATGGTATAAACTGGTGGTCCAGATTCTTCAACACGGGATCCGTGAGTTGATCGATCACGTCATTGAGAACAAAGGAAGGATGTTGCGAATCAGCGGACATCATCAATTTGGAAATATCAGCCTTCAGTGCCGATTCATAACGTAAGATATCGCTTTGTTTGAGAAGACGTTCTGATGAATCAGAGAAGAATCGAGTCGGTTCTAGGGTCGCCAGGTCTAATGATGCCCTATTGGAGCACGACATGAATGCTTGGTATAAGGAGAGACAGTCTGAAGCCTCAAGCGATAGATCGGGAGGAAGATCCTGCACACCAAATGCTAACATTGAAATCGGATGCAGGAACCTAAGCCGACCTGTATTCGAGTGTTTGGTTAGCCCCGAGAAAGAAGTTGGAGACTTTATTTGGAGTGCATAAGTGTGTTTGCGCAGATGAGAATAGCGGTGCGGATGGTGGATGAAAGTATGTTGGAATTTGTGCGCCTCCTGGACTGACTGAAGCCAAGTATTAAATTGTTCAGGATGGCCGATCGTCGCTGAAAGTCCTCTAAGTAAAACAATCTCAGGGACAAACCAACGCATAAAGCTTGACAACTGACATGATAGGACACGGTGCGAGTAGTATGATCTGTTCCCATACAGCTCCACCTTGCTGCTGACCAATCGAGTGGATCTCGTCCAAAATGATACTGGGAGTAACGTCAGGTGATAACCACGGCCCACAACGACTATCATACTATTTGATTCTCGGGGTCCAAACCCTAGCCAAGGGAGGGGATAGAAGCATAATCGCCAGCATCTCAGGGACAGTCACCAAAATCTGGCACTTCTGGGGATTATGGACGCGATAATCCCTAGTGTGGATCGCCTAACAACTTCCTATATATAATGAGTTAACGACTGCTATGTCAGTCGGTGCGAACCTTACCGCCATTGAGCTCCTTCTTGAACCGAGCATACACTTCTGCCGCAATCTGGTTGACAAGAGCTTTGGTGGGTGCCACATAAATTAGAATCCCATCATCCGAAGTCCTAAGGATTTTTTCCATGGCGTAGTAAGAGATGAATGTCTTTCCAGCACTGGTTGGAGCTGAGAGTGACTCAGTATAAGCCAAAGAGGTGTAACATAGTCAAGCTCACCGACGACGAGCACCGACTGATTCTCATCAAGACAATCTAAGACTTTACGCTGCCAAGCATCCGGCCGGAACAGGACTCTTGCATCGCTTGCACTATCCATACTGCGGTCCATAAACTCACCGAAAAGGCGTAGTTGCCATACAATGGGGTCTTCGCCAATGCGCATAAACTTGTAGATAGGAGACCCGCTTTTCGATTTCAAGAGTTTGATGAATTTGAAGTTTAGCGAACGATCTACACTGGAATCATCCGGTGACGCAGAAGAAAGAGAAGGAACGATATGAGAGAATCCCAAAGCACTCAACGCCGAGGCAAGAGCTTTGAGAGCAGCCGGAAATAAGCCTTGCCTTTCATAAATTTCCTTCACCTTACGCATGATCAACACGGAAGCGTTGTCCCGAATAGCAGCATTCTCACGATCTGGATGATCAATCCAGCGCATGAATTCAAGGTGCAACCTGAATAGTCTCATCTCCACTGCGAGCCAGCCTACGGCAGCTCTCTTATTCCGCTCATAATTTTCCATAAGAATGATGCTTTGGTCCGTGGTCTTCCGTGCCATGACTCCGAGCTGCTCTTGCCACCAAGATAAATTGGATTCATCTTCTTTCAACTGCTTTTTTGCCATATTTTCCTGCCGTATCTTCTCTGCGGCTGAAACACGTTCAACTTTCCCCTTCTTGATAGATTTAGACGGTTTCTCCTGTTTCAAAAAGGACACTATAAACCACCGGACGAACAATTACCAAACATGGCAAATCCTCACCTGTATTAACCGGGGTCCTGTATTGCTACTCAACTTCGATGGCAACCGCCCAACGAGTGGGATGACCATCTGTTTCAAAGGGACTCCGAGAGCGCCAGTCAGAGTCTCGGCTTGCCATTGCAGTCTTGTCATGAAACGTTGGTCCCTACGTAGCTGTCGTCTACGTTGCCATTCATCTAGGGGTTTCGAATCTTCGCCACCAAGATGTGTAGGTAAAATTGCCTTCAGCTTAGGATTATGCCAATGATAGATGTCGTTGAAGACCGTGTTGAACTCCAAGTGAGGCAGCACTAGAGCCTCCGCGTGTTCTTCTACGTGAACATCGACAGACACCAGCTCATCGCTGAAAAGCGGGTGTGTAAACGGGAGGAGACTCGACGCTGGTGCTTGCGACAGGCTGACATCCTGTGGGAGATGATTTGAAGCGAAACGGGAGGAAAAAGCCACGTAGTGGACAGGAGCGAGATCGAGGGAGGACCATATGGCCGTAAGACGCTGGTAGACCTCTGGCCCGAGAATCACGGTGAAAGACACATCGGGCTGTTTCACTATAAACTCAATTAGTGTTAGAAACACACGACCGTCGACATCAATCTCTGCAGCGACCTGCGACCAGACATCCTCAAGTGTCAAGAAAGCACTTGGCAGAAAGGTGCTGAGCAATATGTCAATTAGTTCAGGGTGTAATGCAGCTAACGGTCTGGCTCTTTCTTCAACAGATAGCAAAGGAAGGATCAACAGGTGTGCTGCGAATGCGAAGACTAGTTGCCGAATGAAGGGCCTACGCAAGCCTTGGGCAGAAAGCATGTTTCGTACGAAATTTCGAACAGCCGATTCCTGACTGGACGTTGATTGCAGGCTCTGCGGCGTGATGGAGATCAGCGGAATCAGCGGAATGTCATGTCGTGCATGCTTTTCCTTGGCTTCCAGGGATCTCATCGCCGCATGGCTTGCAGCCCAGAGTCTGTCATCCAGTCGGCTACGAGCACTGCGATCGAGCCTTTGCTCATAGATGAAGGACATGATCTAACATTCCTCTTCGTCAACGTTCCGCAAGGTACGATCCTAGGACAAGGCTCACCTTAGAGTCGCGAAACTCAGTGCCTTGTAATAGTGTCACGGAGGTACCTTGGGATAGGAGATCAAATATGAAGATACGTTGAGTCAATATTTGTCCGGCCAGATTCTGATCATCAAGTACTCCGCCGTCGTTGGTCATGACGAACATTGGCTACAGAAACTTGTTGGCATCTCTCAAGGTGGGTTTTATCAATGACTAACCTTCGAGACAGCCCGATATCTGAGCCATTTCGGATCAGACAAATCTTTGAATGTATGAACTGGTATGTCTAGTCTTCGCAGGTGTTTGAATAGTAGTGCACGAGCTAGCATGCGCGAGGTAATCACGAAGTCCGACGGGGTAGACTGAATTGTCAAATGGCGGTTATCTACGGTGACATCGCGACATCAGTTACAAACTAAGCGGACAGCCAAATGCATATCACCTTGCCAGAACACTATCTCAAAGACGGCTTCGCGTTTCTTAAATTTGTTCAAAATGCGTTCGAGTGAATACAACGCATGTAGAAGTTGAAAGCTCGGCTCTGTTATGATAGTCAAACGAGCCTTCACAATGAAACTGTTCGAGCACAAAGACATACCGTTCACACGGCCTAACGCAAGAAGAGGATCTCTAAGAACATGTTGCAAAAGAGCATCACCTGTGGATAACCTCAGAGATGCAAGAATGAAAATGAATGTCAGATATGACCTACCATCCAAGACAAAGGTTTCACTCCCAGCATAGTCACCAATCAGATCCATCCATCTACCACGTCTATTCGCGAGCGTGTACCATTGTCCATCAAGGTATTCAAGTGCTTCCGCAGCCGACAATGGAGTTGACGGAAGAGATGCAGGCCTGGCTGCAGCAGCGCTCTCAAAATCATCTAAATCCATGGTCAGACAGGAAAGAAGGAATCTTCAGCGTATGGTTAGCTTGACTGCGGTACGTATATCCAAGTATAGGATTGCGAAGAAGACGCTGGTCTTGAGGTAATCGCGAGGCCGCCCAACTTTGCAAATAGCCGAGAATTTTCATCTTCCTTGAGTGGCTTCTTACGTGTACAACAGAGTTCATCTGGAATTTCATGCAAAACTAAGTATGGACATGAATGACTTTCATGAACAATACAGTCGCTGATACCGGCTCTCCTCATACCACGTCGGTCGACCGTCACGGGCTGAATGGCTTGATGAACAACGCGCTTCCGTGCCAAGCGCATACAGTGAAAGGCGAAATCAACATCCATGCGAGAAGTACTTGCATTGAGGTATGTTGTACGGTTGAACGCAGGTGAACCTCTCTCAGGCTCCGACTCATATATTTTGCAAGCTCCAGTTGTTTCGGTCCACTCCGGGCCGCGGCTTGGAATGACGAACATCGACGTTTTTCTGGGCCATATTACCAATCCCTACTGTCAACAAGCTGGTGGACATGTACGCCAGGCAGAAAGGCGCCTGCAGTCTCGATATCCGTCCTCACTGAGAGGTCATTCGGTTCTCTCGAATGTTTTTTCGCGACCCTCAACCCTCCAGTGCAGGACGGTGACCGATTTTCTTTGCCAACTCCAGTTCATCCGAAGGCGTCCCAGATCGATAATAGACAGCAGCCGGGATCCGGGCCGCCGTGGAGTAGGGCGATATAAGGGTCCTTCAGAGAGCACAACTCCATCCGCTCAATATCTCACAGTATGGCCTGCCCAAACGTCAAGCTGAATAATGGTGTAGAGATCCCCATTATTGGTCTCGGTGAATCGTGGTTTGCCTCATTGTACACATTCACGTTTCATTCATAACAGTAAATTATAGGAACCTGGCAATCGAAGCCAGAGGAAGTGACCAATGCCGTCGAATACGCCCTCAAAGAGGCTGGATACAGACACATTGATTGTGCATGGTTTGTTATGTTCTGTATTTGTTTCTTTTTAGAAGCCGATGGCGTGATGACCTCTCAGGATGTACGGAAATGAGAAAGAAGTTGGCGAAGGCATCCGCAGGTCTGGAGTACCGCGATCCGAGATTTTTGTGCGTCCCGGCGCTCCGTTTCATAGAAACCTTACGAATTTCCCGCTAGATCACGAGCAAACTGTGGTCCACGCATCATCGGCGTGTGGAAGCGGCTCTTGATGAAACTCTCTCCAACCTCGGCACCGATTATCTCGACTGTGAGTAGGATAAGTGGCTTACGTATGATCTGGTAGTCCATGCGGCTCGATCCTAACCCCTGGTTCAAGTGTACTTGGTTCATTGGCCCCTTCACCTGAACCCAATGGAAACCATGAGAAATTACCCACTCGTCCTGATGGAAGTCGTGATGTTGTTCTTGACTGGAAGCAAAGGGATACCTGGAAGCAGATGGAGGCCGTTCTGAAGAAAGGTTCGTTTTTTTTGCGCGGCCGTTGATAATAAATCCTAATAAGACCTCTTGTATTTTAGGCAAGGTCAGGGCAATCGGAGTATCTAATTTCTCTCAGAAGGTGCTTGAAGAAGAGATCCTACCCTATGCTGAGATCGTTCCCGCTGTAGACCAGGTATGTTCACATACGGTCTGTGTCTTGTATGATTTGCCATAGAAAATGACATCGCGAAACAGCTCGAGATTCACCTCTACAACCCTCAGCACAAGCTTCTGGACTTCCTCAAGTCCAAAGGAATAATCCCGCAAGCTTACTCTCCTCTCGGCTCTACCGGGACTCCTCTACTTAGTGATGAAACTGCTGCTGCGATCGCGGGCAAATACAACCTTCAGACCACCGACGTCGTACTAGGATATTTGGGTAAGTGATGTCTTGAGCTGTCACAGCGAAAAGAAATCTGTCCTCATGCATTCCATCGTGCAGTCACTAAGGGCATCGTAACCCTACCCAAATCTGTTACACCCGCACGCATAGCTACAAACTACAAAGGTACATTGGCTGCTGCATCAAAACTGACGAAGGAGGACGTCGAGAAATTGGACAGTGTTGCGGCTTCAGGGAAGCAGAAGCGGTTAGTATCTCTGTATTTAGCTTGGGTCGATATACTCATTCATCGAACAACCTACAGAATCATCATGCCACCATGGGGTAAGTGACGAAAACCTCTTCGCAATCAGTTCATGTACTCAGCACTGTCACTGATTTCCAGGTGTCGATCTTGGCTTCGAAAACTGGCCGTGAGGAATAGTCCCGGGAGATGGATCAGAAGAAATCTTCTGTAACTGTATCTTGTCCAAGTTGTACCACATGAATGTTATATGGACGTTCAAAAGCACTGCTGAAGGGGTTCAGTTTCTTATCCACCTACGTCCTCCTACGCCTACGTAGAATTCGTTTTTCAGCCGGACGCGATCACGTGCGGGACCTACACGCGAGGCTCAACTGGAAGTCCTAACATACGCGGCAGACTGACCATACGGACAAAGTCAAACAAACCTCAGCTCATAGGCAGGTAGAAAACCATATACTCACCCATGGGGATGAATTAGACTGCCCTTGGATTATTTGAGATAATACCCATAAAAATTTAGCAAGTAAGGAACGGAAGCGTAACAACAGACATCGCCAGAAGATTCAGATTGTAGCAGTCATTAGTAGATGCCGGGAACGAGCCTGTAGGGAACCTTCTTCGCCCACTCGTCCCACTGCTCCCCGAACTGACCCTTCAAGAGCTTGTCCTCCTGCGGCGTCCGCATTGCCACGGCAGTCGACCCGTACAACACCAACAAAACATACGCCCACGACACGAATTGGCCGCCCGGGGTAGCCAACACGCCACACTCCCTCAGCCACGAGCCCCGCGCACCGTAGCAGATTCCCATACCTACGACGGCCGTCACAGCGCTGGTGTAGCTGGGGTGGCGGACCCACGAGTAGGGGCCGCTGGTCACCAGCTGGTGATCTTTGCGGATTGTGATTTCATATGTGAAGAGCCGGCCGAGGGCGCGGTAGCACGACCACCGGATGTAGCCACCGACTGTTGCCAGGGCGAAGCCGACCCAGAAGGTACGCGAGAACCCGATTTTGTTTGTCAGAGAGGCGGGGCCGCAGACCATCTTTTCTAGAATTCGTTGCGAGAGGGGGGAGGACGGGAACTGCCGAGCGAGTATTACGGCCAATTCACCTATGCCTCCTGCGCAAGTAACCAGCTAGTGTACGGCTCGACATTACGTTCTTTAGCAGTTTGGTATCGGGGGACCACACATACCTTGAGCGCAGTCACAAAGTACCTGACGATTCTGCCAAAGACCTTTTCGCCCGCGTTGATATCCGTGGAGCGCTCCTCAAACGATGGTGGTGGGATAGGCGGAGTCAAGGTAGTCCATGTGCTGATTGTGCCCATAACGATAAGAGGAGCTTTGACCAACTGTAACGTCGACATCTTGCGAACGTCCACTGTGGGATGAAGGGGTATTTTGAGGTTCCAGCCGTGCTAGAGGCGCTCCTTCTGAGCTGCACCTTCTTATATGTCGGAGCTGTATTCGCTGGCGATGGCATTCCGCCTACTTGAGAACATTTAAACTTCCATAGAAACGGGTCGAGAACTGCGCTGGCTGAGCCTGTAGATCTCTGTAGATCTCCTGTCGCTTGATTCTTTAGGTTCTTGACTCGGCGAGACCAGAGATGCCGACACAGCGCGTATCACCCGTCTCAGGCTGACATTCGCCTTCTGCGACGGGACGCTGCATAACATGCACTTACTCTGAAATCAGCTGCCTACACGGCCAGAACTCTGCGGCATGGAAACGGGGCCTCAGAGCGAGGTCCCCGTAACGGCCCATAGCCGTCATGATTACTACCCTTTTCGTCCTATGATTTTACGGTAATTTTGTAAATCCCTTATGTAGTGCTTGAAATTATGGTTGATGTAACATGTAAACAGGCCGGTTACTTCCCGTATGCAGCCCCGTTTCGGGGCAGGCAGGCAGGCCCGAAACCAGCATCTGGTTGGCATACCGTTATGGCACTGCAGCGTCCCGGAAATCGACCGAGGGTCGAGGCAGCTACAACATTATTTACTACCAATATACCGGCACTGGTGCTCTTTCTCGTGACATTACAGGCTTTTTCCAGGGTCATTGCAGCATTGGAAGCACAACAGTAGCATCCAGTAGATGAAATTAACATATAATGGCATGAAACAACAGACAGTAATTATTATACAGGAATGATGTTCGACATGCTGCCACTGGCAGTGGATGAGCTCAGCCGTGAAGATAGGGATTGACCACCTGAAATGGTCTTAAATTGCGACCTGCCAACCCACTGTCAACGCCTGGCTCTCTGCATCATTCAACGCAGAATAGTGTTCTGGAAAATTTCAGTAAAGAACCTAAATAATGGTGTGTCAGTTGAATGCCATCGAAGCAGAGACTGGACGTACATTTTGAGATAATCTTCCTCCCGTGTTAGTCCATGAGCGTGACCATCCTTGTGAACTGCGTTGAGTAGTAAGTAAGTCAAAACACTAGTACTGGATGAAGCTTCAAAGGATGTTCAAGAGAGATTAGAAGGAATGGATAGCATCAACCTGCCAGAGGTCAGAGCAAGAGATTATGCTTGGGATGTATGGACTGAATTGCGACAGAATTCCAGACATCGCTGTTGCGCTGTTACGGTGAACTTGAATCGAACAAGTGCTTGTATTTGTGCATGTTTGTTTTAGTGGCTGCTCACCAGTAACGGAAAGACTGAAGTTCACGACAAGACTTTTGATTTTATTACTACTGTACAAATTGGAAAATAAATTCATGCCATGGAGATCACATTTGTTTCTGCTCACTCTGACTTCCCCACTGGCAAATGGCCTGTACTATCAACAAATATAACAAAAGCCGTTACTGCCTACTTTATTATGAGATTATTACAATTTATGTTGTGCCACGGTGCAACGAATGGTGCTAGCTTTTCCGTTACAATAAGCTGCAGATCTCATGATGTAACCCCCGGGCTGAAGCGGGCAGCAGTGAGGGCTGATTTGGGGCCATACAAGCACTGCTTCGGTATTGCACGCTCAGCATGTGATGAATGCCGTGGCTGCAGCAGCCATGCCAGGCTGAAGTATCTGGGCGCATTTGCCTTCTCACGGCCTGGAATCGACCCGTTCAACGCCCCGAAACCACACTGGAGATACGGGGCCGTTCCGATGACTCTGACCTGGCCCGATACCGGAGTGTGTCCAAATTACAGACACGGGACTTATGTCGGCCCGATTCACGCCACCATTTTGACCGTCCCCACCCTTTTCGTCCTATGATTTTCCGGTACCAGCCCGTTTTGGCCGTGTAGTGTTCCGTGCGTGATAATCCGTATCAAGGTTCGTGTCCCACCAGCTACCGCCATCTAGTATGGAAGTCGCAGAAGAAAGATCTTTGCCGTATTTCTGGTCCGCCGAAGAGGCACATTCTTCGATATTCGCAGGTCATCCCATTTGCTACAGGGCTACTTCAAGCTTGATGCGCTTGTTCACCACATTCGCGGGTGATTGCATGTACATAAACTGTGCATGGTAGCCTGGTCGGAAAGAATAAGGGGATTTGTTAGAACCTTGCGAATTTTCTTGGAGGACTAGTACTATGCCCACTGGTAGAGTCGGCGCACTCCCTCAGTCGGCACTTGGGGTCTCGACCAATAAAACCTTTGGTATTTGTGAAAGCCATCAAAAAAGATGAGCTTTTGACCAATCACCGACTCCATCAGTAAGCATACTTAGTACCTAAAGGAGGTGCTGAACTTGGACGAGACGGGATTTGCCCGCATCCTGTTCGCATGCGGATCAGATAGCGGCCATTCCTGATCGCGATCGGCACCGGCATTATTGCGGAGGGCGCAAGCTGCCGTACTTTTCTCTCTGCGCTCTCACCAGCACTACCACCTAGACCATTCCTTTCTCTGCAGGTACTGCGGACGCTATGGCCAACGAAGCAGTCCCCGTGAGCACGTTGCCGTATCCGCCCATACACAGGGACAAGAAATTCGTCGTTCTTTCCGATTGGTTGGTTGCTTCGTCTTCATGCATCCCCCGGGCAGACTAGAGCCGCACAACGAGATGAACATCGATTTCTACTCACCATTCATCGTCGCGACTCTCTTTATTTGATGGTAACATTATGTGAATGTGTTAACAGGGATGGGACCATTACCACACGCGATTCCAATGATTGTAAGTGTTTCGCTCATTTTTACCACCATGCATAAACTTCGCGGTTCTGTTTGCTTTGTCTTCGTTGAAACAACAATGATACGAACGCACATGGCTCATCAGCTTGAAAGAGAGAACACGCGATGCTGACATCTTCATGAACTAGACATGACGGACAACTTCGGTTTCGGGAGAGAGAAACGAAGAGAATTGAACATGGACATCCTATCGGCAAAGATCACCTTCAGGTGCGCTGATCCTTTTATCTGCCGGCTCCATATCGATGAGCATCCCTCACAGAGATGCCTTCAGAGAAATGTTGGAAAGCGTGGTTGCTAACGGGCACAAATTTGATGAGTGCAAAGAGGCTCTCAAGAGAGGTGGGCGACTCACAGCCCCAGCCAGTCGCTGCTGCGTTCCTGATCCCGTAATCCCGCATTTGACACTTAGATATCGTGCTCGATTCGGGCTTCAAGCAGTTCTACCAATACTGCCAGGCGACCGATATACCCGTGGTCATCATCTCGAGGTGCGTCTATCTCGCATTGTCCCTCAAGGCTACTGCGAGCGCTCACGATTTTATGACTCGCATAGTGGTATGGCCCCCCTCATTCGTGCGGTCTTGTCAAACCTCATAGGAGATGAGGAGGCGCAGAAGATCGAGATCGTTTCGAATGAGGTGGCCATTCACCCGGATGGCAAGTGGGACATCCTCTATCGGCATCCGAGCAGGTGAGCGTTGAGGAGACATCGGTGATCTCTTATCCTCCTTTCTCAATCACCGATTTTCTGGCGTGTAGCGGTTATGGACACGACAAGAGTCAGGCCATTCTGCCCTACCGTGCCCTGCCGGACCCTCCGACGATATTTTTCTTCGGTGACGGTGTATCCGGTCCGTGTCATCTGTCTCTTCGCCTGCTGCCTGCTCACTCTGCAACAGACATGTCCGCCGCGCGACACGCCGACGTCCTCTTTGTCAAGCAGAAGGAGGATGGCGAGAACGACCTCGCGCTGTACTGCAAGCGCGAAGAGATCCCCCATATCTTATTTGATAATTTCGGGCGCGCGCTCGAGGTGGTGAGGAGCGTGGTGGAGGGAAAGAAGACCGTGCAGGAAGTGCTTGCGGCCGGAAAAGCATAGAGAAATAGAGGGCATGTCTCGATGACTACCACGGACTGATGGACCGTAAGACTAAATTTATAGACGAGTTGCGCTAGAATGGTGTACTTAGAACGATACCATTTGTGAAGTGTTCTCGCTATGTGTGTACGTAGCAGCATAGTGATTCGGAGCACTCCACAGAACTTTGAGAATCCAAAGAATTACCAGCTTGAGACGACGGAGACAACAATCAAAGCAGCGGAAACATCAGAAATGAGTGCATGGCCTTAATTTTGCATCGATAGTGTCATGTAAAGAAGGCAATAATACCATATAGCGTCGGAAGCCTACACTCGTAGCAACCCCTCCAAACCCCTTCCAGCCTACTAATACAGCGCATGTGCTCATGCAATGAGGGTGGACGCGGTCGCCGAGTCGTATTTGAACGTTGGCGGGATCTGCTGCTTTGTCTTGTAGTAGCGCGCGAGACGGTGGATACGAGACTCAATCAAGATAAGGCGGAACTTGGAGTCTTTATCCTTGCGGTTTGTCTCGAGGTGCTTTCGCACAGCAACCGCCTTTTTGACAAGGTGCCAAAGGTCCTCAGGAATCTGAGGAGCAAGACCTATGGGAGGCGTAAGAACCCATGCATGCGTCACAACATAGTAACTGAACATACCGTTGGATTTCAAGATACGGAGGATCTTGTTACCAGTCACAAATCGCACTTGGGGGATACCATGCGAGTCCCGAAGAGTAACACCAATCTGAGAGGGAGTAAGACCCTTACGGGCCAACTTGTTGATGTGCTCAACGACGTCCTCAGGGGTGGTCTTCAGCCAGGAAGGGGGGGCCCGGCGGTAAGGGAGAGCAGAGGACGCTACACAGAACTATGATCTGAGGATGCTGTCGAATTAGTCTGGGTAGAATTTGAAACGTACAAATGCCCTTTCCGGGAGCGTGCATGCGACCCATGATGACTCTGGTATAACACAAAGTCAAGAGGGTGACCAGCACAAAGGTACAGAACCTTACAGATTTTGCGGGGTGGGTAGACTTGAAGTTTCGTCGTCGTCGGTGCCGTTGGGCTCGTTCTGGGCGGGATATTATGCCCACGTGCTGTCGAGAGGTGTGGCTTGACTCAACTGTACAGTTACAAACCTTATTGCCACTTCGCGCCACAGTGAATTGGCAGTGTTTGTTTGGGCGTACAACTATACCAACACCGGCCAGACTATCGCCGTCGTTAGTGTCGACGGAGACAATCCCTTCCCGGAAGGTCATCGTCTTGTGCTCTGACTGGATATCCCTATTCTGACCGTTTGCTTATCTCAACAGCATGAAGCTCAACATTGCCCGTAAGTCTCAATGCAGGACACTTTTGGGATGACCTCTGATCATCGTACTCTGCATCAGACGCCGCAACCGGCGAACAAAAGACTGTCGACTTTGACGATGAGAGGAAATAGTAGGGCTAATATTTCATTGCTTCTTTGCTCATCCTAACCTGTCGTTCCAGTCGTATCTTCTACGACAAGAAGATCTCGCAAGAAGTCCCTGGTGACTCTCTCGGTGACGAGTGGAAGGGCTATGTCTTCCGTATCACTGGCGGTAACGACAAGCAAGGTTTCCCCATGAAGCAGGGTGTTCTTGTCCCCCACCGTGTTCGCCTCCTCCTTTCTGACGGCCACTCGTGTTACCGCGCCCGTCGTACCGGCGAACGCAAGCGCAAGTCCGTCCGTGGCTGCATCGTTGGCCCTGATATTGCGGTTCTTTCTCTCGTCATCATCAAACAGGGTGAAAACGAGATCCCTGGTCTGACCGATAACGTGCTGCCCAAGCGTCTCGGGCCCAAGAGGGCGACCAAGATCCGGAAGTTCTTCAACTTGTCCAAGGAAGATGATGTCAGGAAGTACGTTGTTCGACGAGAGGTGACGAGTGCCAAGAAGGAGAATGCGAAGCCCTATACCAAGGCGTGAGTGTGTCCACTCTGCTTTGTGTTGAGTAGTACTTGATGGTTCCTGGCTTTGCACAGACCCAAAATTCAGCGACTGGTCACTCCTTTGCGCTTGCAACGCCGTCGTCACTTGCGCTCACTCAAGCGCCGTCGGATTGAGCGTCAGAAGGAGCAGAAGACAGAATACGAGTGCGTCTCGCCGTTTCTCTCGGAAGGCGTAGGCTTATCAACCTTTGTACAGTGCCCTCTTGCAGAAGCGTGTAGCGGAGAAGAAGGAGAAGGTTGCAGCGGTGAAGGCGTTGCACAAGAAGTTCGTCCTTTCAAGAAGTTTGTTTGTACCTTTATTGACTCTGTCCTCGTTCCAGGGCCATCGCTGCTTAAAATGCTTGTTGCTACTCATATGCGGTCGATTTATGTATGGTTTTCCTGTAGTCATGTTCCCTTCCCACGATAATGCTCTCGCAATACACTCATGTGACTTATGATAAACCATCAACTGCTGAATGCATCGATTTCACCCTCTATATTTCTATGGACAGTGTCGTATCCAGTAAGTATCCCCTAGCTTGCGCTGATTTCCTGCTGAACCTGATCTGACGGCTGCACCAAGATGTTTTTTCACGATGGTCATGGCATATTAAACTATTCAAATAACTGGCTATGCAAGTATGAGTACCATGAGCTGCTACCGCGTCTTTTATTCGATGCAGTACGAGTTACAATGCTCATGATAGCCTGGGAAATTGAATACGGAACACTTTGAACATACCGACACGTCCTTCCCTTTTCCAACTGTTACGGGTGGTGAGTCCTTAGTTAGGGTGCTCAGAATATAAATGTAGTGACACAGTATCGCCAAGCATCACTAGACCAGCCTAAGTAACACCGACTCAAAGACTTTCAATAGATGGCAGGACGTCGTTCTCACCATCGTGTAAGTTAGCTGCATTGAGAGATGATGTTGATTGCCTGTCCATGCATCAGCACCTAAACCCAGATTCTTCCCGAGACATATAGCCATGTACTAGATCACATGCAGGAGGGTCGCATTCACTGCTGTAGTCGCAAATGTCACTTGTGGTTCTCAACGGTTCGCTTACATCCATTCCATACCGTATACAAGACCTTAAGGCAGCCAGTACATCATTGGAAAGGCTGAAGATTTCCCTTATGGTTCTATGGCACGGAGAAACGTCGAAACACCGTCTGCCAAATCTTGCAGAGTCCACGAGTCGTCAGGCTACCTTAAGAATTCAACTACCAGGAAGACATTTATAAATCGGCATTGGTCACACTCTATCTTTTTTTTTTTTTAATTCACCGGGTTTATACTCCATACGACGTAGGTACATGTAGAGTTTTAATGATAATAAGTGGGCATCTGCGCCCGCATGAGCGGCACACCTACAGGTTTCGGTGGCCTCGTTATATGGTGTGGGCAGACAATCCAGCAAGGCCTGCAAAAGGAAGGGTACAGTCATCCAGAGGAAGCCGTACCCAACCCCCGCCCAACCCGCATTTCACGCTCTGTGTGTTTACCCGGCCCGGTGATCCCGTTCCGTCAGTAATCCACCCTAGGAACTGAGTGTAGCCCTACAGGTTTCAGGCCTCAGTTATTGTCTGGGTAAACAGGGGGGTCATTGCGGATACTAGATTCTGCTATCCCCTCGTTTACCCAATTATAGTATAGTTCAAATGCCTTCGCTTCGGTGTCATACCATTCACAGAAATCATGGAATTTTCCACCCAGGGCTGTGGTCATTCCGGGATCTAAATGTCGGTCCACTGATAGGCGCCAGGCCCTTCTAGGCCCCACGGAGCGCCCTCACTCGACCCTAGGACCTTAGTCATACCTTCGACGCCACTCAACGCATCCGATACAGCCCAAAAAGCCACCACGGGACTCTCCGATAGCTTCGAATCATGCCACAGCCACTCCACCAGTTCCGGTCTGACGTTCCGGTGCACCATTCCCTCTGTGCACAATACACCACACACAGTTGCCACTCAATGTCCTTGCACGTGACCGGTCTTGCCACTCCGATATTGCTCGATCTGCTATGACGTGCCACTCGATGCACTCAATAACGCTATGGCCCCAGGTTTTGTCTTAGTATATTTCATGTATGTTCCTTTGTTTCAGCCTTTCTAGTAACGTCAAGTACAGTAGCCACTCCCTCTACAGGCCACTCTGTAGTTCATCGTACACAAGTAGTTAGGATGCCACTCATACTACGCCACTCCCGATGCACCTTACATTATAGTACAGTAGTATAAACGTGATGTACGGGTCTCGGAACAACACAGAGAAGTTTTCCCCCATCCTGCAGAGCTCAAGAAGAGCACCTTTGAGTCAGTCTCCTACTGCGTTCTACTGCATCCTTCTGTCTTCGATTACGTTCGAAGAGTTGCGCCTACTATCCACCTTCTACAGTATTTTGAAGGGTTGCGTTCAGTCTTACATTCGCCTTTGAGTCACATCGAAGGGTTGCGCTAGCATCTCGTCTCTAACCCAATATAGTACAGCATAGTAGCGCATCGAAGCTATGTCAAGCAGTCGCGACACACATCATAGGTCATCGAAGACCTTCGTAGACATCTCTTGACCCATTTGAGATCGAAAACTCTTTGCTGCTGACTCTCCCCTCCACACTAACTAGTTTTATAGCCTTCCAGCTTCTCTAGGTCGTACCCAGTAGGGGTTGGAGTGTTATAGTGCACATCACTGCATGGAACTGCTGCCATGCCGCTTGTCTTCCAACAATGTGGCACGTAAGATGAGCACAAGTGAATGTTCTCGTGCGTGCAGCTTCAGCCTCAAGTAGAGATTCAGCCAGAATCTCTGCCCAATCAAATGTGGAGACCATCGGGTTGAGCCAAAGGAACTCCATAATGTCATCCGGGGTCCATCCCTTTTGTTCAGGGGGCCCCATCAGAAGCGGATCACGAGGACCCTGTTGGCGCTTTGTTCTGATCCAAAATGGGCAGTCAAAGAGCACATGTTCCCGGGTTTCCTCCGCTCCGCATAAACAGAGGTGAGGGCCCGGGATATTGAACCTGAAACGGTATTCACTGCCTGAGAAATGGTTGATGAGCACGTGACATACACGTGCCACCTCCTTGTTGGACTTGCCAGCTGCCTTCAAGACCCACGTGCCTTTAGCTGTGGTTCCATGCAACGGTAAGGCGTCCTTGGATACTTTCCATAACCGACGACCGCGATAGCCGGGATTGTTGACCGAAGTCTCCCAGCACTTTTTGACCCTCGCCTTGACGTGAGCAAGGGCCATTGATTGTGAGATGAATTCCAGTTGTGGATCATCCAATGCTTTCTTCACAAGTTCATCAACAAACTTGTTCTGAAAAATGCCTTTGTGGGACGGGACCCAGAAAAGGACTATGTGCCGGCACTCATCAGCATCGAGGAACGCTCAGATATGTTGAGAGGCCATGACCGTCACCATCTGTGACGGTCCAACCTCTGGCTTGAAGATTCGGTCAAGCGCTGATTGGTTATCAGAGCAGACTATAAGGGTGGTGATGTGGGCAGGGACGTCATGGACTGCTTCCCGCAGCCCGTGCATCAATGCCAGCATCTCAGCATCAAAGCTCTGGACCTTACCAGCCCCGAACTTTCCATGGGCAACATGGTCTTCCCTGTCAATGACGAGCCACGCACTACCGGATCTCACCTCTAGTGCGTTTGCATATGACCTGTTACAAGGCAGTAATGGTGCGAACATACATTTTCGTGGCTCTTCACTATACCAGACTAGCGGGTCGTGTACACTTACAATCATCACCATTATTCCTGATGGGCTGACCGTCACCCGCTTAGTTATGGACTGTTCCTCAGGAGGGACCACTCGGGCCTCTGACTTATGGACGCTTAGATGCTGGTACCCGTGGGAGCGAGGGCTGGCCTGCTCTAGACCCACCATAGTACTTAAGGGGTTGGCTTACTGCGGAGCACCCCAATCTTGTCCTCCTTAGTTACACCGTGTACTTTGGTGCCGTCATTACCATTTGTACTTTACGACTGGGCTTAGGCCTCTATACCTTTGTCTATTCAACGGGTCGCCTTAGACCATTTATATCCTTATGACTACACTAGGACTTAGGCTGTGACTTAGCCTGCAACTCTCTCGAGACCGTTGGGCTAGCGGTTGAAGACTTAGACGTGTACTCGTCGTCAGCCAGGCTGACTCCTTGTTTACACTTCACGCCTGACTACTCAACGACCCCCCGTCACGGTAGTCACCTACAGGCGTAGACCCCACGTAACATTAGGACAAGATTCTCTACAAACTCTATCTCAGGATAGCGAATTAGAACGCGAACAAGCGGAAGAAACCGGACCCTCACCAACGTCCCCATAGGAAGGATTGGGTAAGACCAGCGTCCCCATTGAAAGGGACTGGCAGGAGGATCACTTGACTACAAGTGCGTACCATCAGTGTTGAGTTGAAGGATAAGAAACACCAGAAAGATGGAGAAGTTCCTGGTGATAGTCCGGAGAGCTATCACCTGGCGAAGAAAATTGAAGGAAGGAAGGGAGGAAGACCACATACCCCGACCAGAAACAACAGAAGAAGCAGCCCTAGGGATCCCCTGGGATGGACCACTTACCTCAAGCGACAACGACCTCAGACTTTCTCAGCCCTCCACTGAAGCCCTCGAACAGGGGCAGAGAGGCACAGGCTCCAGGCAAGGACACCGGCACAACCACCCCAATATAGCTCTGACACCTCATCACTGGAAGAAGAGGAGCTGCTACCGATGCAGGAAGCCAGGGCACTTGGTCAAGGCATGCCCGGAGCCCAGGAAAATCAGAAAGGAAGGACACAGAGACGTGGCCCTAGGGGAAGCTGATGATGAACACGATAGTCCACACAAAAGCGAACCCAGACTTCCACAACCTTCCAATGATGACAGGAAACTGGAACTGCACCACTCGTCAAACTCAGATGACTTCGCCTTGGAGGAAACCCAGCCATATCCGGTCCCACCAGCAGACTACTGGAGCAGTGAAGAAACGGAGGAATCCTTAGGAACGTCCACCGTAGAGTCCATTGAACAGAAACGGTTCCCTCATTTTGAGCACTTCACTGATGCCCCAGGAGGGGAATCAATGGCTGAAGGCACAGGGAAACCTGCGCAAAGAAACTTGGACAAGTCAAAGACCAGTAAGGACCCGACCATCTCAATGGGGGCCACAATCACAGGATATCGGAAAGGAACCACTCTGTATGTAGAAGGTTATGTCGTCGCCGGGAAAAAGGCCATCGCTGTGAGACCACTAATCGATAGCGGAGCCGATGCCAACCTTATACACCCTGACCTTGTGGAACAATGGGGACTGCCCACACGACCGCTACCTCGGAAGGTACAAAGTACGACCATTGATGGAACCCCCAACAGGGGTGGACCAATTACCCATCGAGTTGAAGGGAGCATACGGCTTGAAGGGTATGACATACCCACAAACTTCTATGTATCAGACATCGGGGACCTCGAAGTAGTGCTGGGCAACCCTTGGTTGATTCAAGTCAACCCGCAGATCGATTGGCCGAAAGGGACCCTCACGGTTGACCCGGACAGGATTAAGGAATGGCAGGGGTACTATGCTTGGATCATGGACCAGCCTACCACGGACGGCATCCCATTGTGCCGAGCCTCTGCACACGAGGACGATGATGAGCTAGAAACCATCCTATGTGCTTATACAAGGGGAGAAGGGGTCTTAGGCATGTTCAACGATCAACCGGAACCCCTATTCGATGAAATGGGCCTGCTGCAGCCACCCAAGAAGTCTCAACCATCGTTAGATCGGAACAGCCATGTAAGGGGCTCAAAACGGTTCATAGCCACCGCCAGGCAGACAAGCGCACCACTGACACCCCCTGAGGAGGGGCCACAGATTGAAGACCTGGTGCCTGAGTACTTGCTCGACTACCGGGACCGCTTTGAAAAGGCGGCCGCTGCTCGATTCCCTGATTCGAGACCATGGGACCACGCTGTGGAGACAAAGCCTAACTTTGTACCTAGAAAGTGCGGGGTAATTGCATTATCCCTGGCTGAACAAGCAGAGATGGACAAGTTCCTTGACGAGAACCTGGCAAAAGGATATCTACGGGACTCAAAGTCACCCATGGCCTCCCCAGCATTTTTTGTGGCAAAAAAGGATGGTACACTCAGGCCCTGTCAGGATTACCGATACCTCAACAACAGCACGGTAAAAGATGCATACCCACTTCCACTCATTGGAGAGCTCATCGACAACCTGCAAAAGGCAACCATATTCACGAAGCTGGACCTCCGAAATGGCTACAACAATGTACGCATCAGGGAGGGCGACCAGTGGAAGGGAGCGTTCATGGTGAATCACCACGGAACCAAGAAGCTAGTTGAACCAACAGTAATGTTCTTCGGCATGTGCAATGCCCTGGCCACCTTCCAGCGGCTTATGAATGATGGGTTTCAAGACATGCTCGCGGAAGGATGGTTAGCCATTTACATGGACGACATCCTGATCTACTCCGACGATGCTACCATCCACCGAGAACGGACATGCCGGGTACTGCAACGCTTGCAGGAGATGGACCTCTTTGTGAAACCAGAAAAGTGTGCCTTTGATGTACAAGAGGTTGAGTTTCTGGGAATGACCATCACACCAGGCCACATTCATATGGACACTGGCAAGCTGCGGGGCATCGATGAATGGCCCATACCAACCAAAGTCAAGGACGTGGAACAATTCCTGGGCCTCGCTAATTACTATCGACGGTTTATACGTGGATTCTCGGACATCGCCCACCCCCTGAATGCACTTAAGAAGAAGGGGGTAGCTTGGAACTGGTCGAACAAGTGCCAGGCAGCCTTCGAGGCACTTAAACGCCGTTTTTGTGAGGCCCCAGTACTCACCATGCCCAACCCTGAAAAACCGTTTGTAATCGAGGCCGATGCCTCACTGGTTGCAACAGGTGCAGTCCTGCAACAAGAGGGCCCTGATGGGAAACTTCACCCGGTGGCATTCCTTTCAAAATCACTGAAGGAAGCAGAACAGAACTATCAGATCTATGATAGAGAACTACTGGCAATCGTACGAGCACTTGAGGAATGGCGTCACCACCTAGAGGGTGCAAAACACCCGGTCACAGTTATAACGGACCACAAGAACCTGACATACTTCAGAGAAGCCCAACGGCTAACACGACGCCAGGCACGATGGCAACTGCTGCTATCGCAGTTCGACTTACTACTGGAGAATCGAAAGGGTAAACGACTCGTAGTGGCGGACGCCCTATCATGTAGACCAGGACATCCAGGGGGTGAGAGGGACAATGAGGACATTGTCCTCTTACCAGAAACACTGTTTGCAAAGGCAGTTAATGTTGACCTCATCGAGCGCATCCGGCAACACCGAAGTCGTGACAGCATGGTCATCGAGACGATTGACACTTTAAAACGGGGGAAAGTACCACCATTCAAGGGCACTGGATTTGCGCACACAACATTGGCCGATTGGGATGTGCAGGATGGATTGATTCTGTACAAAAATCGAATCTACGTACCCCCTAGCGACGACTTGCGCAGAGAAGTCATTCGACTTTGCCATGACACCCCAGCTATGGCCCATCCAGGAGCACAGGGAACGTTTGCCATTGCCAGAAGGGACTGGTTCTGGGATGGCATGACCACGTTTATTGAAAACTACGTGAAAGGCTGCGCCAAATGCCAGGAGAATAAGGTCAACACGCATCCAACACGACCACCAATGCAACCCATTCCAACGGAACCGAACTCCAGGCCGTTCTCACACATCTCAGTCGACTTCATCACAGACCTACCTGAATCGCATGGATCTGACGCACTAATGGTAGTGGTGGACCGAGAACTGTCCAAAGGGATAGTCCTGGTTCCTTGCAACAAGACCATCGATGCAGTAGGAACAGCCGAGGCACTCCATCAGAACGTTTACCGGCAATATGGGCTACCCGACAGAATCATATCGGACCGAGGCCCACAGTTCGCAGCAACAGTGTTCCGGGAGTGGTGCAAGCTGACAGGTGTCAAAGCGGCCATGAGCACTGCCTACCATCCGCAGTCTGATGGAAGCACTGAGCGTGTCAATCAGGAACTCGAAGCTGCATGGAGGATCCTGTGTGCCAACAATCCTCACAACTGGGCAAAGTTTATCCCGGAATTCAAATTCGCACACAATCAGGTGCCGCATGCTGGAAGAAGGGAGTCACCATTCAAGCTGATTATGGGATATGATCCAAAGGCAATCGGATCACCAAAGGCATCGGAAAGGTACCCATCAGTCAAGGACCGACTTTTAGCCATCGGAGAGTTCAGAAAGGAAGCACTGGCAGCACAGGACCTAGCTGCGCAGTTGATGGCAGAAAGGGCTCGAACCACATGGCAGCCATTTGAGAAGGGGACGCAGGTTTGGCTAGAAGCAACTAACCTCCGCCTAAAGACCCCGAGGAAGTTTTCCCCAAAGCGAGTAGGACCACTCAAGATAGCCGAAGTCCTAGGACCGCTAACGTACAAGCTTCAGCTACCAAGGGCATGGAAGATACATCCAGTATTCCATGCATCGCTGTTGACACCATACAGGGAAACTAAGGAACATGGTCCGAACTTCACAAGGCCGCCCCCAGAATTAGTCGATGGCGATGAAGAATACAAAGTCGAAGCCATTCATGGGCATCGTGCCCAACGTGGGAAATGGCAGTTCCTGATCAAATGGGTTGGATGGCCGAACTCCGCTAATACATGGCAGTCCGAGGCGGACTTAATGAACTCGCCCGACCTTCTGGAAGAATATAAGAAGGTCAACAGGTTGCCTACAAGGCCCCAGGTCAACGCCCGCTACACCCGGATCTGCAGAGCTGCATACAGCCGACATTCAGCAGAGGCACGGCACTACGATGTCCACTCATACAGACCCCCGACAGCTATCCGTCTACTTGAACCACAGCGCAGCAAGGGTACGAGACCTCGCACCCCGAGTACGAGCAAGGCACACACGCGCACACCCATACTGAAACATTCAGGAGACAGTGCCCCCATTGGCAGCGTCCGACGATCCGTACGATCAGTGGAGGCTTGCACATCGCACTGCCTGGGCCCTGGTGGATGCCGATCTATGGCCAGAAATAGACACCCGGCTGTTGGCTTGGCCGGACCTGTGGGAGTTGACGAACATTTACCGGACACTGGTCATTGTCGCGCTGATACGACCTAGGGGACCCTGGTACCTAGGGAGTGCTCCGCAACGTGGTTGGGGGTAGTGTGATAACTGTGAGGGTGTGAGGGTAGGAGCTACAACCTGTATGATACCGGGAAACCTGTATGTCTTGTTTTTGTAAGTAGGGGAGTAAGGGGTCAAGGGTCCTGCACAACAGGATCTTGTTCCTAAGTGCTATCTATCCCTAAGGCCTTGCGAGGCCCTCCGAAGTACGTGAAGTTCTTCGAGATTCTGCAGAGTCCTTCGAAGTTTTAGCTAAGTCGCACGAGCTGACTTCGTAGATGCTGCAAAGTCCTTTTAGCTAGAGTTAGCTAAAGGGCGTAAGGCTTAGAGGTTTGTTAGAGTGGGGTGGGCGAGGTTTGGCTAGCGTAGGAGACCTGTAGGAGAGGTCAGAGAGTTCGAGGGCGTAGGGAGATGTACTATAGCCTGAAACTAAGGCTATGGGAGAGTCGTAGGGCTATTCGTAGGATGTAGGGATGACACAACGTGAGCCTAAGGGTATAACTAAGGCGGAGGCCCACTGGATAGGTGCTATAAGAGGTGCTGAAGGGTGCGAAGTCACGGCGACTTTCGTAGATCGTAGTGCGTAGTTCGGGAAGCGTAGACGTGGTTCGTAGATATATCGCGAGCGTAGACGTAGTTCAAAGGTGCTGAAACGAAGCTGGGGTGGAGACTTAGGGACCTTAGGACCGTTCCTAAGGTTGTACTCGCGGCGCTTTCCTGAGATCGGAGCTACAGGGGAACTGGTATTCCAAAGAGAGAAGCGTGCACTGAGGGGTCTCTCTCGTACATAGTAAACTACCTCTGACTAAATAGGGGAACGTGAGGTGAACTAATCTTGCGCGAAGTGATCCTTACGAGTCCGAAATGTGTACTAAAACGCATGGACTCCGAAGTGAACACGAGGGGGATAGGAACTAATTAGGAACTGAAACAGGGGAACTATGAACGGTAGAAAGGTGACCAACTTCATTCACGAGGGCGGGATGACTATCCGAGAGCAGCCATGTGCCGTGATCACCTATCTTAGCGGGCTAAGAGCGCACGAAGTTCTTAGCAGTGGGACTTGGCCTAATCGGGGTAGGAGGTGTCCTAACTGGGTGGAGGGCCATATGGATACACCCTAGGATGACCTTATGGCGTAGGATCGAGACCCATGGGGGTGCACAAGGCTTCCTAAGTCCAACTTCCGGAACTTCGGACTGTTTCGGAGCCTATCAGAGGTAGCTGCAATCACAAGAGCTAGGAGAGACTTAGCTAAGACTTCTTAGCTAAGCCCGGGATGAGTGACGTAGTAGATAGGACCTAGATCCAATGGAACAGTATGGGAGGACCGGCAGTGTCCGATAGTGGACTTAGCAGGAGTTAGGGACTTCGCGTCTAGCATTCGAAATCTCGTAGCACCTCGTGTGACTTCGCAAGACTTCGTAGGGTGTTAGGAGGGTTTAGGAAGGAAAGGGGGCTTTAGGAATATTATAGGAACCTATCCCTCCTGTCGTAGGCTGTAGAAGAGTCTCAGAGTGGTCGGTTGGGGGATTAGAAAGCTCCTAAAGTCGCGATTCGGGGCCCAGGAGGCTACGGGACTCATCAGCGATCTATAAATGTCATAGGGGTGACAGCCTGCTTCTTGCCGCGGCGTGAATTAAGCGGCCATGGTGCAGTGATATTGGTGATGTTAGTCGCCCAATAAGATGGAAGGGTGGCCCTCATTGGGTGCCCTTCATGAACTCGCCACGCTTGAAGCGCAGCCTTTTCCATGTACCGGTCGACCTGAATGTGGATGGGAACCAACCCACCCAACATCTCCATCGCCCCGATCAGTGTGGTCTTGAAGCAACCGGTGATCCACCTGGCCGCCCTAGACTGAGTGGTCTGCAATTCTTTTGCAGCCCATTTGAGGCCTTTCCACTGTGGGTTTCACCACAGTTGAGCGCCATATAGCATCAGTGAAACGACGTGCGCAATATAGAGCCGCCACTTGTTGATGGGATGGAATCCACGCGCAGAATTACCGAGTATGCAGAGTGCATTGCACGTGCTAGCCGCCTTATTGGCATAGAACTGCACGTGCGCATGGAAGCTAAGCTTGGGGTCCAAGAAGGACCCAAGGTAGCGCATAGTGTCCTTTGCTCACAAAGTGACATCATGTCCATCAGTCCAGATGGTTAGATCTGGACCAAGGGGTCGGAAAGTCGAATACCCCTTCTGGCGCTTCCAGAAGTGCATCAACTCCAATTTGTCTCCTTCGACACCTAAACCTAAATGGTTTAGATCGCCGATGAGATCATGGAAGACATCTGCTAAAATGGCGTTGTTCTTCAGTACAAGGGCTTGCGGGCTGTCATCAACAGCCTTCGGCGAAGCCGCCATGATGAGACCATCATCCATATAGAACTGGGTCCTGGTACAGCCCGGCTGTACCAAATGGACAGGTGCCCACTTGTGTATAACCAGTGCAATATACACCCCAGATAGAATTGGGGATAGACTTGAGCCCTGGCCAACTCCGACATCAAAGTCGGATGGGTCAGTCAGGGTGCCGTTAAACAGGAATCAGGTTTTATGCCTGATCAAGTAATTAGCCATGAAATTACAGAGCTTGCTATTGAAGCCCTGTTTTCGCATGATTCCTACCAGTGCATCATGGTTGATGGACAGGTAGAACTGGGACACATCGAGCAGAAGCACTGATGGTATAAGGTTGCATGCCCATGCCTCTTTGACATTATGCGCCAACTGGATTCCAGCATCAGTGGTGCTATGCTGCATAGCCCCACCAAACTGGCATGGGTGTAGAATTCCCCACTTCTGGGCATCTCACTGCATGCGCTTGGCAATGATCTTTTCGAACAATTTGCCAAAGCAGTTGAGCAAGCAGATAGGCCTATAGGCCTTCACTAGCGTGTAATCTGGTTTGTTCAGTTTGGGCAAAACCACTGTAACAGACCGCTTGAAGACGCTTGGATATACCTCAAAATCAAGGCAAGTGTTATAATACGTGCGCAGCCATAGCCACACATGTATACCGAGATCAGTTTCGACACCCTCATCGGTGCGTGTGATCCGGTCCACCAACCATTTAATCCACATCCAGTTCACGTGATCAGGACCGGGTGCAGAGGTATTGCTAGTGGATTTGAGGTTCTCACAAATCTCAAACTCACTAATGTCTGGCAGGGTCAACTCCTCCCTTTGAGGAATTTCGTCTACAAATGACAGATCCACCGGCCTTGGGTTGGCAGGTGTGAACTGAGCTTGAAATGCACAACTGAGATCAGCCACACTTTGAACTGGTGCACCATCAGCTTGGTGCAGCTAAATGGTGGCCTCTTGTCATCTTGGCTTTGTCCAAGTGACAAAGTCTGAGATCAATTGAGGATTGGATTCATCCATGATCCGATCAAAGTGTGCGTGCTTCGCCCACTTCGTGGCAAGGCGAAGTGTTGCACGTTGTTTTTGCTGTTCGGACCGAAGTTCAGCAGCAACATCGTAGGCGTCCACAGTGGCCTGATCTCCAGGTCCCAACTGATGACATATATGGCGATACTGCCCAGATGCCACACTAAGGTGGTGCTGGGTGTTCACAAGCTGAGTAGCTGCACGGGAGCATGCAGCATCCCACCACGACTTTGAGCGTTTGGATGGGCGTTTCACTGATGAATACTCCATCCAAAGTCTTTGGAGGTCTCGCTTGAGGCGGTCCCCCATATGTTCAACACCTTGTGCGCTGCTGAAATGTGTAGGGTAATCAGCAAACAATTTCGCTGTTGCCGTCACAAATTGTTGGGCCGTGTCACCGGTGCGAGGTATACCCCGCACCGGTTCTGGCTCGACTTCAATTGGCATCTCCCATCGCAGGACTGCATGGTCGCTGTTATGTCGATGTGACATGAGTACTTTAAGGTTTTGGCCTTCATAATACACTGGATCGATCCACACCAAGTCAATGACTCCAGGCATGAGAGCGATGTTATGGGAACGCCAAGTGACTGGACCGTCCTGGGCATTCATCAAGACCAGATCGAGCTCGGCCTGAGCCAGCTCAATGAGGCGATTGGAATCAGCGTAGCGTGGAGGCCGCACCCGAGACCCCACAGCACGTGCATCCCACAAGGGGTGGTGGAGATTGAAATCCCCACACATGCACGCAATAGGTGGAAGCACATGGACACATGTTTTCAAATATCGGACAGCATCAAAGGTGGTGCTGTCATTGTACACATTCAGGACATTAAAGTCCTCGGACGGAAGCTTAAGCGCTACCAAAAGACAATCCTTATGGGAGACGCTATGGGTGACAACTTGTGGAGAGGCCACAGCCCACCGCTTGTTGACATAAATGGCAACTCGGGAATCTTTCGATGCCCCGAGGCACTTGAACAAGGCATGGGCAGATGTATTCTCATATGCCTCCCCATCCTGTGACTTAGCTGAGGCCACATCCTTGATGCAGCCCCAGAAAATCTCCTGGATGCAGACAATGTCGACATCCCTATGTCTCTCAAGTAGAATGCTTGTATTCTCTGCAGATTTCTGAACATTCACACTGATACAGGTAAGTACGGGCCTAGTGGGCTCATCTCGCAGATTGTCGCCATCAGCCATAGGGCTGGGCGTACGGGAGGGGTCCGCATCATGGGGAATCGGGCCATTCAATATGTTGTGAGGCTGGCGGAGTTCCAAACGGTGGGGCCAAAGCACCGTCGGAAAAATCCGGTTCACACGATAGCACATCAGGCCCACGGGGGGTTGGTGGCACGGAGCCCGAGCCGGTGTGCAATGCACTACCAGCGTGGGCAAAGGGCATGGAGACAGCAAGGCTGCATCAAAATCCAAGGGAGATGGTGGCCTTGGTTTTCTTGCCATCCCACTCAGGCCAACATCGACAGGGACAGTCCGACTTGCCTCAAGTGATCCTCGTGAGGATCCAGTCATCGACCCAAATTATCTGTCCACAGATCGAGACTTCCATATCATGCGACAAAGCATCAAGTTCACATTGCGACTCAAGGATCAGATGGCAGCACAAGGGTACCACATCATTAATTATCTCGTGCCTGCGAGCGAGAAGGACGAGGACGTAGATGCGTTTGTACGAAGCTCCTGTCAGACTTCATACCATTATACCTCCACTTGTCGAATGGCTCCAGAAGTCGATGGCGATCGAATCGGTGGGGTGGTCGACGACAGGTTGAGAGTACACGGAGTGAAGGGGCTACGCATAGCTGATTCAAGCATCTTCCCGCATATCTTGAGCACGCATACCGCTGCTGCGACTGTAGCTATTGCCGAAAAGTGTGCAGATATGATCAAGGAAGATCATGTTCGTGATATGCCTGTTCCCAGTGATGCGAAGGTGTTTTGTCGATGAAGAACATTCTATTTTCCATTCTATGTTCCCTAGGATGTAGTGTCCTGAGCAGAGCTATATCTTGAAATTTTTTCCTATAGATAGTAGAGGTTGTTTCAGGGTTGTAGACGTAGATGGTCTCGATTCTGGGGACGAAAGACAGTGTGGTTCGCGCAGTAGAAAAGAATATGACTGCCTCCCTTCTGGTTTTGATGAATCGCTGTGGCTTAGGAACAAATCGTTCGTCCTTACATCATCCGTAAGCCACACACGTACAGAGAAGTTTTGTCTATGGCATGCCAGGAATCAGTAAATAGGTTAAAGTTCACCTGAATCATGATACGACCTCAATTAGAAAGACAGCGTCAACTTGCGCTCGATGACGAGGGCTGAAAGGAGAATTTGGTCAAAGACGCGATGACCGTCGGGAAAGACAGTGAGTGTTGCTTCGGGAAGCGGAGGAGATGCATCAACTGGCGGCGGGATCAAAGACGCGAGTTGACGGGAAGAAGGGTCCGAGCACTTTATAGAGCGAAGGGATAAGACCGTTTAATGGAGACTGTGAACAACGCACGACAGCAAATAACGTACGATGCACATAGGGGAACCGTCATCCAGTGTTGTTCTACAGTCCCAGCGGAGATCAATGTTCTCATACCGCCATTTGAATTGTCGCTGATATCCAGGATAAATGTAGGGACGACTAGTAAGCAAGAGAGGTAAAGCTCACAGGGGACCGGGGATTACTAGACAGTATATTTGGTAAGCGTGTCGAGTAGTTCCCAATCTTCACGGTCGCACGATTGTGCATGATGCCCAACCTTGAGGAAGCAGATAGCCATCTTTGTTAGAAAGCTCAATTAGATAATGAAGTTGAATCACCACCACGCTTACTCAAATTCACCGACAAATTCACCGTCAATATCTGCACCTCGGCGCACAGTGGTAACGTACGACAGTGGCGCGAATGGATTCAGGTTGAGTGCAACAGATATAGAATATATGGGCCCACGGCCAGGATCAATAGCGCGCGGTGGGAGAAGGAACATTGATTTTGAATTCCAGGACACAAAAGTATAGATGAAGGGTTGGGTGGGACGCTCAATATGGACATAACTGATTTCAATATACCGACGGAAAGGGTCTATCAACGAGCGATTGCGCTGCGATATTTCAGTATGACTCACTGAGGAGGACGTGAAGTAGTCGGGGTCCTGTTAACAGTTGAGGATGCAGGGCCCACAGTCACATAGCTGAGAAAGCGCCTGGTTCAATGTCGGGTACAGACCGGATAGAATACTCAGACTCACTCTGGGAGAGTCTCTGTAGGGGATGGAGGATGATCATCACTGAACGGGTCTGTCATGTACACATATTGCATATCCATGAACTGCCCAAACTATCAGCAAATACAAACGTACCGGAACTGTCGGCTAAGTTCGAGTCAATGATCATGGTAGGAAGTTGCACGAGTACATATTCCAGCGTGCTCAAATCGTTCTACAATCACCCAGTACTGTGTTTGAGCTTGAAGCATCAAGAGCGAGTGATCACACTGGTAACGCAGTCATCACAACAGAGTAAGTAACAGAAGTAATAGACAAGCCTTGGCATAACTATTTGTTAGCATAGGCGCTCGACGGGCGTCAATTCGATATCATGATTTTTACAGCGAGTTGCAAAATGAATATTTAGCCATGATTTTCCTCGCCGGATGGCTTCACTAGACTCCCTCATTCACGACGAGATTCAGGAGAACTTGATAACAACTCTCAGCGATTTTATATCTGTATGCACCAATACCGCTGACTACAGGCATTCATAGTAAAAGTCCACACCGGGCTCGGACATGCCGCCTACACATATCGCAATACTAGGAGGTGGTTTGACAGGGCTCTCCTCCGCGTTCCACCTCTCACGACGCTTTCCTACTGTACGCGTAACGATTGTGGAGAAGGCATCCACACTTGGCGGATGGGCCCGCAGCAATCGTGTAAGCGTAAGGTCGGGAGACACAGAAGCGAGCGTGTTGTTAGAAGCTGGCCCCAGGACACTCAGACCAAATGGGCTGGCCATGCTTGAGCTTGTGAGTATACCCTCAATGTCTACCATTCAGTAGTTTGGGTTTGCTCCCTCGTTGTGCAGGGCGGCCGCCTCGCGAATCAGGTTGACTACTGCTACACGCATCCCCAATAAAGTCAAAGTTTGTGCAATTGTGAACTTGACTCCGAGTTCATGGATTTACAACTCTTCATCCCGGCTTTGGAGTGACTCCAAAGATGGAATGAAAAGTTGCACATTTATGCCTACTCGATATGCCGTTCGTCCCGAGTGATCGAGGTGGTCCACCTTTAACATCGATCTCTTCCAAATGTTTTCGTATGGCAATTAGCTCGCGAAGTCCGCATTTCTCCAAGATTTCATGGTTCACCCCAGTCTCCCTAGCTTAGCAGCTGATAACAGTTGGCGCTCTACAGATAAACCTCCTAAACCTGAACTCGGCCGTTCTCGCCGTCCCGCGTTCCTCGCCTGCCGCGCGCCACCGCTTCCTTCACCTTCCAGGCACGCATGGGCTCACATGTATCCCGGATTCGCTCCCTGCTCTCCTGACATCCCCGCTCGCCGGAGTACTCATCCCAGCAGTGCTGAGGGATGCGGTACGAGTTGCGAACCGACCGGGTAAGAGTGTCTATCTTCGTCGGATATATTTTCTGTATTCCAAGTTGACTGTAGCAGTTGGAACCTGACGAACTACGAGCTAGAGACTACACCAAGAGCTGGCGACGAGTATGCGGACTTGGACGAGTCGGTTGACTCGTTCTTTACGCGTCGCTTCGGTCCCGACTTTGCACGCATCTGCGGCAGCGCAATTGTGCATGGGGTGTACGCAGCGGATTCGCGCAAGCTCAGCGTGCGCGCAGCCGTTCCTTTCCTTCACGACTTGGAGATCAGCGGACGAGGAAGTGTCGTGCGGGGGGCTCTGTGGGGAGCGCTAAAAAAAGTGTTCTCGCAAGGCGGAAGAAAGGCGGAGGATTTTAAAGAAGTACAATATGACTTAGGTGATGTCAGGCGACTGATGAAGGATGTGAGTGTCTATTCGTTCCGGGAGGGAATGGGCATGCTTGTAAGTGCGTTGGAGGGCGCGCTTAATCAGAGAGACAATGTACGGATTGTGAAGGGCGATGCAGTTGTTGGATTGAGAAGGCGAGCAAGCGAAGAACAAGGTTTTGAGGTAAGCGATAAAGAGCCCTGGACTGGTCTCTGTGTGCCGATACCATCTCCGTGCATACAAGATCAAGCCATAATCTGACACGTTATCATGTTTCACGCAGGTTGCAACAGCATCCGGGATGACCATCGCGCCATCGCACCTCGTCTCTTCTCTTCCCCTACCTAACTTGTACGCGCTCCTCCAGCGTTCGTTATCTTCCCCTACCTCATCCTCGTCAGCGCCACTAGCAGTCCTCCCCCACCTCACTGCCAACCCGAGCTCCTCAGTCACCGTGGTCAACCTTGTTTTCCCCTCACCGCCTGGCGCACGACCACTGCATCCGCCGGGGTTTGGTTATCTCGTCCCACGGCCGGCTGCGGGCTATTCGACCGATGGAAAATATGAATCGCGCCCAGATAACCCAATGGGTGTGCTCGGGACTGTTTTTGATTCATGTGCCCTCGCAGAGCAGGACACAGACAGCGCTGGACGTCCAGCTCCTGTGACAAAAATGACGGTGATGCTCGGAGGACCGTATAGCTCTTCTCCCGAGCCAGACGTGGATTCGCTCCTACACCACCTCTCCGTGCACCTTTCTCCTTCGCCATCGCCGGAGCCTCTCGGCGCGCCGCTGATCGCCCAAATCCACCGCCACACCTCGTGCATCCCGACGCCGACGGTCGGCCATGTTGCGCGGATGGCAGAGCTGCGCGAGGCGGTGAGGAGGGAGTGGGGAGGCTGTGCCGAGGTGATCGGTGCTGGTGTCGGCGGGGTCAGCGTAAACGCGTGCGCGGAGATGGGAAAGACGGTCGGGAAGGATTGGTAGTTTTTCCGATGTGTTTACTGGTAAATAACTCTAGTGCGCCTCACATGACGGCTCATTGCTGGACCGTCGATGGCGATCGACGGTTTCCGCAAATGATCCGGGACTTTTGTGATGATCGTCGATCGTTAGAGGTAGCAGACGACATTTCAACCGTTATGAATATACGACAGCTAATAAGCACAGGTAAGTGGAGGTTTATAGTACAACACAGGTCAGACGCAAGCTACTTTTCGGTCGTATAATATGCGGCTTTGTGTACTTGCGAAGAGACATCCTACCCAGAGTCCCATGGCACCTAGCATTCCTATCGCGCATTCTCCCAGTCTCTCGATTCTCGTGGCATGAGGTTCGCCACGCAGGTCCTCGATCGCCTGCGCCTTGCCTCGTCGCCTAGGGTCTTCCTCCTCGCCGCAGCTCAGCTGGGCCCACTGTGCATGCAGGCCTTTGAAACGCTACCGGCGCTTCGGAGAGGGCATCGCAAGTAACAAGGAAACTTGGAGTGTGCGCACAGGGCCCTTCATCCATTCCACATCCGGCTCTTCATGTGAATGCAGCGTCAGTACGCCAAAAAGGCAGCTGTGCGACGGGCGGTATGGAGTGCGGAGAAGAGCGCAACGCAGTCGAGTAGATGGAGAGGGAGGGGAAGGCGCGGAGGTGAGTGCCTGTCCCGTCTAGGTGAACTACCGGACAGAGGCGGACGGGTGGAGAATGCACCCCCCATTTGGTCTGGGATGTGAGCTGGAGATGGCTCGCTAGTTGGTGACGAGGGCAATGACAGCAGCGGAGAGCCTTCTCGCGCTTGACGTACGTATCTAACGGAGAGAGGCTTCGAATGCAACCAGATGCACTGGGATTTGTGCGGCAGTGGCACACGGGATAACGACAGGTCCATCAAGACCACCTGCACCTGTCGGATGACAGGAACAGCACTCACCCATCATCGCAGCCCATTGATCTTCTCCGTTCCCCAAGCTGGGGGTATGGGGGACCACATCCCATAAGACCGGGCATGTTTGCGACACTGCGCGCCCCGCATGCAGCGGGATCATATAGTGGCGCCGGAGCCCGGTGGGCAAGCGGCGCGAGCTAAATCCGCATTCAAGGAAGAAGAGGAAGATAGCCACAAGGAGATGAGGAAGCTGAACGGGAGCGGTGCGCTAGGGCCGAAGCTTTCTCCGCTGCTGTTGTTCGTACTGGAGCTCGAGCTGACGCTGGTCACTGTGCTCGTTCCCAATGTCGCGCTAGACGTGACGGAGGACATGGATTCAGATGCCACGGGCGCTCAGACAAGGAGGGATAAACTACAAGAGGCCCTGAGGGGCATGAGGCTTGAGGGGCGGGAAAGAACTGGTTGGTATTCAAATATATGGGGTCGGGATATGTATGGCGACTGTCTCATGCGGCGCCTGTTGGCTCATGAGTGTACGTACCGTGACTGCAACGGTGCTTTTGGTGCCCATACACATAAGTATGCGAGTCATAAGTGACCAGAATTGCATCATCAGATCTCAGACATCGTGTGCCTTAGGAAAAACATCTTGATTTTAGCTTCTGCTTGTGAATGCATCGAAGAGAATAATGAGACGCGTATTCGAATAAATTGGAATGCACGAACGATAGACTCGCATGTACTTATGATCAGCCGTTGTGATCAATGGTTGCCACAAAAATAGATCATCGAGTCCTCGATCGTGACAATCACATTCACTGTAGATCTCAATGTCGAAATACCGTGAGTGGCGCCAACATGGAATGAATCGAGCGTTCCTGCATAACAATTGGCCTTCCGCCCGTATATAGTGCTCATAAACGAATGGATCAAGTCCTTGAGGTGAGAGTCCGCAACATCTGGCAAGTACTTGGCAGCCGTACAAGTACACGAGAATGAATCAGTGATTATAATGAAAGCTTGCTGGGAGCAAACGAGATGATACTAAAAGTATATATTTATAAAACACAACATGTATATCCAATAGACGCAAGAATACGCGAGGTCATGACCTCCCGCACTCACCCTTCATGTCTCCGCATCGATCACTCCGGGCTGCATAGCGTGGTGCGAGGCAAGGTCCCTGCAGAATGATAAGCGCGAGGATTTGCCCAATACATCTTGAACGTGTGCGCGGAGAGACTGTCGGGCCCGGAGGTGATACATGAGGCCTTCCAGGCTTTGCGCACCCATGCTTTCGCGTTATAGAAGTCAGAGACCTCAGAAACCCGCTTTTTAGGACCGACATTTGCTAACGAACGCAATGATTGACTCACAAGGACACAGAATTGAAAGGCGTCGAAGCAAAACGAAGCTTCATGTTGAACAAGGTCCTCTTCTTTCAGAAGACGGAGCGCAATCGTTACCTGTTATCGATGACCGCCAATCAGGGCCAAGCCCCACTCTAGATCCACCAAACTCAGCCTCACCTTCCTCATGCCCAAAGTTGGCTCCTTCGCACACATTCCCACTTCGTCATACAGCCTCCTAATCGTCGCACGCCTTCGGTCGCTCTCTTCCAGCACGGGACCCTCCAGTACACATACCGAGCATACACACTCGAACCTGAACCGCTCCTTTAGCTCTGCCCGGCGCTCGTCGCGCGTCCCTAATAGGTCCCCGTAGTTCACGCACAATTCCTCGCCCGCCTTGACGTGCCTGAGCAAACGGAACGCCATCGCCTGCGCTCGAGCGTCCCATGTGCGGCTCAGATTCGGCGCGCACGAGTGGTTCAGCCGCGCGGCGGTGAGGAAGAGCCCCCGCCGCCCCGCCGCTGGCGCAGGAGGGGGCATGTCGTCGCACGGCAGCGAGTTCGTCTCGAAGATGGCGAGCGCGGGAAGGACCTTGCCGTCCGCCTTGTACGCGTTGGAGAGCGAGAAGAACTCCCGCTGCTCCTCGCGCGAGCGGGTCGCAAGTGCGGAGAGGATGGTTGAATTCATGCGTGCAGCAGACTGCGTGAAGAGCGGGTGCTCAGAGAAGAGCAGGGTGCCTCTGCGGAGCGGCCGGGTGGCGAGCAGGCCCTTCCCTTTGTGCGGCACGTTGTCAATGCGGAATCCAAGGTCGACGGTGGGTTCAATGTCTTCGTCTGAACAGTCCAGTCAGTCAACGACGAGAGGTGGGTATAACGGTGGGCTTACCGTGGTCCATGGGGAAGGACAAAGAAGGGTGAGGCGAGACATTTGCGGAAGCGGGCTATCCAACGTGGGTGGCGAGAAGCTTAATACTCAATCGCATTCTCGCGCGCATACCCGATAACACATATGGGGCTTGGCAGCGGAGACTATTTGTTATTGTCATCTCCTTTCCTGTGGTCCTTTGTTCATTAGCGCTCTTCGTGGTTGTTCGCCTCGTGAGTTAAAGTTTGATGACTTCACCATCTTACGAGACGCGATTTCATGCTTCAAAAGAGCCAGTACATGGAAAGGTGGCTCGTGAGGGCGCATGCTGCATTTATGATGGAAGGGTCAATGGATTGGGACTGCAGAGTAAGACGGTCCCTTGGCAGGCCGCCCCGAATACGATTGACGGATGCAATGAGGATTACCACGAGTCACAGAAAACGAGGCCTGTACTCTGGAAAAGGCGCCAACTCAGACATGTTGGGCAGGATAATACTTGATTTCCTCTTGCTGAAACGTATACACAACACCGAAATTCGCTTGACCATGGCGAACGCAATCCACATACGATTGCCATGTTTGGGTTATTACACGTGGCTGAAAGTTACCCTTCTGTGATGCGCTGAGCACTCTCATTCCCGCTATCACAGCGGTGTTCTTCATTGACACAGGAATCCTTCACGACGATGGCGGACGCGGGTGAGGCATACTCCTGGTCTACGGTATTGTTTTACCTCACTGACATCCACTTCTGCTGCTTACCTCTTCTAGGCTTTTTCAAAGGCACTTCTGCCGACCAGGACCGCAGGTTCTCAGACAAGGAGCTCAAGCTCCTCAAGACTATGAAGTTTCCGCCAGAGTTTGAAAAGAAGGTGATTGCAGACAGCCCAACTGTTTTGTAGAACTGGCTTGGCTGAGAGTATCACTCGTAGGTGGACATGCGGAAAGTCAACTTGTCTGTGATTCGCCCCTGGGTCGTCAAAAAGATCGTGGAGCTTGTCGGATTCGAGGATGAGGTCGTTGTAGAGTACGCCATGGGCCTTCTAGAGGATGATCAGCAGCCGGTACGTGACGCAACCTCTCGTAGCTCCCTTATAAGCTTCCCTAATTCATGCCTTACACAGACGCCTGATCCCAGGAAGATGCAGATCAATTTAACAGGTTTTCTTACTAACCACACCCCTACATTTATGTCTGCGCTCTGGAACCTTCTTTTGGAGGCGCAAGATTCTCCAGCCGGTGTCCCTCGCACCTTTGTCGAAGAGAAAAAGGAAGAGATGCGACAAGCAAAAATGGGCGACACGCGCGCCTTGGAGGAGCGGGATAGGCGCGCACGCCTGGATCAAATACGCGAAAATGAGAGAAAAGCCAGGCCGAACGGTAGAGGGCGCGGACGGGGAAGAGGTCGAGGGAGGGGTGGATTCGATGAGGATCGAGGAGGGAGAGGACGAGATAATGGATGGGGCGCTAGAGGAGGAGGTGTGAGTATCCGTTCCGTCGTCCATGTTCATGGCTGCACATTATAACATGTTATCTGACCAGCGTCCGCCGCGCCGTCGCACTCCTTCGCGATCGCCTCCTCCACGCTCGCCTCCCCCTCGCAGACGACGGACCCCTTCACCTCCCTATAGCGCACGCAGCACGCCGTCGCGTTCTCCAGGTCCAGGCGCGCGACGGTTCCGCTCTCCTCCTCCCCTGCGCGGCCGTTCGCGGTCCCGCACGCCTCCTCCCCGCATTCGCGATCGCGAGACCCCGCCACACCGGCGCCGCTCGCCTCCCCCTCGTTCCTTTTCCCGGTCGCCACCACCCCGCCGTCGCCTGCGATCGCCATCGTTCTCTCCCCCGCGTGATCGGGACCGCCGCCTGAGAGATCGCGGCTCGCGGAGCCCGCCTCCCCGCAGACGCCGCATATCCCCTGGCCCGCGGTCTCGCACGCGAAGCGTGGACAGGGCCTCTGTCCGCAGTGGGTATGGGAGGCGCAGGAGCGTGACTCGGAGTCGCTCACCGTCGCCGCCTCGGAGAAGAAGACGGAGCGCGAGCCGGTCAAGAGAGAGAACACCTCCGAGAAGACGGAGGGAGCGGTCGAGGGACAGGAGTCCTGTGAGAACGAGGGACAAAGAAAAGGAAATCCGAACGAGAGGGAGTCGCACCGCGAGCAGAAGCAGCAGAAGCAGCAGGGTTTTAGACGACGATAAGAGAGACAGGAGACTCGAGAGGACCGACGGAATGGAAGTAGACGGAGAGGCGGAGGGCCCAAAATCGAATGGGAGAGAGATCGGCGGGGAGCTCAAGATCAGGGGGCAGGCGGCTGCGGAAAAGCGGAGAAGCAAGTGGGAAGAAGAGGATCGCGACGAGGTGCGTTCCTCGCGCGGATGACCATTGTGCATTTGTCTGATGCAACGCCTTTGAGGCAGTCCATGCTGGACAAGGTTGAGTTGGAGAAGCGGGAGAGCGAGCTGAAAGAGAAAGCGTTACGCAATAAGGTCGTCAGGACCAGAAAAACCGGTAGTGCAAATGTTGGCGGGGAAAATTAGCTCAGACGCTGGGAACCTGTATGATTTTGTGACCTCGTGTCGTGGAATTTCTACTTACTTTCGTGCTGCCGGTATTAGAATGTCGGTGATTCGTGCGTTATGTTGTCCTGAAAACATCGCACACTGCATGTATATCTGTCCTCCTGTTATGTCCGTTCTTGCTACGAATGATTCTGATTTATGCAAATTCTTATGTTACGACAGGACTTGCTTCTCGCGTCCAGTCTTATGACATGTGATTGCGAGTGGTGTTCCTCCGTTCGATCTGCTCGTAACACGAGTGTTACGGGTTGAAATGGCTCTGGCATGACTCTTTGTTCTATGTAAGCAAGACGATTGCATATAGCAGTCAAAACTCTGTCTTTCATTGAGCTCATCTTCTACATAGCTGAAGGGCAGGTTGTATTTCGTCCCGTTTTCGTGCAAACTCGTACTAATGTGTGCGTTTTAATGCAAGAAAGTCGATGGCCACTACTTGCCAATGGCGTACTTCAGAAAATCCCGACAGGTCTAAACCAGGTTTCGTGCTCAACAATCTTTATGAAGGCGGAGGAAAGATTATCTGGTCAGCTTCTTGTTATGGGCCTGATTTTTGGTTGGGGTACCGTGGTCTTGCTTAAGATCATCCGTAAGCTTAAGTAGGTTAAACCATGTTTGTGGTCGTGAAAATTCGGTAAGTCGAGATCATTAGAGATTCACAGAACTTACTAGCACGGCAGACATGGCCTAACTGGTGAGGGCCGTAAAATATTGTTTGAAATATGGTCAGTATGTCAAAGAATGGGTTACCGAATTTGCCTGACATATTCCAATCTCGTGCTCTGATTGGCTCATGTGAGCCTTCAATTAATCTATACATTGACCATATTTAATTAAGTATGTTAAGACCATGTGACCCTCGTCAACACGTATTCCTGTTGATTAGCAAGTGTCTTGATTCCTATCCTTACTATATCTTATTAAGCAAGGTTTCCTTCATTCACTACATCATAGACCTTTATAATATCATGTTTGGCGTTGACTTGCTCCTTACTTGCATACCTTGCATAATATTGAGCTCAACCATCGACATTCAATCAGGGGTTTACTCTGTCTCCCGTTCAATCATATTCCGTGACGTAACAGCCCCATCCTACCAAAAGGTCGACTTTTCGGGATGCCTAGCACCGGAGCTCCACCGGAATTTTCGGGGATCTTAAAATGGGCGCCTCCGTACGGCACACTAAGCCTTCAAGGCGAACGGGAGAAGGGTCAGTAACTGCGCTGACCTGTACTCATCATTACTTTCAACTTCAAGGAAAAGTAAGAAGAGCTCAGCTATGAAGAAGTCGTGATTCGGTAATATACGGCCCGCTCTAGTGATTTCAGAGTACAGCTGACCGACCGCTGGATCTATATCTATATACCGACCCGGCTCACCACCATACCTTGGGTATATAAGATGGATCTACAGCATTGGAAAGGGAAGAGACATTCGCCATGTCTAGTCAAATAGCAAAAATCGAGGTAGGCCGCTGCAGGAGACCTCTGGCCCCCTGGTCCTGTTACAATACCCATATTGATAAAATCTTGAGATCTTCCGGGTGCCGCCTCGCTGGTTGTTCGTTCGGGTGGAAACACAAGGTGGAGTAGTCGGCTGGGGAGAAGGTACTTTGGAAGGGCATACGGAGGCCATCGAAGGAGCCTACAAGGACCTTATCGAGAGATTCGTTGGCTGGGATGCCGACAGAATCCAGGATATATGGCAACACGCATACCGAGCAAGGTTCTACAGAGGGGAACCTGTCCTTATGGTGAGCTAACCGCTACTCCAAAATTGGCTGTCAGATTTAATTGACTAGGCATCAAGTCTGCTCTCTCAGGTCTGGATATTGCACTATGGGATATCAAGGGGAAAAACCTAGGTGTTCCAATTTGGCAACTTCTGGGAGGCAAAGTCCGTGACAGACTGAAAGTATATGGATGGATCGGTGGTGACAAACCCAGCGACGTCATCGAAGGCGCGCAGAGTCGCAAAGCGCAGGGTTTTACGGCAGTGAAGATGAATGGCACCGGTTGGTGCATGTCCCCTGAATACGAAATGGCCCTGCCAAATTTAATGGATTCCCTTTTTTAGAGGCAGTTGGCTGGATCGACTCCCCTTCTTTGTTGATGGAGACAGTTTCACGTGTCACAGAAGTCAGATCCGTTGGATTAGACGTCGGGATCGATTTTCATGGTCGAGTCCATAAGGGTATGGCGAAACAGCTTGCGAGGATGTTGGAACCCCTTCAGCCACTCTTCATAGAAGGTTGAAGTCTGAGATTATTCTGGTGACCGATTGGCTGACATTTCATTCCCCTCAAGAACCTCTGCTTCCAACGCAACCGGGAGAGATTGCTGATCTCGCGAAGTTGGTTTCAACTCCCATAGCTCTTGGAGAACGGCTCTTCACTCGGAGCGATTTCCGCCCCTACCTCGAGGCTCGAGCTATAGATATAGCTCAACCTGACGTAAGTAAAGTATTGAAATTAAGTTGTCGAGATCCTCGTGTGGCTTGACCTTAGTTCGTAACTTCTAGGTCGCCCATTGCGGTGGAATCAGTGAACTGCACCGAATTGCATCCGTGACCGAGACTTACGATGTCGCACTTGCTCCACACTGCCCCCTCGGCCCAATTGCACTTGCAGCTTGCATGCAAGTGGATATTGCCACGCCGAATTGTGAGTAAACGGCGCAGTCGATATGACTGGGCAGAACTGATGCACGTGCCACTTATCGACAGTCTTCATTCAGGAAATGAGCCTACAGGTATGTGGTTTCAAGGCGCTGTTGCAAAAGGCGCAAAAGCTTGAATACTGTTTTGTATGCGGTAGATGCATTACAATGAGGGCGCCGATCTTCTCACTTATCTCGTCGATCCGTCGATATTTTCTATAAAGGACGGATATGTCGAAGCCCTTCAAGGCGAGTATCTGTTGATATACTAATTTTCTTCTATAAAATCAGTCTCACTGAGTCTTGCATAGGACCCGGCCTAGGTATAGAGATCAACGAAGCACTTGTGCGCGAGGCTGCAAACAGATACATGACTGAAAAGCCATGGAAGAACGCAGTTTGGACTGGAGCAGACGGGTCTTTGAGGGAATGGTGAGGTTGAACTGTGTTATGCGTTGGGGCCGCAAGTCAGTCGTTATGTATGTAATTTCATCTAGCCAGAGACACTCATGGTCGTATTCTCAAAATGAGAATCGCATAGACCTGTAATCTCTTTTTTCGGATGACTGCGAAGGTCTTTACAAGTGTCGTCCCATCAATTGACTCGGTTTGAATTCAATTCATATTGGGCGTGTCAATTCCATTGAGCATGAAGACCGAAGGGTTTCAATTGTCTGAACCCTCTGAATGTGGTTGTCATAGATTCCTGATATAAGCCGACTGCACTTAGTCGAACAATTGTGTGAACTAAATCAAGTAACATACGGATTGAAGAATACTCATATCTGAGTTCTGAATGGCCCAACGCATAAAGGTGTCATTATCTTGATACGGCGAAGCGTACGGATATATGGCGACCACGAAGAATCTCGACCTTAGAGCGGGCGGCGCGAATCCTGCTAACGCTATGACCTGCGTTATACGATATTAGGTATCAAATTTGCTTAAAGAATCCGAGATTATTCAGTAGGAATGAGCACGAACATGTGTATAGCACACTTCAGAACAAGCTTTATAGCCAATGCCATGGTAAGTCGACGCTGTACGCGGTAGAATAAGACGGCTTTGAAATTGTCAACAGCATTTGAGGTAAATTTCATGGACAATCATTCTGCAAAAAGAACGATACTAGAGACACGTACAGTACACCCATGATGGAGCGGTCTCCGGTTCATTCACATATTCATTATTGTCATCTACGTCCACGTCTACATTGAGACGTTCCCAACACTACTTAACACTACGAGACAAAAAGTGGAGGATGTGTCGAGATCCACAAGTAAAGCACGGCGCTAGATGTTTTTGTGGAGAATTTGGACTTGCATGTTAAATAAAGTCAAGTCACAACTTTCCTACTTCGGAAAGCCGAAGGTACACCTCCATCCCCACCCAACGCGAGGTTACCTGTCTGCTGCCTTGGGTACCTTTGACCACGCTGACGGCGTACTCAACAACGCTGGGAGCCTGAACAATCGAATTGGTACACCAGCCTGCTACGTGTTCAATGTTTCCTGCCCGGCGACGTGTCACTGCTATTTCCAGCTTGCAAGTCTGCTTGCTCGCATCCGTGTTTCTGCTTTTGTGCCAGCCAACAACGGCCATTAAATTTGCCCTTCAAGCTCACCGCTTTCCGCCCGCGAAATGTATATGGAATGCTGCTCATCCAGGCGCGCTTGTCATTGTGACTGCAAACGTCGGCCCGGGAGATCATCAGCGGATTGACGTAGAGATCCTGGATTCTGGCCCGCACAAGAACGTGTATTTGAGTAAGAAGGGTATAAATGGGGAAAAGAGATTTGCAATCACAGCACATTCTGAGGAGGATGTGGGAGTCTGTTTCAGGAACTACTTAGAGCCTAGCAAGTCAGGTGTGTTCGTCGCTCTGCCATTGTCATCGTCAGGACAGTGAATTGAATATATGCGTTCTATTGTTAGGAGCGCCAGTGGAAGCCAAGCCACGATCAAGGGTTATTGATTTAGATATTGACATTGGTGCAGACGCAGTTGATTACAAGTGAGACTTTACTGCACTTTCTCCTTGTAAACGTACTCATTGATAATTCACCAGTGCTATTGCAAACCAAGAGTCATTATCAGGTCTCGAAACTGAGATGCGGAAGTTGGAGGGTGTCGTAAAAGAGATTGTCGATGAGTTGGACTATCTCAAAAAGCGCGAGGAACGCTTTCAGTCAACGAACGGTATGGACGTGCTAACTTGTATTGTATGTTGTTCTGAATTATTATTTTCTAAACACCATCAGTGTCAACAAACAGCCGCGTCCAGAATTTCGCGTGGTTCACTATACTCTCTCTTGTTGGCTTGGGCTTGTGGCAGATATTCCATTTACGGGCATTCTTCAAGCGCAAATATCTCATTGATTGAGACGTTGTAACTTGTATCGATTTATAATCCGGATATCTTGTCATCGAATGAACTTCCTACATAGCAAATTGCAAGTGCAGCAAGCCCATTATCACTCATTGGACTAGATCAATGATGTTCTGCCTTACGATGCATGAGTTTGACGCCCCGCTTCGGTTGGGTACTACCTTATTAATGCAACATGGCGTATCTTTCTCGTTTGGTACTGCCTTACTAATGCAACATGGCGTATCTTTCTCGTTGAACAGCATTGTGCTAGGGAGTATACGATGGTCTGCAAATTACAGGTGAGTTGTCGACAGCGTTGCCTAATTGCCACTCGTACAATTGTGTTGTGACGGTCTGTTGGGTGCGTGAATTGGTCTTAAGTCACCTTCACTGTAGATGATTTTTTTAGTTGCAGGGTGAGTATACGGGATGTCACAACAATCAGCACAGCCTCCACAAGCCGGAGCTGCCGCTGCAATGATTCGATGTCAAGGAAGGTCTTGACCATCAGCGTCATGACCTTTCATTGGCTGAAGCCTGTTCCCCTGTTGGTTTCCATTACTTCAGAACGCGTGAGAGGCAGCTGCCATCGCGTCTCTCCTTCATTTATCATCCAATGGTAGAGCGCATCCTGCTCCGCGGTGCCGCTTGCGACCCGCTTTCCAAACTTCCCTCCTTTCTCCCGGCCTCTGGTGCTGGTTTGGTACTGGATAGTGAGCGTTTTTCCGCTGTCGCCTTAAATTCGATTGACGGTTTACATCGTATAGCCCTAATTTTTACTCCCCATATTTCACATGATGATCTTTTTCGGCTTTGTCGTACTCTGTGCAGCATGCACAATATGCTGTTCGGTGATTGCTGCACCTATAGCGTAGGGAGTTTCACTTTGTCAGCTATTGTGCACTAACGCCCTGCTTGGATCCCACAGTATACGTGAAATCGCCATTGATCATCCTTCGGAGCTTATGTATGTGTTCCTTAGACGTATCTCATCATCGGACTGATTTTCGTCGGGGACAGTCCACAGGAACCTCGTTTCCGGGTTCCTGGTTGGGTGCACTCCTTATGTTTCGATACCTGTGCGGACATAGGAGCTGTCGAGAGCTGACGGATCAAGAGGTACTAGATGGACTGGTTGTACTCAAAGTTTGACGAGACATGTTATCCAGGATGATCTTGAATGAGAGATCTTGTACATCTTCAGTCGTTCCGCTACCACTGCTATCCAGCTGCAGCTATGAGCTAGATAATCTCTTCAATTTGATGCATGTTATGGCGTGCGGTGTATCGTTGACTGCGTCTTGGGACCACACAGCCCTGCAGCTCAGACATCTTGACTGGGAGCCTTCAGAAAAGGAACCCGGGATCGATCAACCTGAGACCTACACCCCATTAGTACATTAGATGAATGCTGTGTCTGTGACTCTTCCCGAGAGTGGTATGAATTGCACAGTAACTTATCGCCAGTGCCCAGTTACAGGTCGTTCAAGTGAGGGAAAACCAGGAAAGGCCTCCGTCATCCGTGCTTTGGCCTCAGGGATGGAATCACATCGTTGCATCCGGCGTAAATCCGAGGATTTCCCCGCTAGTAGGCGTGGAACTGGACAAATTTCTTTCAGTTCACATCAAGTCCGTAGTTGGTTTCGAATGTAGAAGATATGCTTGCCCGCGTATTTTCAGGCTTTTTCAGGACATGGCAGCATTAATAAAGTAGAAGGGGATGGGTTGCCAGTCACGTGGTATATTCAACAGGCTTCCTTTCTCGTCGAAACTCGACTGAAACCTGGATAACCTTCAATTAAAAATCCTATACCGTGAAGGCTAGAAGTGTCTCTCTCACTCGCTATTGATCAACTGGAACCTTGTCTATCTGTAGGTGCAGTTTATTTCTTTCTCAGAGATGATGTAGTGCAATCTGGTTCGGCCTTTCAATAGTCGCTCATAATAGCAGCTGTTTCGACCGAGTTCTGACAATCTTGCAAGCTGGAGTCGACGACGTCTGTCGTAGACATGGTCGTAGCGAAGTGAAAGCTACTTGTGCATAATTCTCCTTTTTTTTATATCACGATGGACTTATTGTTCTCGTCTTTTCTGTACCGAGTGGTGCGCACTTGTCGGAGCTAGTCTGTCAAGGTAGTGTTGTTACATGACGCCACGCCACGCACCAAGGTCGAGACATTCATTACGCGAAAAGCTTACGTCCTCTGATATAGTACGTCGGTTTTTTGAACCGCTATTAGGGCGGTACTGACGAGCGTGGCAAGATCTAATTTACAAGGACTCAGGAGGCAGCACGATGCACAGAGCTGAAGTTAGAACGTCCCCAGCATAGTGTACTGCGTCGATTTTATCACAAGTGGAACAATACTACGTCGCTAAATGACTCAAGGAAAACACAGTGCGAGGCACGTTCACAGGTGACATTCCTTACCTGGGCTCCATCAGTGGTTTGCAATGATTATGTGTTCCTTCCTGTGTCCGACAAATTGTAGGAAGCCGTGTTTTTCTGGTGCATAGAGCTCAAAGACGGCCGCTATGCCGCCTTGGAAAGGCGCACCATCCATATGCCGCAGATTTCCGCATTTCCCTTTCAAATCATCGGCTCCTCTCGCGTTTCCAATATACGCGAACTTTTGTGCCATGAATTCGTGGCCAAATATCCTGCATATTGTCGTGTGTCTAGTCTTGCTTGAGTATCAACTCGTTAGGGCCGAACCCGCCTCGCTCATATTGTACGTCTTTCAACAATCCTTTCGTTCTGTCGCATGGATTTCCATACTTGTAATTGTTTCGTCCGTGACGTGGTGCTGATGTTCGATGGAAAACATAGCTTTGATATTGGGTGATGGCAGAAAATAATTGCTCTGGATCACACACGCAAATCCGCGGTACCAGTGATGGGCCTCGCTGTATAGTCTCTCTGGTTCCGAAAAGATGCAACGTTTATCTCTTGCCTTGATCGCACACATTTCATGACTGGCACGCGTGCCGGACCGTCCCTCCGCATGCTAGCAACTAATTGGGGGTCGATTAGTATGATAAACTGGCAGAGACTGATTATCTGTGCCAGTCAAGGTACTAGAACTTGCTCGTATGGGAATGACCTCAGTCGGAATCCATGAACCGGTGTTATCCAAGGCTTGAAGCGGAGCATTTTTCCTAGCAATCGTGAACTGTTGATGCCGCGTGCCCTCGGAGCCCTTGTGACGGTCTATGAAAGTCTAGTTCTGGACCCTCAATACGATGATTGCTCTGTGCACTGTTTTGGATCGGTTTTACCGTGATGCGTGAGCGATTCGCCGTCCCTGGAAGTAAATGACTTATCTCTAATGAAAGTCTATTGATTCAACCCAATGTGCTACCTACGTCGACCTCCCTCTAACCAAGGCGCGTTATCATCGTTCTGGTTCCTCGCCTCAATAAATGATATCTTTATATCCGTAGACGCGGCAGTGATAATGTGTCTTCTATCTTTCACGCACTTGCAAAACGTAACTGTTCCAAGAAAATTTCCTGGTTATGAACCTCAGATGTGCATCTATTGTGACTAATCATACATCAGCACTTCACCTTAGCCCTGGTTCTCCTGCCAATCCTGTGCGTCGGGGCTTCAGGGTCTGTTAAGCACGTAAGCCATGACAAGATGGCTTCTATGAAGACTCTTCTGTCTACAGAACATTTTATGTGAATGCCGTTCTACCTATGTGCTCATGAACGCATGAAGACATAAAGTGATTTCTCCCACTGCATGCTTTACCAGGCACTCCGGTCCGAATACGCATACAAGCGACTGTGTCTATCTCGATTCTTCCTGGATCCGTTCTTATCCGACTGTCATCTGGTTAACATAACACATTTTCTCATTCGCTGAGCTTGTGAAAGGGTTGACTGGTGATCATTCACCACCATTCATACTGTCTCAGCCAGGTAAGTCTTGTCTTGCCCATGCGACTGAATGTCCTTAGACGTTTTTGCTCCCCTCGAAGGAAGAGCCCATGTTCAGCTATAGTAGCACAGCAATGCCGGCAGTCGCAAGCACTCTCATCTACCTTGATGGTGTCTACTTTTATATGGAGCATGGATCGAGTTCTTCTGTCCATAACCACAATTTGGACTCACGGATCAGCATGCCTCTGGTGTGAACGTGTCACCAATATCATCGGAGTTTGATTGATGTTTCGAGAGTCTTGCAAGGTGCTGAACCACGGACGGGATTCAACAGATTCACCAAGTTTTTACGTATGCTGATGCACAACTGGCTGCGCGTCTACTATGGCCGGTGCATGACAGTGGCTATTATGCGGTATGCATGTCCCTTTCTAACACCTTTTACGGGGAAGATTGAAACCCTACAATCTTTTCCACCCCTGATTTCTCTCGCTAGACGCTCTCCGAAAGTCGTTAATGCAATACCGCTATATTCCGAACGGTTTCCATCCGGCTGTCGGCCCAGCATGATGGTGACATGTGCTCTCTCTTATGCTTCGTGTTGGTTATATGCGTCTCAATTCTCAGAACATATTAATGAAAGCTACCCAACTCAATTTCTGTCATGACATTTCGGGGAGGTTTGTCCGAACTATCATAGTTTTTGAAAACTCACAAGGATCCAATCCGCAATTGCTGAAAGGATTTCCTTGCTCAGTGATTCTGAACGTGACCTGTGTGAAATTGATGCTGGTGGTTTGATGGTCTGCTGACCACCTCTTCCGAGCAACTGGGTCTCGTGTACATCTTTACCGCTCGGCACAATATGTGTCTTTACGTCAAGGTGAGCTCGAGATGTCCCGGTCAAATTGGTAGGCAGGTAATAACTTAAACTCATCCATCAGCATGTACCTCGACTGTTACTGTCCTCGGAGTTGTGAACGTCACCTTTCACCATCTAGCGCCAGCCAGGATGAAGTGATCCCGTCATCTCGGATGCCATATTCGAGACTGCCATCTCAATCTGAAGCTGAAAGTCCTAAAGTTGGATGATCTATGCTACGTATTCTGTCGGTCGTCGTGGCGCTCTAGAAGTCATTCACTTTTCGGTCGACCTTTCACCATTATCAAGGAAGATCCCTTCCTTCCGGGGAGCTCTATATTCTACAACGTTATCAAGCTGTTACGTACGGCGCAATGCCCCCAAGCCCATATACTATAAATGACGATTAGCAGTGAGTTGACCGAGATTCGATATCCTCGCTCACTTCTAATCCACTCACTCCCTAACTTCATGTCCACACCCCGAGAATGAAACATAAACTACCGTCGTATAATATGCTATCCAGTCTCTTGAGGCCTATTCAAATTGCAGTTGCGAATTGTGTCATGCAATACATATAGCCGTTTAACGCCTTCTATCGCATTATCGCTGCACCATATGCATACACCGTATCCCTGAACACCCCAAGCAATATTCCGCACTTAATGTCTTTGTCGATCCTCCTCACTAGTGTCGATTCCCTTCTCCGCTATCCTACACCGGGACTTGTCGTTGCATATTCGGGCCGGTCAGAGAGGTCAGAACGTTCGAGCCATCTTATCACATCCCTAGTAGCTTCGGTTCGTACAGGTTCAACTTTTAAAATACTCATGACGGAAACGACCAGGGGAAAACCAAAATCCGTCGGCCAACGGTGCTTGGAATGCGCGCTCTATCCTTAACTTGATCCATGCCCGGTGACCTTCATCCAGGCGACTCCTTGAATTACTACATCCTAAACTCTAATGGCTCCAACGAATGGAGAAATAGCGGCGTCTGGAATACGTCACGATACCGCAGCGGGTCTCTGTCCATTCAATCTCTATGACTCGTAAAAATATGCATGGGGGTACACGAAGGTGCTTCGACGGCGCCTCCGGATCTTAGTGCATGTCCCTGCCGAAGGTCTGGGCGTCCGAATTGATGCATCAGACTGCCGTTCTCTCGATGCGCGGTGTGTTGGAATGAAGGGTTATGCTCTTGAACCCGCTAGCTCCGGTCCGGACGAACCGTGCACCATCTTGGAATGCAAATCTGAATCCTGATAGCTTGCTGCATCTCTCCTTCGGTAAGATGCGTCCGTATTCTGTGTTCGGCGATGCTCCACTGCGAATTCCCGAGTCAGGCCCGTGGTTGGTTTCACGACCTGGCTGTATATCTACGACTGCCACCTCGGCGTTTCGCCGCCGCAAGGCTCGAACTGCATGTAGATCCCTCACTGCGTATCGTGCGATCTGACCACGTTCTCTTGAAAGTGGATTGCGCAGCGAATCTCACCTGAAAAGCCCGTCACTGGTAGATGCGCACAATCATGATCCAGGAACGTATCTGCTTACCATAACATATACGGACAGGCTCGGAGATAGCTTCTTGAGAGAGTTTCCGGATGCAAATGCCGCGACCATGTCCGATAGAACTATTGCATCACAGGGAGACAATTGGTTTCGCCGTTTCCCGATGAAGCTTAGACCCTGCAAGGGGCATTTCAACGCTTAGTGCACGCGACTTTCATTACACGGTCCGTCTCCGAGGGAACGGCGTTTAGAGCTGAGCACTGTTGAGCACGGCAGGTGACCGCAAAGAGAGCGAGAAGAAACATGTTGCTAGAGGTATATTTCGTATTGTGTGTAGTATGTACGCAAATATGGACATATGCGAATATAGATAGCAGATGTATAAGCACAGATGACAATAGACCACGAGCGATGTCGTGAGCGTATGATACAGATACATGGCAATGTCCTCACGCACGGCGCAGAGCGGCAGGGTAATACAACAGAGGAGAGAAGGAGTGCGTGTGCGTAGTGGGGATGTGCGGCCGCGTGCGTGAGGGTACTTTTCTATGCGTCGTCAACAGTCGTCACCCGAACAGAGGAGGAAACAATAAACACAGGCAGGCACTACATCGTCACGACGAATGTCATTGCGCGCCAACCATGACCTTGAGCACCATGCGCCCGTCCTCGTCGCGGCCCTTCGCGAGGAGGTCGAACGCGCGCGCAGTGTCCGCGAGTGCGAAGCGGTGCGTGATGATGCTCTCAACGTTCGGGAGCTTGCCCGAGGCGAGCAGCGCGAGCGCAGCGGGGTACGTGTTCGCGTAGCGGAACGAGCCGTGGATGTCGACCTCGCGCGTCGCCGCCGCGGACAGCGGGAGCGTGACGTTGCGCGAGCCCATGCCCACGAGCATCACTTTTCCGCCCGTGATCGCGGCCTGTCAGCGCGGCAGAGTCAGCGCGGGTCGTGCCGAGGAGCGGCTGGCGAGGGACTCACATGGATGGACATCTGGATGCATGGCTCCGCGCCCGTGCACTCGAAGACGACGTCGAAGCCGTCGGGCATGGCGAAGTGGCCGAGTGCGGCGCTGACGGTCTCCTTCGCGCGGCGGAGCTGCTCGTCGGTCGTCTTGGCCTTGTCGGCGACAGGCAGGCAGTACACCTGTTGCGCGAAGCCTTGCTCGAGCGCAAAGTCAAGCCGGGTCTGGTTGATGTCGATCGCGACCACGCGGGACGCGCCATAGGATTTGGCCAGGGCGCACGCCAGAAGGCCGATAGCGCCGACGCCGAAGACGAGGACGGTGGAAGGCGACGCGGGCGTAAGGTCTGCGCGGCGCGCGGCATGGAGGAGGACGGAGAGGGGCTCTGCAAGTGCTGCTTGTTCGAAGGTACAGTTGTCGGGTAGTCTGCCACCGAAAGAGACAAGACGGACCCAGTTAGCGGATGATGATCACGTGACTGGATATGAGCGGGGAAACCTCGACTTACGGGTGCAGGACGTGCGCTGGGTGGTTCATGCGGTCTTGTAGTGTGCCGTCCGAGTGAGGGAATGTTTTTGCACTGCTGCAGAAGCGCATGTTCTTGCAGAGATTATACCGGCCTTTGGCACAGTAGCTGCAGTTGTTGCACATGATGCCGGCCTCGATGGCAACTCGCTGACCGGGAACGAGATGTTTCACGCCGGGGCCGACGGCGGTAACGATGCCTGCTGCTTCATGACCGAGGACTAGTGGTGCTTGGACGGCAAAGTCGCCGTTCCGGCCGTGCAAGTAGTAATGTACTGTAGCGCGAGCGGAGAAATTCAGTCAAAGACCAAATTACGGTGGGATTTCGATGGAATACTGACAGTCACTGCCGCACAAGCCTGTCGAAACAACGGCGACCTGGGCTTGGCCCTGGTGTGGTGGCCAGAGGGTGCGCTCCTCGTAGTGGAGGTCCTTGGGACCATGGAGGACCACGGCGTGTTGTGTTGGGAGAGCGATGGGAGACATTGTTGGTGGATAATTGGGATGAAAGTGGGTCGGGGCGTTGGCGGAGACGGTGGAGAAGACATTCAGGTTGAATTTATATCGGTAGAGCTGGAGTCTCGTGAGGAGCGTGTTCTGAACTGGACCGCGGCTGGAGGAAATGGCCCGGACCGAATGGCCGTGAATGGCTGAGTTGCGTGATCGACAGTTGTGCTGTGTGTTACGTAAGCGCCAGGACCCTGGCTGCCCACACGTTGCTCGATTTCTCCAAGTTCGCTCGGTGAGAACATGCCTTATCCGTGCCCTGCGAGAGGTATTGTGCATCAGGATTGTGTTCACAGGTTCGCAGGTTCGCCAGCCTCCGCAATGCGTGCCCCGAATTTCCTCATCGCGTGCAGGAGAACGAGACACCGAAAATGAAAAGACTTTGCCGCGACCAGCCTGCCTTCGGATGCGCGGCGCGCAAATCCGATCCGGGGAAGCGTCCGGTCTGGGGTAGCCCTCGCCGCTTCCAGAAAAGGAAATATCCACATCCCAGATTATGGTCCCTCCCTCTCGTCCTCAACGACCATAAATATGTCCCGCCGCGCGACCATTTGTTTTCCGACTTTCAGCCCTCGTCGTCGTTGCAGACAACTCACAGCAATACGGCCACCATGGACCCCGTCCCCGCACCAGCGCTCTTTAACCTCACCGGTCAAAACGTGCTCATCACGGGCGCTAGCCGAGGTACGTGCGTCTTTCATAGCTGCATATTTGCCTCTTTCTTTCCGCAGGTCCTCCGGCGTAACTTTCTCACTGAAAAATTACTCGTCTCTCCCCATGTTCTCTTCTTATCTTGCCCTCAGGCATTGGTGCCGCCTGTGCGATAGCCCTCGCCGAAGCTGGTGCGAACATCTGTCTCGTACAACGGCCTGCCTCTCCAACGCATAGCGACACCTACAACGCCATCGCCGCTCTGGGACGCACAGTCAAAGTGGTGGAATGTGACCTCGCCGACCTCGAATCCGTGAAGCTTGTTTTTGAGCGGGCGCTCGACGCCATGGGCGGCGAAATACATGTCCTCGTCAACTGTGCAGGCATTCAGCGGAGATCCCCGGCCGTCCAGTTCACCGAGGGAGATTGGGATGATGTACGTCTGTGTTTTCTTCCCGGACGCTGGGTTCGCGTGTTCGGCCCAGCCGTGTCTCTCGGATCCGGCTGGCTCTCCCACATACTCTACAAAGTTTTGGGTTGCGTGACGCGCGGCGGCTTCCTACTCGCTGCCGTTATCCCCCTTTTTTCCATGTCTGCGTGCCCACATCCAAGACGGGCCGCGCATATCTTGCATCATTGCGGCCCAGATATGTCCCGGTCTCGCCCTTCGCCTGGCGCCCGCCGGCAAGGACCTTCTTGCATCTCGTCCGCGCGCGTTTACTGCCGCAAGGCAATTGAACTCAATCGCGCGAATGGTGTGCGGCGTTTCCCTGCTTCTTCTCCAAGCAGGGACGGGTGAGAAAACACCATGGACATGTGAACACTGCGCGCTCGTCGTCTGAGTTCACATAAATTATTTCCTTAGCGGCTTGCCTTCTGCTACTGGCCATGGCCCTCTATCGTTGGATATGGTGGTTTTGCCTTCATTTTGATACCGGCCCCCCGCTCCTTTGATGCAGGTTTCTTTTCTTATGACGGCTGGTCCCGTCCACTATCTGATATCATGACTGCTTGAGTGGGCTCTCCGACGGTCTGCTCGCCATTGCCTATCGCGTTCCAATCACATTTCCCCCATCTCTCATCTTTCACCTCCTGTTCATTATTCACGCCTGAGTGTGTACGCCCCCCCTGGGCCGCTTGGCGTGCCTATTCTCGCCTATTCAGGCGACGCACATCCTCCACCATACCATCCTCGTCATCATCCTCGGCGTATTCTCGTCCCTGAGTTCGCTTCGCTGATCGCTGCTCGCGGCGCGCATGCACCACGCCATCTACGTCTTCTCGTCCGTCGAGGCTCGCCCGCATGTCTCGCAGCTTCCGCTTCGCGCCTCGCCCTGCCTTCGCGCGGTCCGCGGCTGACGTCATTGTGTAGCGTGCACTCTTCCCTTCTGGTTGCCTACTCGGGCGCCTTCTGCGATCGTCGCTGGCAGGCCTCCTGCCGCTTCCGACTGACTAACCAATTTCAATGACAGTGACGCGGAATGGAATTCCCACTGTCTGTACGCGACCGTGCTTGTTCTGCCTTGTACCACGTTTTTCCGGTTCTCACCGCGTTGTTCCTGCGACGGGTGTCTCGTCTGTCTGCACTTTGGCCCCTTTCGATCTGATACGCCCACCCATCCGCCTTCTTGCCTCCTCTCTCAAGTTTCCTATCGTCTCGTCACTAACGCAATGTGCCAAACAGGTCATCAACGTCAACCTGAAATCAGTCTGGCTCCTTTCGCAAGCTGCTGGCCAACACATGGTCCCCCGTCGCAGAGGCAAGATCATCAACTTCTGCTCACTGTTGACATTCCAGGTGCGCAACGCGTCGCTACTGGAGTGCATAGTTGCCCATGTCGACCACTTCACCTATCCAGGGAGGGTTCACAGTTCCCGCGTACGCCGCTGCTAAGGGCGCTCTTGGCCAACTCACCAAGGCGCTCAGCAATGAGTGGAGCAAAGAGAACGTCCAGGTGAACGGCATTTGTCCTGGATATATCGCCACACAGATGTAAGTCGTTCTTCATCGTATTTCACTTATGTCCTTCTTCATGGGGAAGGACTCTGTGTATGTGGGCTGCGAGTGCCAAGAAATCTTGTCCAAATCCTTTTTCTGATCTTGCTATGGTGTGTCCAAGCGAGGTCTCCATATACGATAAAGTTCATTCGGTCTTCCAGAATACCTAATCTTTTTCCACATTACCCTCCTCTCTTCGCGGCATGTGCATTCTACGAGAACCACACCTGACTGCTCACATTCAGGAACGAGAAGCTACTCCAAGACCCGGTGCGCCTGCGCCAGATCTCGGAGCGTATACCTGCGGGGCGGTGGGGCGAGCCTCGAGACTTCGCCGGCCCAGTCGTCTTCCTGGCGAGCAAAGCGAGCCAGTATGTGTGTGGAGAGCTCTTGGTCGTTGACGGAGTAAGTCTTTTCATCAACTCTTCACACCCCCTTTTCGCTCCCCGCTATCCGATGGAACCATTCGTATTGGGGAAACCTCGGACTCAGATTAATGGAGCTCATTTTACAGGGCTGGATGGGACGGTAGTGCCCTCACTATTGTCGCGCAATTGGGAGTGGGCGTGGAGACGATGCCCCACACGCTCGACGCGAAGTGCTGTATCGGTAAATCAAGCACTATGTAACATTGCACAGCTGACCCTGACCAACGCGGACCTGGGAATGTATTTGCTTTTCTGTACTTTGTGATCTACCCTCCTTGCGATCTCCATTTCATCGGGTCGGTGGCAGCGCGCAGCGCCGCTGAGCAGTCGTCCGATAACCGGAATGCGAACGCTGACTGATGCGCCGCGTGGCCATACTTCGGGGGCCGGTCCCGAGATACGGCCAGCGAGATCAGTGCCGGGAAACTACTTTGCGATCAGGCCTGGACCTGAGCACAGATCTACTCGCAAGATTTGTTCAGGAATCGAATGGCGATGGGCACTTCCCCGGCCCGGCGCCGTGGGTAGGAGTGGCTAATCTTGTCTGCAGCTGTGGGCAGTCTGCGACGTGAGGCAAGGGTGAGCTTCAAGCGAAGGCAGGCTGAGAATTGACAAAGACAGGTCGCAACCGGTCCGAGCTATGCTGAAATCTCACAGTCAATGAGATGACCCTCCGTTGATACTTGCAGAATAAGTCCATGCGTTCATCTGCCTTAAATGTACGCATATTCAAATCTCGAACATGAGACCCATTGCCGTACAGTCCTCATTCAAGTGAAGAAAGAGGAAAGGCGGAATATATTAGTCAAAATACCTCAGCGCTAGTAATCAAAAGCTCTCTGTATTCAAAAAGGACAGAGTCAAGTTGATTATCGACCTGCGGGCCCCGGAATGGCCTGCCACTTCTGCTGCAATCCATTTGAATAGACCCGAGCTTGATTGACAGGTTGCTATTCAATCCTATGAGTATGTAGCGTAAAGTTCGTGATAGTTTGGACGATTTTCAGAGCAGACAAGCTATGAACCAGAATGTTGTGACCAACTTGCCAATTCTAAGTAGGTTTTGAAAGAATTCGGAAGTTGAGAAGGCCGAACAAATAGCTTGCGGCCATAAACAAGGAGATCGGATTCTTGCACGAAGCTTCTCCTTGTTCCCTCTGCAACCGCGAAGATGCGAATCCGGTCCCACCATTGTTTTGCCAAAGAAGGGCTACCGAAGTGTCCATGTGGTCGATGCGACTTCGTACTCAACAGCCAGTCGGGGAACATCGCTCACGTCCGTCGCCCCAAATATCATGTCAAGAGGAACGTGTTTAGCACGCGGCACATAGTTTGAATCTAGACTAGTGCAGGATTCAGTGGCCCAGGTCGTCCAACTAAGTCGATTCTCGCAGCCCGGAAGATTGGCCCGATAGGCTTTTGGAGGTAGGTCTCATCCTCAGAAGTACGGCGAATTGCTGTGTTTGTGCCGGCTAGACGCTGCTCTGTGTCTGATGGGATTGACACGGCAACTGTAGGTCAGATAAGTGCAGTTGTATCGATACATAAGGTGAAGTGTCAACACCAGCTGATAGGACGTGAAAACCTGTGCCTCATATTTGATTTTGGGAGCGCTTGAGCTCGATGGGGGAACCTAGTAACGTGTATATGATACGTAGAGCAGAGTCCCAATAAGGGACTGTTCGATTCCGATTTCACTCATCTCCGCCGTCGAAAATGGCTAGTGTGAATAAGGGTAACACTACACACTGCATGTCAGACTAGAAAGACGGTGCAGAAAGAAACGGCAGCTGGAACTCATCATCATGTGTCGATCTCCTCAGTCCATAGTCTCAGCAAGAGTACAAATGTAACAATAAATTGTGGCTGGCTGGGTTGGAGACACTGAGGACTGAACGACGTGGCCGCACCGTAGGGGTCTTGAAGCTGTCTGACCGGTACGCAGAAACGCGCGGAGGACAGATCTCATACTGTCTTCCCATCTCGAGGTACATACCGACATCGCATAGTAGTCTGCAAGAATAGCAGCCTCAAGGAGGAAGGCCTGCAAGATACAAGCACCATATACCCGGACTTCCACACCGGCAGAATTTCAACATACCGTGAGCATGGCAGTGGATGAGCTTTTACGTCTTGGGAGGTGAATATTGTTTCACTAGAAACAAAGCTCAGTATCACGTCAGCCTAGCAGCCCCTCACCTGACCATACTGATGGAAAATAGAGTGAGAACATAGTGATCTTCACCACCCTCAAGAGCAAGCGGACCCAGAACATTCCCACTGTTCTGTTGTCGAGAGGAATACCATTCATCATTGCTGCGCGACAGACAAAACACTTGCGGGGAAACTGGATTGGAGATAGCTCGGTCAACGTGGTCAGCAGAAGGGTGCCCTGGGAAACAACCAGACAGAAGTTGATGGTAGGGGAAGAATAAGCGGAAATATCGAGGCTAACCCGATCTCGTGCGTCATGATGCAGTACCATTCTCGGCGATTCAGCGATGATAGAAGCCCAAAGGCGAACGGTCGGTCAGAAAAGGGCCAGGGAGGAACCACCTGATCTTGTTAATATCAATCAAGAAGCAGCAGCAGCGCAACCGTGGCCCGAGATTGAATGGCCTTCCAACACATTCGTGCTGTGAGAAATGGGCCTGTGAAGTCTGGGAATACACCTCCTGGCTTGCACTAGTCTGTACATGGTCTGTTTGATTTGAAGGGGGCTTCTAATTTCGAGATGGCTTCTGAGGGCTCAACATTGTAAATAAGACAAACAACCAGCTGGCAGTGGAAGTTGAGGATATAACCGAGAACAGGTCCGCTGTTGTCAAGCTCAGTAAGTCAAGTTTCAAGAAGACTAGAACTTCAAAATTTGTGAAGCAAGGTTTGGAAGCCATACCCTTCTGCACACGAGGATGTCTCTGTGCGATCCGGGTCCGAGTTCCAACGTCACAATGTTTATACGGAGCATTTTGCCTCAACAGCGGATATTTGTGGCCCAAAAACACAGCATCGGAAGGGTAAAGTCTACTCCCATTTCACAAGAGTGACCATGCCCTCCCGAACTTATGAAAACATCCCAAGCTTCAGTCACTTTACCCCGGCAGAAGAGAGTGTAGAGGCACCATCGCGAATAAAGCGTAGTCTTCAAAACAACGTCGTTGTCGTATGTCCAGTTCAACAGAGTACTTTTATAACATCAAGCATCAAACATCGTACTACAATGCTACCAGGATTCCAAGCTATGGAGAATGAAGACAGTTACGATTCATGTGAGGCTGGCACGTCGCTAAGTCTACGCGGGGTCCGTGACTCCGAACTGGCGGGGACAAGCTAGAAGTTCACTGTACAGCGAGCAAGTTGACAACGGTTTGAGTGAACCAAGCCTGAGACAAACATGAGTGAGGAAGGAATGTAATAAGAATCCTCTACGGTTGTCGTCACTTGGATGCCAATGCCATGTACTAAGACCGGTACCCCATTCACAACAGTTTCACAACTATGAACGGATATCCACACTACCCTGGGTATATACCGGGAAACACCGCGTCTTCGCACTTGTTTGTTTGTGGCGGTATATAAATGCTGATTTCATCATCATCATCATCATCATCATCATCACATTAGTTTAGGTCTTTTACTAGCAGCTCCTTCTCTCATTCCGTGCTACTACACTGAGGCTGATGTTCAGGTTCCGTATTTGAAAGACAACAATATGCTTATAATGATATCTGTTACAAAAGCATCAACGCTACAAGGTATGTCGTACAAATTCGTATACCTGGTCCTGTCTGAGTATTCAATAGCGATCGCAGGCGTGGAGGCCAGAGCCTGGTAATATCATTCATGGTCTGTCGTGCGGTGTATATAGCATCATAGCATATCATGGCAGTATATCCCGAATCATGTCCAGGTCAATCGGGGGGTGATCATCATTGCCTGCAACAGTCTTGCCTTCGTCCAAGTCATGGTCTTCTGGCGGGATGGGGACCATCAACTCCATGGTTCCAATCGCATATTCGCACTGCGGCCACATCTGCACCCCAGGTTCCCGCACAATCTCAGTGATCGTATTCTCATCGGGATGGGATGCTGGAGAAGAAGCCTTGGAGGGCATGGATATAACCACCGAAACGCGACCGTCATGCAAAGGTGGACTTGGAGGCACTAGTGTCCTCTCGTCTGTTAGGCTAAGAGGGGCGCAGTCAGTGTTACATACAGCCACCTTGAAGGCTGATCGCACGAAGCCATAATCGAAGCTTGGGCACGTACCGAGAACTTCGTTTCCATGATCTGAAACTCATCCTGCTTGTCCTCCTCGACTCGGTTTTGGTGTCCTCCCTGGCTTTCTGGTTCAGTTCCGGTGAGACTTCTACCCCTAGTGGCTGTAAGGATGTGAATGCAGACGGAAGGAATCGGGTCAGTTTTTGAGGGAGAACGATTTAATCTATATCACCGCACTGACGTGGATGCCTTCCCAGCGACATTTCCCCTGCAAAATTGCAGACCCCTCTCCCACCGATACCTCCCACAGCTTTGGCTTGTTCTCATTCCATTCGGCTTCTTCCAGCGCCTCCAGCTCTGCGAGCCGGCGCACACGTCGCCTGGCGTTCAGGTGGTACAACACCACGCCGACCACTACGAAGACAAGCAACAGGGATAGAATGACGGCCAAGGCTATGTACACGACAGCGGGTGTCGAATGGGCGCTGACATGGCTCGATGCAGATGGCGATGGCGATGTTGACGACGACGAGGGCGATAGTAAAAAGACGGATGAAGGCGTCGCCGGGGAGGGTGGCATTTCAGCGGGAACGCTTCGCTGAGATAGATCCTAGGGTCACCCGGGCATGGCTGCTCATTGCTTGGGCTGCCTATCTACACGCTGACTTACCGACCACCGCAGCGCTCAACGCTGGCAGTCTATCAACTGTGATCACGACCAACACCGATGCCCGGCAGATTGTCAGTTCGTGTGACCGGTCGCTTCGAATTGCACATACAACGCTGTCTGCCAGTGTGCACCATTTCAATTGTTGATAACTGTCAGATGGGCTTGATGTTGGCACTGCTATGGATGGGGAGTAGATCCCATCTTGGCGAATGGACAAGAGTTTCTCAGGTAGCAAGATATCCCGTACTATTTACTACTCGAAGAGGCGTAGGGCTGATACGGCATCCTCACCCGTATCCTCATCAGAACCTTCTTCGGGCTGTTCTACGTACTCGATATCTGTGAAGATAGGTGACAAGCCACGCCATCTCTGTACTTTTGATCGCAGGAGAGTATCAACGTCGTCAACGACCTCGCAACGACTAAGGGCAGCCCGAAACTTGTTGAACCATGGTCTTCTACCACTGAAGAAAATGTAGGGGAAGTAAAAATAGGAACATGACGCAAGGGGATCGTTACCATTGGTGATCGACGAAATGTCTTATGTGCGTCTGCACGGTCTGAATGGTCGCTGTGTTCGGATGTCTGTGACAAAGGTCCAGATATTCGAGGGATATTTCCACTGGATCTGGGGTAACGTTGGCGAACAGGCTAGCATCGAGCAGTATTCGTAGTAAGACTTGATATGCTGGCAGGAATGTGCCGTTCGCTCACCAGGGATTGGCGAGTAGACCCTCACCGACCATGATCCCATCCGCACCAGTGAAAGCGCGGTTCCTCTCTACGTCTTCCCATACCCGGACGTTCCCGTTGCTTACCACGGGGATACTTAGCTGTTCTTTCAGCTTCTTCACTTGCTCGAGATCCGCCGCGCCCTGTCGGCGACGGCGGGCTGAGACATGACGGGCATGCAGAGTCACCCACGAAGCACCAGCATGCTCTAGGCGGCGGGCCAAGTCTGTAGTGGCGGAGGCTGGCTGGCAAAGGCGCAGTTTGGCGGAAACTGGGATTGTAAACGAATGGGCCATTGCTGACACTATCGGTCAAGGACGGTCAACTGCTGTCAACTTGAGAGTGTAAGATTTATGTACGGTGTGAACCTCACCGATATCTTCTACTAGAGGCCAATCTTTCTGGCCGAGAAGGTATGCTCCGAAATGCGCGTCCCGTGCTGCTTCCTGAGGACAGCCAAGATTAAGATCTGCTCCCTTTGCGCCACGGTCAACACCATCAAAAGGATGTCTGATAAATTCGCGGACCTATTGCATCGCAATATCCTTGCACCATCCTTCCTGCTCTGACCACAATCTCTGGGTCCTTTCCACAGAGCTGCACTACCACTGGTCTGTCTTGGAAATTACCGAGTTCTCGCAGGTGGAATTCCAAGTACTCTTGGTCATTTAGAAGTCTGTCTGAAAGTAGCATTTGCGTGTAGACAAGGGAAGTGTTGTAGCGCTTGACCAACAAGCGAAAGGGCAGATCGCTCTGGTTGACCATGGGCGCAGCTATATTATGGAGGTAATCTGTTACGGGTGGACTCATCTGGTGATTGCATTCTCTCAAGCTACCATCAGAGTTTGAGAGACAGTATGCAACACGCACAGTTATTTGATGCACAGCTACTGTATGTTGCCAAACTGTGCAAGCGCTGGGATCCGATCATCGGACCGCTTGCAGACAATCAATCGCAAACAAAGGCAGGGTGAGTTCAGCTCACCACGTGGAAGCCACCTACAGTCATATGGGGGAGCACTGAGTATTGTTGCGCGCAACAGCTGTTCTGAATCTCTAATAAACACATCCATTTATATCTTACTCAGAAATCTTTGAACTATGGTGAATCATGCCAAGAGCCAGCTGCAACGCAGAAGCAATACTACTCGTCGCCAGGAAGCCATTGCGAAGTATTGGGACCTTAATCCCGTCCACTACGGTTATATTATCAACGCCGAACGCGCTACGCAGCTCATGCTGGTCCACGACCCGATCCTGCTTGCAAGGGTTGAACGAGACGGGATTAAGGAGTGGGCGCGGGCACAGTGGCCCGTGCTTTCCCATAAAGATGATGAAGCCGTACCGTACTCCTGAAGATGCCCAGCGGCTAGAGAAATTCAAGGAGATCATGCGCTTGGGTGGCGAGCCGCTGATCATGGCATCGACGGACGGACAGGAGCCAGCGCGGTACAAGACGATGGACACATAGACTGGACGCTCAACAGCGGTGTCGGAAGGGGGAGGTGACGGTGGCGAAGTTGTTGGCTGACGCCGGTGTTGACTACGTGCCCGACATGCAACGGTTGTCGCTGAAGGATGATAAAGCGCAGTTTCGTGAGGATAAGGAGGCACTGGAGAAGGGGGCTCAGCGGTGTTTGGCTCGCTGGGGCTAAACCGGAGTGTGGCGAGGTCAGTAACAACACTGGGGCTCAAAGGCGGCGGGATTCTTTCACATGACACTCATGATTACCACTTTCGTAATGACTTGCATGACATATTGTTTATCATTCGACACGCTTTTTAGTGTGCAGAAATGACTTTATATGAACAATCAGCCAGGGTTCTGCAGAGGCAATGAGTAGCCATGGATAGAATAGTGGTCACGTGATATGCCAAACGGCTCCCAGACAGTTCTGTGTGCATGTGCCTCTGCGCAACGACTGGCTACAACTACGTATACTTTATGAATGCATTAGAAAGGTCAGGAGGACCTGATCATAGTGCTTATATCCTTCACAAGACGGCCTGCATCAAAGCAACATTATTATTGTATAGCAATATCCGGTGTCCTATTCCCTTGCTCTTCGTCGACACAAGTCCCGAAGCAGAGGCCGAAGGGATCAAATGGAAAGCCCCAGAATTCTCGTGCACTGTTTGCAGTAATCAGGATACTCTGGGAATGTCACATATCAAGCGGCTCACGCAGGACTTGCCACAACATGGGGCACTGCAGCATCAGGCATTCTGCAGTCCACCGAGCAAAATATGTGAGAACGCATTGAATGATGAGATCAAGAATACTTTACTCTATAGGAGCGGCGAACGCTCGGAGTCCTATGGCAACGACGGCCCAGAAGACAAATGACCTGAACATTATTGATAAGGAAAAAATGTGCCTGACAAAGTAGATGGCTGCCAGGAGAGGTGTATACGGTGAATAGTCTTAGGTCAAACTAGGAAGTGCTTACTATCCAGTACCAATCCCGTGCTGAAGGCTGGGATCTGAAGTAGAAGTGTTGGTTGCAAACGGCAACTGAAGAAGGAACGGGAGTCGAGTCTGCCCTTTAAGGTCCGGGCATATGCGAATGCATCACGTCCCCACATCTTTGATAATGGACTGAAACATTAGAGAAACAAGGCCCCCATTTGATGCCCGGAGGGGTTTCGACGATGGAGATTACAGCGAGGAAATTCGACTGCGAATGTCTGTCACAATTCCCAATTTCATCAGTACTTATCAACGGAGGCTAAGCATCCACTTCAGCTAGACTAAACCTTCATGCGTGGTAGTGCATTTACGTACCTTTCCAACATAGCCAAGAGCGCCTATGTCATGATCCGTCTGCGGACTGTTCTCATCAAAACCTCCTGCACAGGTGACTTGATAGATGTGACCTACGCCATGGTAATGTGCGTAACAATATAGGCGTGGATATTTCTCAATCAGCAGCATAAGATGTTGTAAGATTTCGGACGCGCGGGCTGACGGAACGTCTGACAGGATTCCCTTGAAAACCCTTGCAATCGCTTGAACCGCTTAATTTACAACCATCTGAAGGGGACAAAAGGGCGCGGTCGCATAACAACACAATACAACTTCAAATACATGATGAGGGCGCTGATCAGGGGGAACACCATCTATGACTCTCGAGTTGAATCGAAAGACATGCGTACAAGGGGAACCTGCTCCTCGACCATTGAAGTTCGAGAGAGAGGACCCACATTATTGAGACATCATGCCTAGTTCGATTGCCTTGATCTGCAAAGCCTAGGGAAGCCGAACGAATGAGACAAGCGGTATAAAACTTGTTTCGACTTGATGCACACACCAACTGTTTTGACAGGAATCGAGAAATGGCGAAATCTCCTCCCCCATACCAGAGCTGTTGAACCACTTAGACATTTCACGAAGCCTAGATTAGGATACATACCGCCGGGTGACCAGACGGCCTGAAAATCCCTCTGATTTCGCCTTCTTCGTCCATGCCCCAAAGTGGGCTCGTTCGGTCTATGACATCGGCACCAAATATATCCTTGATGTCTTCGCGCGGGTCACCGTATCCAGTTCTGAAGCGGCGCGTGAATAACAATGTAGCGACATGACAAGGGTTCCAGCGACACCCACGCAAAGACGACTAGATCAGCCTCAAGTTCAGAGCCATCCGTGAAGACAACCCCATTCTCGGTGAATCGATCGATCTCGACACCTTGCTTGACTTTCACTCTGCCTGAGCCGATCAGCTCGGCGCATCCTACGTCGATCCCTAAAGATTGTCAAATGCTGCATCCATCACCGAAGAAATAGGCGATTTACAATATCCTGGAGAGCCAATACTTGTCAAGGCATAAATCATAGAAGGGAACATGGTCCATACCTCCAGCGCGTTCATGAACGAGGAAATGCTGGCCTGTGCCATCTTTACCCATATTCAATTTTAAACCTCCCTTCTTGAGCAGGGCGTGTAGGTCCTTTTCCCTCTCCCACAGCAACGCTTCCTGGGTCTTCATCAACTTCCTTTGCAGACCGAGTGGCATAGCAGAGAACTTGAGATCGCAGACTTCGAGAGGCATGCTATCTGGATAGGCGCTGCCCATGGCACTCTCGACGGTTCTGATCGAGATCACGCATGTAGAAGAGCGCTGGACCATGGTGATAGACTGAGCGCTGCGAAAAGCCAGATCTTGACAGATGTCTGCTGACGTGTTGGCGGCACCAACTACGATGGTCCGCTTTCCAGCAAATGGCTGGCCGCCCATGTACTTGCTCGCGTGCATCACCTCGCCTCTAAATGCGTGTCCGCCTGGGATATCTGGGATCCGCGGTGTGCTCAGGATGCCCACCGCCATGACTATGTGTCTCGGATGCAGCTCGACTTCCGTTCCGTCCCTGTTGACAGCGACGTTCCATGTTTTGCTGACAGAGTCGTAAGATGCTTTACCGACTATGTGCGAGTTCGTCCAGATAACAAGATCTTGCGAGTCGGCGTACTGTTGCATCCAATTCGCCACTTTGTCACGCGGAGTCCACATCGGCCAATTTCGAGGGTATGGTTGATACAGAACTGCGTAAGGGTATGAGAAGTTGTCAGGAAATGTAATTTATCGAGGATGCACATACAGGTGTGATGATTACGAGTCGTATGCAAAGATAACGTCGGATAACGCATCCTCCAATTATCTCCGATGGTAGCATTCCGTTCCACGATTATGGAGGGTATGTCCATCTGTTTGAAGCGCGCCGCAATGTGCAGTCCCGTTTGTCCCCCACCAACTACGACCCGGGTGAGATACCGTAGCTATGACGGTAGAAGCACTCACTGATGACAACATGGGGATTGCTTTCGATTTTTGCACGGCGAGCTGCATTCACTTCTTCCCAGGACAGTGTGTGCCCCCCATAAACGCCAGGTTCTGGACCCAGCTCCTCATGGCCTTTGATGTCCTCCAACATCATCAAAACAGACAAAGCTTTCCATTTTCCGGAAGAATTGTCGCTAAGCAGATAGACGTATCCGTGACCTCGACGATCCTCAGTCTCAAACGTGAAACCTGTAGCAACGCCAGTGTCAAGGGCAGCTTCTGGACGTAAGCCAGGCTGGCCGTCCAGCCGGAAATTCGTTATCTGCGCGGATGGCAGTGTGTTAGAAAGATAGGATGCTATCTTCTCGTGCCCTTCCAAAGAGCGAGTATCCCAAGTAAACACAAGGACGTCGCGAAGCCAACCATGGGGCAGGAACAATGCCACTGTAGCAGCGACATCGCCTGAGCAGACAGCAAGCGCGAATTCAGAGAGCCAGGTAGCAGCTATTTCCTCCATGTCAGGCATATTTACTGCAAGGCCGCATAAAACTCTCACCAAGGTATTCTGTCCGTGAATATATATTCCGCGGTTACGGCGGGAATGCGAACCCTGAGAATTGTCTTAGCCGTCTGCGAACCTGAAGAGTCAGCAGACAGGGCTAATTTCTGTCTCTTTGCTCTCGAAGTACTCGACTATCACAAGTCATTAACGCACCATCATGAATTCCAACTTGAGGATCAAGTCCCTTGCAGAGGTTTGCGGAGGCAGATCATTGAAAGGCATAATCGGCATCCTGGCAACATCGGCCATTGCCGGAAGCCACTGTTTCTCAACACATCATGGCGAGTCTCAGAGCTGAGCGAATACTGAGTAGAGCAGCATTATAAGTATAGATAATATGACAGCCAGGGAACTCGGGAAGCTGCTCCCTCTAAATCAATCGCTCGAGCGGCCTTCCGAGCCATCCGACAATTTCAAAGGTTCGTGTGCGCAAGCCCCTTCCATGCATCTGTACCGTACAATACTGACATTGGACCTGCGTATGGACTCAATCAAGTGGACTAGCCAAGTCGGTTGCTGTCTATGCTCTACAAGTACAACTTGAGCGATGCAATAGATAGTCGGTGTGTTGAACACTCTACAATGTTATTGATACAGGTCAGCAAGCAGCGCGGTTGTCATCCTGCCCTCCATTCAACATTTCGCGCCGCGAAACCAGTTGACGTTTGGCGACACGAAGCAGGCGAACGCCCCTTTCGATGACGCTTTATACAGGCACAGCCACAATTTGAGGCAGCCAACTTTGATGAGCTTGGTGCACTTCAACAATCCGGAAGCCACCCTGCGACAGCAGGCCCGCGAACTCGGGAACGGTACGCTCGCACGCGTTGTGATTGCTCAACATCTGGGAAAAGTTCCGATGAGAATCAACAAAGTGCCGACGGACACGACGGTCATGACGTACAGTGATATCCTGCTTGTATGATAAGGAGTTCGCGGCGCCCCAGTTGGGAAGCAATGGTTCGGGCGCAAGAGCCCCCGGGTCGGCCTTTCCTGTATCTTGTCCTTCAACCGTTTGGTCGCGGGATGCATACAACATGATGTTGTCCACAATGACGATGCGGGCGGACTTGTTGTTCCCTATGCTCTCACGCACGCGCTTCAGGATCTGGACACATTCAGCGTCTGGCCAATTGTGCAAGATCATCCGGAGGAGAAAAACAGCAATGTTGCCATTGTTAGAAGCAGGCTGTGGCTGGAAGAAGTTGTGTGCTAGACAATGGTCGTTTGGTTACAACGGTCGGGTAGTAGCACACCATGAGACACACCTTGGAATGATACTCTTCCCTGCGCAAGCGCCTCGGGCTGCTTCGTCTGCCAGAACTATGGACCCGTGAGAAACGGTGAAAGTTGTGTAAACAAGTGCTTGTAATACTCACAGCAGGCGCCTCAGCGACGACCCTTTCCGTATCTTGAACGATAAGGCGGATCTGCGGACATGATTGCACAATCGGAAGGGAGACCGAGCCGACACCGCCTCCACAGTCCACGATGATGCTCCCTTCTAGAAGACTAGACCACTTGAAACCTGATTGATACGTTAAATTCGAACAAAATCGACATTTGCAAAATCAATCACCGCGCAAGATGGCATCTGATGGGGTCATGCTATTCATGCCATTCATGGCCATGCCGAAGCGCTTCAAGCGAGGACGATTTTCGGGTAAACTGAGCCAGTCATACATCTTGACGTTCCTGACGCCCGGCCATGCCAGCGCAAATGGTGCATCGAAGGGCGAGAATGAGTTGGTGGTCGCAGGATCCTTCAAGATCTCGGGGATGCACATAGAATTGTGCATGCTTTCATCCGTGCTGCGTCAAGCAAGGATGCGCTAGTCAGTAAAGAATGTTGGGTTAAACACAGTCGCCAATAGAGGGAACGTACAACAAGCCAACCAAGGCCGCAACACCGTTGGAACCATCGTATTTCTCCTCAGGCCGGGCTTGGAGTTCTGCTAGAGATTTGCCGGTATCCATAGCAGTCGAAATGTAGTTGTTTGCAAATACGTTAGGAGAGACTTCTTCATAGACATGGTGTGTTGCAAGTAGACGAAGCACTCGTCCTGTGTATATCAAGTGTGAGACAACGTCGACGAGTGGTGATCACCTTACACACCTAGCTTGTAGTAGTTGACATTGTTGTAAGCACCGATTTCCGTGATATGTAGGGCCTTTTGCGGTCCCTTCCCTTTTTCTCGGAGGATTTCTGTCACATGTGTCTCGACTGCAACTCGAAGAGAGGAGCACAATTGGTGCTAAGACCACAGAATGAATAGAGTGTTATTTCGCAAGCTGAAATCGCTCACCCCCGTGGCCATGTCCATTATGTAGCGCTCAGGGGTTCGAACGAGCGCGATCAGCTGCGAGGCAGCTGCAACAACCTTCAAGGATGGCTCAAGGAACTCGACCCTGGCGGCAGACGCGGAATGCTCGGTGGTCTGCAAGGAATTCTGGAGTTCCTTCAACTGTGCCACCGACGTCGAGATAACAGACGACAGCGCCTCAATCTGCTTGATATCCATTGCGAGTAAAAGACTCCGTTTGCTGGTTCAGAATGAGTACCAGCGACAATCTATTGCGATTGCTTATAAGTGATGAGAAGTCGGCGCTGTTAACGCGGGTCAATCTTGACAGAGGGTGGGTACGATTCAGGTGCAGAAGGGGAGCAAGACCTCCGTGAATGGGATGCCATTCTTAAATGCAGATAATGAGTACTTGTCATGAGAAGAAATCCGGTTATACCTCCAATATGCCTGCATCCTGCTGTTTCTCGAATTCTATTACCGTGGCACAGATCCACGCTTGTCACCGCCAAATCTTCCTGCGTGAACGCCATCGGACCTACCACTCCAATCAGCTCGGAGTAGCTAAATAGGCAAAACCCACGGTAACCCATGAGGAAATAGGGACTGTGGTAATGAAAGGAGAGTTCATCACTCATCTACCTTCTATGGCTGGGGCCCGGGTACCGGATAAACAAGAGTTCCGCGTCTGTGTGAGTTTACGCCTGTCCACACGAGTGCCCAAGAGAATATTGTATATGGAAAAGGCTACATCTAAACCGATGAAGCTCTGTGCACACACGGCCGTCGCAATACGACTCTCAGGGAATTAGCTAGTGCATCCAGAACATCTGAATATCCTATAAACAACCAACAGATTTCTGGGTCGAAATTCAACAGCCACATCCTATTCGTCATGTTCAAGGCTACCCTGACAGTCGCGAATAGGAAGGTTGATACAGAGACTACTGTACTGATACGACCACGAACGAGAGAGAGACTAAGTCCCTTTTTATATAACATAACGACTCTTATCAACAGACACACCGTCTCCAGTCATGTATCTACTATATCACTCTCACCACCGGACCCGATTTCGCCCACCAACCCCAAAACGCCACTCTAAAGTAGTATAGATTAGTGGCGCATTCTAATGCCCATTATTTGTATATACCGCGTAACACCATGTCTCAGCACCAGTTTGATTGTGGCGGTATATAAACGCTGATTTCATCACCATCATCATGTACTGATACGACCATAGGTTCGCTACATGTGACAGGCCGAACTCACATGGACCCTAGTTCGTGGTCCGTTGTGACATTGGACAGTCAGTTCAGTTCGCTGGGACATGAGGGTCAGCGCCGAAATGGGTATTAAGCGCCTGTTTTGGCCTTTGTGAGACTTTCCATAAGAATCAGCAGCTTTCCGCAGACCTACAGACGTCCGTAAACCCATGAGCCGAAATGCCGAGAGAGTTTCAGACATCGCTGATGGAGAAAGCCCCATTCTAAACGTCTGTCGCCAGGGAATCTAGCAAGGGGGTCTGATCCCCCTTCCTAGACTCAAACTGCTCGCTTACCTTCGGCTATCACCAAATGTCACGCTAGCAGCCCGATTTTGCGCTAAGTAAATCTTTCCACGCCCCTTTTGTGACACGTGATGTACGTTTACAGGCGTTCTCAAGCGTTACGGGCTGGTGCGTTATGGACACGGCTTTGCTCGCACTAAATCACTTCAGCCTCCGCTCGGCAATACACGGACGTCCACAAGTCTGCGGAAAGTTGCAGACTCTTATGGAAAGTCATCCACTAATTCGAAGTTGTGTGACCATGACCAGGGGTACTACGGTCGCCGAGGAGAATCAGGTCATAAACTGAGATTCTCATCACAAGTTTCAAGGTTCCGACCTCTCGGCTATTTTCTCGGATCTCATGCATTTCCTGTGCTATTTTTGGTACCTGTGCCTCCTGTGCCATCGGCACACAGCGGCCTTTCTGGCCGCTCATCGTCCACACCGTCGCGCTCATTGTCTTATCCATTGAGCTCAACACATAGGAAGGTGATGTCTATGTATGTAGCAACTACTATGTAACACTATTGATTTAATTCATCTTCAGTCATTAATACTATCATCTCCCCTGATGATGAGTTGAGTGAGCATGTCACTGGAATACTTGTGCTCATCATAGACGTTGGGGAGCACACTGGCGCCATCGCCGAGAACAGTGAGCAGGCAGGGTCTAGAGCTGTCTTATGTAAATAATAAATGCCCGAGATCCGGAGTCTAATTTGGGTGGTATGTTACCCGAATGTGACTCCATCACACGGCAACCCCCGCACTCTGGCAGGCTGCACCCCATGAGCGCATAACACTGAAGGCCCACTTCTTACACCTTCTTACACCTCTCAGAGATTTTAAGATAGATATTTAAGTCAGTTTACAATGGAACTTTACGCTCAGAAGATCCTGGAGCCTAAGTGAGCAAGGTGGGCCACCTGAGAAGTTAGTGACACCGGGATTAGCGCGGAAATTGGTGTTAGCGGCCCCTAGCTGAGGTTCTGGGTTTTCACGCGTTGATTTTGAGACGAGAATCTCAGTTTATGACCTGATTCTCCTCGGCGACCGTAAGGGGCGAAATGAGTTCAGTTCGGAGGCCTTGTGACTGAACCTACGGTTGTAGCAGTACAGTACTCGCTTGCTCTGATGTGCACATCGTGTCTCATAAACGTAGAGGCGGACACGTTGGGAACCATGTCAATAGCGTGGAAAACACCTACAGAACGGCCTTGGCAATCCGTTCCCAAATAGCAACTGGATTGTTGACACTGTGAAAACATCCATCAGCACATTCCCACAGCTAACGCACGGGATGAAACTGGGGCCTTCTTAAGATCATGGAATGACCCCTGCACTGGAACCAAAGTCCAAGGCAACGCAAATGCTGTTACTTACGTTTCCATCGTTAATGGGAAGTTCACATCGGCTGGATGGTCTTGCCACTCTGTTACAACAGATAATGTCAGTGTAATGCATGAAACACGGAGCGGGAGGACGGCTGCAAAGGAAATCAGTCTACCTTCCGGCTCCCAAGGATCATCAATACCGAATCCAAGCCTCCATGTGAGACCTTGAATACTATTTGATTTACTGCTCGAAATACCAGGAGAAAAGTCAGGTAGAGATAAGAGTTCAGAAGCACACGCACAAGTCAGGGGGGGCAAGCGAGTGATTCTTGAGGTGCGTTGTCTGGATGATTGAAAGTAAGAGATCTACACCATTATCGATGCACTGCAAAGTAATCAGACCTTGATCTCGGTGTCGATCTCAGGGAATCGGAGTGATTGACCGCCGACAACGCCACAATACTGCTGCAGCACACCAGCCTTACCACCAACGACCACAGTCTTGGAGCCTTCTAGCTTTGCCATGGTGATCTGAAAGCCATCATCGTGCGTGAACAGTAACTCCCTGATAGGGAAATGATCACTCACGCTAAAGAGTGAGCATGAACTCGCGCATCTGAGTTCCTCATCGGACAACGAAGAGTGTTTCAAATGGCATCGCAAACATGAGTGACATTCACTTTCAGGAGGACTCGCTCAACTAACCTGCCATTGCTGACGATAGCGACTTTCTTGGGGTCGAACAGTGCCTCAGCAGGTGGGTCCATTTCGAAAGGCTGGCACTCGTCACCGAGTCTGATTACATCCCCCAACTCGCGATCAGAAAATGATTCCGTCGTAACTCCAAAAAATGGATGAACAAACCTCTGGCTGAACGCGTCGTCCCTCCCATTGACGACTTTCTCGACAGGAGACTGCAGCCAATCTAAGGAGGCCGGGAATGGCGTATTGTTAGCAAACTCCCAGCTAAGTGGGTTGTACAGGAGTTGGTTCTCTGGGTCGGAGCCCTTTACTATCTCTCTAACTATCAGCTGAGCGAGTGCGCCACCGCGCGTTTGGGTTTGCAGTCCCGCCTGGGGTATGGTGGTTGGCTTAGGTCCTGCGATCTGTGATGCTTCCCATAAGCTCGGCTTCGCAGATCAGGGCCTGTGAATCTACTCACGATACGATGCAACCACTATTCAAAGAGCTCTTTAAGGGGTTTCTCACGCAAGGAAGGACATGAGAGCTTACATGCGCAATGCAGATGTAACCTCAAGAACAGACGGCATAAGCATCAGGAATGCGTTTGTGTCATGAGCTTACCTCCACCATTGTTTGTCTGCAAAAGATAAGAATGAGACTTTATGATGTGCCTTTGTGGTGAATCGCAGAAGACTGAACCTTACCACATCAACAATCAACCGCGTCGCCCCCTTGTTCTTCAGATTCTGCAGGCCAGTCAATAGGCTCTCCTGCATGTCGTCAAACGATCCCGCCGCAAAGCTGCCAAGCGCCAGGACGCCAGTCTCTGTATCGTTCAACATGTGGAACTCAATGACTCCGGAACTCCCATTCAGTGGGGACAGAGGAGTTAGGCCGGGCGGTAAGGCTACATTCTGTTGTGATGTGGCGTCAAGCAGAGCATTGATCAAGTGCTTGCGTCTTGACTTGGGGTTGATCAGGGGCTGCTGCTTGCGACCACCGCCAAGAAGCGCCAACCGGTCATCCTCCTGAGCAGAACGTGCATATAGGTCAATGCCATTGGTGTTATCTGTGGCGACACAGTTATTCGTTCGGAAAGACGCTGAATTGTTCCAAGCGATGGAACTGGTACCAATTCTTGAACGGTATGGGAGCTAGGAAATCCTTGGGCATAAGAATAAATCACATAGAATACATGGTAGCTTTCACCGTGAAAGTCTCGTTCTTGTTGCTGTCTGTGTGTTGAACAGTAAGCGTAACTTTGTCTGCCAGGGGCAAAGACATTTGCGCAAAATTTCCCATAAGGTAGGCCCATTCTGTCTGTGCACGATTGAAGCTCGAAAAGAACCTGCAAGAGACTACGTAGGACTCGGAGAGCATTCTCTCTTTATAAGCGCAGACTCACGAATTCTGACGTGTCCCAAATCCCTGATAGCCACCTGTGACGAGAGCATTCTTATTCACGGCAACAAATGGGTCGAGACCATTAATGAGCAGCACTTTAACTCCAGATAACTGCAATGCGTGTTTTGAGTTCCAAGTCTTCTAACTCGGTCAAAAAGTTACCAAGCTGAGCTGTCCCTTCAATCTGTCCGGCAATGCAGTCTGCCAAAATTCAATATCATCACCAAACTCAGCGGATGCCACTTTGAAAGCTTCCGGAGCAATGTGTACGCTCTGAATCCCGCTAGAATCTGTCAACAGAACCAGTGGGATTGGTAGGAATGTCATATATAGAGCTAAAGACGACGTCAGAGAACGTGTACATCTAGTCACAGAATGATATGTCGTATCTCTTACAATCATAACACAGATTGATATAGATGCAGTGACCGTCGTTGAGCCTCTTCAGAGTCTGTGATAGATCGACGTGAAGGTCGAAATCTGACGCGTACTCCTGGACACTGATACGCGCAAGGTCTCCCTGAACATCCTCGTGCACGTCAAGGGAGAAAGGAGGAGGTGCCAAACGCTGGTAGTTCACAGAAGTATGAAATGCCAATGTCTTATTCACAACTTCGATGATCTGCTTGACGAAAGCGTTTTTGTGCAATGTTCCTCCTCTCGATTGGATTGTAACGTACGTTGGCTTTGATTTCGGGTTCCACTGGGAAGGATTCGAAACAGGCTCTGACAGCCTCAGGTGATACCCAGACTTGACCCGCAATGGCAGCACAAGGATCAGCCTGAGCAGACTTTGCAACTCCCGATTGACCAGCTGATCCGAAGTCCACAAGGCTTCCAACGACGGTTCCAGCGACAGTTCCAACGAAGAAACAGCCTACCAGCACTGTAGTGACCCTCATGCGCGAGTATCAGAGGTTTTGAGAGTGCATCGTATGCTGGCGCAGCGCACTTTGCCTTCTTATCTTATCTTATCTAATGGATTCGTATCTTATCCTTAGTCTGTTGCAATTGTCCGGCTTCGAGACATGTAAGTATGCATTCCAGTCATTGATTCAGTGTCGTACTATCAAGATAGCCAACTTTTTGCTTTTGACAAGTATTACGGGAGCCTATGCTACTTGTGGACCTCTCCTGTGTGCCTCTCATCGTTGCCATCGGGACTAATCGGCCGGAATCTCCCTCCTGATCTTCCCTACGGTGCTAATGGCTGGCACCGGAAGCACACGGGAGACGGCACACCATATCTCACCTTGAAATATGCTTGGCAAATACCATTGACCAATGCTGAGAGCTTTATTCACGCGGCATATGGTTCTGCAAACTCTAGATATGTAGATGAATATTCACGAGTCATAAATTCTAGGGCGCAATTTATAAATTCTTATTGTTCTAATATATAGCATTTGCCGGTTCAAATATGTGAACACCTGATAGCGTTACGCATATGGTAAATGTGGTGTTCAATATGGCATCGACCCATATGTTCTCCCAATTTTATAAATATGCGAGCTTGGATTATTCTGAATTTGTCCACTCACTGATGTTAGGATATGCTACAACTAAATACATAAAGAGATATTATAAATGTGGATTTACATATGTCAGGGTGTGATAGTGATTGGCACATGCAGAATATGTAGACACCACAAATTGAGCAGTCCACTGAGCGGTCCACTGAGTGGTCCGCTGAGGTTAACTTAAGAGGCCAAACCATGTTTCGCAAACGCACCAGATGGCTCTAAGTACAGTGAATTTTGTTCGCACGTCTAAGGCCATCGTTCTACAGACCGGGAACTGGTTTTGCTGTAGTAGAGTGATCTTACCATGCAGCACTAGCCAGACAGAATCTACCAGGGGCACAAGCTCAAGCTCAAGCTCAAGTCTTGAAGCACAATCAACACAGACAGAGATACATTTGCAGGTATAAATGTAAAAAAGGATACACAAAATGTGGGACTGGCAATGATCCTCACGAGCCTGAGGATTTTAGATGACGAGGGGAATTTATAACGTCTGAACATGCTATTGTCAACTACAGTAATCATCATATATGCTCCTATCTAACGTGGCCGGACAAAATCGATATCCATTGCTGTGTAAATGCACATTCAGTGAGACAAACAACCTCAGCTAGATAATGTGAAGCGCACCGCTGCTCATGTACTACCCTTCTTACGAGTGTTAACTTGATGCACTTTATTTTTCAGAAATATTTTCAGAAAATCTTTGATGGGCCAGTGATTTGAGTAACGCTTAAGCTGAGGAAAGGCTTCTTCAACCTGCAAACGATTGAGTATTTCGCATAAGTAAAGAGTATGTTGCAACAAACCTCTCGATAAACGAGCTTAAGCTTATCGTTGTCTTGTTTTGTCAATGAATCACCTAGCACCAGATGCTTAGTGGCGGATTCATGAACTGCGTTCTACTGAACCGTCAGAGTATAAGATATTCATTAAAATGAGACCTTACCTGTACATCTGTATACCGCTTTTCATCCCACTGAAGCGTGTCTCGAAGATTGTATCCATCCCATGAAAGTCGTGTAACCTCTCCACTTGGCTTGGGTACTAGCCCAGTCATCGCCAATGTCACTGCAACATCTTCAAGATTGGTTCCAGGTATGTTGATAATGGGTGGTAGAGCGACCTCAGGAGGAAACTTCTTCCTCATTGTCAAGGACGGATGAACCAGCAGACGTTTGGGACTGAAATGGGCACGGAAAGACAGGGGAGAGAAGTACCATTGTATCTGGTGTCCTTCAGAGCGACGAGGCATTGTTGAGTAAACTGCCCGGGGTGAGTAAATGTAAATGAACTAAATACAATAGACAGACAATAAACAGACAATAAGTTGCTTGTCATGTCACCATTATTGATCTGCTCACCTGGATACCGCCAATTGTTTCTGCACAGCAGTAACTAGAACAATTGAAAGCGTCAACTATGCAAACCCACTCTAACAACAACTAGCGACAACACCTTCCTTGATAAATATAGTGTCATCCATGTCTGTAAAGTACCATAGAGGTCCTATTTACAATGCAAGACACACTCTCTGACGCAGAACGCAAACTAAATGCACGACACATTAGGAAAACCTCCTTTAACAGGTTCAGTACTGATGTCCTACGACAATTATACTTGAAATATCACCTGCAAGTAAGGGTGAGCGGGAAAAGGGGTACAAGCATTAAAACTGATTATATCCAGGCGCTGCATAACTATGTGAGTAGTAATAGCCCATCCAGTGTACTTGTGTTCACAACACTTTAGAGGGCAGCTACAAAGCAACCCAGTTGCCCATCACCAATGACATCGTATTCATTAGCTCTCCCTGAACAACGTCCAATGGACGCACCTGAAATACAGATGGCAGAGGGGCAAGGGGTGAAGGAATCTAGTCAGCAATCCCCTTCTGAACATGGTATATATGAAGAACACACCGACACAGCGGTACAAAAGAGAAAAGCCGATAATGATTTGAATAAAGGGGCGACAAAGAAGGGGCGGTATGATACTGATCCAATGGGATCACCACCTGTAGATACTGGGAGGTCACCCAATAGGTATAAACGATCAGCGGAAGGTGGTTTGGAAGAAATGGAAACACCTACCAAACGTACCTGCTGATACAATTTCTTTTATTGCATATCTTATCGGTCGGACCTCGGATCGGTCCTGTGACCTTTCGCTTCTAGGACGGGCCTCGGGTAGGCCCAGCTTCTTCGTGCAGCATCTTGACTCATCGCTGCTTACGGTACGGGCCCCGGACAGGCCCCGGTTACTCATGGACACTGACTCATATCGGGCCCCGCTTACACATTCCGTCTTACGCTTACTGATTGCTAATACGGCCCAATGACTCATATCGCCTTACTTACACTTACTCATGCTGATTCTTAGACCATGTGCCATGGTCCGTGCGCAGAGTAGAATATGTATATAAGACCCTGTACTTTGTAGGTCAGACCTTAAGTTCGATCTGGTTACCAAGTAGCTAGTTACCACTAGTAATCTTATACTCGTATCTTGCGACCTCTCGCTTCGTACCTGAGTACTCGCTCGACTCCATCGACTTCGCCCAGGAGGACATACGCAGTGTCCATAAAGCCTCGCTACTATCTCTCGTAGTCAGGTCCTCACGTTCGAGGCTTTCCAGTCGTTGATACCAGCTTGTATCAAAAGATCGAACTTACGCTAAGTCGCCCCTAGTCTTACCTAGTAGGGCTAACCGTTAGACGCCACGTCTACCATTGAAACAGTCGACCCCACCGTTTGGGGATTGCCGACACAAGTAAACAATGCGCCGCTTCTGTACGATCGTCTTCGTTGGACTTTCGTTGACCAGAACCTCGATCCGATCTACCCGAACTCCCCACTTGCGTGGGCAGGGACAATTTCGGCTTGACGAGCACAGGAGAAATTAGCCTCCTATTTCAGACATAACCCGCCACCAGACGGAAAAGACCCAGCTGGTTTCTTTCCCACGTCGATACCTTCGACATCAGTGATAGCCACTCCGACCACTCCCACATTCCCCTCTCTTCCTTCCACACCCGTAACACCTACTACCCCTACCACGATGGCTATTATCGCAACAATGACCAGGGCGGAGCTCGAAGCGCTCATAGCGCACCTTTTGGCGCAACAGCAACAGGGGAGTCAACCCCTTAAGCTCGACATTCCTGCACCGGAGCCGTTCACCGGGCAAGGAGAAGATCTGGAGCATTTCCTCCAGCGGGTGGAGCATTACCTCACTGTCACCAACAATCAAGGGTTAAGCGATGATGCAAAGATCACTTATACGGTCGCTCTCATGAAAGGAGGGCAGGACGCACGTATCTGGCGTGATACGTTTTACGAACGGGCCACGGGAGGGCATGCTCTCTACGCTAGCTGGGACGTATTCAAGGCGAGCTTGCAACTCGCGTTCCCCGAGCACGAAGGAGTCCAGAGGGCTCATCAAGTGCTAATGGAGTTGCCGGCCAAGCAACTAAACAAGAAGACCAGGGTCAGTACAAAGATGTATGTGGAGAGGTTTCGACTCCTGGCAGAGAAGGCCAAGTTAAAGGATGCTTTCACAAGCCTCCAAGGCCAACGCACCAAGAACGATTACCCCACACTGAGGGCGATCTTCATCAAAGGTCTGGACCACCAGATCTACACGACACTCGCAGGCTGCACCAGTACAGAACGACCCAACTCCATGGAGAAATGGTACGCCGATGTTCTCCACCTCGACGCTGTCTACAGAGGGATCAACCAAACCCTCTCTGCCACCACCGACGTCGACTATGGTGAACCCATGGAGGTGGATGCACTCGTTACCCCACTGATAGGCGCCAGGCCCTTCTAGGCCCCGCGGAGCGCCCTCACTCGACCCTAGGACCTTAGTCATGGCTTCGACGCCACTCGACATGTCCGATACAGCCCGAAAAGCCACCGCGGGACTCTCCGATAGCCTCGAATCACGCCACCGCCACTCCGCCAGTTCTGGTCCGATGTTCCGGTGTACCGGTCCCTCTACGCACAATACGCCACACGCAGTTGCCACTCAATGTCCTCGCACGTGACCGGTCTCGCCACTCCGATATCGCTCGATCTGCTACGACGCACCACTCGATGTACTCGATAACGCTACGGCCCCAGGTCTTGTCTTAGTATATTTCATGCCACTCCGTAGTTCGTAGTATGCAAGTAGTTAGGATGCCACTCGTACTATGCCACTCCTGATGCGCCTTACATTATAGTATAGTAGTATAAATGCGAGGTATGGTGTCTCGGAACAACAGAGAAGTTTTCCCCTATCCTGCAGAGCTCAAGAAGAGCACTTTCTATTTAGTCACCTACTGCGTTCTACTGCGTCCTTCCATCTTCGATTATGTTCGAAGAGTTGCGTCTACTATCCGCCTTCTACAGTATCTTGAAGGGTTGCGTCTCGTCCGTCTTCGACATCCGTCGAAGAAGTTGCGTTCAGTCTTACGTCCACCTTCGAGCCACATCGAAGGGTTGTGCTAGCATCTCTCTCTAACCCAAGTCTGCCTTCTACAGTATTTCAAAGGGTTGCGTATCAGCTAAGTTCTCACGTTTAAGTCTCTCCCTAGTATAGTACAGCATAGTAGCGCATCGAAGCTACGTCGAGCAGTCACGACACACGTAGAGGGTCGTCGAAGACCTTCGTAGACGTCTCTCGACCCATTTGAGATCGGGAACCCTTTGCTGCTGACTCTCCCTCCACACTAACTAGTTCTATAGCCTTCCAGCTTCTCTATGTTGTACCCAGTTGGGGTTGGAGTGTTATAGTGCGCATCACCGCGTCCCACACCGTTCACCAAGAAATGGGAAGACGGATGCAGCCTTAGTGAGAAGGAAAGGAAGTACCACATGGACAATCGTCTGTGTTTCTACTGCCACAAGGGAGGGCACGCGGTGTGCAGGTGTCTGAAGAAGACGGCCAAGATAGGCCAAAGAAATACCTCGAAAGAACCCGAGGTGCAATCCTCCATGGATTTCTGCTCGTACATCAAGACGCTCTCAGCGGACGAAAAGAGGGCGATGTTCGAGGAGTTAGGAACAGAGGATTTTTAAGGGGGTAGGGTGAGCCGACGCAACCACTGCCCGTATCCATTTCACTGTCCCGTGTTGTACTTGTAGTCCGGAATGACAGAGCTTTGCACATTCCGATTACTGTGGGACGAAAAGCCGTCGAAGCCTGCGCCTTCATTGATAGTGGCGCATCGGGAATATTTGTGCATCCACGATTTGTTAAAGAACACAAGTTACGGACAGAGGCACTACCACGCCCCATACTGGTGTTCAACGTGGATGGCACTGCCAACAAGCAAGTGCTCATCCACAAGCGAGCCTTGCTATCGTACAAAATCGGGAACGAGCCCCGATTTGTCAAAGCATACGTGGCCAGCATAGGAAACGAAGACATCATCTTCGGACATACCTGGCTCAAACTCGAGAACCCCAGTATTGACTGGAAGGGGGGTCGTGTGGAGCTGAAGCACCGCATGACCCTACAAGAGTCTCGAGAGTGGAAGAAGGGGATCATCGCGCAACAAGTAGCGCGATTGGAGCTGAAGAAACTAGCTGAACGAGAACAGGAAGAAGCCCTGGATCCCGTGCTAGACTATGAGGTAGACTGGTCAGCACCCCCTTGTCCACAGGTAGCGGCATTCCTCACCGAACGAGACAAATGCCTCAAACAACAATGGCAGCCCACCATTGAGGAGGTAGAGGATGAAGGAGACTTCGAGGTGATCGACACCATGTCTCCTGTCTTACCGACGACAGAAATGTCTAGGCAGATGGCACACCGCGACACCCCAGTCACACCCCCAGTAGAAGAATCGGTCAACGGTATCACATTGGATCAGACGATGGAAACGATCGACGATGATGAGCTGGTCATAGTGTTCATCAAAGGAGACGATCAAATCACGACATATGGACGAGACTCACACCCGGCGTATCGAGATGCACCTCTCACGGAAAAGGAGTACCCTCTCGATGGAGCTTATCGCCGTCTCGGAAACGGTCTCATCTGGCAGGTCACGCACAACATCGGTCGACTCACCATGTCAACGGAACTCGCTATCAAGGAACACACCAAGAAAGAGGAGAAACCAGTCACGGAACTCGTCCTCGAGTACCTCCACGACCTCCTCCCGGTGTTCGACAAAGCCAAGGCAGCGAGGCTTCCCCAGCACTCGGAGTTCGACCATGAGATAAACCTCAAGCCGGATTTTAAGGACTTCAAGCAGACGACGTACTCTTTCAACCGGGATCAACGAGCAGAACTGGACAAGTTCCTCGAAGAGAATCTAGAGAAAGGGTACATTTGACTGTCCAAATCGCCACTCGCAAGTCCGTTCTTCTTCGTGGATAAGAAGGACGGTGGATACTGACCCTGCCAGGACTACAGGGAACTCAATGAGGGAACAATCAAGGACAGATACCCTCTTCCCCTCGTAACGGAGCTTTTGGAATGCCTCAATAACGCCACAATCTTCACAAAGATGGACCTTCGTCAAGGATATAACAACCTTCGCATCAAGGAAGGAGATGAATGGAAAGCGGCTTTTGATGTTCCAGCAGCAGGAGAGGGACCTCCTGCATTCTACGAACCCCTGATAATGTTCTTCGGGATGTGCAACTCACCGGCAACGTTCCAACAGATGATGAACACGGTCTTCTCAGACATGCTCAAGGAAGGATGGTTGGTGATCTATATGGACGACATCCTTATCTACTCGACAGACCCTGAGGAGCATAAGAAGTGAACACGGCGAGTTATCGAACGACTTAGAGATACCGACCTGTATCTCAAACCGGAGAAATGCAAATTCAATGTGCAGGAAGTCGAATTCTTAGGCATGATCATTAGACCCGGACAACTCGCCATGGACCCAGTCAAGGTAGCCGGCATCAAGGACTGGCCGATACCTAAGAACCTCAAAGAGGTTCAGTCGTTCATCAGATTTGAAAACTTCTATCACCGGTTCATACACCGCTTCTCGCATCTGGCTCAACCATTAGTCTCGCTTACGCGAAAGGATGTCAAATGGCACTGTGATGATGAACAGCAGGCAGCTTTCGAGGCTTTGAAGAAAGCTTTCCTGGAACAACCGGTTTTACAGATGCCTGACCCGGAGAAGCCGTTCGCGTTGGAAATGGATGCATCGAAGTTCACCACGGGTGCCATTCTCAGGCAAAAGGACGACAACGGTGACTGGCATCCGTGTGGCTACATTTCACAGAGCATGACACCAGCGGAACGAAATTACGACGTCTATGACCGAGAACTCATGGGCGTCATGAGGGGACTCAACGAATGGAGTCACCTTCTCATCGGTAGCCCGTATCCAGTCACGATCTACAGCGACCACAAGAATCTGACGTACTGGAAGATGGCACGGAACCTTAATCAAAGGCAAGCACGATGGGCTCTTCGCTTGTCCGAATTCGATTATAGGTTAGTTCATGTACTGGGCACGCAAATGGTGCAAAGTGATGCGCTCTCCCGACGCCCCGACCACGACAACGGTTCATCAGACAACCAGGATGTAACCGTCCTACCAGACAAGGTATGGGCAGCAGCCATTGACACGAGTCTTCGGGCTTCCATTGCGGAAGCATGCATAAACGACTCGATGTATACGGAAGGGATGCGTAATGCACAAAACGGCTCAAATGACCACTGGACGATTCGAGATGGGGACCTCCTCTACGATAATCGGGTGTATATTCCCCTGGATGAGGACCTCCGACGACAAACGGTCTCGAATTACCATGACCTCCCCTCCGCTGGCCACCCCGGAATTCAGAAAACCCTCTCGTCTATCCGACGAGACTACTGGTGGCCTGGAATGGCTGACTTCATCACACGATATGTCAAAGGTTGCAGCACTTGCCAGCAAATGAAAGTTAACACACACCCCACCCAACCGGCCCTACTCCCGATCAAATCTGCGCAGCATGCCACTCCATTCAGTACATTCTGCTGCGATTTCATCATGGATTTGCCGACTTCAGCGGGCTACGATTCAATTTTGGTCGTTGTGGACCATGACCTTACGAAGGGGGTAATTTTCATTCCATGCAACAAAATGATTGACGCATCAGGAACAGCCGAGGCATTATATCGCGAGGTTTACAAGTGGTTTGGTCTTCTGGACAAGATCATTAGCGATCGAGGACCACAATTCGCATCAAAGGTATTCCAGGAGCTCTGCCGTATGACTGGGGTCAAATCGGCTATGAGCACAGCATTCCACCCTCAAATGGATGGAGAGACGGAACAAGTCAACCAGGAACTGGAGATCTACCTGCGATGCTTCACAAGCAATAACCCAGACAATTGGTCGTCGCTGTTGGGCTCAGCACAATTCGCTCACAACTCGCGTGAGCATTCTACGATCAAGGCGTCACCCTTCAAGGTCATGATGGGCTATGAACCTCGAGGGATTCCCGTCGTACACCCCGGATCGGACACACCGGGCGCCGCTTATTGACTGCAGAACTTGCAGAAGATTCGGGAAGATGCACATTCAGCAATGGAGCTAGCACAGGCGGTGTTAACCAGACGCGTGAAACCCAAAGGAACGGGTTTCCGCAAAGGACAAAAGGTATGGCTAGACTCACGGAATCTAAAGCTACCATACCCGATGAGGAAGTTGGCTCTCAAGCACGAGGGCCCCTTCAAAATCATGGATGTTCTAGGACCGGTGTCTTACAAGCTGAAACTTCCGACGACATGGCGAGTGCACCTCGTTTTCCATGCCGCACTTCTTTCGCCATACACGGAGATGGACACGCATGGTCCCAACTACACGGAGCCACCGCTGGAGCTTATCAGCAGTGAAGATAATTACGAAGTCGAAGCTCTGGTCGGACATCGTGAAAATCACCAAAGGAATTGCTGAGAATACCGAGTCAGGTGGAAAGGTTACTCATCCACCGACGACTCATGGGAACTGGAAGAGAACTTAGCCGGTACTGTGGACGAGCTGCTGGATGCATATAAGCAGTGCAAGAATTTATGATGAGTGAAAAGAAGTTGCATTGTCACCCCACTCACCGCTCGCATGTCTCAGTCAAACGGTCCCTTGTCCTCGTTCACTCGCTACGGTCCATGCTACCTCTGTGGTAGCACTCGTCACTCGCACAGGATGTGCCCTGACTACAAATGCCTCCGCTGTAGTCGCCCATCACCTGGGCATCTCACGCGCGAATGCACCGCCGTTCATTATGCATTCGTCTACGACCCAGAACCGCCGTACCATCCAGAGTGGTTCCTGCATGTCGTTAAACTGCAAGGGAACGACCGTGCACGTCGTTAAACTACACCGTACGACTGTGCACGTCGTTAAACTACAACGCACGACTGACATGTCATAAAACTGTGAAGTTTGAGGTGAAAGGATCCTCACGGTTGGAGGGGTCATCCCCTATGGGTTCAAGGGTCATCCCTTATAGGTCACGGTGAAACACCTGCTCGTTACTTCCAGGAAAGTCTTCAAGTTCGTCCTGGGAAGTTCGTCAAGTCCGTTGTCGCTCGTCAAGTCCGTTGTCGCTCGTCAAAGTTCAATTCTGGATGCGACACGTTCCCTCATTGAAGTTTAGTTGATTGACCAGGCATTCAATCATAAGTAGGGGGGTAATGATACAATTTCTTTTATCGCATATCTTATCGGTCGGACCTCGGATCGGTCCTGTGACCTTTCACTTCTAGGACGGGCCTCGGGTAGGCCCAGCTTCTTCGTGCAGCATCTTGACTCATTGCTGCTTACGGTACGGGCCCCGGACAGGCCCCAGTTACTCATGGACACTGACTCATATTGGGCCCCGCTTACACATTCCATCTTACGCTTACTGATTGCTAATACGGCCCAATGACTCATATCGCCTTACTTACGCTTACTCATGCTGATTCTTAGACCACGTGCCATGGTCCGTGCACAGAGTAGAATACGTATATAAGGCCCTGTACTTTGTAGGTCGGACCTTAAGTTCGATCTGGTTACCAAGTAGCTAGTTACCACTAGCAATCTTATACTCGTATCTTGCGACCTCTCGCTTCGTACCTGAGTACTCGCTCGACTCCATCGACTTCGCCCAGGAGGACATACGCAGTGTTCATAAAGCCTCACTACTATCTCTCGTAGTCAGGTCCTCACGTTCAAGGCTTTCCGGTCGTTGATACCAGCTTGTATCACCCGCCAAGACAACAATATAGTAAGGACCTCCGTACTTGTCTTCAATAGAAAGAATTTATTGAAAGGGCTGCATAGAGACCATCGAGAATGAAACTCCTGCATGTAGGCCTCTACAACCACCCAAGGGATTGGAGACCCATTCGATGGACCACATACCACTACGACGTGACCAGCAACATTTCTCTTAGCTCTCTCGGGATGGTGTTAGGATTGACGGGCCCATGCAGAGTAAGAATTAGCGAGCTCGCATTCATATAGACTGACACTTACCTGCATTTTACAAGATAATTGACCCCAGAAATTTCCGACCATTTCATCAGTACGTCAACAGTGTACTAGAGCATGACAATATAGAACACCTGCTATTCAATAATGATCACCTAATGGTGATCGGTATATAATATTTGAGACATACAAACACACTTACATGACGAAGGATTCTCTACTACTATCATATACCCATACAATTATCAGGATGTAGAAATTTAGACATACAAACGCGCTGATACGACCTAGGGGACCCTGGTACCTAGAGAGTGCTCCGCAACGTGGCTGTGGGGTAGTGTGATAACTGTGAGGGTGTGAGGGTAGGAGCTACAACCTGTATGATATCGGGAAACCTGTATGTCTTGTTTTTGTAAGTAGGGGAGTAAGGGGTCAAGGGTCCTGCACAACAGGATCTTGTTCCTAAGTGCTATACTATCCCTAAGGCCTTGCGAGGCCCTCCGAAGTACGTGAAGTCCTTCGAGATTCTGCGAAGTCCTTCGAAGTTTTAGCTAAATCGCGCGAGCTGACTTCGTAGGCTGTATAGAGTTAGGGGGCAATAAGCCAATGGACTATAATTTCTACTAAGCGGCAGAGGGTACGAGACTGCTGCGAAGTCCTTTTAGCTAGAGTTAGCTAAAGTGCATAAGGCTTAGAGGTTTGTTAGAGCGAGGTGGACGAGGTTTGGCTAGCGTAGGAGACTTGTAGGAGAGGTCGGATGGTTCGGAGAGCTAGTACTTGGAATAGGAATGAGGGAACGAGGTTGCTGGAAGCTCTGAAGTGTCTGATGACTTCGAGGTGTGGGTCGGAGAGTTCGAGGGCGTAGAGGGATATACTATAGCCTGTAATGAAGGCTATGGGGGAGTCGTAGGGTTATTCGTAGGACGTAGGGATGACGCAATGTGAGCCTAAGGGTATAACTAAGGCGGAGGCCCACCGGATAGGTGCTATAAGAGGTGCTGAAGGGCACGAAGTCACGGCGACTTCGTAGATCGTAGTGCATAGTTTGGGAAGTGTAGACGTAGTTCGTAGATATATCGCGAGCGTAGACGTAGTTCAAAGGTACTGAAACGAAGCTGGGGTGGAGACTTAGGGACCTTAGGACCGTTCCTAAGGTTGTACTCACGGCGCTTTTCTGAGATCAGAGCTACAGGGGAACTAGTATTCCAACGAGAGAAGCGTGCACTGAGGGGTCTCCCTTGTACATAGTAAACTACCTCTGACTAAATAGGGGAACGTGAGGTGAACTAATCTTGCGTGAAGCGATCCTTATGAGTCCGAAATGTGTACTAAAGCGCATGGACTCCGAAGTGAACACGAGGAGGATAGGAACTAAATAGGAACTGAAACAGGGAAACTACATACGGTAGAAAGGTGACCAAGTTCATTCACGAGAGCGGGATGACTATCCGAGAGCAGCCATGCACCGTGATCAACTATCTTAGTGGGCTAAGAGCGTACAAAGTTCTTAGCAGCAGGACTTGGCCTAATCGGGGCAGGAGGTGTCCTAAATGGGTGGAGGGTCATATGGGTACGCCCTAGGATGACCTTATGGCATAGGAGCGAGACCCATGGGGGTGCACAAGGCTTCCTAAGTCCAACTTCCGGAACTTCGGACCGTTTCGGAGCCTATCGGAGGTAGCTGCAATCACAAGAGCTAGAAGAGACTTAGCTAAGACTTCTTAGCTAAGCCCGGGATGAGTGACGTAGTAGATAGGACCTAGATCCAATGGAACAGTATGGGAGGACCGGCAGTGTCCGATAGTGGACTTAGCAGGAGTTAGGGACTTCGCGTCTAGCATTCGAAATCTCGTAGCACCTCGTGTGACTTCGCAAGACTTCGTAGGGTGTTAGGAGGGTTTAGGAAGGAGAGGGGGCATTAGGAATATTATAGGGACCTATCCCTCCTGTCGTAGGCTGTAGAAGAGTCTTAGAGTGGTCGGTTGGGGGATTAGAAAGCTCCTAAAATCGCGATTCGGGGCCCAGGAAGCTACGGGACTCATCAGCGCCATGCATTTCAAAGTACTTTACCACTATCCTGTACCCATTCCAATTCATCACTTCCTGAGTATATCGCTATAGTAGTAAGTTGCGGACAATTGGAACGCAATGAGTCTAGGAGAGAATCTCTTGCAGGACCTCTCCCTTCCCATAAATCAACTGAAGTTACGGCCAGGAACAACGAGACCCACGATGGCAAGCAGTTCTGGTAATTAACCATTGAGTGAAGTTGCACGCAAGAGAGGAAAAAATGGGACCTCACCACAATATTCTCTATAAAGCTTTCTGAATATGGTCGAAAACCTGATAATGCTTGGTGAATGCTGAGTGAGTGTACACTGGTGAGGAAGCACTCCTGACGCTGGTTGACGTTGTAAACGTTTAGAGATAGGGGGTTTAGACAATTCAGTTCTTGTGGTGGTAAAATGAATGTGAGTCTCCACAAAAGATTGCATGCAGTGATACGGAGGAATAGTCTCTGCAAAAGTGTGTTTAATTGCCCTGCACGAGGAGGCACTTCGTCGGGTGATATCGATAGTTGCTCCAATGGCGGAAGGGACGAGGTCAAAGGCCCTAATAAATGAAGAATGTAACTCAGCGGTGCATCAAGATCCTTCAGCACTGCTAGAGAAGGTCTTGTGCTGCGTGTCTGACACGCAAGTATGGAATGGAGTCCAACGTGCAGACTCTTGATATTCTTGTGACATACGAGAAACACATCGAGCACATTCATGGGGATGTGACCATCGATGTGGAAGGCGAGAAGAGTCGGTACATTGATGCGGGGTAGGATGCGCGACCAACAAACTGATGATAAACCTGCCATAATGAGATCCAGCTCTGTTAAAGAGGAGTGATTGATAGTCTGTAAAGTCCAACGGAAAAGGTTAGGTGAAAACATGCTTGCAGCATTGACCTGAAATACAGTTAGCTGTGGGAAGAACTGGTGAGGGTAGAGATCCAGTAAGTGAGTGGGGCACATTGTGTGTTTCAAGACAGCACTTGTGGGATGATGAACCCGTAGATGAGTCGAACCCATTCACCTGATCCCCTCAAGAACTCCGGTGAGACCAGGTGGAGGTCGACACTGCAGGTACAAGTGAATCTGTGGAATGATTGTTGATCCATGAAGTGTTGAGAAAAACTGCTGTAAATGGTCGAGGTCCGCAGACGCAGTGACTGGATCACGGGAAAACCAACAGTAGATGTATTTTGGGGCCTGAAATTCCAAGGAGTTACGCCATACTGCTAATGCTTCGAATGCTCGAGGTTCCGAGACAAAAACAATATTTCTGCCAGGACAAGGGACAGAGAGATGTTGCTGCTTGAGATATAGGGGGGTTACTAGTCGGTGAAGATTGGCGCAGACAAATGAAAATGAATAAAGGTCACTGTCGTCGAGGAACTGCAAAACCTGCAGAATAAGCTCGACAGGGAACACAGCTAATATATCTCTCCCATTGAGGTGTTCAATGCGACGGGGCTCCTGTACAACAGACTTAAAAGATCAGCGACTAACAACCCAAACACCACACCTATATCCACATACCTTGATGAAGATATGACTTACGTTGGTTGACCTGGATGACTGTGGGGGAATGGCTGAGCCAGCATTGTGAATAGAATCTCCCTCCATCCCCTTGAGAGGGATAAGAAATGCGAATGGACATCAATAACTGAAATACTTACACCAGCGAGGGGCGTTACCAGTCTATGCTTATTCTGACCCTCTTGAAGGGTGTCTTGTCTCTTCCGCTTTGAATCCAGCCTAATAATCTGGTTGAATTGCTTCTTAAATGATGGTGTATATGAACAGTGGAAATGTGTGACATACCTCCAGAGCCATTCTCTTCATTATTCTCTTCATGGGCTGAGTATCTACACAATTGGTCGCCTTGTGCTTCGACGAAGAGCATACTACGTTAAGTGAGCTAAGTACCGACCCCATGTTTGAAGAATTGCAATGGTCTGTAGAGCTATGACGGTAAAAATAAAATGCACCTTCTGATTTTATTTTAAACAACTCACAGTGTCATGTACTTATTGTTGGGGGCATCACCACACATTCACAATTGATGACGCCGGGCATCGATACACAGATGTGAGAAAGCCACTAGTGGAACAAAAAACTACTGAACAATAAGGAAATCCTTAATCAGCAATAGTGCCGAAGAGGATGAAGACGCACCAGTAGACCCAACTCCCCATAGGGGACGAGAAGACCTCCAGACCTCCAACGACGCAAGCATGAATTCACCACCTACAGCATCAGCATTGAGTACCTGCAGGTTGGCATTGGCTGTGGCATGACCCTGCCGTCAAACGACATCAGAGTGCCACAGACATTCATTGCTATGAATACATCTTACCATGTACTGAATTTATTATCTTTTATTATCTTTCACTAATGATTCTGGGTTGCTGAACTTTATTAACTAACACTATTTCATTTCTAGCTACTTAAGAAGGAAAGTGATGGTATACCAAGGTGTTGTAGCGGACCGCTGGTGGCAGCGCCAAAGCGCCACCACCAGCGGGTGAGAGAGATGATGAGGAAAGGAAAGAAAAAGAGGAAGCGCGATGTGTGAAGAACATGGTGACAAGTTTAGGGCAAGCAGAAGTGGCAAGCATGTGCTCAGTGGCTGCCAAAAGTCATGCACAAGCCGCTGGGTCAGCGCGCCGCGAGCAGCTGAGCATGTGCACGCCAGTGATACTTGCCCTAAACTTGCAACTTCAAATACCCTTCCTCTCCTGCTTTCGTACTCTTTCTTCGACGTCTCGCATCATGTAGATAGTAACCAATAAGTCTTATGATGATTTTAATTTATAGTAGTTCATAAGTGTCTTTATAATGCAATAAGAAAAAAAAAAGAAAGCATCATAAAGTCGATGATAATCCAGTAGAAATGGTGATATAAAGGTATAGAAACACAAAAAGTAGTTGTAAGTAGGCCACTTCCAATGTAGGTGGTCTAGACTGAAACGGACGGCGGTTGCTGCAGGCCATGTAGAATTTTCTATAGATTGGGCCTTGAGGTGTGGCTACGGCGCGTGCGTGCACAACAATTGCAGTGGTCAATTGGAGGTTTTGATACTGGTGCGTATGTTTTTTTTGTCTGAATTCCAGATCCACTGAAGATTGACGTTCAGACGCTTGTACACTCTTTTGTTTGGCGTATTTGAAGTTCGATCAAGCATTTGTCTCAATTGTGAGTCCTCTCGTGTTGTGTAGCCATGTCCGTCGTGCTGACGATGGTACCATTCTTTATTTTTCGCTATTCTATGTCTGGTCGATACGTCCTTGCAGTCAAAAGGAGCAGGGTGGCAGGAAGCTGAAGTGTACCAGCTTCATCAACCTTGTACGCTACAAACACTACAGTTTCTGATTGCATTGTCATGCCTAGTTCTTCATCTGAAACTGTCGAATCAGATTCAGATTACGATATGCATTCCGTCAGTCCTACAGTCCAAATTATGGCTGATGGATGGTATCATGTGGTATGTTTGGTATTTCGGTGTTTTCTTATCATTATTAAGATCACTATCGCATCTTAGACACCTCCAAGTCATGACTTAGTGGAAACACAGCCTTTCATAAGTGTGACCGGGTGGCAGTCTTATGTGGTATGTTCATTTAATCAGAATACGTGTGTTTTATTGATCAAGTAGTATCTCATCAGCCTGGGGATGATGTTCAGGTTGAAGGCAATAGTGAGTGGGAAAGGGACGAAGTAGATCGAGCTTTGGAAGGTTAGCCTCACTCACTGTAGGGAAGAAACCTCTTTAATTATTTCTATTAGAAGAACAGATTACAAGTGCAAGAGCTTTCAAAGAAGGGGTGTCTACGGTAAGGCAGTGTGTGTATCTATCCAACAATTAACTTGAAGCCATTCCAGGTGAGTTGCGATGGCCAGCAGAGCCCTTCAGAGGGATTGCAGCCTACAGCACCAAGTGTTGGTGTGTCGGTGAACAATGAGACTATGCTTCCTTCACTAGTTAATGGAGCGGAGACATATCCAATGATATACCAGTGGGTGCGATCAGCGGCATCAGAAGCAGTAACAATGGGACTCCGTGAGGCTGTCGCTTTATTTTGTGAAGAGACAGTGCAACAACGAGGAACAGTGGAGAGATCTAGAAGATGTACTCAGTGCGGTAGGGCACACAATTTGCAAAGCAGTTGCCCACAAGCTACAGACCCTGATGGGTATGATGGTGATTCGGAGGACTTTGAAAAGGACATGGAGCTAGAGATGCGTTCAGTGTGGAAGAGGGGAGTCAAGCAGGGAAGGCGTACAATCAATATATTAAACATGAGTGTGATCACATTGCATATAGCCATTCTTGATAATTGCATTTTGTAGGATCAATTTCGTGAATATTTGCGCATGAAAGGGGTACTGCCCACTCGTGGTGCTTGTCCGCCTGATTGCATAGATATTGCAGTGGTTGAGGCTTATGCTGCTGGTATGGGCGATGGGCCAGATATTGCTGCCCCCAGACTAGATTGGATGGCGGACTTCAAATCATCATGGAACAGGGAGACAATACATATTTTATCAAAGGATTTCTTAAGGGAAGTCAGAGCAGGTGACCATAGGCCGTTGGAATACGATCCCGTGGAGATGAAGCTGAAGAAGATGGTGGCAAGCTGCCGGTCTAAGTTGCAACAAGTCCGAATGGACTTCCTTGCCATTCATGGTCAGCAGGCAGTGAAGTTGCAGCAGAAGAAGATGGATAGCAAAATTCAGGCGAGGAGGAACACTCGACAAAGTGGGGTGAGTTGATGAGGCAAAACAATGTATATAGCTAACTCAATGACCCTTCAGACCTATAATCGTCGTTGCAACATTGTGGATGCCCATCAGACCACTGATTCGTCGATATGGGGTCATATCGGAACAATATTAAATATTTTAGATGTTGGAGGAATGAGTTCTGATCAGACCGATCCGGAAAGTGTGGGAGTAAGTATTCACAACAAAAAATTACGAAGGGTTCCTTTGGAATGGCAGAATGCGGAATTAACCACACTTTGGAAGTGGGTAGATTCATATGGCGATTTGTTGTTGTCGCAGGGCCTGTTGCAGGGTAACAGGCCATATCCTCGATCTGTCGACCCAGCAGGTTTACCTTCACGTCGCCAGCCAATGTTCCACTTACCGGTTAATTTCTACAATGCAGAATGGTTGAAAGCTCGCTCCAAAAACCAGCGATTCAAATTACATCTGGGATCACCAGTCGCTATCCCTACACTGGTAGGCATCAACTGTCAATAACATTTCTTTGACTACTAATTGAATCGGTTGTAGTCAGAGCATAAAGTCTCTGAGTAGCTCTCTCCTCACTCATGCACTAGCATTGAATTTCGTAGCATTACTTTCAATTATAGTGCATGTACAAACTGTAACATAAATTATAGACTTGGAAGTGAACAAGTGGAAGTGAACACTACCTCTGTAGTGCCTGTCTCGGTGTCACTGCACAAAATAATCTGTCAGGATCAGTAATTCTGCATAAATACTATTGTAAGTGGCTACTTTGAGTAAACCTAGTGGTATTTGATACTCACGCTGATGAGTCCCGTAGCCTCCTGGCCCCCGAATCGCGATTTTAGGAGCTTTCTAATCCCCCAACCGACCACTCTAAGACTCTCCTACAGCCTACGACAGGAGGGATAGGTTCCTATAATATTCCTAACGCCCCCTCTCCTTCCTAAACCCTCCTAACACCCTACGAAGTCTTGCGAAGTCACACGAGGTGCTACGAGATTTCGAATGCTAGACGCGAAGTCCCTAACTCCTGCTAAGTCCACTATCGGACACTGCCGGCCCTCCCATACTGTTCCATTGGATCTAGGTCCTATCTACTACGTCACTCATCCCGGGCTTAGCTAAGAAGTCTTAGCTAAGTCTCTTCTAGCTCTTGTGATTGCAGCTACCTCCGATAGGCTCCGAAACGGTCCGAAGTTCCGGAAGTTGGACTTAGGAAGCCTTGTGCACCCCCATGGGTCTCGATCCTATGCCATAAGGTCATCCTAGGACGTACCCATATGACCCTCCACCCATTTAGGACACCTCCTGCCCCGATTAGGCCAAGTCCCGCTGCTAAGGACTTCGTGCGCTCTTAGCCCACTAAGATAGGTGATCACGGCGCATGGCTGCTCTCGGATAGTCATCCCGCCCTCGTGAATGAACTTGGTCACCTTTCTACCGTACGTAGTTCCCCTGTTTCAGTTCCTAATTAGTTCCTATCCTCCTCGTGTTCACTTCGGAGTCCATGCGCTTTAGTACACATTTCGGACTCGTAAGGATCGCTTCGCGCAAGATTAGTTCACCTCACGTTCCCCTATTTAGTCAGAGGTAGTTTACTATGTACAAGAGAGACCCCTCAGTGTACGCTTCTCTCTTTGGAATACCAGTTCCCCTGTAGCTCCGATCTCAGGAAAGCGCCGCGAGTACAACCTTAGGAACGGTCCTAAGGTCCCTAAGTCTCCACCCCAGCTCCGTTTCAGTACCTTTGAACTACGTCTACGCTCGCGATATATCTACGAACTATGTCTACGCTTCCCGAACTACGCACTACGATCTACGAAGTCGCCGTGACTTCGTGCCCTTCAGCACCTCTTATAGCACCTATCCGGTGGGCCTCCGCCTTAGTTATACCCTTAGGCTCACATTGCGTCATCCCTACGTCCTACGAATAGCCCTACGACTCGCCCATAGCCTTAGTTACAGGCTATAGTACATCTCCCTACGCCCTCGAACTCTCCGACCTCTCCTACAGGTCTCCTACGCTAGCCAAACCTCGCCCACTTCGCTCTAACAAACTCCAAAACCTTACGCCCTTTAGCTAACTCTAACCAGAAGGACTTCGCGGCATCTACGAAGTCAGCTCGTGCGATTTAGCTAAAAACTTCGAAGGACTTCGCAGAATCTCGAAGGACTTCGCGTACTTTGGAGGGCCTCGCAAGGCCTTAGGGATAGTATAGCACTTAGGAACAAGATCCTGTTGTGCAGGACCCTTGACCCCTTACTCCCCTACTTACAAAAACAAGACATACAGGTTTCCCGGTATCATACAGGTTGTAGCTCCTACCCTCACACCCTCACAGTTATCACACTACCCCCAGCCACGTTGCGGAGCACTCCCTAGGTACCAGGGTCCCCTAGGTCGTATCAACGCGTTGTAAAGGCTTAAAAATGTAGGTGTGAGCATCCCATTCCATCCGCACGGCATGACATATTTGGCGGGAACAGGGGATGATTTCTGGCTTGTTGTGCAGTTTCTTCATCCATAGCGATGCACCGAAGTCGGGATAGGCTAGAAAAGGATTGGACATGGTTGTTGGAATAGGTAAGTAACGATGGATTGCAAGGAAAAAGTGTTCAGTTCTTGCATTCTCATTGAAGTCATGGGAGGGAGTTGAAAATATCTGACGTATCAATCCAGGGACCAGCTTTGTCTCCCTGCGTACGGCCTGAAAAAATACAACACTATTTCGTTCAGTTGATTTACGGTCCGCATACTGAACACCCCAAATTGTATAGCGGCTGTAGGGGAAGGCGTTGCGTGTGAGTGACCATCCCATCAGTTCTGATTGTATCGTATTGGATATTGATGATAGAGAATCGTAGATGTCTTGATCTAGCAATATCAGCGTAGACCAGTTGATCTTAGTGGTTCTGGTCTTGGGGGGATGCGTTGGGTTATCAATGATATCTTGGCTAAAGGTGTGGATATCTGTCATCAGAGTACCATGTTTATCTGCTCCGTAACAGGCTTCAAGGATTGGTGTACAGTCTTGGAGAATCTTTGGACAGTCGTCACGCTTTAGAAACATTTTGATGTTTGCCGCTGTGCAGAAAGCCTCCAGCATAGTTTTTTCTAGTTGACCTGTGAATGACCATGTAAGTGTGGTTCATTTTTCTGGATCAATGCACCGCTGACCTTGCTTATTGTTTGTGTTGACCTGTTGTAGCATTCCTATAACCCTCTCAAACGGAAACATCCACCACCCATATACTGGTCCGAACCGAAGGAGACACTCCCCCAAATGTAAGGAGTTGTGATGGTTAGGTAAGAGTTGGACTCTGGGCTGCAGGTCGAGGAGAGTAGACAAGTATGCACGCATGTGTTGCATATATTGTCCTTTGTGTTCCATGGATGTCTGATATGAGATTGCCTGTCGCACTGCACATGCGAGAAGCATAGTGCTGTGAGCTAAGGAATGGTGGCGCGCTTCATGTGCAGGTAGGTCAGTCATACCATCTTTGTACCACCATTTTATCAAAGATACAGGTAGCTCGAATTCAATGCCAGCCTTCCATTCGTCAGCCTTGAGTTTTCCATGGACTTTGGTACCAATGGTTGGGGGTGGGCCACTTGAGTATAGTGGTCTTGTGGTTCTTGCAACATCGTCCTGAATGCGTTTCAAGTCCTTCTTCGTGAATACCATGCTGGGTACGTCTTTGTTTACTGGACTGGGCACCTGTGTCTCTGACACATATTCACTGACAATGTCTTCTCCGATTAACATAATGTTCAGGGAGCCCGCTTCCATGACAGCAGCAGTCGGAGCTGCTGTGTTTGTGCTGCTTGATGGTGGGTTTAATTGGGCCTGAGTGAGCAAGTAAGTATCCAAGGTGTTCTACGATATTCACTGCAGGTGGACTCACCAGCAATGTATCAACAATGGTCACCTTTTTCAATTTTTTAGTTGCTCCCCAAGTAAGTTGATTGATTTGTCTTTCTTGGCAAACATGTCTCAACACATGTTTCAAACATCCCAGAAGCTTCTTGGACATTGGATTGGATGCAAGAATTCGGTTCACCTTAGCAATATCCTTGTCAGATGCGCTATCTGCTTCATTGTTGATGGCATCGGCTTCCCATTCACCAACCGGTACGTCCATGCCAAGGACTGTTCTGAAATGATACTGAGTAATGCCGAGAAACAGATTGTGCATTGAGTCTACAATGCATCTTGTTGGATCCCAGTAAGGTAGACGCATGAGCTCAGACCATCGGACACTGTTTTGCTTGACTAATCTTGCCTGTTGAGCCTTGGTACTAGCATCCCACCACTGAGAAGCGGCATGCCGCACTTCGTCCCCATTTTTCATCACCCAGGTAGGCATGTCGATGTTGTTGATATCTTTTAGTTTCAGATGACACCAAGCACAGAAACAAGTTGACCCATGACCTGCCATTCCACTAATTTTACGTGCACCAGGCAGATCGGCCACGAGAGTTGCGATGGCTGATCGAGCCTTTCGACCACGAGGATGCAGGTAAGTTCTTGAATACCAGATACCTTGTTCCCATGAGGGCAACAGCTTATTCACCAGTGGCCACAAGAAATGGTTAACCTCATTGAGAGATGGCTCTTTGGGTCCAGGAATGACTCCCATTAAGTAGAGATTCTCCGGCTTGAAGTGGAGGCTAGGTGGTAGGTTCAGGCATGACATAACGATTGACCCGGTAGAAGCTGATTTTCCTGCCGCTTTATTGAGGTAGGGATTGAACCAATCCACAGAGAGGGACCACAATAGCCGTAGCTCGTCTCCAGGACCATCTCTGAATGGCTTTCCATTGTAAGTGAAATCCTGCACAGTTGAGCCATCACTGATGTCAGATAGATTGTGCATGCTACAGATTTCATTATCCCTTTGCATGGCTGCCTCCATACCAGGGCGGCAGAGAAGGCTGCCGACAAAGACATCAAAGTCTTGTACAGCAAATGGCCGAAGAGGTGCACGGATACTTTCGCCATCTAGAACTTGATGAGTCGTCAAAGTGGCATTGCAGGGTGCACTGGATGGATGACGTCGGTTTTGGCAGCGGGAAGGATATATGGGTAAGTGCCCATCATAAGATGGTTCATAGGTACAACAGCACTTTGGGCAGGCTGCCCATATGGTGATTGTTGGTTCCAGGTCGAACACTCACCTTACACTGCAAATATCGCGAGGAAAGGTATCCAGAAGCTTCTGCTCTTGATAGGTGGGTCCATTACCCTGTCCCAGCGCTCATGTTACTAATGCCTTCAGCATTTGTAAGGTGAAGTTACAAGAGGTGCATGTAACATGTCCAAGCACATTCAGAACCAACATGATCCACATGAAGATGAGGAGGAGGGGGTTGATCTTATTCAACAGATGATTAAACCATTTGACTAGGTACGTCAATATCAATTTACGTTCATTTTCAATGATGGAAAGGCATACCTGTACTAACTTGAGCTGCAGATTCCACTGCTTCTTGGACTGGTTCATTGCCTGACACCTGGACTCTCCACTTGCTAATATCCTTTAGATGATCATTCATGCGTTCCATCATAGCATCCCGAAGTAAGCACATCTCCATTCCTTCTTCAGCATATGCTTCTCTGACAGTGGAGCAGGTAGATTTCAACCATTTCTCCTCTTTCTCCAGTGCCTCCAGTGTTGAAGAAGTGGCTTCACTCTCTATCGCCGCAGCGAGCGCATCCTTGGTCAACTGTATGGTGTTGTTGACATGCAACGAGACCTCAATGTCAAGTAAGTACAATTCTTCATACGTCATTTTGTTACGCTCTAATGTGGGCAGATAGTCCATTGGTTGCTGAGCTGGACAGGGGGATTTAATGACCAAATCATCAGTGACCAGAAATGGTTGACTCACTTGGATGCCTCTCCCACAAGGCATCACATGGTGAGCCTGTACAACCCTTGTCTTGCATGGTGATGTTGAAGACTCCTTTGGTAAGATCATCAACAGCTGTATCAGGAGTTGTGTCGGTAAGTGTTTCTTGTGGCTGTGATAAATGTCCCTCATGCTGTTTCTGTAGAAAAGTCATAGTGAACACATCAGGAAACATAGGATTTACTGAGGTATGTACCATTTCATTGTCACGACGTTGATGCTTTCGGTACTCATTGTATCCAATTAGCTTTCCCCCACACTTGTGCGACTTGCAATTGCATTTGGACTGACGCTGTGACATCTGTTGTTAGATACCTGGGATTTGGTGGATGTTCTCAATACACACGTTGTAGATAGCATATTTTTTATATATGCAGCTTGACAACACAAATATAAAGCCCATATCCATTGTATTGTAGTACTTTGTAAGATACTAAGAATAAGAAATTTCTTGTATTCTAATGGATGTGCACTAAGTTGGTAGATGAATGATGCCTGTTGTGTGGCCAAATATGTTCTGTCACTCTAATGTGCAGGTTCTTCAACTCTGAAGACCAGTTACACTTCCGTGCCCTGGAGAGCCTTCCTCAGAAGTCAATTAATAGCAGAAACATAGAGTATATTTTTCAAGTTTCAGATTTTATGTTACATAAGGCTAATCGACTATGAGCAAGCTCTGGCAGGTTGTCAGGCCAACTCACATTGTTCAGAAAATGTCATAACCTACCGGACGATAGATAGCAAGATCTGCATACACTCCTGACGCAACGCAGTGAGAAACCTACTATATCTTTAGTTGTGAAACCTGCACATGACTCTGAAACACTGCAGTGAGACCTGCCCCTTTGGTAGCGGGATTTAGGTTAGCTGTGATGGATGACCAGATCGGGCGAGCAGTACAAGTCAAAAGGGACAACTCATGAAAAAATTTCCCTTCACTCTCTTGTCCAGTAAGGTCCTATCCAAGTCTTCCATCCAGCAGCTGACCGTCGTCCACTGCTCACTAGCTCGAGTTTTTTAGCTACCCACCTTCCCCCCTGATGTACAGTACAGAGCGATCAATAGAAATAATAGATAGTAACATGACCTGGTGGGCAGCAGCCATCAGACTGAGGGCTGTGCTCCTTATGGCAAGTATGGTGTAGCTGGGCTCAACTTCAGTCTGGTGAACTTTGTGAAGTCGATTGGTATATTGTAGTGTGTATTGAATTTGAGACTTATATTACATAACATAAGTCTAATTGATGACAAGTCAGCTCTATCTAGTAGCCAGGTAATCTCGCATTGCGTCAGTATATGTTTATATTGTAATGTATAAGAAAATAAATCTATGTCGCAGGAAAGATCTACTAATCAACATTATAAGTTGAACTGTCCTCACTAACAGCACTATTTCCACCATCCACAGCCACAGAGATTAAGACATCATCAGTTTCGAACATTACCCCTACATTGGTGACCACTGCTTGTAGCGAGGGATAGATTTCTTGAAGGAAGTGCGCATTGAACACATTGATCACAAAGGTTGTAACGACGACAGTCAGCAGAATTTGCCACCAACCCATGATACCATCTCTTGCGGCCTTCAAGGACGAGTTGGAAGACATGTTTGAATGCATGTTCCCGCTCTGCTGATGGAAGGTTATTCAATGCAATGTCAGTTTGAAAGCAGTTACTTGACTTATATATGACCATATCTTGATGTCGGCTTCTCCACCACTGGACGCTGCAGTGATGATTAAAACTCAATTGCTATCTGAATACATCTGTCCAGGATAAATAACTATCTATATTGTAGGATATTCAAACTGAACTCACCTCTACCGTCTGCACCAGAGTTCCTGCTGCACAACAAGAAATGAGGTAGTGTTTGCATAGAATCATTTTTGAACTTACCACTGCCATGCATAAGGCTCTCCAAAAACTGACCATTTTCTTGGTCAAATACTCTAGCAAACCCATCATCTCCACCACACACCATGCGTGTAGCATCAACTGCCACTTGCATGGGATAGTTGCGCTGAATTGCATATGGAAACGAGCGGATGCGTTCCATAGACGGAAAGCGATACTGGTCCATGCCATCACACAAATTGGAGATGAAAACTGTGTTCTGATCTGCGGCCAATGTGGCCCACCCACTATGGCAGTTGTTGGCGTAAGTCTGCTGAACACAGCAATCAAATGTATACGTACATGCGTGTAGGGATCTGCTTTGACCACTTCAGTGACCACGGTTCTATACTGTAACAGAAACTGTATGTCCAGGCATCAGATACGACATCTTGTAACATGATGATAAAGGACCTACATTTCATGTGACTCAAGATAGTACGTCACTATACTGGCACCATTGTCACAGAAATGAATGTTCTTTCCTACATATGGACGACTAGGTGGCATCTCATTGAGCTTTTCCATTGTACCTAGAAATTGATACTTGTAAACAGAAAATACATCGATGTACTCAGCAAAAAATAATATGATCACTTACCGCTTGGAGTCAGCTTCCATACCTCTGTTGTTCCACTGCCAATGCTGGCTATCCTGCCATAATGAGAATCAAAATCAACATCCTCGACAGCGCCATTGTGTGCAGCAGTCAAGGAAAGAAATTCAAACAATGCCTGTAATAAATGTAAGAATGGAATAAATCTGAAGCTCACAACGCACTGCACTATCCCAATGCTCATAAATATGTAAAGTCCCATCGGCACAGCCAAATACAAAGGCCAACTGGTTCTTGCCATGACCTAATTCTATCCAGACAATCGCACTGATAGGTTCGTGAAAAAGGCACTGGATTTCCTGTAACTTCTCACCAGATTGAAGGTTCCAGATGACGAGCAAAGCATCATCTCCGTCGCTAAGTAACAAGCTTCCGTCGGGGCTGACAGAAATAGAATCAACATCTTTGTAGTGGTGCCTGAGGGAGTGAACTAATATGAACTAATCACAAGCGTCAGCAGAGCAAATTAAATTTGTGTGTAGCAAGTTGTACCGATGAAGAACTAGGCATGACAATGCAATCAGAAACTGCAGTGTTTGTAGCATACAAGGTTGATGAAGCTGGTACACTTCGGCTTCCTGCCACCCTGCTCCTTTTGACTGCAAGGACGTACCGACCAGACATAGAATAGCGAAAAATAAAGAATGGTACCATCGTCAGCACGACGGACATGGCTACACAACACGAGAGGACTCACAATTGAGACAAATGCTTGATCGAACTTCAAATACGCCAAACAAAAGAGTGTACAAGCGTCTGAACGTCAATCTTCAGTGGATCTGGAATTCAGACAAAAAAAACATACGCACCAGTATCAAAACCTCCAATTGACCACTGCAATTGTTGTGCACGCACGCGCCGTAGCCACACCTCAAGGCCCAATCTATAGAAAATTCTACATGGCCTGCAGCAACCGCCGTCCGTTTCAGTCTAGACCACCTACATTGGAAGTGGCCTACTTACAACTACTTTTTGTGTTTCTATACCTTTATATCACCATTTCTACTGGATTATCATCGACTTTATGATGCTTTCTTTTTTTTTTCTTATTGCATTATAAAGACACTTATGAACTACTATAAATTAAAATCATCATAAGACTTATTGGTTACTATCTACATGATGCGAGACGTCGAAGAAAGAGTACGAAAGCAGGAGAGGAAGGGTATTTGAAGTTGCAAGTTTAGGGCAAGTATCACTGGCGTGCACATGCTCAGCTGCTCGCGGCGCGCTGACCCAGCGGCTTGTGCATGACTTTTGGCAGCCACTGAGCACATGCTTGCCACTTCTGCTTGCCCTAAACTTGTCACCATGTTCTTCACACATCGCGCTTCCTCTTTTTCTTTCCTTTCCTCATCATCTCTCTCACCCGCTGGTGGTGGCGCTTTGGCGCTGCCACCAGCGGTCCGCTACAACACCTTGGTATACCATCACTTTCCTTCTTAAGTAGCTAGAAATGAAATAGTGTTAGTTAATAAAGTTCAGCAACCCAGAATCATTAGTGAAAGATAATAAAAGATAATAAATTCAGTACATGGTAAGATGTATTCATAGCAATGAATGTCTGTGGCACTCTGATGTCGTTTGACGGCAGGGTCATGCCACAGCCAATGCCAACCTGCAGGTACTCAATGCTGATGCTGTAGGTGGTGAATTCATGCTTGCGTCGTTGGAGGTCTGGAGGTCTTCTCGTCCCCTATGGGGAGTTGGGTCTACTGGTGCGTCTTCATCCTTTTCGGCACCATTGCTACTGAATGCCTCCAATTTGGTGATGTCTACCTAGTTCCTTCTCAACTGGCGGCAGGTTTTCACTATGTATGGTAAGGTGGTTGAACTGTCTTGCCCTAAACTTGTAGCATGCAATTCTTGGTGAATGTCGCTTGTTCCACCTTTTCGCACATTGTAAGTCTCGTCAGCATAATGTCTAATAAGAGACCCAGATTGGTGAGTCCATCAGGTATCCTGGCGCGATATACTGATGGTCGCCGCTTAGGACTCAACTTCATGCTTTCTTGACGTCGAAGCACAGGTGAATGAGCACGACAGTGACTCCAGCGAGGAAGAGGAGGATGAGACTGGTGAGTCCTAAACCCGTTACAAGACACATAATCATTTAGCGGTTTACTGCAGATTTTATTGATCATGGTACTATCGACCCGGAATATAGTGAGATGAGGAGGCTGGTGAGTAGGGAAGTTCTTGAGGAGTCTGCAGAGGCTCTTACACAGTGACTTGTTGAGAGGTATCAACATACTTCTCGTGCAACGTTCTGATGGTGGGCGGAGAAGTCTCTTCATTTGCATGCGCTTCTGCCAACCCTGAATGATCCTTCCTTGTGGATCATCAACATCAAGGTAAGTTTATCTTTAGCGATTCCCTTGCTCATACTAACTCGTTTTCTAGCCCGGGATGGAGAAGGACGCTGATGAGTCCCGTAGCCTCCTGGGCCCCGAATCACGATTTTAGGAGCTTTCTAATCCCCCAACCGACCACTCTAAGACTCTTCTACAGCCTACGACAGGAGGGATAGGTTCCTATAATATTCCTAACGCCTCCTTTCCTTCCTAAACCCTTCTAACACCCTACAAAGTCTTGCAAAGTCACACAAGGTGCTACGAGGTTTCGAATGCTAGCCGCGAAGTCCCTAACTCCTGCTAAGTCCACTATCGGACACTGCTGGCCCTCCCATACTGTTCTATTGGATCTAGGTCCTACCTACTACATCACTCATCCCGGGCTTAGCTAAGAAGTCTTAGCTAAGTCTCTCCTAGCTCTTGTGATTGCAGCTACCTCCGATAGGCTCCAAAATGGTCCGAAGTTCCGGAAGCTGGACTTAGGAAGCCTTGCGCACCCCATGGGTCTCGATCCTATGCCATAAGGTCATCCTAGGGCGTATCCATATGGTCCTCCACCCAGTTAGAACACCTCCTACCCCGATTAGGCCAAGTCCTGCTGCTAAGAACTTTGTACGCTCTTAGCCCACTAAGATAGTTGATCACGGTGCATGGCTGCTCTCGGATAGTCATCCCGCTCTCGTGAATGAACTTGGTCACCTTTCTACCGTATGTAGTTTCCCTGTTTCAGTTCCTATTTAGTTCCTATCCTCCTCATGTTTACTTCGGAGCCCATGCGCTTTAGTACACATTTCGGACTCGTAAGGATCACTTTGCGCAAGAATAGTTCACCTCACGCTCCCCTATTTAGTCAGAGGTAGTTTACTATGTACGAGAGAGACCCCTCAGTGCACACTTCTCTCTTTGGAATACAAGTTCCACTGTAGCTCCGATCTCAGGAAAGTGTCGCGAGTACAACCTTAGGAACGGTCCTAAGGCCCCTAAGTCTCCACCCCAGCTCCATTTCAGTACCTTTGAACTACGTCTACGCTCGCGATATATCTACGAACCACGTCTACGCTTCCAGAACTATGCACTACGATCCACAAAGTCGCCGTGACTTCGCACCTTTCAGCACCTCATATAGCATCTACCCGGTGGGCCTCCGCCTTAGTTATACCCTTAGACTCATGTTGTGTCATCCCTACGTCCTATGAATAGCCCTACGACTCTCCCATAGCCTTAATTTCAGGCTATAGTACATCTCCCTACGCCCTCGAACTCTCTGACCTCTCCTACAGGTCTCCTACGCTAGCCAAACCTCGCCCACCTCACTCTAACAAACCTCTAAGCCTTATGCCCTTTAGCTAACTCTAGCTAAAAGGACTTCGCAGCAGTCTCGTACCCTCTGCCGCTTAGTAGAAACTATAGTCCATTGGCTTATTGCTCCCTAACTCCATACAGCCTATGAAGTCAGCTCGTGCGATTTAGCTAAAACTTCGAAGGACTTCGCAGAATCTCGAAGAACTTCGCGTACTTCGGAGGGCCTCGCAAGGCCTTAGAGATCATATAGCACTTAGGAACAAGATCCTGTTGTGCAGGACCCTTGACCTCTTACTCCCCCACTTACAAAAAAAAACAAGACACACAGGTTTCCCGGTATCATACAGGTTGTAGCTCCTACCTCACATCCCCACAGTTATCACACTACCCCACAGCCACGTTGCGGAGCACTCCCTAGGTACCAGGGTCCCCTAGGTCGTATCAACGCGTTCCAACACATCCTCAACTCTTCCTTCACTCCCTCGTGTCGGTTCACAATCATATCAATTTTCATGCTCCCTGGCGTAGTCGGCCACTTGTATGTGGAGGCCGCTACAATCCAGGGGGCACTTCTGGACGTTATGGGTTCCTGTCTTGCAAACCGCGAATACACTGTTGTGCCATTGAAAGAACAGGTTGCATTGTTGAAAATGCGGTACTCTCGTCACGATGTTCTGTCAGATTCTTGGGTCAGGGTATGGTGGGGCAGGTACAAAGGTGACCTTGTGTATGTAACTTCAGTTGATAATGAGTCAGACGCTGAGCTTTGGGTGGTACCACGTTTGAGCACCCACGCATGGCAAAAGTGGAAACAGGGCAAACATGGTAAGCGTGATCGTCCTGTTCCTGCTCTGTTCGACATACAGGAAACTCGGAGAATCCATGGTGACAATGCAGTGCTGGCGAGCAGTGGGAAATATACTTTCCGTCGAGACATATATTGGGATGGTTTCATCAGACTCTGTCAACTGGCAACGGTGCTTCATATCCGTGACATTCAAGCAAGTCGGGAGGAATTTACGGTCTTCGCTCAAGCCTCGTTTGTATCCCAGGATACGTTGCACAGGCTGGCTGTTGCAAATTCTCAAGCAGCCATGGCTCAAGGAGATCAGGTGAGAATCATTTTCAGCGAGCAGACAGGTCTTCAAGGTCGTATCTTGACACTAACAGACAGGATTGCAGAAATTGGTCTGAACATGGTCGATATATGAGGTGAAGATGTTGTGGTCGACATTGTTTCGGTGCCTCTTGAATGCTTGCAGCGCCACTTCAAAGTTGGTGACAATGTGAGAGTACAAGCAGGTGCTCAGTACGGGCGAGAGGGTATTGTCATAGTTGTAGGCATGGCAGACTTGACATTCGCTGAGCGCCGCACAGATGAGAGTGTGCGCCTTTTTTTTTCGAAACCTTCTATAACTGCTGACATTCATTCTCACAGGTCGAAGTGTTGCAAGACGACGTTACATGGCATGACCCACAACTAACTTTTGTGAATCCAGAGAGCGTACCGAGCGATATGCGCTTATTTTCTAACTGTCCAATGCAAAATCCATGGATTATGCAGATGGTCCAGGTCATCTCAGGCCTGTTCAAGGGCTATCTGGGATACATTAAAAGTGTCAATGTCTCGACAATTGACGTTGAGATGGTGACCAGTTGAACGGTTGTATGCATTTTCTTTCTCGCAGCTAGCGTTCTGGTATATGTATCCCCCTTTTAACATTGAAATGGATGCTGATGTATATCCACTCAGGTCCCATGGCGGTTGACTTCTCCCTCTCGACCCATCAATTCAAATCAGGTCTAAGGGTGTGAGGGCACAATTCCCTGGGCCTTCCACTCCTCAGCCCTCCACTCCTCAGCCCTCTACTCCTACTCCCCCCTCCACTCCCCAGTCCTCTGTCCTCGAACTTGAAGCATCCGCTGAATCGTCGTCAGTGTCGGCCGTTGATCCTGCGTGGGATCCATCCTCTCGAATGCCAGGTTCATCAGACTTGCATTCATTACTTTGCGAATGGACACCAGAAGCACCAGTTGTGCCTGTGGATTTCGTATCCACACGTGAGTACTGATGTTTCGTGTAGATGTTGACCGACATTGATATATATCTTGGCAGCTGGAACTGCAGAGTGGCTCTTACTGCCAACATTTGCCGGCGCACTAGAGACGTATGTTGTGCCGATGCAGCTCGTCAATACCAAGCCCCACAAAGAACAGGGTGTTGTGGGCTTCGAAGATGGCAGGCACGAAGGTACGCAGGTGAACACTGTCCCTGGCCTTCTACCCCGGGATGGTAAGGTGGCTGTCGAGTTCAAGACATGATTGTCGGCGACGCTGTTGTGGGTCCCCCCTTGCTACTTGAAACATTCTCCAGCTTGCGCTGGAGCCCTTGCAATCACTATCACCGGTCCCAATGCAGGATTAATAGGCAAGGCAACAAGTAGTCGAAATTCTGGTCAAGAGGGTCCGTGGATGTTGCAGGTGGATGGTAATCGTCAGAAAATACCGGAAAATCAAAGGAATCTGGTATGGATTGTCAATCCAAGCCCAGGAGGAGATAGATAGATAGTCTTCCGGTTGCCCTCATTTTCTTATGTTGTGCTCATGCTTTGACAAATGCTCTGTTGCTTCCGCACGTAGTGTAGTTCTCTGTATCCCTTTTTACATTTATACCTGCAAATGTATCTCTGTCTGTGTTGATTGTGCTTCGAGACTTGAGCTTGAGCTTGAGCTTGTGCCCCTGGTAGATTCTGTCTGGCTAGTGCTGCATGGTAAGATCACTCTACTACAGCAAAACCAGTTCCCGGCCTGTAGAACGATGGCCTTAGACGTGCGAACAAAATTCACTGTACTTAGAGCCATCTGGTGCGTTTGCGAAACATGGTTTGGCCTCTTAAGTTAACCTCAGCGGACCGCTCAGTGGACCGCTCAGTGGACTGCTCAATTTGTGGTGTCTACATATTCTGCATGTGCCAATCACTATCACACCCTGACATATGTAAATCCACATTTATAATATCTCTTTATGTATTTAGTTGTAGCATATCCTAACATCAGTGAGTGGACAAATTCAGAATAATCCAAGCTCGCATATTTATAAAATTGGGAGAACATATGGGTCGATGCCATATTGAACACCACATTTACCATATGCGTAACGCTATCAGGTGTTCACATATTTGAACCGGCAAATGCTATATATTAGAACAATAAGAATTTATAAATTGCGCCCTAGAATTTATGACTCGTGAATATTCATCTACATATCTAGAGTTTGCAGAACCATATGCCGCGTGAATAAAGCTCTCAGCATTGGTCACAATATGCAATGGTATTTGCCAAGCATATTTCAAGGTGAGATATGGTGTGCCGTCTCCCGTGGAATGTTAAGGCTACAGTGAATGACAACCCTCTATTCAATTTCTTTAGCACCATAACTTCTATCGAACTCCGGCCATTTTCTTCAGAACAGCGAATTCATTCTTCCCTGTTGCCTTGCACAGAGCATGGAATTTCGATGAAGAATCCGCGAGTAAGGTAGCCGGCTTGTCGAACTCTGCGATTCGACCATGGTCGAGCAGCATGACCTGAAGGCCATTGTGAACGTGAGCTGCTGGAGGACAGGATATGCTGGGATGCTTACTCGGTCGTAGTCGATGACCGTGCGTAATCGATGTGCGATAGTGAGAATAGTACTCTCAGCGAATTCTCTACCAGAGCATACACATGTTACACCACTGAGCACAAAGAAGTAAGTTCGTAACGCACTGTCGGATGGTCTTGCCAATCAGCTCATCCGTTGCGTAGTCAACACTGATCGTAACGTGTCAGCATATAACAAGTGTATATCTCACATCCCAATCTTACCTGGCAGTCGCCTACAGGGTGAAAGGTTAGTATCTGGAACCAGTGGCGTATGGACACGACGTACCTCGTCCATTAAAAGCACTTTGGAGCGCTTGAGGATCGCACGAGCCATGCATAACAATTGTTTCTCACTGTGAAACGCCATATCAAGAAGTTGATTGAGTGAACCAGCAAAGGCTCATGCGCACCCAGTGGAGAAATTCTCTCCGCCTTCGGACACAGATGAATCGAGGTTGCGGAAGACGTTCGCATTTACCGCATCGGCATCTTCAGCAGGAGTGTCGCTCGAAGGAATGAGATGGACTCGTCGGAGCGCTTCGTACTACGTGAATGTGGGTGAGCAGTTACTCTGCGTCGTAGTGACTAAGAGCGTACAATCTCAGCGTCCTCATACTCATTGAAGACATCGAGTGTCGAGCGCAGCGTTCCGCTTAGGATAGTAGGATCCTCTGTTTTGTGCATTAGTCATGAAATGTAACGATGCACTGATGAGCAACTGACGAGGAATGATAGTTAATTTACTCCGCAAGTCGGTGAGACCGAGTTTAGAGATATCCAATCCATCGATGAGGATACGACCCTCGGTAGGCTCGACGAAGCGGAAGAAGGACAACGCTAAAGTACTCTTCCCTGATCCTGTCCGGCCAAGCACACCAATCTTCTCGCCAGGCTGGATCTCGAAATTGAGATTGTGCAAGACGTTCGGGAGTTCCGGCTGTACGGTATTCAGACCATGCAAACACGAAGGGTATGCACCGGACGTACAGCATATCGGATGACAAGATCTTCACATTTGATGGCGCCTTTCTGGGGCCATGATGCTGGGGGACGAGGTTCAACGAACTCAAGAGGCTCACGCTTGAGCTCGGAGAATTCTTTGATCCGCTCAATGGCCACCTAAGAAGCAGGGAGTTCACTTCCATGTTGCTTTGTTGTGAATTGTCAGCTCACCATAGACTGTTCGAGGCCTACAAATCGTAGAACCTGTAAACACCCGCCTTAATGGCTGTAACAGGTCAGAGCACTGGCGGACTACACACCAAGAGCAGTAACTGGGCAATAAAGAAAGCGTCAGCTACAGCTTAAGAGACTACAGAAACGATCCTCACGTCATCCGTGACAGTCGAAGCGAACGCGAGCGCGAAACCGGCCAGGGATGCAGTAATACTGGGAGTCAGGATGGCGACGAACGCGGTCATACCAACGACAGCGCTCGAGAGAAGGTTGAATCGAGCAGACAACCATCGGTTCACTTTAACGTTCTTAGTACATTGAATAGTACGACAAATGGTTGGCTTACCTCCCCACCTCCAGTAGTAAGGGTTTGAGTTCTACAATACAAGGTATTAGAATCATATTGAGTTTTAGAGCAGAAGGCCTACAGTGTCCACGCGACGAAGCATGTCTCTCAAAAACTTAGATGAAGCTCCGAATGCGCGAAGTACTGTCACGCCAGCGATGGTCTCTCCATAGATAGAGTACAATGGCGAACGCGTCACGGAGTCTATACCAAAGATGTTGAGCTTGCAATACTGTCAAAAAATGTGAGCGCTACATACCCAGTCTGCGCATGTCACGAGAAGTCTGGCCGTAAACCTAAATCAGACAGCTTTTAGAATTTCTAATGCTATAGCTCTTGCAAGAACATCATACCCTGCCGACTTTGCGAGACGTTTCAGTTGACGGTATGTAATAGCATTAGGAAGCACTTACTACTGTAATAGAGTGTACCAAGAAGCACGGCCGCAAGGAAGAAGGGGGGCCCGCCGACATAGGTGAGGGTGAGGAACGTCGTTGTAGCAGACAGACCATACATGATGCTGCGACCAAAGTTATCCGGGAGAGTGCTGTCCACACCTATAGGATTCTAACGTTAACAAATAAAAAGTTATCAGCGAGACTACCCTTAATACCCTCAAAGTCGTTTCCAAAGCGATTCAACAATCGACCACGTGATACAGTATCATGGAAACGGATGTTGGCGAATAGTACACCTTCTAGGAGTTCTGTGCAAGGTTTGAGAATAACCCAGAGATCTTGAAGAGTGACTCTCACTTTTGTAAAGAACGGTAGACGCGTGGATACCACCATGATCTTGACAAAGATGCTCAATGGCTAAACAATCGATCACCTACGGAAAACTCACAAAGAACAAGCCACCGAATGGTAGACAAGATCAAACCTGGACTCTATGTCAGTCACTGCAGAATCGTGACATAGAAGGACAAGATACCAATAGCAGTAATCTGCACAGGCGTAAGTGGCCAGGCCATAAGTGAAGTCAAGCTAGGAATGACTTACAACGGAATAAATAGTAATATAGTATATTGGACTTCTGGGATCTTCTTTTTCTAGAGCCGATCCGGTCCACACACTGCACAGAACTATCAGCTTCTTGTCACCGAAGTGGTTCTCATAGCGTACCGAAGCCATCCGTTTTCGAAAACCGGGCTGAGCGCTGCAAGCATCAGGGCCAGCGCAAACAATATCCAGTAGCCGTAGCCGCCGCAGGCACCAATGTAGGCTGCCCAGATGTCTTTTCCAATACGTCCGACAGCACGTTTCTCTTCCTCTATAAGTTTTCGTGGGACTTTGTTCTTCTCCGGCTTCACCTCAGGGTCGATCGCCGTGGTACCGGATGTAGAAGTAGTCTCTGATGAGCCTTCACCATTGCCATTTGGCAAATTCTTTTCAGAGATGGCTTCTTCGACACCTGTAACTGCGGTCTCTTCTTTGTCATCGGTAGAATCAGTAGCACCTGACTGAACCAGAGTGTTCAGAACATCGGACGATCGGAATGCGTCACGGTTGCCCTCGAAAATAACTCGACCGTTGTCCAGAGCTACGATGTAGCCTGCACTAGGAGCGCACAGCTGAACATGGTGCGATACTAAAATCACTGTCCGACCGCGCATCAGATCACCCTTCAAACACTCATAGAACAAGTGACGAGCGGTGTGAGCATCAACTACACGGGACTTCATCAGCTGTGTAAGTCCTCTATTAAAAATGATGTCTCTTACCAGCAGACAACACATCATCGAGGAGCAGCACCGAAGCACGAGAGTACACCGCACGAGCAAGCGATACTAAGCAATGCTTAGATATAGTTGTGCACCATGCTAAGTGTCAGGACACATACCCCGAGCCTTTTGTCCACCCGACAAGTTTACCTGAGGAAGAGATTAATGCGACACCTTTGAGTAACTGTAATTGAGCACTTACTCCTCGTTCTCCAATTTCAGACATATCGCCATCTTCCAAAATTTGAAGATCGCTCAGTAACGCGCATACCTGACCATCGCTGCTCAGTGACTATGTGTAATCTAGATGTAGACGCTTTACCTCAAGTGTTTTATGATAACGTTCCTCAACAAAGGGCAGGTCAAACAGTATATTCTCTGCAAAGCTGTCATTGACAGAATCCGCACGTTCAAAAGTACACATACCTCTAATGGAAGCATTTCGCAGCCATGCGGTCTGAAACACTGTCAGACTTGCTTACATAAAGAGATCCTGAGCGGCCTACCTGAGGAACATAAGCGCAAGCCCCTTGTACAATCCACTCCTCTTCCGGCACTAACACGCCACTAAATGAGGCAATGATATCCGGAGGGGATCGCGGACAGGTGATCCGGCCAGTGAGAAGATCCGCCTCCCCCAGCAGACCTAGAAGCGTCAGTACGTGAGCACCTTGCTCCTAGCATACAAGCATAGAGGTGTACCGAGCAACAGTAACGACTTGCCACTCCCGAGTTTCCCACATATGAGAGAGAGTTCTCCCAACGGGAACTTAAGGGTTAAGTCCATTAATAAGAACTTCTGTTTAGGTGTCGAAACGGCGGACGGAGCTGCACTGGTGGAGCGCACACGATCCTGCGGCCAGGTGATCGTTGCAGATTGCATGGCGATGGGATGCAGCTGTCCGTCCAGTGGAGGGACGGAGTCCACTTCGGCGCCATGTAAGTACTTCTCAATACGCCGCATGGAGACAAGCGACTAAAGATACATTAGAACAGAGAACATGACAAGGTAATATCTCTGCCACCGCACCTGAAACATGTTGATGAAGGTCTCGGGGAGTGCATTGAGTGCAAACTTCAATTCATTGAAGACTACGAAACATTGTCACACACGGACGGCCGCTGATGACAATCGGTCAGAAACGTACCACTTATCTGTGATTCACGATGTCAATGCAAGTTCCTGTATTGGCGAGGTGAATTTGAACCTACCGAAGTAAACGCGATTGACGGCGTTAAGACTTGCTCGCGGATGACGGTAAAGTGCCAAAAGGAAACGAGAGTAACCAAAATAGGTGAAGCATTCCTGATATGAGAGAGAAGGATCAACAGTGAGCGATCACTTTGAGTCTGCTTTTCGACTGCACGAACCAGATAGTATTGAAGACCACCTATGACAACATTAGTTCATTCACAAGCCATTCCATGGGGAGACCGGGCGACATACCTCGATATGATAGTTCATTTGCTGATACTTGAGCTCTCTTTGTCGAATTTGAAGAACTTTATCTTCAAAACTGCGCTCCCATGCCATGAACTGCAGCCGAATGGACTGAGCGTATGTGGTTGCAGTATCTAAGGACGCAGGCGTACCTTGAGCATACGAATACCACCTAGAATCTGTAGAGACCATGTAAACAAAATAAGAGTATATATTGTGGAGGAGACGCACTTCATTCATAAGGCCCACTCGCTTGTCACGGGCTTTCATCAAATTATCTTGCACCCCCACTACGACCTTACTGGCAAAGTGATTGAGAGGCAGGAACAGACAGGTCACGGCAAGTCCAAAAAAGCATGATACGCCTATCGAGTCACATTAGCAAGGTGAGACGTGATACACACAGTGATCCTACCTAGAAGATGGTACAAAAATAAGGTACCAATTATAAGCTCAATGGGAGAATCTGTGCAGTGTCATGAATTGTCCGCTCATCAATAAAGACGTAACAAGTATGCACCAATTAGCGTGAACAGATGCCACGAGAACTGGCCGACGCGATCGACATCGGTCGTCATAAGGGTCATGATCTGTGCTTTGCTAGAGAAATCATCCTCGTCGTTCTTCTTTCCCTCGCCTTTAGTAGCACCGTCCTCTGGAGCTGCGTTCTCCGCTACAACAGAATCGGGTGCGGGGCCAGCAGAAGACGCGACATCTTTCCGCACCAGGGTCTTTGCAAATAGAATCGAGTTGAGCTGAACACGGAGACGCACTTGAAGGGTCATGGTGGACAGCGACCAGAGTTGACCAGCGACTGCGAAGGCAATTAATCGGCGTAACATATGAAATCAAAGTCACAATCGTCTTACTCAGTTGGGTAATAGCGTTGCTGAAGAACAACCCTGCACAGTACACCCATCCCCAACCTCTATCTGTCCGTCGAGGGTCCAATTCAAGGTAAGCGACAACTTTCTGCAAGAAATATGCAGGACTATAGAACAGGACAGCCGAGACAGCTGCAAGCACGACGACGACAAGTAACAGGAACCCATTTATACGCATTAAGCGGTAGCCTAGCTCCCAACCCGACCCAGGCTTGGGCTTCCAAGTACCGATGCGCAGCTTCCAGCGACGCATTGCGCCACGCATGCCCGCAAAGATCGCCGTCGCGCGCATGTCCGCAGGGACGATCGGCAAGTCCGCAATCTCCAGGCTCTCGGAGACGTTACCGAGCATGACAACCTTGGTAGTGTACGAGAACAGCAGCGTGTCCCATACGGACGCACCCGTGATCCCGCAGACGTTGTCCACGTACGTCGTCGAGACCTTCATAAGCGTCTTGTCCGAGTAGATCTCCTCCGATGGGAAGTGCAGCGGCGGCCCGCGTGGCATTGTTACAGACAGCACAAGGCACACACCGTAGAGGCCGAGCGCGGCATACCACAGAGGGACGGGCACAAATGACGACCGAGATACTCGCATGCCCGCGACGCTCGAGGACGGCAGGATGGCGGTCGTAAACAGCAGGCTGGTGGCCACGAATGTCAAGTAGAAGAGGTGAGTGATTGACACGGAGTGCGCATCATCTTGTTGATTGACAGAGCGCGCAGACACAACAACAGCGTATAGAGCGAATACAGCTTGTAGGATGTGGACAGTCAAATTGGTACGGTCACGGTCTATGGCGGACCACCCGAGACAGATGCATTGGATTGCCAAAATGGCAGCAAGAGGCACTGTCAGAGCCAGCTTCCGCAGTCGCATCTGAAGTAATATCAGTCGTCTGCACCTCAGAACAAGATGCACACTAACCCGATACCAGAAGCCTTCTTCGTCGACAGGCGTGCCATCAATGAGGTCTTCCGGTTTTGTTACATCAAAAGGGTCGCGCTGGAGGAAACCTTCCTCAGGGGCGGTTGGAAGCTGGACTTTCCCTTCGTTTGGAGGCACGACGAAGAAGAGGCCTAAACTGCATGCTGCGGTGACAACGTTGGCAATCGCTACTTCAAGTTGGTATTGAGGCATAAGTAATACAGTAATCTATTGAGCAGCAAACGGCCGTCGTTGGGTCACAGAAGGCCAGGAGCAGATAAGTCTCGAGTGAATTACTGCAGTGATGTGCGGGTCAGTGACTAGTCAGTGACTTTCCACAAGTCAGTGACCCTGACCCTGATCTGACCTTACCGACTGTGACCTTACCCACGGTCCTGGCATAGAGCGGCCCGACTGCGGCCCGTTACTAAGACAATAAAGTTGTCGCAGCTAACATTCAACGTGCGCCACGAGAGAAATACAATTAAGTACTAAGGATTGTATCTGCCGTCTTATCAATACTACTGAATGCTGCTTTCTCCTTGCCATCAACATCTAATTCAATTAGTTCATACAATTCAAGCTGTTCATCTAGGATATGGTGTGCACCCCTCTCATATCTTTCCACCCAAGTGGTCCTGGTAAAGTCAAAGAGAGATTTGAGTTCAATTGAGATGCTTGATGGAGATTATGCAGCATCAAGGTCAATATCGTTCTATGTACGGCCAGTATGTGGATTCGAGAGAGAATGAACTGTAGGTACAGTAGTTTGTGATTAGGGATTGTGAATACATCAGTTAGTAATAGTAGCGCATATGGGCAAAAACCGGAGGTTTTTTGACCCGAAACAGGAGCCCGAACCTAGCAAGGGGAGAAGATGCTAACATGAGCTGTGAGGGCAGGTGGGCCTCAGCAACTCCGGCCCCAGGTAGGTCGCGGGAGTGATGCATCGAGTCGGAGAAAACAAAAGGCTGATACATCTGATGAAGATGCAAGTTGCTGACAAAGGGAGAGGTGGGTGGGTGAAAAACAATGCGACACTGTCGACTTAGAGCTGTGTCGTCGAGCAGTGTTTAGGCAGTGTGCGACGCTGGACAAGAGAGAGAGCGCCACACTGCCTAATCCGTACGTAGACTATATTCTATGTTCGCACTCGTGCCTCGCGCTCGCTTAGAAGTCGACATCTACCATTTGCGATAAGGTGTCAGTGATCATACAAACTTGGTCTGCCATGATTGCTCTGTGACCTCTGCCTGCGTTCACTACCGATAAGGAAGGGTGCCCTCTGTCACCACTCTGGACAAGACCCCGGCGTTACCCTCGGGGTCATGACCCTACCAGGGTCAGTGGAAAGTCACTGACAGTCGTAGGGTCAGTGACCGTGACCTATGACCTTGGGCACTGACCGTACATCACTGCCGTACATCACTGAATTACTGTCTTCAGTGTTTGGGATGCTGAAGTATGGACGTAAGCCCTAAGCGAAATAAGCGGTACCGGAGAGGTCAAGAGTCAGAGATTTTGCCGGCCAAGATATGCCGGAGATACGAACGGCTACTAAAGCGCCCTCGGCATATAAACCTCGAGCGGAAAATACATATTTGCTGTGCTCACCAGTTGCGTTTATTGCCAGTTACACTGTCGCATGAAAAGAGCTCGGGATATGATGTCGCATACTTTCCGTCAATTCTCTCTTTCAATCGTCTGTAAGCACCCTTCGGATATGTACTGCCGTAGTTGGTATATACATGGTATAAATATAGTTTGCTTGCTTTTTCTTACCCGTGACACCTCCCGTTTTTTCGCGTGATGTGACAAGATAAAGGCGCCTGTGACACACGCGTCCCGTTACTACGTGACAGCTCGCGACTTGACGCGACTGTACTCTGGAGCTCCAAGCTTTTGCAGCAACATGGCTATCTCGGAAAATGTGGAGTCTCCATCCCCAGAATTGATGCTTGCATTTTACAGGAGACTATATCCTTTCAAGTCAATATTTGGCTGGCTCAACCATGAACACGCACCGACTAAATTATTCACTCACCGCGAATTCGCTTTCACCTTGCAAGGCGATGTCTATCTGCGGTACAACTCCTTTGCGAGCGCGGAAGAGCTTAAAAAGCAAGTCTGTACCCTGAACCCCACGAGGTTTGAGATTGGTCCTGTATATAGCGCGAGAGTATGTCATGACGACGTTTTTCATGCGTACTGTTATCTGACTGAGTTATAGCCTCGTGACAAGAAGACTGTCCGTCCAGCAGCATTCACTCCACAACTGCGAGAACTTGTCTTTGATATCGATATGACTGACTATGACTCCGTCCGAACGTGTTGCTCCGGCGCAGACATCTGCAAACGCTGCTGGGTCTTCATCGCTGCAGCGGTGCGCGTCCTGGACAAAGCCATACGCGACCAGTTCGGCTACAAGCACCTTCTTTGGGTCTATTCGGGTCGCCGTGGTATTCACTTGTGGATCTCCGATAGGGAAGCGATGGAATTGACAGACGAACAGCGGAGGGCGCTCGTCGGCTGGCTGACAGTCATACAAGGTGGAAAGGATATGCATAAGAAGGTCAATGTGCGTGTAGGGTCGCGTGCATTGCCTCCTTCACTAGCGTTTGTCAAATTTCTTTGGTCCTTTGGCTGTGGTTTGACACATTTTTCATTTGCCTAGAATGGCCCTCGATCCCTTAGTCGTGGTGTTTGGTGAGCTGGTCTTGGGCGATCAAGATTGTTTCGTCTCAAACGAAGGCTGGGAGGCCCTCCTACATCTCATCCCAGACAACTCTATCGTCAAGAAACTCCGAGACGAATGGACCGATTCCCCAGAGCGCTCATCGGATGACAAATGGAACGACTTGAAGAAGGAAATAAAAAAATTCGCCAAGGGGACTCCACAGCGTGTACGCCGTCGTCTGTTTCCGTAGTCGCCCGGTAGGTCTCACCTTGATTGTCGTATTACAGATCTCGTTGCAAGCCGCCTTGGAAGACATCATCCTGCAGTATACGTATCCCCGTCTTGATGCAGAGGTTTCCAAACATCGCAATCATTTGCTTAAGGCGCCTTTCTGCGTTCACCCCAAAACCGGGCGGGTGTGCGTACCCGTCGACCCGGACTCAATAGATAGCTTCCGACCAGAGCGTGTGCCGACCGTTGGACAGCTCCTGCGCGAGCTTGACGAGAACGCGTCGGGCGGAGATACCGAAGGCGTCGAACACCATTCTGGTGCGACTTCACTATTGTAATGCAGATCGACAGGCTGATACTGTTCAAAGACTGGGAAAAGACATCGCTGAAGCCTTTTGTCGATATGCTCGATCGGCATGTTATGGCCCTCATGGAGGAAGTTAGATGGCGAAAGCGAGGCACGGGTTCGTGGTCGAAAATTCCGCCCTCAGTGCCTCACAGCTCACTGTATGCCCTCATAGATATGTCCTGGTGATGGGTGTTTGCATGACTTTGTGAGGTTATGTTACTCCACGTTGCTCTCGGAGTTATCTGTCTTTTATGGACTTCACGGAAGATGTGTATGTATTTGTACCACAGATATTGGTTCCTGTGACCGCATCGTCTGGTCTGTCGTGGTCGTGTTTCTGCGGGGCTTATTATTTAGCATTTTGTCTGTGTAACTCCCTGCCAGGTTCATCCATGCGACGGTGACTCTGACCAGCTGTGTTGACTCGCTATGGGAAGTTTGACAAGCCTGATGGCGCGTTATCTCCGTTGCGAGGTATACATACGATGCTATGGCTCGTCAAGCCCTGGGCGCTACAGTGGCAGTGCATCGCAGACTGGAGCGCGATCACAATCTCAACTTGATCTCAACAAGTTGATCTAACAAAAGCACGTTCAAACCCCTCGAACATTGAGTGTCTTCCTGGGATATCCTGCGCTGCCTGCTGTACTTTTATACAAACACTTGCTTTGAATATGTACTCAATGTGTCGCAATCAGGAACTTTGCAAGCCTGCTTCGAGTCATGCCAGTGGTTGCGGCGTCTTACCCGGGCCCCTCGTGCCATAGACCTGAGGCCTGAATAAATTTGAATGACCCACGTTCGAACAGTCATTGTGTTCCTCGTGTCTTATATCCGAGACTGTCGGAAAGGAAGGAAGAGCCGCTAGGGGGCGGCGCCCCAGGAACGTCACACATGTCAGCTGCACTACTGCGGTGCATATCGACGAAGTCCGAGCTCGGGACGCTGCGGGCCTGTTCGCAGTAAACCAAGCCCCTTTTCGCTCGAAGGTATGGTTGTCCCCAAATATGTAGGTTACACAGCTGCCCAACAGGCTCTGAAGCTTTCTCGGGATTGGTGAGCAGTGGGAGAACTGGGCGCAAGCAGGCAGCCTTTGGAATGTTCGCATCCCTCAAAATTTGACATTGAATCTTATAGCAGTGCTTCCTTTGATTGGGTTCACTCAGCGGCTGGCAGTTCTTCCAGCCAACTGGCTCCTTTCACCGTCGCACCACAGGCTAGTCAAGGACCTCAATATCGACTCTGGAGTCCAGATCAATCCGAAATCGTAGTGTCCGCCCTAACGTTCGCCAAGCCGCAGTCACCGAGTCACGAAACCTCCCCGGTGCCACGATGTGCTGCGAAGTCAACAAGATTGACCGCAGGCGCTAAGTACTCGGCGGTTATCCAGTTTCGGTTACATTGTGCAGTCAACTTCTGACTCGAGCACAGCACTGGCCTGCGGCCGCCCAGTCACGGCTAGCTGAAGAGTACCCGCACGATGCTGCGTTTCGAGTCATTGCGATGGGCCCGGTCATGGGTTACTAACGTTTATATATTGCTTAGGCGGACATTCCATCCAAGAGACCTCACCTGCTCCCACATTGGCGCCATCATATAATCATCTCGACATTGCCTACCTGCTTGCTTCCTACACCGGTGATGGCCAGGACGTTGATCTTTCACATACAAATCCTAACAACGGTCCTCTTATCAAGCTGAAGTCGATGCCATTTTATTCCAGCCCCAGGAGGCGCATTCTTGCCACGTCTCTGGTATGCAGAAGTATGTCTGATCTGCACATGAGACTGACATGAAACCCCGTGTTCTCAAGGCTCCCCCTGAACCCTCATCCCTTGTTCTCGTCATGAAAAACACTGGGTCGATTGCGGACGGGACAGGGAGCGCAGGCGCCGTCAGCGGTAATAGTGACGGCACCTCCCCCGTCGGCTCCAGCAGTGGAAGCTCTGGTAGTCATCCTGGATCCTCCAGAATCTCTTCGACCATCATGCCCACGATTATCACTGTTATCGTTCTGGCTGGCGCTGCCGTGCTTGTGATATGGATAGCCAAGCGGATGCGCAGGAGAAGAGTTTCGACCACTTCAACCCGCCCAACAGATGATGTTCTTCAGCGACCGCAGTTGTGGGAGGTGACGCTGGATCCTCCTATGGCTTCCATGAAATCACCGAACGCAAGATGGAATTGTGTCATGGTGTGTTGGCTTGCTTCCATTCTCTCAGTCAGAGGCGCAAGTAACTGACATCTCATTCGCTGTTGTCAGCCATTGTCAGTCAACTACACCTCGACCCCTACCCCTTTTCCTGCACACGTGTCAGAAAAGGCCGCGTTCTCATGGACCGATGGCGCAAGCCGACGAAGCAGCGGGTCCACTTCATCAAGTTTACAGGATGTGATGAAGGAAAAATTCCAGGCAGACGAGAGACGGTTGCGTGTCACAGTGGCTATTGCCATGCCCATCCCGAGTCACGTTCACGAGCATGTTAAGGCCGTACGCAATGGGCGCGGTTTAGCTGAAGATGGACCTATATTATGTCTTGGACTTGCTGAAGTGTCTCCCCCTTGGCATTGAAAGGAATCTATATCGAGTTACGAGTATCATTATTGACGTTTGAGAGTATATTACATAGTCTTTGGGTAGTCGACGGGCGTCGGGGTTGAACATTGACCGCTTGCATTGGCATCTTGGTGTAATAGATATATGGGTCGAGTCCGAATCCGACTCGATAATAAATCCTAGAGCAATCAAATAGAAGTTGGAGGTGATCAAACGCGCAATCGTTAAAGGACGTTGATCGCGGCCGCTTACAAGTAGCTCAGGTGACCCTGTGAGCATCGAACAGATTGATAGAGATCAGCGCTTTGATCTCGACTTGTGATCTCAAGAAATGTGTTGAAAACTTGAAACCGAGGCCCAGAGTCAACAGGAACGTCTATCGACGCATGGAACGGCGAGCCGGAGGCAGAGAAACGCTCTGTCTTGTTCAGGATGGATCTGACTACTGATTTTGGCTTAGTGATTTGTCGAAACCACGACCCTCGTATCCACTGAGGACCTGGCCTGCTGTACTTTTGCGCATACTGTCAGTGACGATACGAAAAGCCTTCCGCTCGTGGTGGCCACATCTCACCATTTATAGGAAAAAAAGGGCAAGCCAGTCAATCCTGAAAATATATCCGGCTTGCGGCATATTATCTGACAAATTTGCATCTCGGCCCCTTCACATCCTTGCAGTGGGGCCCCTTTAGACGGTACATGAGCATTTACAACCCCCTGACTGCGCTTATTTAGCGTCTCCATCAACATCCGATCCATACTAGTCACTAGTTCGATCGATCCTGGCCTGGTTCAGCGCTATGCTATTGCATAACCTTTGTCGCAGCCTCGCATGCATTATAACACCGCGGATGCTGTTGCCTATAAAATATAGCGGATGTCCTCGCAGTCAATTACGACATTGTCATACTGAGCGCTCAGACTACGTTCTGGTAGCCTCTCGGTGCCGCAGCACGCGGGTGAGTCCCTGAACAGTATCTTCTCAGATTCAGATGCACACCATTTATAACTCGACTACATGGGTCCAAAGGACTGGAATAAGTGTTAGCTTGCAACCAACACCTTTCATAGTAGGTTGACGGACGGATACACGCAGGCGCTGCAGTTTGGACCGATTAGAAGTCCACCTATGTAGTATATGTGCTCTGCTAACTAGTCACAAGAACGCCAGAAAATTCTTACTGTGCAAGGAAAAACAGTCATTCATTGGCGCTTCTTCCTCGGATTCCACCGGCGTCCAGCTTCGCGGTCAATTTCTGACTCATGATCACGATTCCGAACCGCAGTACAGAATTGTCGTGCCAGCCAGAAGATGCGTGCATTAGAGTCAAGCTCTGCTCTCGAGTCAGCTGCCGTCGTCGAGTCAACCCACGTTATTCGTAGTTTCCAGCCTGTCCTTTATAAGACCCTAGATTTCGGGCCGGTTCCGCTGTCTGTTTCTTTTCTTCTGGTAGGTAATAGGACTACCATATATCCTATTTCCTCGTATCCTTGCAGAACTCGTATTTTCAATCAGTATTGTCAGAATTCCTCGATATTGAAAACGAGGAAGCTGCAGACATCAGAAAAACCGGCCAACCAGGACTCGAAATGCAGATTTTTGTCAAAAGGAGGCTCCTGTGCTTTGGGTATGTTTGTATTATTAATTTGTATGAGGCAAACTCATCTTACCCTATATCGTGGCATCGTACAGTTTTTCTATGAGGTCCTCACCACCGGTCTATAAGAGGTTATGCGATACTGCTGGGGGTGATGGTGCCGGTAATACCTCTGGCGGCTCCACCAACCGTCCTTCTAGCAGTGGTTCTGGGTCTTCCACGACCTGGTCCACGGTCGTCCCAGCGGTTGTCGCTGTCATCATCTTTGTCGTCATAGTTTCGGCCATCGCTTGGATAAGCAAGCGGATGGGTCGAGCGCGGAGAAGACGTATACATGCGTCACGCAGCTCATTGGTTTCAACCCAACAACCTCATTTATGGGAGGTCAGACTGGCTAGTGCAACCTCCGCAGAGAATTGGGAACGAATTACAGTGAATTTCATTGACGTCCGCTGCGATGATGATGGTGTTTGATCTGTCGTCGCGCTGTAGCCATTATCGGCGTATTTTATCCCTCACGCGGTCAATAACACCCGGGGTAGTCTTCAAGTTGACTTGACGAAGTCCCAAAGCGGTGGAGATCAGCAGCAAGCTACTACAAAGCGGAGGCACGCGAGAGAAGATGTGCACTTGCACATTGCCGTGACCATCGCTATGCCCATCCCTCCCATGGAGGCCGCGATGGAAAGAGACAGAAACGCCAGCGTTGGAGGCCAGCGGGCTCTATGTATTGGCACGACTGACGTGTTGTGGCATCTAGGAGACACGGACAGTCTTGGGTACGTTCATCTTGTAATTCCCGACGCTGACTCCAGAATAACTATATCCATATGCTTCACCAGCCAAGAAACCTGAAAACAGTCGTTCCTGCACACAATTGCCATGTACTGCAGGCTGTCCATTGGCAGTTATCGCTGTTGTCATCTGCTAGTCATACAATGGCTTCAATATGCACGGCAGGCACTGACATCATATGAGATCCCCTTGGTCGCAAGATTGTCACAATACCACGGCCAAGTGAACATAGAACAGCACAAGTGAAAGCCCAGGAATCGCCGTATGTATCTACTGGGCCCCTTCCATTTTACCGAGACAATGCATGGCTCTGGCGGCGTACGAAACGTGACATACTCAGACACATTCAGGGGAGAAAACATCACACTATAATGGTGATCGCAGTAGCTGCCTGGAGTCCGACAACAATTAATAATCGATCATGATGGCGATGTACGAGTCCGAGTTGCGACGTTCCCATTTTCCATAAGTTCCCAGACCTAGTTATAACACAAGATGCGCAATGCAAGTGGTGCCAGTTGTATTTGAATAGCTAGTCTTGCTTGGTGAGTCATATGGAGATTGTCTCAAGGCTTAGAGTCGAAGTCTCGTGAAGCGTTAGGAACGTGTACGAACTTTGAAGGCACAGATGCAACTCGTGCAGGCCTCGGATTAAACCAAAATTCGCTTGGTCCGCGCATGCATCAATAGAAGGCGTAGAATATGAAGGCAAGGTGCAAGTACAGCCTGATCAAGATGAACTAATGCCATGCAGCATTGCGGACAACTCAACCGGTATCAGTATATCACTCTGGACTTGCGCTGCGACTCGTACAGTCACTATAGACTACGTAAATTGAGATTGGCATCTACCTTGGGATCAAATCACGACGATACGATATTACACGACGAGAACGAAACCCAATCATCAACACATGTAGTCTAACATCCGCGGAGCCGTCATGGATTCCACGACCTACTCTTCACGAATTGCAGCAATTCCGCATCTGATACCTGCCTTAGGTCCGTTGACCGGTCGACGCCCTGTAACAAAGAAATTACAATCAAATCAACGAGCTTTCATCTGACCATGCGCGTACCTCCCGCTGTGCGCAGCGAATTACGCTACACGCAATCTGTGCGCTGATGTCTCTGATTCGCTCGATTCGAGGATAGATGAGATCTTGTGCCCGCTCTTCTTCTGTGAGTGAGTCCGCCAGGCCCAAGGACGATGCCTCGACCATACTATCCGTTACCGAGGAGGCACGTGAAAGGATGGCGCCCAGACCGATCCCTGTCAGGACGATGGTCAGCGTCTCATGCAGAGTTAGTTTCGAACCATAGTACGCTTACCTGGGAAGACATACATGTTGTTACCTTGCAGAAGCGAGGTAACGAACGTTGAATCAGCTTGATGGTTCAACCCTGTACCAGTTCATGACGCATACCTTGACCAGGATACAACGTGCGGCCTTCATACTCCTGTGCGGGGAATGGCGAGCCGGATGCAAAGATAACTTTCCCGCGAGACCATTCGACTGCTTCATTGTATTCACACTCGGAAAGCCGGACAGGATTGGACAGTGGGAAAATGATGGGCCGAGGGTTGATTGCGGACATCGCCTCGATGACGGATTGGTCAAAAGCACTCTAGCGTACATTTCAAGTAAAGATCACATCACGGGCGGTAGTCCCAAAGACCATACCTTGATCGTAGAAAGGCCCAACAGCGCAGTTGGCTGGACATGCTGAATGATGTCGGTGAGGTTCTTCATCGGGGGGCCGGTGTAATCGCGGCGCGAGAAGTCTGTGTTATCACACGTCACGACTCTCAATTCGCGTTCGGGAAAGAAAACAACGAACACTTCTTGTGCTCCGCCATGGGGCCTCGGCCATCAAAGACCAAGCCCTGCGAATCGACAAGGTAGATTCGCTGACGGGCCTCCTCAGTCGACAGACCTTGAAGCTTGAAGAAGCTCATGAGCTGCGTAGCGACCCCGACACCAGCAGATCCCGCGCCCAAGAATAGGATGCGGTGCTCCGACAGCGGCCGCCCAGACGCAGCAGAGGACAGCTTCGCCGCGTTGAGGAAGCCAGATAGGACAACTGCACCCGTGCCCTGGATGTCGTCGTTGAAGAGGGGGTAACGGTCGCGGTAGCGGGACAAGTACAGGAACGCGTTGTCCGTGGAGAAGTCCTCGAACTGGATGAGCAGCTTCGGGAAGACCGCGGACATCTCGTGCATGAACTCATCCATGAACTCAGTCGTCTCTTCCGTGGGGACGCGGGGTTGGCGGAGGCCGAGATAGAGGGGATCATCCAAGAACTTCTGAGTGTTGGTTCCAAGATCAAGGCAAATGGGGACAGTGGAGGAAGGCCGAATGCTAGCATGCCCAATGAACTTTATTCCCCACCCGAGTTGAGGCGACTTACCCTGCACCGGCAACATAGAGCGAAAGTTTGCCAATGGATATGGGCATGCCATTTACACCAAGGTCGCCCAGCCCCAGAATTCGTGAACCTGTTACCCATCCATTGATTGAGTATCAACTGCTTTTCTCAACTGCTAGAGTAAAGTACTGACCATCGGTAACAACTGCTATTCGGGCTTCATCAATGCGAGGCCAATTTCTGAGCACTTTGCCGATGCTGCCCTTGTCTTTGATAGAGATATACTGGACGAATTGCAGGGTCAACGTGTGATCTGCTCATAATAATGAGTAGACCCACGAGTCCCTCTGGCCTTCTATAAATGTGGGAGAATTGCAGGCAAGCATCACCCACGGTGGGTGTGTAGATGATGGGGGTGATTTCCTGAGCGACAGACATCCATGAGCCCACGTGTATTATAATGAACGTGCGCCGGGAACTCACAGACATGTTCTCCAGACATAGTTTGTAGAACATGCGCGGCTCAGCATCTTTGAGTTGGGTAAGATAGATATATTTTTCAATGTTCTTGTCTTTTGAACGGAGCTGGTTGAGACAGCGGATGCGATGGACGGATTCATCCAGCGCCGGCGGAATCAATCCACGCGGCGGTTTCGGGGGGGCTGTGATCGAATGTTATACAGCAGCATTGAAGAGATGCAGCAACATACCTTGAGAAGCCACCTTTAATTTTTGTACACCATTGGACCAGACTGGGGTGAGGACTATAGTCATTTTGACGAGGGTAGCAAGATGGGAATGAAGCAGGGGTTAGCAGCGAAATAAGGCAGTGGAGGACGAAGGAAAAGCGAGAAACCAAGGGCTTTTTATGTGATTAGGAGACCTCTCAATTTGACTTTTGGGGTATTGGATCGTCAGGTGGTAGGATCAGCAGACAGATGGTACGAGCAAGTGGGGCGTTTGTGTTCCCCACACGAAGCACGGTACGAGCCAATTTATAGCTAGACCCCTTCACGGGGCACTATACCATGATCAGCACTGCAACACAGCATAATGATGGCAACTCCGCAGAAATCAAGAGCTTAAGCCAATAAGAGCGGTTGGTCACTGGCCCAGACAATTTCTAAAAGCAACGTCTCGTAGCGACAGATGCACATGGCAACCTGCTGTTTTTTCGTGCAACCAAGACAGTTAGACGGCCCTCATGATACGCACCTTTCTTTCTCACGACGTTCATCACGCGATCTTCTGCTCCCCGAGAATATGCGAGGCTGAGGGCGGAAGTGGATCACCTCGACAGTAGACGGACCAGAGTGTAAGGGCTGAAATATCACGGTTCCATAACATCCGACAGTTGTATAAGAGCGCATCGTTGATCCGTGGCGGGGTAACCTGAGTCAGGCCAGGGTCAGACCATCGTGCGTTTGACGCATCCCTGCTGGTTGCACGATGGGTAAACCAAATAAAAATCGTACGCCTTCCCGACGGAGCTATACGGAAGACTGAGCGGGAAGCGGGAACGCTGGTGGACGACATGAAAGTCACGTACGAAAGGCTCTCACGCTGAGTCGCTTCTCAGCAATGTAATAACTTTGTAGTAATTACAAGATTACTCCGGTCTGACCATGGACGAAGGCGCCTTGTCTCGAATCTAATGGAACTCGTCTCAGGTGCTGTGTCTGCCATGGAGCATCTCGACATAAACATGCTCTCGGATGTTTTGAGCTTTCCTTCCGTAGCCACCTTCATCGTGATTATCGTAAGGCATGGCAACTAGGCATTTCCTGCTATAAGCATCCTGGTTTCTAGCATGTCCTCCTCCTGACTATAGACCACCATTTGGAGAATACTATATACAGGTCGATGATGGGCAACGCTCGCTTGGAGTGGGGCGATCATGAATAAGCGGCCCGTTGAAGACTCGGAGGTCACACTACCATGCCCAACCGAGTCGGCATCCGCGTTCTAGTGCTAATGGATAACGGGAAGCTCATGATCTTCTAGTCCCACAATGAACGCCCTTGGAGTGTCTTCGAGGTGTACAGCAGCCGAACACCCGACGGACTGTACTGCTACTTCCTCTGAGGATCGCCCGCTGCAACTTTCACTGTCTGTGCAACCCAGATTATGTCCAGTCCTCCGGGGCTCTCCACCCCGAGCGATTCGGATCCGAATACCCCGTCCGTCCTTGGCTCTAGCAATGGTCTAGCTACTATTCTTGTTTGCCTTGCTGCGGGACTTCTCATCGGCGTTGTGGTCTCTGTGTTTGCCCTGCGGAGGTTCTATCCCCGCATGCGATTCCTAAATAGACCCAGTGTCGGACGTCAGGAGAGTGAGGCTAAGCTGGGAGAGAAGCCACGGATGTGGGATGTCTACGTCGGTAACACGGCGCCGCTGACGGGCGGTCAAGAGAGCGGATGGCAAGAGATGCTGGTACGTAGTGGGATTGACGCCTTCCGGGGGTCCAAGTTGCTTCGGAGGTAACTGATCCGGCGTATCCTCTAGCCTCTATCTGTCAGTTTCATATCCGAGACCACTGCTACCTATGCATCTGTCAATACGTCCTCTTCCTTGACGCCGGGTGTCCCCCGCTCGCAGCAGGGATCATCGTCACCAGCCTCGCGCCCATTTGCCAGATTCTTAATGCATCTGCGCTACGGCGCTCATAGTAGCGACGTTGATCTCCAGACGGCGTTGTCTCTGACGGATGTCCGAGAAGTGTCGGAACGGGGCAGGCTGCAGGTCGCGGTGACGGTTTTGATGCCCTCACGTGAGCACTCCCGTGGACTTTCGATTCGGCGACCTCAAAAACCTGAAACTACAGGGGAAGTCTGCATGGCAGATGGTACACGCGAGTATTGCATCGGATTGGCGCAGGTGCCTTGGTACAAACAAGATGCAGAGCGTGGTCCAAGTGCGCTGGTCGAAGCGACGGCTTAGCACGAATATTGGGCGCTCATATACATAATTAGGCGGAGTGTCTTCATGATGTTCACGAACATAGACGGGCATAATAATGAGCTGTATTATATCAGTGGTACATGCTATTAGCACCTGACTACGTACCTACCAGTGTAAAACCTAGCAATTGCCCTATGCTGTGCATGTGACATGCAGATTCTCGATGCAGACGTCCGGATAGGTTGCACGCCCGGTGTTTCCGCCAGAGAGAATAGCACTCGTGCAGCCTCCAATGTGGGAAGTTTTAATGAGAGGCAGAGAAGGGAGTTGCAAGTCGACGAAGATGCAATGCAAGAAGCCTCTCGCCATTACGCATATGTACCTGGCGAATCCAAAAACAGGTACGATAGCTTTGTAATGGTTAAGAAGAGATGACATGAGACCTGTCCATGTGCGCATCTGGAGCATGCAAGGCACTATATTGATCAACGGATATAGCAGGAAGTGCTAGAAAAATGCGAGTGACCGTGGTGACAGTGACAAACGAAAGACGGGCTCAGTATAGCTACCAAAATTTCCCGAAAACGCTCGCTCTCGTAGGAGACCCCACCCCGCCAAGTAACACCCCTACGCCTTCCTGTATCGCCACGCTGACGGGTCTCATGGGCGCAGAATCGAATACGTGCGGGCACGGCTGCGTAAGGGGGGCAGGCGCAAGGCGCGGATTTTCTAACTCACGTTCGTACATCGATGATTGTCGAGGAGACCGACCGAGCCCGTCATATTGCGGTGAATCAAAGGCTCGTCGCGCTGTTCGCAGGCGTGTCAAAATCTGGCCAGGTGTCAGATTCCGCATTCGCCAAGGATAACAAGGTGTCTACCCACGTGCTCGTACAGCGCAATTTCGCCATCTAGATGCTCCTTTGCGAGCGTATGGAAGTCCTCCACCTTTTGAGAATGATAGGTCTCCATCTCGGCCATTGTGGTGTTCAACACAGTCTCACAGCGAGCAGCCATCTCTTCGTCCTCCTACATCCGTAGTGTCATCTTCAATGATAACACATGAGGCGTAATCTTACCTGGCCTTCTAGAGTAGCTTCTTGATACCGTAATAGAGTCGACTGGTGAGTATCCACGACCGACTTTCAAACATTGGATAGAGGATCATTGTCGGAGCCATTAAGATCGTGCATACAACTTACTGCATAGAGTGTCGATGGATGAGCGACATTCTTAAGTGCTTCATGGGTGGCAAGCTGAGTTCTGCGAGCCTGATACATACCATTTGAGCATCTTGTGATGAGATGCGACAAGACAAAAAAACTCACATGGTTCTCGTACAGATCTGCCACACTTTGCAATGTCTCAGATGTCTTCTGCATAGCCTTAGTTAACTTGAGACAATCTACAGTGCTCCTCAACATTGAACGGAGATGCTTGAGAAATTAAGCGCACCTTCACACTCATCACGCCAGCACCATGCACCATCCTGGTTCATGAGGCCCTTTGTCTTGCCGCTGTCTTCGTCCTCTTCTTCTATGCCAGTAGTCGGGGCAGACGCGAGAGGCTTTGACGTGACCAATGATAGCAATGAATATGAGAGTAAACGCTCCGCCTTGGACATCTCTAACGCGGAGAAGTCAACACATGCGCAGAAAACTGCATGAATAAAAATCCCTCACCGACCCGTGCCTCGCGAATCTTGCCGAAGATGTTTCGTAGCCCTTGCACGCCCTTCCCCACTGCGCGTGTATGGGTCATAAACCTGTCAACCGCCTCTGCGGCGTCGTCTGCATCTAGATTAAATGCAGGATGATACACATTCGCATAAAACGAAGGACCTTTGGCAGGTAAACTGAGGTAGTGTGGGAGTTGTTTTTTCCATTCCTGAAGAGGGGACGTTCTGCTAGGTCCAGGAAAATCGGTGCGAATCTCACTCACCATATCACTCTCACATCCGAGGAAGAATGTGAGGACCTCCGCATAGCGTGCTACAGGGTGGCGGACGATACGGTTAATGTACCGTTCAAGGTCGCCCCTGCGGGCTTCCACAAATTCGTTGTTGAACCGCCCTGCATATTGCTTCTCTGGCAGAGGGGGCAGCGCGATTGCCGCAAGGCGGCGCGTTAACGCCGTGTGCAACACCACAAAGTGCGAAAAGCGCCGGTGCACGGTGATACTTATGGGCGAAGGTGGTTTCTCTTCGCCCTCGCCAGAATCGGATCCTGCGCGATGATTGGACTGCGTCTCAAACAATGAGGTCACGGTATAGACGGTGTACGTCCCTGTTAGCGTAGAGCTCCTCTTTGAAGGTGAGTGCACAAGAACACGAAAGGCTGGCACTTTGCTTTGCCATGAGGGTCCGGCATCGACAAAGTGTCGCTCTGTCTCTACTGCAGTCCCGAGAGTGCTCGTCCGATCGCCAGAACCTTCATAAAGGCTCAGAGTAGACATATCTCTGCTGTGACTAGGACGCGGTACTGATTCTTCTTCCGTGCTACCCTGAAGCACCCATTCCTCTGTGCCGGTCGTCACAAAGCTGGAGAAGCGGTTAAGGCTCCTTCCTCCGAGTAGACTCCGCCGAAAGCTGGGAAACCACTCCCCTGTGGTCTGGGGAATGAGGGGAAGTGCTGGTGAACCGCGTCTAGGTGATCCACGAGGAGTTATTGAGGAACCTGACGCCTCCCGCCTACTTGCTGAGCGGCTGTGCCCAGTGTCTGATGGCAACTCAAAGCCAGGAAGACGTGCAAAGTCTGCTGTGAACTGGCGTACGGACAATCGTGCAGAAACAGCTGATTAGTCTAAGTCGAACGGAAGATGCGACAGGATTCACTGTATAATATGAACGGGGCAGGAGGCCCATTTCGCCCTCGTGTTCGGGCTCGCGCTCTCCCCTACATTTGACGAGCTTTACGAGACTCCAGCCCTCTCCTACGTCTTCTCTCAGCACTTCTAGCTCGTCGCCCGCTTCGACGCACGTCAATTCGCGAAATTCGGGCTTGCCCTCGAAAGTATACAGTGCCCTTGCTGCCGGACGACCCTGCTCATAGTCGAGATCAACATCATCTGTGCTCGCATGGTCGGGCTCCTCGTCCGAGAGCGACTTGATATTGATATCTAGACTAGTGCGCGCGCTGCCTTCAGGAGGCGGTAATGCCAGAGACACTGTCCAAGCGTTAGACGTATTGATACCGGAATCGAACTCGGTGTCGATATGCAAGTCAGGAGGTGATAGGGTTTGTTGCGTTGACAAAGCAAGAGGCTTGGCCACCGGTGATGCTAAAGTCTCAGACATAGTAGAGGATATTGCTAGCCCACAGTTAAAATGAGGAGCTTAGGATGCTGGCTCGTCTTCGAACTCGCACAATGGGGGGACGCAACCTCATTCGCTCTGGCACCTGTCTTCTTTGCATAGGCACCTTAAGTGAATTGCATATCTCTAGACGGCTCAATGGCAATTCTGTGTCAGCTGGCAAGAGAGATCCTTCTTGATCAAGTTCTTCAGATCAACTGTATGCTAAAGCTTGCTCGAAATGGTTCAATGGCTTATAAGTTTCGAATGGGACGCAAACGCCAAATACAAGTCTATGCATTGCTGTATGCGCAATAAATTGATATAAAGTTAGAACATGTTTTTCGAGCTTGCGCGTCCAAGTACAACCACCCCAACATTGGTACAAGCCAGACAGAGGAACAATCAATCGTGGCAGTCGGGGAAGCCGATGCTTCCATAGCCGGTCCAGTACGGTGTGCAAGCCCGGAAGTGCGCAGTCTTCTCAATAGCAAAGAGCTCCTGTATCTCTTCCGGGCTGAGATTGATGATCTTCGAGTTCCCGATAATGCGTTCGGGCGTCACAGACTTGGGAATGACTGCAAATCATATCGACCATCGTCAGGACTGTAAATCATATACTCCGAATAACTCTAGGATATACCTGTCACACCGGGGCGGTTCGCCTCGAATGAGACGAGCACATTTGCCGGACTCACGCCATGCTTCTGCGCGATTCTCTCGACGACCGAGTTCTTCACGAGCGGTGAATTGTCAGAGCCGAGAGGAGAGTAAGCGGTCACAGAGATGCCCTTTGGCACACAGAATTGAACAACGTCGTCCTGAGTGCAAGACCTAGCAAGAACGAAATTCGTGGATAAGGGTCAGCACACATTCTAACGGCCACAAGGGGAAACATTGTACGGGTGGCATTCAATCTGGTTCACTGTAGGAACGACGTTCGCCTCCTTGAGGAGCTCCTCAAAGTACTTGACGGAAATGTTAGAGACACCGATGGCTTTGACTTTCTCGGGATGAGCCTTGTAGATCTTCTCCATCGACTTCCAGGTGTCGATCCAATTGTGCTCACGGTCAGGCTTGCCATCCTTCGTGGGACAGGGCCAGTGCATAAGCCCTGCAGGGTGAGCAGTGAACCAACTGTCCCGACTTTAGAGCAGAGAGTGTCACGTACAAAGGTCGAGGTATGGGGTGTCGAGATTCTTCAGCGAAGACTCGAGCGCCGCCTCGGGGTTCCTTTGGTCGGGGTTGTTCAATTTAGTGGTCAAAAAAATCTCTTCCCTGGGAACGCCGGAGTTCTTGATACCAATCCCGACTTCCTTCTCGTTACCTGATAGCTTAGAATTAAACATTCCTGTCGACTCGCGAGGGTCCGAGAACGTACCATACGCAGCAGCGGTGTCGATGTGTCTGTAGCCGTTCTTCAGGGCAACCTCCACGGCCTTTTCGACAGCTCCAGGAGCAGACTTCCAGGTACCTTTGAGATAATATAAATCGATCTTAGTAAACTTCGAGGAAACAACGAATGCATACCGAGGCCGAGGGTCGGCATCTCAGCGCCGGTATTCAGCTTCACAAACTTCGAAGCAGGCATCCTGGACAGGAACACTTGCTGAGGAAAGATGGGGATGGAAAGAACGAACGGTACGGTTCGTCAATGTACTCTGACATTAATGGCTTTATACGAGTCAGGCCTTATCCTCAGCGGAATTCGGCAGCCCGTCCCTATCGATGACGAGAGGCTGGAGACAGAATGCCCTGGAATTTCCGGGTAAATTCTAGATCACCACCCTATTCAATCGATGTCGCACGAACAACGACCATAGCCTCATTGCGTATCAAAGTACACTCTTCGCTAACCTACTTCAAGATCAATAGCATGCATCCGTACAAAACATACATACCCTGCTTGCTACTTGCCCACTTCATGACGACAAGAACAAATATGATAACCCAAGAGATGCTCAGCTAGAACCAGACGTCCGCACTTCGGCGCAACAGCTCAAGTTCAAACATGATTGGAGTTCCGAGTATGAAGGTGCGAACTTCGGGCTTCGATGTAAGGATAATCCGAGCCAGACGCTTGCATGACAAAAATACCTCTCTGGATGAAGGAGGTTTAATCTCATGACTGCAGCTGTTTTTAAAATCGGTATCAAGACATACAAATGCATCCGAAGAACAGCCGCATGAATGTGTACCGCCTTGTCGAAGGACGATTCATAACTGGGGAACTGCTCAGACAATACGGCGACTTAGATGGTTTCAGAACACAACGAAGGCAGATAGAGCGATACTGAACACGTATTTCCAGGACCAAAGTCGGTTAGGCACACTAATCACCGGCGTGACTCGGGATATAAATCAGACGTTGGACGCACGGCGCCTGATTTGTTTCGCAAGCTTAGCATTTCACTATCATGAGAATGATCGACAATTCGTATAGTCGTGGGACCATAGAAGAATCGCGACGTGAGACAATGTCCTTCAAGCTCACATGCGAGATTGTTTTAGCCAAGAGTCATTGAGAAAAAGGAACGGTGCTAACAAAGTCAGTGTCATTATACAATCAAGAACACCAGAGTCCACCATTACTTGCCAATTCATACTTTCAATTACCACAGAAGGGAACGTACACTCACTGTATCTGATCTCTGACCCTGACAACATCCTCTATGTCACCAAATTTCTCCTCTATAATATCAGCAAAGTAAAGCCCCCGAATTTGCAACGCCGACACTCGTTAGATCGCGAAGCTGACAAGAGAGAACAGTCTCACATATTCCTCGGGGGACTTGTTTGATGCATCATTCCGTTTAAGATGCAGCCATATGCGAGGAGTGCTTAGTAGCATCAGTAGCCTTCATTGAAGAATGCGACTGAATAGAGAAACCTGCACATTGAAAAACGGACGTTTCCCACCAAGTGCCTGGACGCGTCTCGCGACAGCTCGCGACCATCTTTCTGTTGCCAGATATGGCAGACTGCGTTCACGTAGCAAATTGTAGAAGTCTATAATTTAATCCTACACTTCATTTTTGGCTGCTGCTGCTGCTGCTGTTGTGTGTCGCAGCAGTGCGACAAAATGTACCCATGCCGGATTGGTTACGGGCTCTGCTGGTAATGGTAGTGTGTCAGATGATGTACAAAAAGACTCAGGTGCGTGCCATCATGTTACCCTTCCTCCCATTTCTCGCAACGCCTGCCAAGGTCAACCGTATTCAGTTCCACTTCGTGGGAGGATAAATTGTCTTCAGTAGATATAGTCGTTCTTCCTGGTGAACTAGAGGCACATTTTATAGTTGAGACAGAGATGTGAGAGCCAAATGTATGACCATGGAGGTGGAGCAAAAACCGCGATATTAGGATCGCGCCAAATCTATCTAAGTCATGAACAAGGAAGTAACGCAAAAAAGAAGTAAATGAATACAAACACTGCGTCATCTGCGAGAGTGTCGTTATCCTATTGAAGATTGTGCATATTAGGAACGTATGGTGATATGCTCAAAGGTGACTGACATTATCAAGCCATGTGGAAAACACGTTGAAGGCAGTAACAGCCCTACAGAGACGTTTAGGAAACGGCCACTTTGGTCTGAATTTCAAAACTCACGCAAAGTATATAGTTCCTGAGGGTGCCCAACATCAGTGATCGAGGCGGAATACGAGACCAAATGAAACAATGTACCATCTCTGAAAAGGAGAGAGGAAAACCCACATTGATGCCATTACGCCTCCAATTCTCCGTACGCGGTATGTCTTGCGCCAGGTAAAGAGTGCAACGAATGCATGTGTGAGAGCATTAGTTGCGCGCACAGTACAGTATGCAATCCGCGTTAGCTCTGGCAAAGTTCTCAATCATCCACTTTCGGTCTTCATCGATGGTCAACTTGGGGAAGGGAGACACATACTACTAAGCAAAAAAATCAGTATGACAATGTTGAGTTACATCGACTGTTACCCATACGAGATGTTATTGACTGACCACAACGCACAGTGAAACAAATCTTCTCCTATGCTCGGAAGGGGGGAGGCGATTTGGAGATACTGTCACGGTCAATCATGAGCACTTCGAGAGAGATTTCATCAATTAATGACCTTACCAAGCTCGTGCACGGTAGCACTAGGCCAACTGTCATGACAAGCATGCATAATCGAAGGTCTTGCGATGACAGACCATAAACCTGTAAAGCAGATACAACTATGATCAAAAGCTATGAGACGGTGGATCAGAGGCGTCGTTACGGCCAGGATAATGAATGTGAATATTTCCTCTAGCCACATGAGCACCGAGCACCTGCTGAACTGCCATATCCGTATCTCTTTGGTACAAGCACACCATTGACAATCACCTCTTAACTGAGATAAACACTCCGAAGTTACCTTAAGGTTGCTGTTCAATTACTTTGGCGTTCCAAGTGAACATAATCGCCGTTACTACGAATCTGTCGGCAAGGGGGACATAACGATTAAGGTAAAAGACCAAGGTGGCGCCTCCAAACTTGCGACTCCATACGTGTTCTACTTCTGCGCTGAAAGTAAGAAGATGATCATATACGCTCAGACCTGTCGGGGCATCAGATATATGCCAGAGCTTATCAGAGATTACCCACAAGTTATTGCGTAGGAGCGTTTGCTGACGAGAGATGGATATATGAGGTCGCGTGTGGAAAGCACTGAAGAGTGAACTCACAAATTCAATTGTGCCATATTCTACGGCGCAAGCTCTGCCAGTAGCAGTCAGAAAATGAAGCTGACTGTGACTGCAAGGCACTGCGGCGGCTATACAACGTGTGAACAACCACAGTCCAGGCGAAAATTGCAGGATTGGCTTTTAGCGCTAAGTGTGTAGCCCGCACGTCGGTTGACTGTGTCTCAAACAGTACGCGCTACATGCCGCTGGACTCGGATTTCAAGCTGAACACTTCTGTCAGATGTGAGGCTTGTCGCTAGATCCCCCTTTGGACTTTCGGGTGTACTTATCTGCTCCAATCGTGATAGTGAAACGGGTCGCTCCGAGTTTCTGATTCAGGTTAACAAGCGAAAGGTCAGAGGTCAGCGGTGGTGAATACAGACGAATCGCTCGATAGATCGCAGCATAAGAAGTCTCCGGTGTCGATATCATCCTGAGTTTCGGGCCTCAGCGGGACACGATGGTTTACAGGAAGTTTTTTCATTAAATGTAGTATCCAGCACATCTGCGCGACGATATTCGTATGAGAGAATGTTATACGTGGTCTGTAAGATATCGCCTCATAGGATTGAAGATGGGTCCGGTGAGGTGATCCACGTGACCAACGTGTCTCAAGTTCGCATTTTAACTTGTACGTGCATACACGCGTAAGCTGTAAATAAATTCCGACTGGTAATTATACTATAATATGGCACTGCACCTAAATCTACTGGGTCCCAACCACTGATATACTAATGTTCCGGATACGAGTTCATTCAATGATATCCATTGTGCCTCTTTGCCTTTGTGTGCTTCCTACCAGTCGTACACAATAAATTCATCCAGTTCGCCGCCGTCTATATCAATAGCACATACTTTAGCTGTAGTCAGCAGTCTATGCTGTTGTTATCAAAAGCCTGCGATTGATAAAAGATGATCAAACTGAAGTATGTACGTGCTGTGCCGAACAACGAGGAGGGTGTAGCAGACCGTTCTGATATCACACTTGCCTGCATGCGGTACAAAACAGTACCCGCGTAAACCTTCCCTGAACCACGCCGTTTCTGCAGCAGATTGCAGACATACGGCCATGCAGCGTATATCGAGGATCAGTATACAATAGTAGTACAATTATAAAGCCCCCTTAGAGTCCTGCGGCTTGCACATCGGCTGCTCATCCGAAGGCATTTCGTCCCACCCTATCCTGTCATTCCCCATCCCACAGTTCGCTGTATCTGCTCACGTTGATCGTACCCAGATCTACTTCATCTGAAATCGCGTCGGGTATAGTAAGCTCAGTCGTCCTCCGCCGGGTGTTGGATGCGTATAAAATCGTCGAGTCAGACTTATGCAAGCTGCCAGTGCCGAATGCTAAATCGTGCAGGTTGAGCAAGAATCGCGACATCAGGATTGCGCCAAACCTGTGTGACAGAACTGCTGATCAGAGCGCAGAAACACAGATAGACAAATACAAACACTGCGTTGTCTGCCAGGGCGTTGTTAATCTGTCCAGGACATCGTGAATTAGCAGATATTTGAAGCCGTTGGCCAAAACAGACTAACACCGTCAAATAATGCAGAGAATACGTTGAAGACCGATAAGGCACTACGTGGACGTTCAGAGAGCGGTGACCTCACTCCGAGCCCAGAACTTACGCAAAGTAGAGAGTTCCTGCAAGCATGCGCCATCGGTGAACCAGGTAAAGGTCCACAATTCGGAGAAAGAATTTACCATTCTTGAGAAGGAGTGAGGAAAACCCCACATGTATACCATTTCGCATGCCAATTCTCCAGACACGGTACGTCTTGTACCAAGTGAACAAGACGACTAACAAATGTGTAAAAGCATCGGTTGCATGTGCAGCACGGTTCCCGATCCTAGCGGCTCCTGTAATAAATATTCAGTCATTCGCATTTCACGCCGATGCCTAGCCAAATCGAAGGGCCAATACGCACTGTATAACAATAAGACTCATTATGATAGTGCTGAAAGACATTGACTGTTACTATACAAGGTGTTACCGGTCGGCCATAACGCACAAGAGACTGTACCACCGCCAGGACGCACAGAGGCGGCTTGAAGATACTGAAACCTCAGATGTGAAAACGTTAGAGCTCTTGAAGTAAACATAAAGGCGCACTAGGCTCATTGACGGCAATACAAGACACCCTACCAGAACGAGCGCACATGATAAACGACTTTGAGAAGACAGAGCATAGACTTGCAAAGCAAGTATCCCTATGTCGCCATTCGTGAGCCTGCATTTCGGAGACAGTGACGTAGAGGCAACAAACATGCTGTGACGACCAAGATAATGAATGTTGATACTTCCTCCAGCCACATTAGGACATAGCACCTGCGAAAGCTGAATTCATTCTCTTGGCAAACGCCCTCCTGAGAGAAATTACCTCTAGACCGACATGAATATCCTGACGTTGACGAAAAATTTCCATTGACTCACTTTATCGTTCCAGGTGAATATAATTGCCATGGCAATGGCCCTATTTAAGAGAGGAACATAACGATTGAGGAAGAAGAGGGCGGTGGCCCCTCCGAGCTTGCGGCTCCATATTCGCTCTACCTCTGCTTCGAGAGTAACGAAGTAGTCATAAATGCTCAGACCTATGGGCTGAGTGTCATGTATGGCTCAGAGCGTCAAGTCCTGAGGTATAACGTACAAGTTATCGCATAGGATATGCTACTAGAAAAGAAGGCGACCTAATCAGTACGCGCGGAACTTCAAGTGAATACTTACAAGTTGAACTGATTCATCTCGCACTAGAAAGGCTAGCCGTACTGGGGCTAAAGCTGACTGAAAGGCTCAGTTGCTCTTCCAGAACTTGAATCTACAAGTCACTGCAGTCTACGCGTGAAATGCGGCACTGAACCTAAGTCTGAGATCCTCGAGTTATAAGCTGCAGGTGTTCCCAGGCTGTCAAAGATATATCGTCTTACCTGCGCTTCTGATCTTTGGAAGACTGAGCGAGCTGCTTCGCCCCATGCAGCGGGATGTCGGATAAAAAAACTGGAAGAATGCTACCGCATATGATGAGTGTCACTAGGGTTCCTCCAGCCCCATGTGTGTGTTTCGTCGTATCAGGCGACGGTGGGTCACCGCTGATGCCGGATGCTAAATGGCAAGACTTCTCTCCACGAACCGCAGCCGAACGATCTTCGGGGTGCCATTCTAAGCATCCAGTGGGCCACGGTTTTTGGTCAACGATCAGTATGCGGGGTTGGCACGAATCATATGGGAAGCAGGTTCCGGTTTGGGATCCGTATCATGATCTATCAGCAGTCAGCACAGACATTGCGACAATCATGGGTAAATCTTCACTTGTATAACGTCGGACACGTATCAGCAGACCCGAAGCTCGTCAGTGCACTTGGAGATCGGTTGGTTTTCAGTTTCAGATAGAACATATGTAAGAGAGATGCAAGGCATGGATGATTTTATACCGCCACCATGGTCCTGCAGATCAAATTCCAAATCTCGATCGATCGGTGTCAACTAATATTGTCTTGAATACGACAAGCTTCAAGCAATGGTCGGCAAATACAATTGCTAGCACTAATTTCGGGATATGCTAATACATCGTTATAAATTATGCTACAAATAGTTCGAATCGATCCATTCGGCAAGTGAAGATGATACTATATGTGAGAAACCCCCCTGTCTTCGTGAATCTGCCCAAAGTCAGCGGCATCACTCTCCAGGAGTTCTGTGCCCCAAGGCAGCGCTACTAGCCCGAGAGAGAAATCCGGCACTCCTGCATTGCAATCGTATGGAGCAGGCATGGCGATAGCAACAGCAACTTCCAACCTGGTAGATGAGGGAGGGGCAGTCATGTAAGAGAGTCCAGGAGGTTGTTGTCTCCGGAAAGGGAGGTGGAAATGTCTGGATTCAACGAAATTGCGCAAGCGAGGGCGGTGGGGAGCCAAAGCAGTGATAGGAGCAACGTTCCTCATAGCTTCCGATGAAGCCTTGGAGATCACCCGAGCTGAGATTGGCTGACGGCAGACGAAAATTTGAGATTCGTACTGCGAGGACGAGGACCACTCACCATACTGATTTCCGCCCAGGAGCAGGTCGTAACATCCTTCGTGGTCAGGCACAAGTCCCACAACTTCGGCTGCTTCCCTATGTTTCTCCTTCGCAGCTCCCCATTCCTGGCCCTTTCAATGAGGTCTCGAGCATCCACATCCCAATCTGGCGGGGACGCCGGTGGGGTGCCTGCCCACTGTCTGATCCTGCGAGCCAATATCCGCCTGCGCAGGCCCAACATGGCGATCATGCCCCCAACAAACAGGCCAATGGCAAGGAACGCCAGAATGAGCGCAGGGGTGCCATTCGCAGAGAAGAAGCCGCCAGAAGAGGAACCGCCGCCGCCACCACCGCCACTAGTTGCAGAGGCACTTGACGTGCCGCTGGTAGATGTAGACGAAGGAATAGAAGACGAGCTGGACGATTGTTGGCCGGAGCCCAGTGCCATGGTAATCCCGAGAATTCGAAAGGCGGGATGCTATGAAAGTCCTCCCAGTCCGTGTGAGCTACTGGTGACTATAGTGACTGGTGGCAGCTGCTTCCGGCCGTGATGTTCCCACGTATTAAGCCGAAGCCTTGCTTCTTTCAAGTAGACCTCGATGAAATGCTGCCTATACAGGTCGTGTAGCAGGCTTTTCGGATACAGGGGTGAGTGGAAGCTGTTGTTTCACGCCCACAAACATGACACGCGTATACTGGAGGAAAAAGAGACTGGTCACCAGGAGATCGCACGCGCGTATCGCGTGACGCCTTCGGCCGTAGAGTTCCCAATTTGGAAACCGTCCTGGAACAAGGTTGCAAAATTCAACACGCTTGTTTAAGACAGACTGGTTCTGCGCCGCCCTCTCAGTCCTGCGTGTCTCCGAGCTCGATTCTTTCAACTACACTCTTTATCTTTTTAATTATATATACGCTCTTTACCACTTGTTAACCATGTACATTCTCGTACCCGTGATTCTCGCCTCCGTTGCACGATCTTTAGCCCAGACTTACACCGCAACGTATCTGCCATCAAATGCTCCAGACCACACACAACAAGGACAAGCAGGAACGAACCAATGCGGGACGCAGTCAAGCCAAGATTCCCTCTGCCAAAACGCCTATCGTGAGCCGGTATCACTCCGTTTGTTCATCTAGCCTTGTTCAGCGCTCCTCTCGTTAGTGAACTCCGTCGACGACTTCTGCCTCTTCGCGCCTCCAGATTCCGGCCCTGATTCAACCATCGGCGAGACTGAGCGAATCGAAGTCTCTTGGTGTCTGAAGGACGGCTATGGAACAAGGCTGATTCCGGATGGCACCATCACCGGCGCGCACTTCGTGCAGACCCCCGACTACATCCAGGTATCGGGCGTGGGCGATCTGACGATGCTGAACATACCCTCAGGCGACAATGGTGGCGAACTTGATCCCCACGGCGCGGATGGTAATGGTAGGAGTAATTCGAGACCCATGCTGAGAATGTCACTACATGACTGTTATGACAGGGAATCCTATTGGAGGCCTTGTGTTTTCCAGCGTGTTTGGCGAGCTCCAACAGCTGCACGAATGGACTGTGCGTCGTTATCTTCCTTCTCGTTCCCGAAGACGCCTTAGCTAGCGCCTTTACTTGCGCAGAACTTCATGTCTGACACGCAGTTCTGCTTCCGTGCGTGCAAGCCTGGCCCCGATGCCACAGCGTATTGCCAGCACATCTACGACGTCATGGGGTGCCAGTGGAACATGCCCGCAAGCTACTCCTCCGGCGTGTTCGAGCGATGCATGGCGGATGACGCGGAGGTATGTCCCTCCCCCAACATACATCATTAAGAAGTGCGTCCTACCAAACGCACCTGTGCATCTGATTTTGCCTGCTTCCCTAGCCGATGGGCATCTATGGTACCTCAACCTTCAAACAAGGCCAGCCCAGCACCCCTCCTGCTCACCCGATACCGTCGTCCTCTCTTTGCACGACCTACTCAACAGTTGGAAACGGCCTCATGGTGCGCAGCGTTCCGACCTCGTCGGCGGATGCCCCACCTGTTACGACCTCATTCACTTCAAATCCAGCTTCTGCGACTCCTGTGCGTAACACTTGTCTCTATAGCGACGACGCTCGGTCTTGCGGGGGCGTAATGTCCCTGCTTTTCCGCTTCCCCATGTCTTATTCTCTTGTTCTCCTTTCATATCATTCGTGGAAACTTACCCTTCTCTCTAGCGAGCAACAGCGATTGGCACGCCGAATGGCATGCCCACTGCCGCGACGAGAAGCACCAACACGGGAAACCGCTCTCGCAGACCACCCACAGGGTGGGGAATGCTGGCAATGGGAAGCTCAATCCTCCTCGGTGCCGTTCTGGCGTTCTAGTGAATAGCACTCATGAGCCCCGCAGTAAGCATTTCGGAACGAATCAATCGCACTTTGGACTGGACTGGAATTGTGGCTTGGGCCGGACTGGCGCTGGACCCTCGCTGACTCGCTGAAACTCGACTTAACTGGACACTGGACTCTCACTAGAACTCGAACATCCTCTGGAACCATGAAGATCAATTAGAACTCAAAACCATCAAGACCTCGATATTTGGACTAGACAACAATCTTTTTCTGGACGCGTCCCCTCGCTGTGTACTCTAGATATGTCATCTATTCACAAACTATCTTCATTTGCCCTGTTGAACACACCCTCATACACCATCGCAGCATATTTGTGTCTCTGTAGCCTGTAGCTCCTCCACGTTTCTTCCCACACTCTGTCAACCATGCTGATTGCATGTATTCGCATTCATGTCAACCTGTATCCTATTGCGCGGCACTTCGCATAGAACTACATATTGTACATCTTATAATACATCATTCCCTGGACGTGGGTGGCTGAAAGACTGAGACGCAACTACAGTGCTCGATAACATCACTTGGAATGGCAAGGGATACGGCTATAGACTTGTCTGCGCTTCGTTTATTTATCACATTTCACTTCAGAGAGGCAGAACGTTCGGGATGGGACCGACAGGGACGATCCTGTGCGGATTGATCTGCAGATGCAAACAATACCAAGTCAGCACAAACGAAGCGAAGATGATCAATGGCAGATAACAACGGTGGTATGAGCCCAGTAGTAATGCTCCTTGATATGTTCGAAGTTGCACGTCTCGGAGAACGCGGGGTTGTTCCAGTACAGCTTGCGCATCCATCTGTCAAAGACGCACGATGATAAGCACCATCAACACGGGTGATGACAGTCAACAAGAGACTTCGGGATACACACAGGTGAATAGCAGGATACCCGTCGCGGATTGTGCGTATATTACACTTGAAGTGTCCGACGTACACCGGGTCGAAGCGGATCTGGCCAGCCTCGTGTCAGTATGTAGCGAATGGAGGCGGACGACACCCACGATAGTGACGAACAACCGGATGTCTGCCTCGGTGAGCTGGTTGCCGATGAGGTAGTCCTTGCCGGTGAGCATCTTCTCCAGCCTGTTGAGCGACGCGAACAGCGGCTTCACAGCCGCCTCGTACGCCTTTTGCGTCGTCGCAAACCCGGATTTGTACACGCCGTCTGCAGGGAGCACGAGCGACGCGATCAGCAACACACACAGAGGGGCGGGACAGAGTTCTTCGCACTATTGACGGTATCGTACACCCACTCGTTGACCTCGTCGATCTCCTTGCGGTGCGCCGCAGGGTAGAAGTCAAGCGCGGCCTTGTCCGTGGGGAGCAGGTGATTGAATGCGCTGTTGAACATCCGGATGATCTCCGAGCTCTCGTTGTTCACGATCGTTTGTGTCTTCTTGTCCCAGAGTACGGGCACGGTGAACCGCCCGTCGAAGTTGGGCTCCACATGCAGGTAGAGGTCCTTGATGTGCCGCGCGTTGTGCAGCGGGTCCACCGTCGCCCCGGGAAACTCGTCCGCGCTGGCGAATGGCCAGCCATCTGCGCCCATGTGTGGGGAAACGACGCTCAGGTCTGCGGGCGGATAACAGAGGACGTTTTCACACGAGGATGCCCGTTTACGAATGAGACTGGGTCGTACTCACCGATGAAGTCCTCGAGACCCTTCAACTTGCGTATGATCAACGTCCTTGTCGCCCACGCTAAAACATTCGTCTATTTCGTTGACTCGATGGGTCTATGTGATTGACTCACGGCATGCGTAAGACACATAGAGGTGGTAGCGGCCTGACACTTCGCTCGGTCATGAGATCTCCTCCCAGGGGATTGCATGCTCACTTTTCTCTGGCTCGAACTTGCCGCCCTTCTCTATGAAGCTGCGGAAGGTGGAGGCCTTGCGCTTGAACGAGCCGTCGTTATCTGTCTTCATCTTGCTGATGTCGCTCAGGTGAGAAATGTCTTTGGCGCTGGTAGTGCTCATGACGATTTGGGCGGCGTGGGGTAGGTTACGTGAAGTGAGACGCGCGGATGAGCGCGTGCAGGTGCTGAATGGTGCTCGCAAACCGCTGGTGATTGCACGCCAGTAAGAGGCTGAATTGCGCAGGAGGGAGAAGATCATGGTGGTCCATACCGTCTTTATTTTATAGGGTTGTGCGGAATTTTGTCTGTGAAAGCGGGTGCTGTTTCGGGCGCGATGATGGCGGCGGCGTTATGCTGTTCCTTTATGTGGAGATGACCACGACTGCTGGTAAGTCATCATTTTGCGCCGCTTTTTGATCCACTACCACCACCATCTGCTTTAGGCACCCTAGCTTAGTTGTCCTATGGTCCCTTGCAACATCCCCAATCCTAGCTCCACTGGCTCTCCATCAGCCACTAGTGACTCTCGAGTCACTGGGGTGCCCTCAACCGGCTCATCATCCTCGAGGGTGTCTGGTGGCACACCTTCAGGGTGGTCTGCCCCTTATTTTGTGCCTGATGCATGGGAATCTCTTACCCAAGCCCAAGTTGAGGCTATATGATGCTCTCATGAACCCTCCCTTGAGAATGAGAGAGCCCCTGTGTTCTCTCTGCCTCCCCCTGTAGCTGTGGTGGCCTCAGTGTCATCCCAGTCATTTGTGCCCTCCTCTGAACCAGGGGTGAGTACCCCCCAGTGGGCTATCGGCGATGATCAGCTTATCAATTTTTCACAGGAAGAGTCCATGCTTCGTGCCCCAGTCATACTGGAGGCCACAAGATATGTGACAACTTTTAAAGTGCAGGTCTTTCTCAGATCCTGCTTCTCACTGGATGAGACCCTCAACACCCTGATTTTGGCTGTCAGGGAATCATTGAATCACATCTTGTACATGCTCAACATTGACCATGAGGCCTACTATGGCATCATCTGCAAAGATATAAGGAAGTACCATGACACAGCCTATGGGCTCAAGTGGTGGGAAATGGTTCAGTCTGCTCTACAGATCACCACACAAGTGGTGCAACTGGTAGGAGTAGAACATCTCATAGATATGGATGAAATTGGTCATTTGACTACTCATGTCTGTAAACTCACCAATATTAAGGCAGAACTTGAGTCCACCATTGTTGAACAGAACAAGACCATCAGTGAGCTGTTGAGGGTTTTTATCTCAGTTCTCCTCAAACCCAAAGACCAGTGGTTTGAGAGGGCCCACATAGTTTTGGGCAATATCGCTGCCTTGACCATCAATAATGCCAGCAAGCTTATACAAGTGATCACCACCAACACCTCCACACTCTGGGCTTTTTCCCAGCATGTGGAGGGTCTTGCTGCTGTGGCCTCAGGTTTTGCCTTGGCCATGGTGATGCGACCTAGGGAGTCCTGTACTGTGGGGATGAACCTAAAGAGTAGGTCTGATGCATCCTGATGAGAAGTGAGAGCTAAAGTGGTGTGGTACCTGTGAAGGATACCAGAGGAAAAGGTAAGTGAGGGGACATGACAGAGAAACTACCTAGACCATGGTCAGGGGCCTAAAAGTCTAGTGTGTGCAGAAAAGTAAGGGGCCAATGAATCCTGCATGACAGGATCTTGTGCTGAGATGCAGACAGTCCCAGGAAGGTAGGAGTGTGGTCTTCTAATCCAATGGTAGTGGGCTGGTAGGATGCCAGCCAGGTGCAAAGAAGTCGAAGGAAGCTGATGGCAAACCGATGGTAAATCGAGGACCAAAGGATAAACCAAAAACTGATGTCATCGGGAGAGGGGATACTGCTGAGGGCTGCTGGCATAGGAATGGGATGTAGAGCTGGCATAGGTGATAACTGATAGACTGAACTGTACGCAACACGTGCCTATGGAGTATAACGAGAGCGGAGGCATGCCAAATGAGAAGGAGGAGGAGGGCTGGTTACTCAGACCGAAGTTACTCCAACTTCGAGAATGTAGGACGTAAAGGACGTAGGACTGCTGTGATATACGATATAATATGATGGCTGGCTGATGATAGTAGATATGATGGAGGGGAACCTTGTCAGACTGTTGAGAAACCTTAGAGCAGGAGAAGCCCAAATCTGAACTCTAGGGGACAAGTCTGTAGATTCTTTGAGACAAGATGGGAGCGTGTGTCTTTTCTGGCATCTGGTAGGTACAGGAGACTATATAAGGGGTCCGTGGTGTCAAAGTATCTTATGCAAAATAAAACTGAAGAAACTGAAAACAAACTGAAAATTGTAAAATCTAGAATCTGATCAGCGTACCATATGAGGAACTAAACTGAAGTAGGACATGAAACAGGAACTCTGAATGTGGTAGAAAGGTTACTGGTGAATGGCACAGAGTGAGGGATGCTTATCTAAAGATCATTATATGGAAGATGGGCTATCTAACCAGACCTTGAGCGGAACAGAGACCTAGGAGTGCTGAACCGTCAAGCCGATGCGTAGAGGGTCTAGGCAATACCAAGGGATCATATGAACGTCATGAACAAGAGGCCGAGACTTCGGACTGAGGGACCAAGAACCAGAACCGAGGACTGAAGACTGATAATTGAAGGACTGGAGATCGAGGACTGAAAACCGAAGACCGAAGGACTTTTGCTTAGTTTTCCTTGACCAATAAGAAGGACTTGGAGCGTAAGGGGATGCTAGGACGAGCTGAATGAGTGTATTGCAGAGTATGAGAGACTGCTTTGTGAGATAGAAGCTTCCAAGATGCACTGTAGAACTTCCGATATCTGAAGTCTGAATAATGATGTTTTGGTGCATTGACTGGGATTCTCAGGTGGCGTTATGATGTATGGACAGTGGGCCTTTGTCCTGATGATCTGTAGAGTAGTCCAGAGATGCATAGAAAACTGAAAATGGGTGCTTTTGGGGCGCAGAGGCATATTAGACCTATCAACGGCCTCCTTGTCTGCTAAACAGATGCCTAAGCAGGTGCATGTTCAATCATCATTTAAAGAAGGGTCCACATTTGCCTTTGTGAATAAGGGCAAGAAGTGTGCAGCGCCCCCCTCCCCTTTCAGGAGCAGGGCTGCCTCCCCTGTTATGAAGAAGGCAGCCACCACAGACATGATTGACCTTACCTTGGATAATAGCCTCAACTGGGACAACATTAGAAGAGCAGCTGAGATAGCTCAAATTGCCCTCAACATTTCCCTGTCCAACACACTCTGCCTTATGCAGGATCTCGTCACTCTCATCCAACAGTTATACTGACAGGGCGATGCTCGCACACGTGACCCTCATCCTCATCCTGGTCTTGAGCGTGGCCATGGGGCTGTCCTTTTGGCATCCTGTGGCCCTGGCCCAGCTTGATCCCTGCTGACCATTGGCACTTTCATGCCTGTTTGTCCCCCTCTTATGATACAACATACAACTCAACCGGTGATACGACCTAGGGGACCCTGGCACCTAGGGAGTGCTCTGTAACATGGCTAAGAAGTAGTGGGGTGAACTGTGGGGATGTGAGAAGGGGAGCCACAACCTGTATGATATTGGGAGACCTATATGTCTTGTTTTATATAAGCAAAGAAGTAAGGGGTCAAGGGTCCTGCATGACAGGATCTTGCTCCTATGTGCTAGATGATCTTTAAAATCTTGCGAGGTCCTCTGAAGTGTGCAAAGTCCTTCGAAGATCTGCAAAGTCCTTTGAAGTTTTGCTAAAGCACACTATCTGACTTCGTAAGCTGTGTAGAGTTAGAGAGCAATAGATCAATGAAATATGGGTTCAACTAGTTGGCAAAGGATACAAGACTGCTCCAAAGTCTTTAACTAAAGTTAGCTAAGGAGCATAATGCTTCGAAGTTTGTAGAGTGAGGTACGAGAGATTTGACTAGCGTGGGGGACCTATAAAAGAGGTCAGATGGTTCGTGGAGTCAATACTGGGAGTAGAGATGAGAGAACGAGGTTGCTGAATGTTCTGAAGTATCGGTTGGCTTCAGGGCGTAGGTTGGAGAGTTCGAGGGTATAGGAGATGTACTATAATCTGAATCGAAGGCTATAGAAGAATTATAGTGATATTGTGGGACATAGGAATGACACAACGTGAGCCTTTGGGTATAACTAAGGTGGAGGCCCACTGGATAGGTGCTATAGGTAGTGCTGAGAGGTGTGAAGTCATGTTGACTTTGTGGATTGTAGTGTGTAGTTCAAGAGGTGTAGGCATAGTTCATAGATATATAGTGAGTGTAGACGTAGTTTATAGACACTGAAGCTGAGCTAGGATGGAGACTTTAGGGGCTTAGGACCGTTCCTAAGGCTGCACTCGCAGCACTCTCTGAGATCGGAGCTACAGGGGAACTTGTATTCCAAAGGGAGAAGCATGCACTGAGGGGTCTCTCTGTATATGGTAAACTACCACTGACTAAATAGAAGAGAGTGAGGTGAACTATTCTTATGTAAAGTGATCCTTACAAGTCTGAAATGTGTACTAAAATGCATGGGCTCTGAAGTGAACATGAGGAGGATAGGAACTAAATAGGAACTGAAACAGGAAAACTATATATGGTAGAAAGGTGACCAAGTTCATCCATGAGGGCAGGATGACTATCTGAGAGCGGTGATACGACCTAGGGGACCCTGGTACCTAGGGAGAGCTCCGCAACGTGGCTGGGGGTAGTGTGATAACTGTGAGGGTGTGAGGGTAGGAGCTACAACCTGTATGATACCGGGAAACCTGTATGTCTTGTTTTTGTAAGTAGGGGAGTAAGGGGTCAAGGGTCCTGCACAACAGGATCTTGTTCCTAAGTGCTATACTATCCCTAAGGCCTTGCGAGGCCCTCCGAAGTATGCGAAGTTCTTCGAGGTTTTGCGAAGCCCTTCGAAGTTTTTTTTAGCTAAATCGCGCGAGCTGACTTCGTAGATGCTGCGAAGCCCTTCTGGTTAGAGTTAGCTAAAGGGCGTAAGGGTTTTGGAGTTTGTTAGAGCGAAGTGGGCGAGGTTTGGCTAGCGTAGGAGACCTGTAGAAGAGGTCGGAGAGTTCGAGGGCGTAGAGAGATGTACTATAGCCTGTAACTAAGGCTATGGGAGGGTCGTAGGGCTATTCGTAGGACGTAGGGATAACGCAACGTGAGCCTAAGGGTATAACTAAGGCGGAGGCCCACCGGATAGGTGCTATAAAAGGTGCTGAAGGGTGCGAAGTCACGGCGACTTCGTAGATCGTAGTGCGTAGTTTGGGAAGCGTAGACGTAGTTTGTAGATATATCGCGAGCGTAGACGTAGTTCAAAGGTACTGAAACGAAGCTGGGGTGGAGACTTAGGGACCTTAGGACCGTTCCTAAGGTTGTACTTGCGGCGCTTTCCTGAGATCGGAGCTACAGGGGAACTGGTATTCCAAAGAGAGAAGCGTGCACTGAGGGGTCTCCCTCTTACATAGTAAACTACCTCTGACTAAATAGGGGAGCGTGAGGTGAACTAATCTTGCGCGAAGTGATCCTTACGAGTCCGAAATGTGTACTAAAACGCATGGACTCCGAAGTGAACACGAGGAGGATAGGAACTAATTAGGAACTGAAACAGGGGAACTACGAACGGTAGAAAGGTGACCAACTTCATTCACGAGGGCGGGATGACTATCCGAGAGCAGCCATGCGCCGTGATCACCTATCTTAGTGGGCCAAGAGCGCACGAAGTTCTTAGCAGCGGGACTTGGCCTAATCGGGGTAGGAGGTGTCCTAACTGGGTGGAGGGCCATATGGATACGCCCTAGGATGACCTTATGGCGTAGGATCGAGACCCATGGGGGTGCACAAGGCTTCCTAAGTCCAACTTCCGGAACTTCGGACCGTTTCGGAGCCTATCGGAGGTAGCTGCAATCACAAGAGCTAGGAAAGACTTAGCTAAGACTTCTTAGCTAAGCCCGGGATGAGTGACGTAGTAGATAGGACCTAGATCCAATGGAACAGTATGGGAGGGCCGGCAGTGTCCGATAGTGGACTTAGCAGGAGTTAGGGACTTCGCGTCTAGCATTCGAAATCTCGTAGCACCTCGTGTGACTTTGCAAGACTTCGTAGGGTGTTAGGAGGGTTTAGGAAAGAGAGGGGGCGTTAGGAATATTATAGGAACCTATCCCTCCTGTCGTAGGGAGTAGGAGAGTCTTAGAGTGGTCGGTTGGGGGATCAGAAAGCTCCTAAAATCGCGATTCGAGGCCCAGGAGGCTACAGGACTCATCAGCGGCCATGCGCCGTGATCAACTATCTTAGTGGGCTAAGAGCGTATGAAGTTTCTAGCAGCAGGACTTGTCCTAATTGAGGTAGGAGCTGTCTTAAATAGGTAGGAGATTATATGGATACACCGTAGAAGGACCTTATAGCAAGGGATTGAGATCCAGGGGGTGCACAAGGCTTCCTAAGTCTAGTCTTCAGAACTTCGGACCATTTCAGAGACTATCAGAGGTGCCTGCAGTCACAAAAGATTGGAGAGACTTAACTAAGCCTTCTTAGCTAAACCCGGGATGAATGACGTAGTAGCTGGGGCCTGGACCCAATAGAACAAGATAGGAGGGCCAGCAGTGTCCGGTAGTGGACTTAGCAAGAGTTAGGGACTTTATGGCTAGTGTTTGAAGCTTTATAGCACCTCATGTGACTTCACAGGACTTTGTAGGGTGTTAAAAGGGTTTAGAAGGCAAAGGAGGTGTTAGGAGCATCATAGGAACCTATTCCACCTGTCTTAGGCTGTAGAAGAGTCATAGGATGGTCTGTGAGGGGATTAGAAAGCTCCTAAAATCACAATTTGGAGCTCAGGAGACTACAGGACTCATCATCGGCCTTTCTATCCAGGAAGAACAATGAGATTTTCGATGATGAAAGGTTTGCCTGATATTCCGAAAGCCCTGTTGTAGAGAAGTGGTCCCTCATGCTCTAGAATGCATGCCAGCAGTATCCCCTAGCATCCTCTTGATGTTCTATGAGTGTGGACCTTTGGTTGAGAGCAATTGAGCAAAAACACTTCAGTTTTCGGTCTTCGATTCTGGTTCTTGGTCCCTCAGTCCGGAGTTCCAGTGATAAGACTGGGGAGTTTGAAGCCTTTAATAGTTTGTATCCAGGAGGAGTTCGAAGCCTTTAGTGGTTTGTACTCACATCCATCTAACAAGTGTTAGGTTTGACTGACACTATAGCTTAATGGTCTAAAGCATCGGAAGGCCAGTTGAAATGATGCAGGTTCAAATCCTGCTAGTGTCACTCTTTTCTTGGTTCAGCCATTGTCTGTGCTCATCAATGTGTCAGACCTACTCTCTAGGTTCATCCCTCCTTCAAGACTCCCTAGGTTGTATCAACATATCAGGAGTAATGTAGTATGAGCAGCATCCTGACTATTTGCATACTATGAACTATGGAGTGGCTTGTAGAGGAAGTGACTACTGTACTGATGTCACTAGAAAGGCTGAGGCAAAAGAATGTACATAAAATAGACTAAGACAAGACCTACAGCTGTAGCATTATTGAGTGTATTGAGTAGCACATCGAAGCAGATTGAGCAATACTGGAGTGGCAAGGCTGGTGATGAGTCCTATGGCCTTCTGGGCTTCAAACTGCAATTTTAGAAGCTTTCTAATCCTCTCACAGATCATCCTATGACTCTTTTATAACCTATCACATCTGGGATAGGCTCCTAAGATGTTCCTAATGCATCCTTTGCATCCTAAACCCTTTTAACACCCTATGAAGTCCTACAAAGTTGCATAAAGTACCACAAAGCTTCTAACTCAAGCTACAAATCTCTAACTCCTACTAAACCCATTATTGGACACTGTCGACCCTTCTATATTGTCCTATTTGATCTAAGTCTCATCTTCTACATCATCCATCTTGGGCCTAACTAGGAAAGCTTAGCTAAGTCTTTCCAATCTCTTGTGGCTGTAGGCATCTCTGATAGTCTTCAAAATGGTTTGAAGTGCCAAAGTCTGAACTTAGAAAGCCTTGTGCACCCTCTGAGTCTCAATCCTATGTCATAAGGTCCTTCTACAACACACCCATATGATCCTCTATCTGATACAAGCTGGTATTGATGACCATGAAGTCTTGAACGTGAGGGCCTGACTACAAGAGATAGTAGCGAGGACTTAAGGACACTGCGTATGTCCTCCTAGGCGAAGTCAATAAGAGTCGAGTGAGTACTCAGGTACGAAGTGAGAGGTCACAAGATACGAGTATAAGATTGCTAGTGGTAACTAGCTACTTGGTAACCAGATTGAACTTAAGGTCTGATCTACAAAGTACAGGGCCTTATATACGTATTCTACTCTGCGCACGGACCATGGCATGTGATCTAAGAAGCAGCACGAGTAAGTGTAATTAAGGCAATATGAGTCATCGAGTCATATTAGCAATCAGTAAACGTAAGACAATGATGAGTCCTGTAGCCTTCTGGGCCCCAAATCGCGATTTTAGGAGCTTTCTAATCCCCTAACAGACCATCCTATGACTCTTCTACAGCCTACGACAGGTGGGATAGGTTCCTATAATGTTCCTAACACCTCCTTTATTTTCTAAACCCTTCTAACACCCTACGAAGTCCTGCGAAGTTGCATGAGATGCTACAAGGTTTCAAACGCTAGCCACAAAGTCCCTAACTCTTGCTAAGTCCACTACCGAACACTGCTGGCCCTCCTATCTTGTCCTATTGGGTCCAGGCCCCAGCTACTACATCATTCATCCTGGGTTTAGCTAAGAAGTCTTAGCTAAGTCTCTCCTAGCATTTGTGATTACAGCCACCCCCGATAGGCTCTGAAATGGTCCAAAGTTCTAAGGCTGGACTTAGGAAGCCTTACACACCCCCTGGGTCTCGATTCTATGCCATAAGGTCCTTCTATGGTGCATTCATATGATCCCCTATCCAATTAGAACACCTCCTACCCTGATTAGGCCAAGTTCCGCTGCTAGAAACTTCATATGCTCTTAGCCCACTAAAACAGTTGATCACAGTGCATGACTGCTCTTGGATAGTCATCCCGCTAATACGACCTAGGGGACCCTGGTACCTAGGGAGTGCTCCGCAACATGGCTGTGGGGTAGTGTGATAACTGTGAGGATGTGAGGGTAGGAGCTACAACCTGTATGATACCGGGAAACCTGTATATCTTGTTTTTTGTAAGTGGGGGAGTAAGGGGTCAAGGGTCCTGCACAACAGGATCTTGTTTCTAAGTGCTATACGATCCCTAAGGCCTTGCGAGGCCCTCCGAAGTACGCGAAGTCCTTCAAGATTCTGCGAAGTCCTTTGAAGTTTTTAGCTAAATCGCACGAGCTGACTTCGTAGGCTGTATAGAGTTAGGGAGCAATAAACCAATGGACTATAATTTCTACTAAGCGGCAGAGGGTACGAGACTGCTGCGAAGTCCTTTTAGCTAGAGTTAGCTAAAGGGCGTAAGGCTTAGAGGTTTGTTAGAGTGAGGTGGGCGAGGTTTGGCTAGCGTAGGAGACTTGTAGGAGAGGTCAGATGGTTTGGAGAGCTAATACTTGGAATAGGAATGGGAGAACAAGGTTGCTGGAAGCTCTGAAGTGTCTGATGACTTCGAGGTGTAGGTCGGAGAGTTCGAGGGCGTAGAGGGAGGTGCTATAGCCTGAAATGAAGGCTATGGGAGAGTCATAGGGTTATTCGTAGGACGTAGAAATGACGCAACGTGAGCCTAAAGGTATAACTAAGGTGGAGGCCCACCAGATAGATGCTATAAGAGGTGCTGAAGGGCGCGAAGTCACGGCGACTTCGTAGATCGTAGTGCGTAGCTCGGGAAGCGTAGATGTGGTTTATAGATATATCGCGAGCGTAGACGTAGTTCAAAGGTACTGAAACGGAGCTGGGGTGGAGACTTAGGGGCCTTAGGACCGTTCCTAAGGTTGTACTCACGACACTTTTCTGAGATCAGAGGTACAGGGGAACTTGTATTCCAAAGAGAGAAGCGTGCACTGAGGGGTCTCTCTCGTACATAGTAAACTACCTCTGACTAAATAGGGGAGCGTGAGGTGAGCTATTCTTGCGCGAAGTGATCCTTACGAGTCTGAAATGTGTACTAAAGCGCATGGACTCCGAAGTGAACACGAGGAGGATAGGAACTAAATAGGAACTGAAACAGGGGAACTACGTATGGTGGAAAGGTGACCAAGTTCATTCACGAGGGCAGGATGACTATCCAAGAGCAGCCATGTGCCGTGATCACCTATCTTAGTGGGCTAAGAGCGCACGAAGTTCTTAGCAGCGGGACTTGGCCTAATCGGGGTAGGAGGTGCCCTAACTGGGTGGAGGGCCATATGGGTACGCCCTAGGATGACCTTATGGCATAGGATCGAGATCCATGGGGGTGCACAAGGCTTCCTAAGTCCAACTTCCAGAACTTCGAACCGTTTTGGAGCCTATCGGAGGTAGCTGCAATCACAAGAGCTAGGAGAGACTTAGCTAAGACTTCTTAGCTAAGTTCAGGATGAGTGACGTAGTAGATAGGACCTAGATCCAATGGAACAGTATGGGAGGGCCGGCAGTGTCCGATAGTGGACTTAGCAGGAGTTAGGGACTTCGCGTCTAGCATTCGAAACCTCGTAGCACCTCGTGTGACTTCGCAAGACTTCGTAGGGTGTTAGGAGGGTTTAGGAAGGAGAGGGGGCGTTAGGAATATTATAGGAACCTATTCCTCCTGTCGTAGGCTGTAGGAGAGTCTTAGAGTGGTCGGTTGGGGGATTAGAAAGCTCCTAAAATCGCGATTCGGGGCCCAGGAGGCTACGAGACTCATCACCGCCCTCATGGATGGACTTGGTCACCTTTCTACCGTACGTAGTTCCCCTGTTTCAGTTCCTATTTAGTTCCTACCCTCCTTATGTGCACTTCAGAGCCTATACGCTTTAGTACACATTTCAGACTTGTAAGGATCACTTCACACAAGAATAGTTCACCTCACGCTCCCCTATTTAGTCAGAGGTAGTTTACTATGTACCAGAGAGACCCCTCAGTGCACACTTTTCTCTTTGGAATACAAGTTCCCCTGTAGTTCCGATCTCAGAGAAGTGCCACGAGTACAACTTTAGGAACGGTCCTAAGCCCCTAAGTCTCCACCCCAGCTCTGTTTCAGTATCTTTAAACTACATCTACGCTCACAATATATCTACGAACCACGTCTACGCTTCTTGCACCACGCACTACAATTCACAAAGTCGCCATGACTTTGCACTCTTCAGTGCATCTCATAGCACCTATCCGGTGGGCCTCCATCTTAGTTATACCCTTAGGCTCACGTTGTGTTATCCCTACATCCTATGAATAGCCCTACAACTCTACTGTAGCCTTCATTTCAGGTTATAGTACATCTCCCTATACCTTCAAACTCCCCGATCTACGCCTCGAAGTCATCAGACACTTCAGAGCTTCCAGCAACCTCGTTCTCCCATTCCTATTCCAAGTATTAGCTCTCCGAACCATCCAACCTCTTCTACAGGTCTCCTACGCTAGCCAAATCTCGCCCACCTTGTTCTAACAAACCTCTAAACCTTATGCCCTTTAGCTAACTCTAGTTAAAGACTTCGCAGCAGTCTCATACCCTCTGCCACTTAGTTGAAACTATATTCTATTGGCTTATTGCTCCCTAATCCCATACAGCCTATGAAGTCAGCTCGTGCACTTTAGCTAAAACTTCAAAGGACTTCGCAGAACTTCAAAGGACTTCGCGCACTTCAAAGGGCCTCACAAGGCCTTAGAGATTGTATAGCACTTAGGAACAAGATCCTGTCGTGCAGGACCCTTGACCCCTTACTCCCTCACTTACAAAAACAAGACATACAGGTTTCCCGATATCATATAGGTTGTAGCTCCTCCCCTCACTTCCCCACAGTACACACACTACCTCCTAGCCACATTGCGGAGCACTCCCTAGGTACCAGGGTCCCCTAGGTCATATCACTGCATGGGTGCCAATTGCTGTTGTCATCCTTCTGCCAGAGGACAGCTCTCGTGGTGAACTTTGAAGCATCTGTTTTCAATGTGAACAGTTTCTCTGGGTCAGGCATCTGTGAAACCAGTTGTTACAGGAAAGCTTTCTTTAAAGCCTCGAAAGCTTCCTGCTGTTCATCGTCCCAGTGCCATTTGACGTTTTTGCATGTAAGCGAGACCAGAGGTTGAGCCAGATGCAAGAACCAATGAATGAACCAGTGGTAAAAATTCCCAAATCCGATGAACAATCTGACTTCTCTGAGGTTTTTGGGTACCGGCCAGTTTTTGATTCCAGCTATCTTGATGGGGTCCATGGTGAGCTGTCTGGGTTTGATAATCATGCCCAGGAATTTGACTTCTTGCACATTGAATTTGCACTTTTCCGGTTTGAGATAAAGGTTGTTATCTCGAAGCTGCTCGATAACCTGTTGTGTTTGCTTCTTATGCTCCTCCGGATCTGTGGAGTAAATAAGGATGTCGTCCATATAGATCGCTAACCATCTTTCCTTGAGCATATTCACAAAGACTGTGTTCATCATCCGTTGGAACATTGCCGGTGAGTTGCACATCCCGAAAAACATTACCAGGGGTTCATAAAATGAGGAGGGTCCTTCTCCCGCTGCTGGAACGCTGAAAGCTGCCTTCCATTTGTCACCTTCCTTAATGCGAAGGTTGTTGTATCCTTGATGAAGGTCCATTTTAGTGAAGATCGTGGTGTTGTTGAGGCATTTCAGAAGCTCCATAACAAGGAAAAGAGGGTATTTGTCCTTAATGGTACCCTCGTTGAGTTCTCTATAGTCCTGGCATGGTCAGTATCCGCTGTCCTTCTTATCCATGAAGAAGAATGGACTAGCGAGTGACGATTTGGATGGTCAGATGTACCCTTTTTCCACATTTTCCTCAAGGAACTTGTCCAGCTCAGCTCGCTGATCATGGTTAAGGGAGTACATCATCTGTTTGAAGTCTTTAAAATCTGGCTTGAGATTGATCTCGTGATTGAAGTCTGAATGCTGAGGAAGTTGCACTGCTTTGGTCTTATTGAACACTGGGAGGAGGTCATGAAGGTATTCAGGGACAAGTTTTATAACTGGTTTTTCCTCTTGCTTGGTGTGTTCCTTGATTGCGAGTTCTGTAGACGTAGTGAGTCGACCGATGTCATGTTTGACCTGTCAGATAAAACTATTGTCAAGACGACGATAGGCTCTGTCAAGAGGGTACTTTGTTTCCTCAAGAGGTGCATCTCGATATGCTGGGTGCGAGTCTCGTCCATATGTTGTGATCTGATCGTCTCCCTCAATGAATGCTATGACTAGTTCATCATCATCAATCATTTCCATCGCCTGATCCAGGGTGATACCGTTAAGTGATTGTTCTATCAAAGGTGCAGCTGGTGAGTCACATCATGCTGTCTGCTTAGGCATGTCCGTCGTTGGTAAGACAGGAGATATGGTGTCGATCACCTCGAAGTCTCCCTCATCTTCTACCTTTTTGATTATGGGCTGCCATTGTTGTTGTAGGCATTTTTCTCGTTCAGCGAGAAATGCTGCTACCTGTGGATATGGGGGTGCTGACCAGTCTATCTCGTAATCTAGCACAGGATCGAGGGCTTCTTCCTTTTTCCATTTGGCTAGTTTCTTCAGCTCCAGTCACACGATCTGTTGCGTGATGATCCCCTTTTTCCACTTTTGAGATTCTTCCAGGGTCATGCAGTGCTTTAGTTCCACCTGACCCCTCTTCCAGTCGATACTGGGGTTTTCAAGTTTGAGCCAGGTATGTCCGAAGATGATGTCTTCATTCCCTATACTGGCTATGTATGCTTTGACAAATTGGGGCTTGTTCCTGATTTTGTATGGAAGCAAGGCTCACCTGGTTATGAGTGCTTGCTTGTTGGCAGTGCCGTCCACGTTGAACACTGGTATGGGGCGCAGCAGCGCCTCTGTCCGTAACTTATGTTCCTTAACAAATTGTGGATGCATAAATATTCCTGATGCGCCACTGTCGATAAAGGCGTGTGCTCTGACGTCTTTTTGTCCCACAGTAATTGGAATGTGATGGGCTCTGTCATTCTGGACTACAAGTACAACACGAAACAGTGAAATAGATATGGGCAGTGGTTGCGTCGACTCACCCTGCCTCTTTAAAAATCCTCTGTTCCTAACTCCTCAAACATCACCCTCTTCTCATTTGATGAGAGCGTTGATGAGTCCTGTAGCCTCCTGGGCCTCGAATCGCGATTTTAGGAGCTTTCTGATCCCCCAACCGACCACTCTAAGACTCTCCTACTCCCTACGACAGGAGGGATAGGTTCCTATAATATTCCTAACGCCCCCTCTCTTTCCTAAACCCTCCTAACACCCTACGAAGTCTTGCGAAGTCACACGAGGTGCTACGAGATTTCGAATGCTAGACGCGAAGTCCCTAACTCCTGCTAAGTCCACTATCGGACACTGCCGGCCCTCCCATACTGTTCCATTGGATCTAGGTCCTATCTACTACGTCACTCATCCCGGGCTTAGCTAAGAAGTCTTAGCTAAGTCTTTCCTAGCTCTTGTGATTGCAGCTACCTCCGATAGGCTCCGAAACGGTCCGAAGTTCCGGAAGTTGGACTTAGGAAGCCTTGTGCACCCCCATGGGTCTCGATCCTACGCCATAAGGTCATCCTAGGGCGTATCCATATGGCCCTCCACCCAGTTAGGACACCTCCTACCCCGATTAGGCCAAGTCCCGCTGCTAAGAACTTCGTGCGCTCTTGGCCCACTAAGATAGGTGATCACGGCGCATGGCTGCTCTCGGATAGTCATCCCGCCCTCGTGAATGAAGTTGGTCACCTTTCTACCGTTCGTAGTTCCCCTGTTTCAGTTCCTAATTAGTTCCTATCCTCCTCGTGTTCACTTCGGAGTCCATGCGTTTTAGTACACATTTCGGACTCGTAAGGATCACTTCGCGCAAGATTAGTTCACCTCACGCTCCCCTATTTAGTCAGAGGTAGTTTACTATGTAAGAGGGAGACCCCTCAGTGCACGCTTCTCTCTTTGGAATACCAGTTCCCCTGTAGCTCCGATCTCAGGAAAGCGCCGCAAGTACAACCTTAGGAACGGTCCTAAGGTCCCTAAGTCTCCACCCCAGCTTCGTTTCAGTACCTTTGAACTACGTCTACGCTCGCGATATATCTACAAACTACGTCTACGCTTCCCAAACTACGCACTACGATCTACGAAGTCGCCGTGACTTCGCACCCTTCAGCACCTTTTATAGCACCTATCCGGTGGGCCTCCGCCTTAGTTATACCCTTAGGCTCACGTTGCGTTATCCCTACGTCCTACGAATAGCCCTACGACCCTCCCATAGCCTTAGTTACAGGCTATAGTACATCTCTCTACGCCCTCGAACTCTCCGACCTCTTCTACAGGTCTCCTACGCTAGCCAAACCTCGCCCACTTCGCTCTAACAAACTCCAAAACCCTTACGCCCTTTAGCTAACTCTAACCAGAAGGGCTTCGCAGCATCTACGAAGTCAGCTCGCGCGATTTAGCTAAAAAAAACTTCGAAGGGCTTCGCAAAACCTCGAAGAACTTCGCATACTTCGGAGGGCCTCGCAAGGCCTTAGGGATAGTATAGCACTTAGGAACAAGATCCTGTTGTGCAGGACCCTTGACCCCTTACTCCCCTACTTACAAAAACAAGACATACAGGTTTCCCGGTATCATACAGGTTGTAGCTCCTACCCTCACACCCTCACAGTTATCACACCACCCCCAGCCACGTTGCGGAGCTCTCCCTAGGTACCAGGGTCCCCTAGGTCGTATCAGCGTCTTGATGTACAAGTGGAAATCCATGAGAGGTCATGCCTCAGGTTCCTTTGAGGCACTTCTTTGGTCCAATTTGGCCATCTTCTTTTGACACTTGCACACCGAGTGTCCCCCTTTGTGGCAATAGAAACACAGACAATTGTCCATGTGGTATTTCCTTTCCTTCTCATTCAGGCTGCATCTGTCCTCCCATTTCTTGATGAATGGCGTGGGACATGGAGTAGTGAGTGCGTCCACTTCCATGGGTTCACCATAGTCGACGTTGGCAGTGGTGGAGAGGGTTTGGTCGATCCCTCTGTAGATGGCGTCGAGATAAAGGACATTGGCATACTATTTTTCCATGGAGTTGGGTCGCTCTGTGTTAGTGCGGCCTGCAAGTGTTGTGTAGATCTGGCAGTCCAGACCTTGGATGAAGATTGCCTGCAACATGGGGTAATTATTCTCAGTGCGTTGGCCATTGAGGCCCATGAAGGCATTCTTTAACTTGGCCTTCTCTGCCAGGAGTTGGAACCTTTCCACGTACATCTTTGTACTGACCCTGGTCTTCTTATTTAGTTGCTTGGCCAGCAACTCCATTAGCACTTGGTGAGCTCTCTGAACTCTTTCGTGCTCAGGGAATGCGAGTTACAAGCTCGCTTTGAATACGTCCCAACTAGCGTAGGGAGCATGCCCTCCTGCGGCCCGTTCATAAAACATATCACGCCAGATACGTGCATCCTGCCCTCCTTTCATAAGAGCGACTGTGTAAGCGATCTTTGCATCATCGCTTAACCTCTGATTGTTGGTGGCAATTAGATAATGCTCCATCCACTGGAGGAAACACTTCAGATCCTCTCCTTGCCCGGTGAATGGATCCTGTTACCGGAGGGTTCACCCTGGTAATGCTGCAGAAGCTTAGAGCGGTGTGCAGCGAGGGATCAAGGAGGAGCAGCAGTGACGACGAGTCACGATCCTCAGTAGTCTTCAACTACAAGCCCTATATAGTCGCGATAGTCTTTACGGGCTTCTTGGAGTGCGAGAAGATGTGTAAAGAAAAGCGTGTATTGGTACTAATGTGTAGTACACTTCGGAATAGATGAACAAAGAGAATATGACTAAGGAAACCTCCAGCAGAGGGTCCCTCCTTTATACTGTCACTGTCGACCCCCAGGTATACTAAGCAGTCCCCCAGAGACAGCATAAGGCAAGAGAAGTCAGCGGTCCGAAAGTACATAACTACCATGGCATAAGCGGGGACGGTCAGCCCGTCAGTCAATCTGGGTAAGTAATGCATGGAAGGGATGTCGCGCGTCCATGGTGTGACAAACAAAGGAAAAAGAAAAAATGAACAAGTCTCTAGTCCTATCCGTCGGTAACAGATCCGGTGCAGGAATGTCGAGCTTAAGGGGTCGACTCCTCTGTTGCTGTTGCGTCAAAAGGTGCGCTATGAGCACCTCAAGCTCCACCCTGGTCATTGTTGTGATAGTAGCCATCGTGGTAGGGGTAGTAGGTGTTACGGGTGTGGTCAGAAGTGATGAGATGGTGGGAGTGATTGGTGTGGTTATCAATGGTGTCGAAGGTATCAATGTGAGAAAGAAACCAGCTGGGTCTCTTCCGTCTGGCGGAGGGTTATGTCTGAAATAGGAGGCTAACTTCTCCTGTACTCGTTGAGCTGAAATTGTCCCTGCCAAAAGTCCAACAAAGACAATTGTACAGAAGCGGCGCGTTATTTACTTGAGTTGGCAATCCCCAAGTGGTGGGGTCAACTGTCTTGATGGTAGATGTGGTGTCTAATGGTTAGTCCTACTAGATAAGACTAGGGGCAACTTAGCGTAAGTTCGATCTTTTGATACAAGCTGATATTGATGACCATGAAGCCTTGAACTTGAGGGCCTGACTACAAGAGATAGTAGTGAGGACTTAAGGACACTGCGTATGTCCTCCCGGACAAAGTCGATAAGAGTCGAGCGAGTACTCAGGTACGAAGTGAGAGGTCGCAAGATATGAGTATAAGATTGCTAGTGGTAACTAGCTACTTGGTAATCAGATCGAACTTAAGGTTCGACCTACAAAGTACAGGGCCTTATATACATATTCTACTCTGCACACGGACCATAGCATGTGATCTAAGAAGCAGCACGAGTAAGCATAAATAAGGCGATATGAGTCATCAGACCATATTAGCAATTGGTAAATGTAAGATGAAATGTGTGAGTGGGGCCCAATATGAGTCAGTGTCTATGAGTAACCGGTGATACAACCTAGGGGACCCTGGTACCTAGGGAGTGCTCCGCAACGTGGCTGTGGGGTAGTGTGATAACTGTGGGGATGTGAGGTAGGAGCTACAACCTGTATGATACCAGGAAACCTGTGTGTCTTGTTTTTTTGTAAGTGGGGGAGTAAGGGGTCAAGGGTCCTGCACAACAGGATCTTGTTCCTAAGTGCTAGACAATCTCTAAGGCCTTGCGAGGCTCTCCGAAGTACGCGAAGTCCTTCGAGATTCTGCGAAGTCCTTCGAAGTTTTAGCTAAATCGCATGAGCTGACTTCGTGGGCTGTATAGAGTTAGGGAGCAATAAGCCAATGGACTATAGTTTCTACTAAGCGGCAGAGGGTACGAGACTGCTGCGAAGTCCTTTTAGCTAGAGTTAGCTAAAGGGCGTAAGACTTAGAGGTTTGTTAGAGCGAGGTTTGGCTAGTGTAGGGGACCTGTAGGAGAGGTCGGAGAGTTCGAGGACATAGAGAGATGTACTATAGCCTGTAATGAAGGCTATGGGGGAGTCGTAGGGTTATTCGTAGGACGTAGGAATGACGCAACGTGAGCCTAAGGGTATAACTAAGGCGGAGGCCCACCGGATAGGTGCTATAAGAGGTGCTGAAGGGCGCGAAGTCACGGCGACTTCGTAGATCGTAGTGTGTAGTTCGGGAAGCGTAGATGTGGTTCGTAGATATATCGCGAGCGTAGACGTAGTTCAAAGGTACTGAAACGGAGCTGGGGTGGAGACTTTAGGGGCCTTAGGATCGTTCCTAAGGTTGTACTCGCGACACTTTTCTGAGATCGGAGGTACAGAGGAACTTGTATTCCAAAGAGAGAAGCGTGCACTGAGGGGTCTCTCTCGTACATAGTAAACTACCTCTGACTAAATAGGGGAGTGTGAGGTGAACTATTCTTGCGCGAAGTGATCCTTACGAGTCTGAAATGTGTACTAAAGTGCATGGGCTCTGAAGTGAACACGAGGAGGATAGGAACTAAATAGGAACTGAAACAGGGGAACTACGTACGGTAGAAAGGTGACCAAGTTCATTCACGAGGGCAGGATGACTATCCAAGAGCAGCCATGTGCCGTGATCAACTATCTTAGTGGGCTAAGAGCGTTGATACGACCTAGGGGACCCTGGTACCTAGGGAGTGCTCCGCAACGTGGCTGGGGGTAGTGTGATAACTGTGAGGGTGTGAGGGTAGGAGCTACAACCTGTACGATACCGGGAAACCTGTATGTCTTGTTTTTTGTAAGTAGGGGAGTAAGGGGTCAAGGGTCCTGCACAACAGGATCTTGTTCCTAAGTGCTATACTATCCCTAAGGCCTTGCGAGGCCCTCCGAAGTATGCGAAGTTCTTCGAAGTTTTGCGAAGTCCTTCGAAGTTTTAGCTAAATCACGTGAGCTGACTTCGTAGATGCTGCGAAGTCCTTTTAGCTAGAGTTAGCTAAAGGGCGTAAGGTTTAGAGGTTTGTTAGAGCGAGGTGGGCGAGGTTTGGCTAGCGTAGGAGACCTGTAGGAGAGGTCAGAGAGTTCGAGGGCGTAGGGAGATGTACTATAGCCTGTAACTAAGGCTATGGGAGAGTCGTAGGGCTATTCGTAGGACGTAGGGATGACGCAACGTGAGCCTAAGGGTATAACTAAGGCGGAGGCCCACCAGATAGGTGCTATAAGAGGTGCTGAAGGGTGCGAAGTCACAGCGACTTTCGTAGATCGTAGTGCGTAGTTCGGGAAGCGTAGACGTGGTTCGTAGATATATCGCAAGCGTAGACGTAGTTCAAAGGTACTGAAACGAAGCTGGGGTGGAGAATTAGGGACCTTAGGACCGTTCCTAAGGTTGTACTCGCGGCGCTTTCCTGAGGTCGGAGCTACAGGGAAACTGGTATTCCACAGAGAGAAGCGTGCACTGAGGGGTCTCTGTCGTACATAGTAAACTACCTCTGACTAAATAGGGGAACGTGAGATGAACTAATCTTGCGCGAAGCGATCCTTACGAGTCCGAAATGTGTACTAAAGCGCATGGACTCCGAAGTGAACACGAGGAGGATAGGAACTAATTAGGAACTGAAACAGGGGAACTACGTACGGTAGAAAGGTGACCAAGTTCATTCACGAGGGCGGGATGACTATTCGAGAGCAGCCATGCGCCGTGATCACCTATCTTAGTGGGCTAAGAGCGCACGAAGTCCTTAGCAGCGGGACTTGGCCTAATCGGGGCAGGAGGTGTCCTAAATGGGTGGAGGGTCATATGGGTACACCCTAGGATGACCTTATGGCATAGGATCGAGACCCATGGGGGTGCACAAGGCTTCCTAAGTCCAACTTCCGGAACTTTGAACCGTTTCGGAGCCTATCAGAGGTAGCTGCAATCACAAGAGCTAGGAGAGACTTAGCTAAGACTTCTTAGCTAAGCCCGGGATGAGTGACGTAGTAGATAGGATCTAGATCCAATGGAACAGTATGGGAGGGCTGGTAGTGTCCGATAGTGGACTTAGCAGGAGTTAGGGACTTCGCGTCTAGCATTCGAAATCTCGTAGCACCTCGTGTGACTTCGCAAGACTTCGTAGGGTGTTAGGAGGGTTTAGGAAGGAGAGGGGGCGTTAGGAATATTATAGGAACCTATCCCTCCTGTCGTAGGCTGTAGGAGAGTCTTAGAGTGGTCGGTTGGGGGATTAGAAAGCTCCTAAAATCGCGATTTGGGGCCCAGGAGGCTACAGGACTTATCAGCGTACAAAGTTCTTAGCAGCGGGACTTGGCCTAATCGAGGTAGGAGGTGTCCTAACTGGGTGGAGGACCATATGGATACGCCCTAGGATGACCTTATGGCATAGGATTGAGACCCATGGGGTGCGCAAGGCTTCCTAAGTCCAGCTTTTAGAACTTCGGACCGTTTCAGAGCCTATCGGAGGTAGCTGCAATCACAAGAGCTAGAAGAGACTTAGCTAAGACTTCTTAGCTAAGCCCGGGATGAGTGACATAGTAGATAGGACCTAGATCCAATAGAACAGTATGGGAGGGCCGGCAGTGTCTGATAGTGGACTTAGCAGGAGTTAGGGACTTCGCAGCTAGCATTCGAAACCTCGTAGCACCTTGTGTGACTTCGCAGGACTCCGTAGGGTGTTAGAAGGGTTTAGGAAGGAAAGGAGGCGTTAGGAATATTATAGGAACCTATCCCACCTGTTGTAGGCTGTAGAAGAGTCTTAGAATGGTCGGTTGGGTGATTAAAAAGCTTCTAAAATTGCGATTTGGGGCCCAGGAGACTACGGGACTCATCACCGGGGCCCGTACTGTAAGCAGCTATGAGTCAAGAAGCTGCGCAAGAAAGCTGGGCCTACCCGAGGCCCGTTCTAGAAGTGAAAGGTCACGGGACCGATCCAAGGTCTGACTGATAAGATACGAGAGAAAAGAAATTGTATCACTATCCATTTAGAATGCCTCCTATCCTGATTTGGTCAAGTCCCACTGGTAGAAACTTCATACACCTTTAGCACACCATGATAGCTGATCACTGTGCATGCCTGCTCTCTGATAATCATCCTGCTCTTATGTTTGATCTTGGAGACATTTCTACCATATATAGTTTCTCTGTTTCAGTACCTAATTAGTTCCTATCTCCTCATGATCACTTCAGAGTCCATGCACATTTAGTACACATTTCAAACTTGTAGAGACCACTTCATATAAGATATTTCACCTCACCTTCTCCTATTTAGCCAGATGTATTCTACTATGTATGACAGAGACCCCTTAGTATATGCTATTCCCCCACTTGAGAATACAAGCCCCTCTGCAGCTACGATCTCATAGCACATTGAGAATAGAAGCTTTAGGAATCTTTTAAGCTTCTAAGTCTCTCATCTATATTCTGTCTCAGCTCAGATAACTATGACTACACTTGTGATAAATTCTACATCTATGCCTATGCCTTCGAACTATGTCCTACGCCCTATGAAGTCACTGTGACTTTGTACACTACACATATTCACCCAGTTCCCCTATCTAGTGTGCCTCTGCCTTAGTTATACCCCAAAGGCTCACATTGCATCAATTCTACATTCTCCTACATTCTATTCCTTGCTCTACAATCTCTGATCCCATTTCTATCTATCTGCTATGCTTCTAGATCCTTTGAAACACACACTATGCTTAGCAGCTCCATTCTCATCCCTTGTAACCTCACATCCTTCTACAACAGTCTATACATTTCTATATCACCTTCCAGCCCCTTTATATACTCTCTATCTCTTTCCTATTTCTCCTATCTCTGATACAATTTCTTTTCTCTCGTATCCTATCGGTCGGACCTTAGATCAGTCCCATGACCTTTTGCTTATTGGATGGGTCTCGAGTAGGTCCAGCTTCTTCGTGCAGTCCATTGACTTATAGCTGCTTACAGTATGGGCCCTGAACCCTGTTTACTCATGGACACTGACTCATATCGGGCCCCACTCACACATTCTGTCTTATGCATACATATTGCTAATACAGCCCAATGACTCATATTGCCTTACTTACGCTTACTCATGCTGCTTCTTAGATCACATGCCATGGTCTGTGCACAGAGTAGAATACATATATAAGGCCCTGTACTTTGTAGGTTAGATCTTAAGTTCGATCTGGTTACCAGGATTCTAGCAATTCAATACTTGTATTTTGTGACCTTTCGCTTCATACCTGAGCACTCGCTCAACGTTTATTGACTTCACACTTTATGGACAATGAATCATTCTTAAGTCCACGCTATCTATCATAGTCAGGCCCTCATGTTCAAGGCTTTATGATCATTGATACCAGCTTGTATTAATCTCCTTCTACAATCATCTAAAGTCCATCACAGTTTAGCTGACTCTGATCAGCTTGTAAGGCTTTAGAAAGTCCATTCGTCCATTTCATTACCCTTTGTGCCCCATCTCACTTCCTTATGCATTATTCCTCACCTCCTATCTCATCTCTACACTTCTATCTCCCTTTCAAATCCTTCTACAGGCATCACCCCACATTGCAGAACTTTAAAGCATTTCTGACCACATTGCAAGACTTTGTAGATCTTCAAAGGACTTTGTACCTTTGAGGGACCCTTAGCATGCAGGAGTAAGTTCCTGAAAAGCAAGACTCTTGACCTTTTACCATCTTATACAACAAAAACAAGACATACAGGCTACTTGGTATCACACAGGCAGTGCTCCCCTCTTCTACAGCTATTCACCACATCCCCCTCACTGATCAGCCATTTTGGAGCACTATCTAGATACCAGGGTTACCTAGGTCACATCAACATGTCAAGGACATCAGAGGATTCCACAGGGAAGTATGGATCATGGTGGCTGCATTGAGTGATGTTGAAGGTGTGAGTGAGACTGAAGGGTCATGCTAGAGCACTCCACAGGGCCTAGAAGGGCCTGGCACCTATCAACAGTTTACAACATGAGTCCGTAAATTGGTTCAAGCTCCACCAGGCAACATTTAGAGCTCAATTATTGGTTCTAAATCCTTATGGAAAGTCATCCAGTGTGATTTCCTTTCTGAGGCAGTGTGGCTGAAGTTGTCACATTCAAGCAATGTTTGTTGAATTGTATGAAACCACCACAATTCCTTGTATAAAGAAATGAAGAGTCTGAATCAAAGGTGCTTGGCCCTGACTCACCTAAATTTTCAGGAGGAACCATCAAAGTAGATCTGCTCATCAAGGTCAGGAAATCACCATGTCTGGGTCTCACAACAGCACATTTACATCTCGTAACATGGCTACATTGTATATTTTCATACCAAAATTTGATGAACCATTAGAATACTATTGTATCTATACCTCAGCTAAGGTTTATGAGGTTTTGTGGTGTTTGTGGTGCTTGAGACAAGATTTTGCACTTCTACACCTTTTTACACTTCCCATGAAGCCATAGTATAGGATGTTCAGAGGTTCTGGACCTCCTCATGCACTAGCTCATTCCCTGAGACTCGTCGTATTGCGATGGCTGTGTGTGCAGAGCTTCATCGGTTCAGATGTAGCCTTTTCCATATAATATTCTCTTCGCCACTCGTGTGGACAGCATAAACTCACACAGACGCGGAACTGCCGTTTATCCAATACTCGGGCAGAAGGTGATGAACTCTTCTTTCATTACCATACTTAGTCCCCATTTCCTCAGGGCTTACCTCGGATTCTGCCTGTTTAGCTAGTCCGAGCTGATTGGAGTCCGGTGACGTTCACACGGGAAGAGTTGACGGTGACAAGCGCGGTTCTGTGCCACGGCAACGGAGTTCGAGAAGCAGCAGGATGTAGGCATGTAGAACCGAATTTCTTCTTATGACAAGTACTCATATTTAAGAATGGCACCTCATCCACGGAGGTCTTACTCCCCTTTGCAGCTGAATCGCAACCGCTCTTTGTCAAGAGTGGCCCTGCGTTAACAGCGCCGACTTCTCGTCACTCTTAAGCAGTCGCAATAGATTGTCGCTGGTACTCATTCTGAACCAGCAAACGGAGTCTTTTGCTCGCAATGGATATCAAGCAGGTTGAGGCGCTGTCGTCTGTTATCTCGACGTCGGTGGCACAATTGAAGGAACTTCAGAATACCTTGCAGATCACCGAGCATTCCGCGTCTGCCGCCAGGGTCGAGTTCCTTGAGCCATCCTTGAAGGTTGTTGCAGCTGCCTCGCAGCTGATCGCGCTCGTTCGAACCCCTGAGCGCTACTTGGCGGACATGGCCACGGGGGTGAGCGATTTCACCTTGCGAAATAATATTCTATTCATTCTGTGGTCTTAGCACCAATTGTGCTCCTCTCTTCGAGTTGCAGTCGAGACGCACGTGACGGAAATCCTCCGAGAAAAAGGGAAGGGACCGCAAAAGGCCCTACATATCACGGAAATCGGTACTTACAACAAGGTCAACTACTACAAGCTAGGTGTGTAAGGTGATCACCACTCGTTGAGGTTGTCTCACACTTGATATGCACAGGACGAGTGCTTCGTCTACTTGCAACACACCATGTCTATGAAGAAGTCTCTCCTAACGTATTTGCAAACAACTACATTTCGACTGCTATGGATACCGGCAAATCTCTAGCAGAACTCCAAGCCCGGCCTGAGGAGAAATACGATGGTTCCAACGGTGTTGCGGCCTTGGTTGGCTTGTTGTACGTCCCCTCTATTGGCGACTGTGTTTAACCCAACATTCTTTACTGACTAGCGCATCCTTGCTTGACGCAGCACGGATGAAAGCATGCACAATTCTATGTGCATCCCCGAGATCTTGAAGGATCCTGCGACCACCAACTCATTCTCGCCCTTCGATGCACCATTTGCGCTGGCATGGCCGGGCGTTAGGAACGTCAAGATGTATGACTGGCTCAGTTTACCCGAAAATCGTCCTCGCTTGAAGCGCTTCGGCATGGCCATGAATGGCATGAATAGCATGACCCCATCAGATGCCATCTTGCGCGGTGATTGATTTTGCAAATGTCAATTTTGTTCGAATTTAACGTATCAATCAGGTTTCAAGTGGTCTAGTCTTCCAGAAGGGAGCATCATCGTGGACTGTGGAGGCGGTGTCGGCTCGGTCTCCCTTCCGATTGTGCAATCATGTCCGCAGATCCGCCTTATCGTTCAAGATACGGAAAGGGTCGTCGCTGAGGCGCCTGCTGTGAGCATTGCAAAACTTTGTTCACACAACTTTCACCGTTTCTCACGGATCCATAGTTCTGGCAGACGAAGCAGCCCGAGGCGCTTGCGCAGGGAAGAGTATCATTCCAAGGTGTGTCTCATGGTGTGCTACTACCCGACCGTTGTAACCAAACGACCATTGTCTAGTACACGACTTCTTCCAGCCACAGCCTGCTTCTAACAATAGCAACATTGCCGTCTTTCTCCTCCGGATGATCTTACACAACTGGCCAGACGCTGAATGTGTCCAGATCCTGAAGCGCGTGCGTGAGAGCATAGGGGACAACAAGTCCGCCCGCATCGTCATTGTGGACAACATCATGTTGTATGCATCCCGCGACCAAACGGTTGAAGGACAAGATACAGGAAAGGCCGACCCGGGGGCTCTTGCGCCCGAACCATTGCTTCCCAACTGGGGCGCCGCGAACTCCTTATCATACAAGCAGGATATCAATGTACGTCATGAATGTCGTGCCCGTCGGTGCTTTTGTTGACTCTCGGAACCTTCCCCAGATGTTGAGCAATCACAACGCGTGCGAGCGTACTGTTCCCGAGTTCGGGGGCCTGCTGTCGCAGGGTGGCTTCCGGATTGTTGAAGTGCACCAAGCTCATCAAAGCTGGTTGCCTCAGATTGTGGCTGTGCCTGTATAAGGCGCCGTCGAAAGGGGCGTTCGCCTGGTTCGTGTCGCCAAACGTCAACTGGTCTCGCGGCGCGAAAGGAATGGAGGGCAGGATGACAACGGCGCAGTCTGCTCACCTGTATCAATGACATTGTAGTGTTCAACACACCGACTGTTCAATTGTATCGCTCACGTTGTACTTGTAGAGTATAAATAGCAACCAAATTGGCTAGTGGGGTTTTCCTCACTCCTTCTCAAGAATGGTAAATTCTTCCTCCGAATCGTGGACCTTTACCTGGTTCACTGATGGCGCATGCTTGCAGGAACTCTACTTCGCGTAAGTTCTGGGCTAGGAGTGAGGTCACCGCTCTTGAACGTCCACCTAGTGGCCTCACGATCTTCAACATATTCTCTGGATTATTTGTCGGCGTCAGTCTGTCTTAACCATGCTCCTTCGCGTCCAACTGCTTCACAGAAATACTAGTTCACTATGTCTTCGACAGATTAACAACACCCTGGCAGACGACGCAGTGTTTGTATTTGTCTATCTGTGTTGCTGCGCTCTGGTCAGCAATCCTGTCAAACAGGTTTGGCGCCATCCTGATGTCGCGATTCTTGCTCAACCTGCAAGATTTAGCATTCGGCACTGACAACTTCCATAAATCTGTCTCGACTGTTGCGTATGCAACCTACACCGAACGAAGGACGATCGCGTTTACTATACCCGACTCAGATGAGGTAGATCGGGGTACGATCAACGTAAGCAGATGCAGCGAACTTGTGGAACGAGTGGGAGGGGAATGATGGGATGGGTGGGGCGGGATGGCTCCAGATGAGCAACTACTATTTGTACACTGATCCTCACAATATGACCTCGCATGACGACATGGTGTAGGGAAGGTTTACGCGGGTACTGTTTTGTAGATGCGCATGCAGGCAAGTGCGGGATCAGGACGGTCTGCTACACAACGCGTACATACTTCTCTTTGACCATCATTCGTCAAGCGCAGGCTTTTGACAGCTACAGCATAGTTTGCCAACTACAGCTAGAGCACCTATCAGTATAGACCCGGCGAGCTAGATGGATTTATTCTATAAGCAAGACTGGTAGGAAGCACAAAAAGGTAAAAGGGCACAATGTATATCATTGGATGAACTCGTATCCGGAACATTAGTACATCAGTCGGGACCCAAGAGGAGTGTGTTTAGGTGCAAATACTGTCTCGAACACAAGCCACGCAGGTCAGACCCGTCATTGACGGGGTCGAAGGGTCAAGGAGTCATGTACTGACCCTACCACCACTGATCGACTGCGGAGGACGAGGGCGAGATGAACAGTGTCACCGTCTAATCAGCTGTATCATTGATCATCGTCGCAATAACAGCTGAGGCAGATAAGCAGTGAGGTAGGTTTGTTGACACGTTCTAATAAAGGACAGAATGTTATCGTCTGCGCTGTCTGAGCTATGGGCTTTTTTACAGATCAGATCAGCTTGTCTCACCCGGGTTTCGTTGAATAGTGGCCAAAGCAACGGCTAGATTGCCTCGTCCTTGTCGCGTGAAGTGCTCCGTCGGTCAATGTAGCTAAGTATCGTATCATCATTTGGTACTCGAACCATTGAGCATGGACGTTCCTGAGCATGTACTGATCCTAGATATAAAGTATATGAGTAGGGTGAGCTGGTTGCAAACCTACACCTCCTGTTTGCGAAGGACCACAACCGCTAGATATCATCGATTCAGGGATTGATTAACGTAAGTATGTTGCTTTGGGACATTGATGGAATGTGTGCAACAATATGAATTGTGAACCAAACGCCATTGTAAAGTCTTTATCGTAAAGGAATTCGCTAGCTCCAAGTCTCGATCTAGAGCGGTAGGACGTTTGGGACGGGTCCCACGGGAACAATCCTGCTCGGATTAATCTGAAGGTACGTGCAAAATGGCCGATGAGCTGTCAGAGAAAGAAGACTCAGGGAGGAGACGTACGGTGGGGGCCCAGTGATAACACCGCTTGATGTGCCCGAAGTCGCATGTTTCGGAAAACGCCGGGTTGGTCCAGTAAAGCTTGCGCATCCACCTGTTACGCCAACACATGCGCCTCGTTATCACAAAACTTCACATGCAGAAACGCACTGGTGGATAGCCGGGTATCCGTCACGGATGGTGCGCAGGTTGCACTTGAACTGGCCTACGTATACAGGGTCGAAGCGGATCTGCGACCGAACACATTAGCACAGCAATCGGGAGGCACGGATGGTAAATGAGGCTCTTGTACGATAGTAACAAACAGCCGGACGTCGGCTTCGGTTAGTTGGTTCCCGACGAGATAATCCTTGCCCACGAGATTCTTTTCCAGCCTGTCGAGCGAGTTAAAAAGGGGTATAACAGCGCCCTCGTATGCTGGTTGTGTTGTCGCAAATCCACACCTGTACACCCCGTCTACATAATAATCAAGTCAGCAAACGAGCTGTAAGAACGACGATGAGCATACTATTTATGGTTTCGTACACCCACTCATTGATCTCATCGATCTCCTTGCGATATGGCTCAGGGTAGAAGTCGAGCGTGGCCTTGTCCGCGGGGAGCAGGTGGTCAAACGCGCTATTGAACATGCGAATGATCTCCGAGCTCTCGTTGTTCACGATGGTGTGCGTCTTCCTGTCCCACAACACCGGCACAGTGAATGGCCCACAGAAACTGGGCTCCACACGGAAGTAGAGGTCCTTAATGTGCTGTGAGTTATATAACGGGTCCACAGTCGCTCCCAGGAACGGGTCAACACTGGCGAATGCCCAGCCGTCCGAGTCCATGTGCGGAGACACGACACTAACGTCTAGATGCAGGAAACAGAGTGAGTAAATCTCTGGTAAGCAGTACTGCATCCAGACCCGGTTTAGCATGACCAGACGTTGTGTTTTTACACAATATATAGGAATAGGACATCCGAAGATCCAGCATTGCCACTACGATGCATGTTATGCTGTCCGTGCCCGATAGGTAGCTTTGCAGCGCCAAAAAAAATAAGATTCAACTTGTTCCATCAGCCTCAGACGAATGTCTGTAATTGGGGTTTGGCGAGTTGTGACCCGGGAAATGAAGTCCACAATTGAAGACACCCACAAGAGCGAACAGGCATAAGATTCAGACTCCGTGCTTACACTGAGTTCCTCAAACTAAACCGATTGTATACTCACCGATGAAACCCTCCAGCCCTTTTAGCTTGCGCATGATCAGGGTTCTCGTTGCCCAAGCTAGTCATATAACCCGTTCGGTCTAAAATATTCAATCTCTTTGATGACCACTCACGGCATGCATAGGAAACATAGAGGTGATAGCGACCTACGGTCGTCGACCACTTTACACTTCAGTCTTTGGTTCACAAAAATGTCACCCACCTTTCTCGGGCTCAAACTTGCCACCTTTCTCAATAAAGCTCCGGAACGTCGAAGGCTGCCGCTTGAACGAACCGTCGTTATCCGACTTCGTCATCGTTTTACTGATCTAGTTAAGATAACAGACCAGCGCTTGTGTTCCAGCTTCCTGATAGTGTATCTCAAATGGGAAGTATTGAGCCGGAATGGTCGGAGCTGAATCTGTTGGAATGCCTGCAGGACAACTTTAAGGGTCTCGTCCTCTGACCCGTCCCGTTTATAAGTAGTTATGTGATTTTGAAATTGGACCCTATTTCGGATGGCAATCGAGCTGGTGAGTAATGAATATGATCAGGGTGTTGACGTGAACCAGAACCTTCAGACCTGGTCAGGGTCTGTGAACCCTTCAGGATACTCTGATATTAGTGAGATAGACATGCTCCAGCTTTTGAAATCGCTGAGGAATCACTGGTTGATAGAAGCACCTTCTAGCGAGTGTACTGTGCGAAGTTTGAAACTTGAACAGGCAAAAGGCTCAGACAGGTGATGAAGTGAAAACCCTTGGCATTGCGACCCTTGACCTTCTCCGTAGACAACAGATAGAAAATAGTCTACGCGAAATGAACACGAGACCCCGTTAAGGTGATATCCAGATACATGTCTGGGATCGTTCAAGTTCCTGCCATTCCAACGACCCCAACGCGGTCACGGATCTTGGCAATCTCACTTACGCTTAAACTGCCCTTGCTAGCACAGAAAAAGTCTTCCCAGGCCATCGCCGCGTCACTCTGATTAGGGAACTCGACGCTGAGAAGAGAGCAGATCGCGGAAGATCAGAGACGATATTTTGCATTCATGAATGAGACCAATAGAACAGTAAGACAGCGTGACTTACGCAAGGAAGGTGTACAGACGTTCCCAGAAGAGAGGCTGGCATATTGTAGCGTGGTAGGATGTATGGGATGCACCCGACGAAGGCGATGCAGGGATGCTGGAGGTGTCCAGAACGAGGGGTATATCGACGAGTTTCTCGCCTGGTGACGGTGTGATTGACGGAGAGGGGGATAGAACCACAGAAGGAATACGTCCATGTCCTGACCTAGTCTTCGTTTCCGGTTCAGGCAATAACATAATAGACTCGTTTCCCCTATCTTTGGGTATGGAGACAGCTGGTACAGCAGCCTTGGAGGGATCCCAGTCGAACCCGGGTTTAACCATCAAATTCACTGTATCACCGTCCTTGACACTGTACTCTTTCAATAACTTCCCATCCGCCAACGCCTTCCCCTTGAGAAGTAGGCGTTGAGCATCGGCAGGGGGTGCTCCTGGTTCTGTCGCGAGCTGTGACTTGATGTCCGAGATGGTATCGGTAGGTTGGATAGACAGGGTATACGCTTGTGCAGGTTTGGCTGATTTGAAGGTTATTCTGATAGAGCCTGCACCAGTAGTTTGATACTTGTATATCCTCCCAATCCAGAGGATTTACACTAACCTGTTGGAGCCAAAGATTGCGGCTTGCGTTGCGGCACTGGGGGTACATCGACCTATAAGCAATGCACATCAACTGAGATTGCCTGAGCACATAAAAAATGAAGGATACAGACTGGAAGTATAGGGACTTTCTTGAGCGAGTTCTCCGGTGGTTGTTGGAAATCATCGGCGTAAGTCACAGGATGCGATGAGAGGTTGTTCACGAACGACTTCACGAAAGCAAGCTCAGCTTGTTCAGCCATATTCGAGCGCACACTGACAGTGTTTGCACAGTTAACGATACGGGAATGCAGGCAGGGCGTGATTAGTAAAGAAGATGGAAGTGCAAGTTTAACAAGTGAAATATGCGATTCAGTAGTAGGCCTGTGAGCCGCTCCAGTTAGGCGCTCATTACGATGCGTGACAAAGATGGCTTGTCACAGTACGAAGGTCACTCAAATCACCGTGGAACGTATCTTATTCACGTCAACACCACAGCTTAAACTATGGCGGTACGTCTTCTTGAATCATCACCTTAGAAGAGGGCTGATCGTGCTTGCATATAGTCTGGGTTCAGTCCTCATGGGGGTGTGTGTCTGACTGAACATTTGTGTGCCAGTGAATGAGATTGCTGCTTCTACTAGGTGTTCCCCGCTGTTTCGCTTATTGGCAGGAATTTTCCAAAGTACGTTCGTCATCTTTGACTGACAATTTCGCACTCAAGTACTATGGTATCCTCTCAGTGCTATGCTCAGGCTGACGTACCAAGACAATGCAAGCCTCAGGCCGATGACTATTTCGAATGCCTGCACCACACCAATGAGGTCCTTTTGTCTAAAGTCTTTCGCTTATATGGCTCTTACACTGTTTGCATGTATCACAGATCGCGCGGGCAAAGGCTGTCAAGGCTGAGTTTGTGAGGAAGGCGGAACATCAAGCACATGAGGGTCGGAAAGCGGCAGACATACTCGCGGACGGGGTCATCGTGGGTGTTGGGCTAATACAACGCGATCAAGCTGAAGCAGAGCACGCAAAGTAACACTGTCTAGCCTCTGTGGAATACACTTAATACGCCATCAGTCTATGCAGACTGGAGTTACGGTCAAGGCCTGGTCTATAGAGTAGATTAGACTCATGCCCGGACGGAATTGATCGTTCGATGTGGCTAGATAGCTGAGCCCCAATTTTGAGTAGGAGTTGTTGTATCGACGACTGCATTCCGCGAACGCCTCATCCGGCCGTCCGCAGCAATTTCTGGCCAAAAGTCCTCCCACTCTCTACATCCTCGTACGGATCCACTATGCAAGGCGCTGGCTCTATCAATTCACCTATCGTTATATCTGATGATGAAGATGAAGCCTATGTAGAGCAGCAGCTACAAGGGACCCGATTATCACCTGCATGGGAGACACCTTCACGAGGTGATGGGTTCGGTGAGTCAGCTTGCAGTCACACATCTACTCCGGACGCCATTACTGGTACGTCTTCTAGAGAGCCCTGAATTTGACGCAAAGTAATGATCTGTCTTAGATAAACAGCAAGGCTCCTTCACCGGCTCGAAACGCAAATGGGACGAGATGTCGGTACCTCGCCCAGTCGTTCACCCCCCTCATCCGTCCGTGAAGGCACGTGGATTGGCTGTCGCTCCAACCACCCACACATTCTCAGCGGAACCTCTGGGGGAGAGCAGAACTGCTCGAAAGAAGAGGCGAAGGCGGGAAAGGGAAGCAGCGCAAGTTGAACAGCAGATTGCATCACCCATGCATCCCATTCCGAGTCGACCTCTAATGAACAATCCAGGTCTACAGCCTGGAAATGTTCCTTCGCGCTTGGAAGAGCGAGATGCACATGCCTTGCCTGCAAACTCTCACTCGTTTGATGCGTTAGTGACGCCTTCGACGAATCCTCTGGGAATGCTCATCCCAGACAAACCGCACGCGACAAGCTTACCGCTCAAACCTTCGGCCTTGACAACGTCTTTGGGGGAAAAGTCCGGCCATCTTGCATTGAGCACTTACTCGTCACCGTCTGCAAATATTGTCCCTTTGAACTCATCCTTGGCGCAAGGGGTGGCGCACGTATATCCGTACAGTGATGCTATACCCCCCCCTACTTCGGAGCCCACACAATGTATTGCAAAGAAGACTATTGGCATGTTGCCGGATGCGGACCCTCACAAAAAACACGGTCTATTCTCTTTCTCGAATCAGAATATGCCAGCATCCAGCCCTGATCGCACTTTGATCATGGAACTCCTCCCTAAGAAGTTCCGCAGTCAATCGTTCGTTCAGAAATGGGCAAAGCATTTCGACGCGCAGCCGCTGCGTGTCGAACTGGACACCAAATCAGGCAAGGCGCTCATCGAGTTCACCAACGCGGGTATAGCGCGGGAGGCATTCAACAGTCCCAGATTATCTAGTGGTGAAGGTCGGGAGCACGTTAGGGTCTGGTGGTATCGTGCGGAGAACACGGCTATGGCTACGGACTTGAGGACTGGTGACCTAGAGGAAGGGGAAATTGAAGAGAATGTACGTGGGCAGCCACTGGAGGCTCGTTTGCACAACAAGAAGGCGAAGTCTAAACAGAAGGTTGCGAAGAAGAAATTGCACGAGAATGGACAAAAAGCGGTGTCATCGTCGTCTCTGCAGTTACAACAACAGAACAGCATCTGGTCCTCATTTTATGGACCGCAATCATCGGCGGACAGATCGCAACGGGACTTTCCGATGCAAATACCATTACAAACATGTATACCCGCTCCTTCGCATTACAACTGGGTTTGTGCCGCCATTGAGGTGGGTTCGTCCGCAGGACTCAGTAACGGTCGTGTCACTACGACTCACGATCTGGGAGAAGATGTTCCTATGAGCCTCGAAGAGGAGGCCATGGACCTTGGTTCTGACGATGGCTATGGCGACGCGGAGGCTCCGGCTCAAGAGGACTTGTATTATGATGAACAGTCCATTGCTTCTTCACGACCAGGCTCGCCAATGCCAGAAGTCTTGCCTGATGATCAGGTTTCAGGCTCGAAGGGTGTTGCTAATGATGTTCGACCTCCTTCACCTGCTGACAAATCCTCTTCCTCGTCAATCACATCGACAACACCAGCCGTTCGCGGTCCAGAACTCCAAACACTGAACTGTCATACGGAGAGTCCAAAGTCGCGATCGCGGAAGGAACATGAGCCGCCTAACGGTCTTGATGAATATTTGTTGCAAAGCACGTCGCCCTTTGCGTTGGAAGCGCTCAATAATAATATAGTCTACGAGCACCCGGCATATAGTCCCGCATGCGTTTCACAACTGCCAGAATCGAACGAGGAGACTATCGGGGATAACTCGCTGTCTCTTTGTGCAGCTATCCCATCAGCCTCCGACTCGCTTTTCCATGCCTCCGCTATTCCCCTGTTATCTCACACCGCCGCCATCGAAGGTATATCGAAGGCCCCCCTTTTGAGCAAACGTTCTCTCCTAGAGCGGCAAAAGGAACTTCAGGCGCGAATTGTTCGAACAAAAGAAGAGCTTGCACGTAAAACTGCTGCTACCTCTGGTACTTCTTCAAGTACAGGTATATTTGATAGGTCATGCAGTCTCGAAGTCGCTCATGACAGTGTCGGTTCCAATCTCAATGCGGACTCTGTGAGCAAGGGAATGACACCTGCAGAACTTCGCCATGTTGTTTCACAGAGCAGAAGTAGAAACGTCGTTGTCACATCGACAGATCGATCCGGGTCAAACACGCCTGCACCTTCCACATTTGAGGGGGATGATCCGACACGCCGAGGGAAAGAACTATCCGGTCATGTGAGATCGGTGTGCGACGAGTCCAAAGCCATTCCTACTCCTCTACCGCTATCCTCCTCTGCCGGGGATCAATCATCGGCGGCGCCTACAACAAGCACAAGCAGTATGGTGGCTGGCCCGACTGTTGACAGCACAGCTAGTCTCGACGAGCTTGCTATCTCTTTCATCACGGAGACAATCCAGACGGTTAAGCCGCCCCCACCCCGACCTGCACAGTCGATGGAAAAGGTTCAACTGGCTCTTAAGCAGAAACGTCTCGAGCAGCACATTTCAGAAAGCAAGATTTTGATGGCTAAGTTGAATGTCGCGCGCACCAAAGAAGAAAGGGAAAACATCCTTAGTATTTTGCGGGAACGGAGGCGGTGGGTGACCACATTTCTTGACTATGGGGACGGTAGCAACTAAGGGTCTACCCAGTGCAATGGAGGAAGATTTGAAAGCGGATTCATCACTCACCGCGTCCCCTGCCCCTTCGACACCTCCTCTTTCACACAGACAACCCGTATACCAGATATCAAAGATAAGATGGCCAGAAACTTCCCAAGACGCTACTATCCTGGTCATCAGTGACGACGAGTCCGATGGCGATGCATGATCTGCGTATAGGTACGTGATTTTCTTCGTTCACTTTTTCACTCCAGCAGGTTGGCGCCATTGGCCGAGTTTAGTCTATTGTCCACATGGAAGTATATTGCTCCTTTACATTAGCATCATTTAATATAGTAATGTCTTTGTTCAGGCAGAGTCTGCCTGACTACCCAATGTGAGGTGAGTCCGACGTTTGTCTCTTCAGAGTTGTCTTATGTCCCACTATAGACCTCAGTGAAGACCTGGACGGCATGTTTAAAATTTCACAGTAGTGGGAATGGTGCCGGATATGTCGAATATAACTCAGGGATCTTCGAGAGAACGTACTGGCGTTTCTTGTCCGGTCTCCCTTCTGACGGGATTCAGACGAACCAGTGCGTTGCTCAGAAGCCCATACTGTGGCATGTTTTCATTCCCAAAGGCTGCCACATTGTAGGATTACCTTCGTTAATTTTCGCTTACTGCTGCAATGAATACTGTGTACACTTGAACATCTTGTCTCCGGAATCAACCTCGCAGGTTCGTGATAATTGCTGGTTCATTGCTCGACAACGGCAGAGGTTGAGGCTAAGAGTGGAACAAGTGTTGGCGATATTGATGGTTGCGCTTCTGGTCAACTCCAGTTCCAATTTTTCACTCAGTGTAATGATAGAACGACGTTGTGTGTTGCTATAATCGAGATGGATCCGTTTATCTCGATTCAAATGTCGTCTGCATCGTATTGCTCAATGCTACGCGCCTTTCCTTTGATATGCTTACCGGTCATATATCTCAGACAGCGAAACTGCATTATACTATATCTTATCATGCACAGGCATTTTTGTTCTTTATCTGTTTGTAAAGCATCAATCCGCATCTTGACCTCTTCCTTTAATCTCTGATAGATGTTTACATACCTGCAAGCTGGGGGTCTATCACAACCAGTGTTGTGCTTGACCGGGTCATGACCGGGTCAAGTCAAAAGGTCAAGGGTCAAGGCGTGACTTGCGCACGGGATCGAAAAAGGGCTTAGATGCCTAAATATTATCAAGTTCCCCTGCACGGATTTCGCGAATTTTGGCATCAACACAGTAGCGGCAGCAGGCTTCCCAATGAGATATGTCATTTCTATATCTTTGGCTGCCTTTGTAGAAGTGATACCAGACCAAGGTTTGGCATTGCTGTTAAGAACATAATATAGAGATAACTACTGCCTTCCGGGCTAATTTACTATGTTTTTCTTCGAAATTTCTAAATATCTTCAACTTGACCTCACACGTGATGTGTTAGCAACGAGTAGGTCACGGCTTGACTTTCTGACCCTCATTTGACCCGGGTCATGACCCCGTCAAGGTCATGACCCCAGTCAAAAGTCAAGGGGTCAAACATGACCTTTACAACACTGATCACAACCAAATGAGTGAAGTATGATGTGATAATCATACTGCTGAGTTTCAGACGGTGATAGGCGTCAGGCCCTTCTAGGCCCCATGGAGCGCTCTCACTCAACCCTAGGACCTTAGTCATGGCTTTGACACCACTCAACGTGTCCGATGCCACCCAAAAGGCCACCGTGGGACTCTCTGATAGCTTTGAATCATGTCACAGCCACTTCACCAATTCTGGTCCGACGTTCTGGCGTGCAGCTCTCTCTATGCACAATGCACCACACACAGTCACCACTCAAAGTTCTCACATGTGATCAGTCACACCATCCCAATATCGCTCAATCAGTTTTGATGTGCCACTCGATGCGCTCGATAACACTGTGACCACGTCTTAGTCTATGTACGTTCCTTTGTCTCAGCCTTACTAGTGACGTCAGTATAGTAGCCACTCCCTCTACGAGCTACTCTGTAGTACACAAGTAGTTAGGATGCCACTCGTACTACAACACTCCTGATGCGCCTTACATTATAGTAAAAGTAGTATAAACGTGATGTACGACGTCTCGGACCAACACAGAAGTTTTCCCCCATTCTGCAGAGCTCAAGAAAAGCACCTTCAATCCAAGTCTTCTACTGCGTTCTACTGTGTCTTTCCGTCTTTGCCTACATTTGAAGAGTTGCGTCTACAATCCGCCTTTTACAGTCTCTTGAAGGGTTGCGTCTTGTCCGTCTTTGACTGTCGTCGAAGGGTTGCGCTTAGTCTTATATCTGCCTTCGAGTCACATCGAAGGGTTGCATTCACAAAAACATCTCTAACTCAAGTCCGCCTTCTACAGTAATTGAAGGGCTGCATATCAGCTAAGTCCTCCCATTTAGCCTCCCCTTAGTACAATACAGCATAGTAGCACATTGAAGCTACGTTGAGCAGTCGTGACACACATCATAGGTCATTGAAAACCTTCGTAGACGTTGATGAGTCCCGTAGCCTCCTGGCCCCCGAATCGCGATTTTAGGAGCTTTCTAATCCCCCAACCGACCACTCTAAGACTCTCCTACAGCCTACGACAGGAGGGATAGGTTCCTATAATATTCCTAACGCCCCCTCTCCTTCCTAAACCCTCCTAACACCCTACGAAGTCTTGCGAAGTCACACGAGGTGCTACGAGATTTCGAATGCTAGACGCGAAGTCCCTAACTCCTGCTAAGTCCACTATCGGACACTGCCGGCCCTCCCATACTGTTCCATTGGATCTAGGTCCTATCTACTACGTCACTCATCCCGGGCTTAGCTAAGAAGTCTTAGCTAAGTCTCTCCTAGCTCTTGTGATTGCAGCTACCTCCGATAGGCTCCGAAACGGTCCGAAGTTCCGGAAGTTGGACTTAGGAAGCCTTGTGCACCCCCATGGGTCTCGATCCTATGCCATAAGGTCATCCTAGGACGTACCCATATGACCCTCCACCCATTTAGGACACCTCCTGCCCCGATTAGGCCAAGTCCCGCTGCTAAGGACTTCGTGCGCTCTTAGCCCACTAAGATAGGTGATCACGGCGCATGGCTGCTCTCGGATAGTCATCCCGCCCTCGTGAATGAAGTTTGTCACCTTTCTACCGTTCGTAGTTCCCCTGTTTCAGTTCCTAATTAGTTCCTATCCCCCTCGTGTTCACTTCGGAGTCCATGCGTTTTAGTACACATTTCGGACTCGTAAGGATCGCTTCGCGCAAGATTAGTTCACCTCACGCTCTCCTATTTAGTCAGAGGTAGTTTACTATGTAAAAGAGAGACCCCTCAGTGTACGCTTCTCTCTTTGGAATACCAGTTCCCCTGTAGCTCCGATCTCAGGAAAGCGCCGCGAGTACAACCTTAGGAACGGTCCCAAGGTCCCTAAGTCTCCACCCCAGCTCCGTTTCAGTACCTTTGAACTACGTCTACGCTCGCGATATATCTACGAACTACGTCTACGCTTCCCGAACTACGCACTACGATCTACGAAGTCGCCGTGACTTCGTGCCCTTCAGCACCTCTTATAGCACCTATCCGGTGGGCCTCCGCCTTAGTTATACCCTTAGGCTCACGTTGCGTCATCCCTACGTCCTACGAATAACCCTACGACTCCCCTATAGCCTTCATTACAGGCTATAGTACATCTCTCTACGCCCTCGAACTCTCCGACCCACACCTCGACGTCATCAGACACTTCAGAGCTTCCAGCAACCTCGTTCCCTCATTCCTATTCCAAGTATTAGCTCTCCGAACCATCCGACCTCTCCTACAAGTCTCCTACGCCAGCCAAACCTCGCCCACCTCGCTCTAACAAACCTCTAAGCCTTATACCCTTTAGCTAACTCTAGCTAAAAGGACTTCGCAGCAGTCTCGTACCCTCTGCCGCTTAGTAGAAATTATAGTCCATTGGCTTATTGCTCCCTAACTCTATACAGCCTACGAAGTCAGCTCGCGTGATTTAGCTAAAACTTCGAAGGACTTCGCAAAACCTCGAAGAACTTCGCATACTTCGGAGGGCCTCGCAAGGCCTTAGGGATAGTATAGCACTTAGGAACAAGATCCTGTTGTGCAGGACCCTTGACCCCTTACTCCCCTACTTAGAAAAACAAGACATACAGGTTTCCCGGTATCATACAGGTTGTAGCTCCTACCCTCACACCCTCACAGTTATCACACTACCCCCAGCCACGTTGCGGAGCACTCCCTAGGTACCAGGGTCCCCTAAGTCGTATCAACGTCTCTCGACCCATTTGAGATCAGGAACCCTTTGCTGCTGACTCTCCCATGCGCACTAACTAGTACTATAGCTTTCCAGCTTCTCTAGGTCGTACCCAGTTAGGGGTTGGAGTGTTATAGTGCATACCAATGGCTTGATGACAACAAAGCACACTGTTCAAGGACTTATTGCGAGATAGGACTCAGATGATTATGGTCAGTCACCTCCTGTCTGCAGTGTTGCTTGGCTTGTGCAATCACAGAAAATCTCTCCCTCTGTAATCATTTGATACAATGTTGGCCTCTTTTCCATCTCTTGAAGACGATGACAATGGGTATATCATTAATCCGACCTTGGTTTGACTTGATTTCACTATTAACTCACACCCCTATGCTCAACTATCCTGGCAGTCTTTTCACTTGTATGACAATGGGTGCATGAGGTCAGGCTCATTATGAGGTATGGAATTGACTTTGAAATGTTAAAGCATTAGTGATCTATGAGTATTTCATTACGATCAGAGCAGAAGTAGAACATTTCTGAGATCAAAAGCCCACAATTCTAATCATACTTTTTTTTCTGAACTGTTATGTCTCCCTTGCCAACTGAATTGTCATTATCATAGCTAGTGTGTTTTGTTGGCCAATTGAAGTAGGTTCTTCTTGTTTTCATCCAAGATATGTACTTATGACCAATCAAAAGGTGATTTCTTCAGAAGATGTCTCAATACGAAACAATCTAGTGCTGACGTCGCACACAGTTGTTCAGCTATTATTAGTGATGTGCCAGGCCTGGCTTGGCCCAATAGCCAGAGCTTGAACCTGGCCTGACACAGCTCAGGCTTGCTAGACATTCAGGCTGGGCCCTTGACCACAGCTCAAGCTTGGCTTAGGCTTGGCTCGACCCAGGCCAGGGCATACTGTATCATACATAGAAGAATGTGACTCTCCTTTCCACTTACTTACAGATCAATATAGCATGATTGAATTGTCTAGCCGTTGATAGGTTTGGTACAACTCTATGCCCCAAAATTGCATATTTTCAGTCTCTCGCCCCTTTCTTGAAATGTACTGTCAAGTTTTGGAGGTTTGAATGTCGTAACAAGAACCGAGAACTCTATTCCATCACTAGGGAGTGCCCTCACTCAGTGGACAGGTGTGCTACATGTGTCTACTCACACCTTGGCCATTCAGCCTTCCTATTCAAGAAGAACAATGGGATTTCTGATGATGAAAGGCCTGCATGACACTCTGGAAGCCCCGTTGTAGAGAAGCAGTCCCCTACATGCTAGAGTGCATGCCAGCAGTATCCTCTAGCATTCTCCTGACATCCTGCAAGTCTGGGCCTTTGGTTGAGAGCATTCAAGTAAAGACACTTCAGTTTTCAGTCTTTGGTCCTCAGTTCTGGTTTTTGATCCCTCGGTCTGGAGTCCTGGCCTATTGTCCATGACATTCATATGATCCCTTCACATTGTCTAGGCCCCCTATGCATCGGCTTGACTGTTTAGTGCTTCCAGGTCCCTGTCCCTCTCAAAGTCTGGTTAGATAGCCCATCTCTCATGCGATGATCTCTAGATAAGCATCCCCTTCTCTGTGCCATTCCCCAGTAACCTTTCTACCACATTCGGAGTTCCTGTTTCATTTCCTTCTTCAGTTTAGTTCTCCGTATGGTATGCTGATCAGTTTCTAGACTTTACGATTTTCGGTTTGTTTTCAGTTTCTTCAGTTTTATTTTGTATAAGATACTTTGACACCATGGACCCCTTATGTAGTCTCCTGTACCTACCAGATACAAGAGAAGATATGCGCTCCCCTCTTGTCTCAGAGAATCTACAGACTTGTCCCCCAGAGTTCAGATTTGGGTTTTCCCTGCTCTAAGGCTTTCTAACAGTCTGACAAGGTTCCCCTCTATTGTATCTACGCATATCATCAGCCAGCAGTTATACTATGTTGTATATCACAGCAGTCCTATGTTCCCCTACATTCTATGTTCCCAAAGTTGGAGTAACTTCAGTCTGAGTATCCAGCACCTCTCCTCACCCTCATCTGGCATGCCTTCACCCTCATTATACCCTATAGGCATACATTGTGTATAGTTCAGTCCATCAGTCATCACCTACACCAGTTTTATGCTCCATTCCTACACCAGCATCCCTCAGCAGCATCCCCTCTCCTGAACACATCGGTTTTCAGTTATCCTTCAGTTTTTGATTTATCATTGGTTCGCCTTCAGTTTCCTTTGACCCCTTTGCATCTGGCCAGTATCCCACCAGCCCGCTGCCATTGAATTAGAAGACTATGTTCCTACCTCCTTAGAACTATCTGCACTTTGGCATAAGATCCTGTCATGCAGGACTCATTGGCCCCTTACTTCTCTGCATACACTAGACTTCTAGGACCCTGACTGTGGTCTAGGTAGTTTCTCTGTCGTGTCTATTTGCTTACCCTTTTCTCTGGTATCTCTCATAGGTACCACACCGCTCTAGCTCTCCTCTCTTTGAATGCGTTGGACCTACTCCCTAGGTTCATTCCTCCATTCAGGACTTCCTAGGTTGTATCATTGCATATCTGGTTGCTGAGATATAGGCCAAACAGTCAGAAAGTGACAAACATTGCAACAGTTTTGTGAGTCACTGTAACACGTAGCATCCTATTAAATAACATGTCTAAAGTGCTGTATATCAGCTCCAAAGCCTGCTACAACTCTGGTAGCTGTCAATGAAGGATGTCTGAGCAAGGGGGAATAAAATTATCTCTTGTTCTACAGTTGTCTGCATATAAAGCTATCCATGTGATAAGAGGCGGCAATTGCTGTTAAGGCATGAAGCTCAAGGCCTTGTTTTCTTTTTGAGCATAAGTGGGCAGACCCCTAAAGTGACACATTCTCCTGCAGATCATATATCTGATATAGATTGATTGTCATCCATATTGATTTATCATCAAGCAATAGAGACTAAGTTAGTCCATATCCATTTATGGTCAATGGAGACTAAGTTAGTCCATTGATGCAATTTGAGAACTGATACAAGCTGGTATCAAGGACTGCATTCCCTCAGATATGAGGGCCTGACCATGATAGGAGGCAGTGAGGACTTATGAACGATATAGTCTGAGTGTCATGAAGTCAATAGACATTGAGCGAATACTCTCAGGTGTGAGTGAGCAGTTGCAAGATACAAGTATAGGATTGTTTGTATTCAGATAGTCAGATTACAATGTCCTAGTAACCAGATTGAACTTAAGGTTTGTCCTACAAAGTACAGGCCTTTATATACGTTTAGCTATCCTGTGCACGAACCAAGCATGTGACTGGAGAAGCGGTATGACTAAGGAAAGTAAGGGCATATAAGTCATCAAACTGTATTAGCAATACATATGTGTTAGATGGAATATGAGAGTGGGGCCTGATATGAGTCAAAGTCCATGAGTAAGCAGGATCTGTTCAGGGCTCATACAGTAAGCAGTCATGAGTCAATGGACTGTGCAAAAAGTGGAGCCTATCCAAGGCCTGTCCAATAAGCGAAAAGTCACAGGGCCAATCGAAGACCTGACCAATAAGATAAGTGAAATAAAGAAATTGTATCAGAAACTAGGTTTGTGACTAGGTTGACTATCCTTTTTTACAAAGTGTCACAGACCCCTCAATCTGAACCAAATTGGCAACTTGTTGTATATCACAAGCAGCCTTGAACTATGATCAAAATCAACCATCACAGATCTGAAAATGGGTGCTTATACCAATAAATGTTTTAGATGCACTGTGGAGTATAAACATAAGGCTTTTAAGAAATACCCTCTGGCACCTTTTATAAACTATGAACTGACTGTCACAGATCACTGATGATCATGGATGGCTGTGAACTAGAGCTATCACATGTCACAGCCAGTGTATATATATATATATGTATATGTATATGTATTCAATTATCCTCCTTCAAGCAACTATATGCTTATGATAAAGTCTAGTCAAATTCATACAAACAATAGAATTTCAACTAATTTCAATCATGTGATGCCACTTTTCACCTCAACTCCTTCTAATGTTTGCTCAAATAATTGCTATCCTTGGCCCGTGCTGTTGAAGGGTAACAGTTACTGAAATATGGTCTTAGTCTATGCCATTTGAAAATTGCTCCACAATACCCAAACTAGGGCTGTCGAGGTCTGATGAGTTCTGAATGTGACAGCATCAAAAATGGATTGTTTGCTTGACCAGATTTAGATGGGGTTATGCAATCAGTTTAAAAAATAAATTAAGGGAGAATATAAATGGTTGGGTGGAGTAAGAACAGAGGTGGGGCTGCAGGAATTGAACCCACAAGTTTACCAAGCAAGTGCCATAGTGCCCTTCAGATGGTTTAACCCCTTCATCACTGGACCTCTCACAGCTGGTGAATCTAAGGTCATGCCAGTACTATATCTACGCCTTTATCAGGAAAAATCACTCTTACTAATTAGCACTAATTATTGCTTATTAGTACAATTAGTAGCATTAGTACTAATTATCTGGCCCCCTGAATAATCAGCACTTATTTAGTATCATTGATACTAATTAGTACTGATAATTGATTATTAGGACTTGATATATAATAGCAGAATAATCATTTAAAATCACAAAACATATAAAAGAAACCACTTCAGATATTGAATTGTCTAACTCTATTGATATCTGAAACTACAAACCTCAAGCCAACATGATCAATGTAACTACACTATTATAAACACAATTATGAGCACAGACAAGAAATGTGACACTAGCAGGATTTCAACCTGCATCCTCATACTAATTTCAGATGCTTTAGACCATTACACCATAATGCCAATCAAATTTATCACTTGTTAGATAAATATGAGCACAAACCACTAAAGGCTTCAAGCTCCTCAGACTATGCATCTATCAACATATGGACTTGGAAAGAAAACTGTGCCTTGTCATTTTCAACTATGGAAATTCTTAGACACACCCAAGCTGCACATGCTGGGATAATAAGTTTGGCCACAACTTCTGTAACTCAAAAGCCTGTGAGCAATTCCTGAGCTTTTACAAGTTCAAATCAAATTGTGAGAAGCTATTTGGCTTGGCCCAGCTTTCAATATCTTACATTCAAGTCACTGTTACTATAGATTGGCTTAATAGTCAAACAGCAGACATCTTGATCTATGCAGATTAGACACAAGTATATAAGGTCAAATATTGTTTACACTTACAGATTGTGATTTATATGTGGTCTGTTACCGGGGGGTTCACCCTGGTAATGCTGCAGAAGCTTGGAGCGGTGTGCAGCGAAGGGTCGAAGAGGAGCGACGGTGACGATGAGTCACGATCCTTGGTAGTCTTCAACTACAAGCCCTATGTAGTCGCGATAGTCTTTTACGGGCTTCTTGAGGTGCAAGGAGGTGTGTGAAGACTAGCGTGTATTGGTACTAATGCGTAGTACACTTTAGAAAAGGATGAACGAAGAGAATACGACTAGGGGAACCTCCAACAGTGGGACCCCCCCTTTATACTGCCACCGCCAACCCCCAGGTATACTAGCAGCCCCCCAGAGACCGTATAAGGTGAGAGGAGTCAGCGGCCCGAAAGTACATAACTACCATGGCGTAAGTGGGGACGGTCGGCCCGTCAGTCAATCTGGGTAAGTAAGGTGTGGAAGGGATGCCGCGCGTCCATGGTGTGACAAACAAAGGGAAAGAAAAAACGAACACATCTCTAGTCCTACCCGGCAGTAACACTACCCCTGTCTCCTCTCAGGTGTCGCCCCGACACCTACCTTCATGACCTGGTAGCTTCCTCGTCAGGCTGCTTCGACCCACTGATTTCCGACCAGGCAGCCCCTGCCTTGGGGCATTGGTCGGTGTCGTGATCGTCAGCGAAACAATCCAGACAGCGAGGCGGGACAAAGGGCTCAACAGCCGGCTCCTCCAGTCGTGGCCGGTGGATGCAGTCAGCAGCAACATGATCGAGGCCCATGCAGAATTCACAGGCCCCAGCCCATCAGTTCAGGGGGTGGCACTCGGGGTGGAGACAAACTGTCCACTCGTCCTGCGTGGAGGGGGCTGGGCGTGTGATGACGGAGGAGGGTGGTAGGAGATGCTCGAGGGCAGAGACGACGTCGGTGCGAAGGAGGAAATTTAGATGGGAGCGCGTTGCATTACAGGCCTGCCAGTACGATATACCAATTTCCCGGATGGGGCTGGCCCACCACTTAGCTTCGTCATGCTCTTCCTTCTCCCTCTCCCCTCTGTACCCCCTTATTACCTGATCGAGGTGTAAGACAACCTCGGCCTGATGTCGAAAGATGGCAACCTGGGCCGCAAGATCGGGCCAGACAACAAGGGCGGTGTCCACCGCCGGGCGTAGTCGTTCGTTGGCCAGCACCCATCCGAGACGGTCGGCGGGGGTCAGAAAGTCGGCGGCGAGGCCAGATGTTGCTTGGCGAGGTAGGGGGACAACAATCCCCTTGGCGAAGTTGGGGAGGTTCTGCGGTCCCCAAAGAAAGGGATTCAGTGTGCGGGCGTTCCCTGCGGTGAGGATGGAGGCGGCAAGGTGGGCTCGGGCGGCGTTGGTTCGATGGGACATGGTGGGAGGCGGCCTTGAAATGCTGCGGAATGGCTCCTTGCAGGGCAGTTGAACGGTTGTCAACTGGGTTGATGCCTAGGTGGTTTGCCTCCTTATAACGCCTCAGCAGGTCAGGGGAATGCCGTAGATCGTCTTCCTTCTGCCAGGTGCTGGCAGAGACCGGCCATCCCTTCCATTTGATGAGAAACTCCCATTTCCCACGTCGGGCACGATGCCCGTGGAGGGCCTCGACTTCGTACTCTTCTTCCCCCTCGACCAGATCAGGTGGTGGTTTCAGAAAGTTGGGTCCGTGTTCCGCCGTTTCCCTGTATGGGGTGAGCAGCGATGCATGGAACACCGGGTGAATCTTCCAGATTCTCGGGAGCTGTAGCTTGTACGTCAGTGGCCCCTTGGCTTCCGTGATCTTGAAGGGTTCAAGCCGCTTTGGGTCAAATTTCCGACTTATCGTCCTTAGCCGGAGGTTCGTGGCTTCTAGCCAAACCTTGTCGCCTTCCTGGAAAGGTTTCCAGGGAAAAGGGGTTCATTCCTCCATCAGCTTCTGGGCTAGCTCTTGCGCTGCAAGAGCCTCTTTGCAGGATTCGGAGATCTGGGTCAGGCGGTCTTGGAGCGTGGGGTATTTGTCGGAGGGTCGTGGAGATCCGATGGCCTTCGGGTCATACCCCATGGTGAGCTTGAATGGCGATTCCTTCCTTCCAGCATGCGGCACCTGGTTGTGTGCGAATTCAAACTCGGGGATGTGTTTGACCCAGGTGTGGGGGTCATTTGCGCATAGGATTCTCCAGGCCGCCTCCAGTTCCTGGTTGACCCGTTCTGTACTCCCATCTGATTGGGGGTGGTAGGCGGTGGACATTGCCGCCTTGACTCCTGTCAGCTTACACCATTCTCGAAATGCGGCCGCTGCGAACTGTGGCCCTCGGTCGGATATCATCCGGTCAGGTAGGCCATATCGCCTGTATACATTGAGGTGTAGGGCCTCTGCCGTCCCTACCGCATCTATGTTCTTGGTGCAGGGTATGAGCACAATGCCCTTGGTGAGTTCTCTGTCAACTACTACCATGAGCGCATTGAAGCCCTGTGACTCTGGTAGATCCGTGATGAAGTCTACCGATATGTGAGAGAATGGCCTTGAGTTCGGTTCTGTGGGGATGGCCATCAGGGGGGGTTTCGTGGGGTGTGTGTTGATCTTGCTCTCCTGGCATTTGGCGCACCCCTCAACATATTTCTCGATGAATGAAGACATTCCATGCCAGAACCAGTCCCTTCAGGCGATGGCCATTGTACCTTGTGCCCCTGGGTGTGCCATTGCTGGTGTGTCATGACAGAGTTAAATGACTTCTCGGCACAGATTATCATCAGGGGGTACGTAAACTCTGTTTTTGTATAAAATTAGACCCTCCTGAATGTCCCAGTCTGCCAGCTTTGTGTGCGCAAAGCCTGTGCCCTTGAATGGCGGTACCTTCCCCCGTTTTAAAGCATCAATCGTCTCGATGACCATCCTGTCACGGGTACGACATTCACGTATCTTTTCGATGATTGCAGTGTTGGTGGCGTTGACAAAGAGGTCTGTTGGTAGCAGGATGACATCTTCGTTGTCATATTTTCCTCCTGGGTGGTCAGGTCGCCGGGAGAGTGCATCGGCGACTATGAGTCGACTGCCTTTTTTGTTTAATAGTTGCAGGTCAAATTGTGACAGGAATAACTGCCATCGGGCCTGGCGTCAGTTGAGTCGTTGTGCTTCTCGGAAATAGGTGAGGTTCTTGTGGTCGGTGATCACCGTGACCGGGTGTTCACTTCCCTCAAGGTGGTGGCGCCATTCCTCAAGTGCTCGGACAATGGCCAGCAGCTCTCTGTCATATACTTGATAATTCTGCTCCGCTTCTTTCAGGCTCTTCGAGAGGAAAGCTATAGGGTGTAGCCGCCCTTCCTCATCAAGTTGTTGAAGCACCGCACCAGTGGCTACCAGAGAGGCGTCGGCCTCAATGGTGAATGGTTTGGACAGGTTGGGCATGCGGAGGATAGGCATGCTCTGGAAACACCGTTTGAGCTCATCAAAGGCCTCCTGGCAGGCTTTGGTCCAGTTCCACTCCGCGCGCTTCTTCTTGATGACATTCAAGGGGTGAGCGATGTGGGAGAAGTTGTAGATGAAGCGTTGGTAGTAGTTGGCGAGACCCATGAATCGTTCTACATCCTTGACCCTAGTAGGAATGGGCCAATCTGCGATTCCTGCCAGTTTGTCCTTGTCCATGTGCACCTGTCCAGGTGAGATGGTCATTCCCAAGAAGTCAACTTCGACGACATCAAACGCGCATTTCTCTGGCTTTACAAATAGGTCCCGTTCCTGCAGCCGTTGTAGGACACGTCTGGTTCGTTCTCGGTGGGCTTCCATATTGTCAGAGAAAATGAGGATGTCGTCCATATAGATCGCGATCCACCCCTCGGCCAGCATGTCCTGGAATGCGTCATTCATCATTCGCTGAAACATGGCCGGCGAGTTGCACATCCCAAAGAACATGACAGTGGGTTCGACGATCTTGTCCTGATTTTCGTGTTTGACCATGAATGCTCCTTTCCATTGGTCGCCCTCTCTGATCCGGATGTTGTTGTACCCGTTTTGGAGGTCTAATTTAGTGAACACAGTGGCCCTTTGGAGCCTGTCGATTAGCTCTCCTATGAGGGGTAAGGGGTAGGCATCTTTGATTGTGCCCTTGTTCAGGTATCGGTAGTCCTGGCACGGGCGCAAGGTACCGTCCTTTTTTTTGACAAAAAAGGCTGGTGACGCCATTGGTGAGTTCGATTCCCGGAGATAGCCCTTGGCCAGGTTCTCTTCCAGAAATTTGTCCATCGCCGCCTGTTCATTTGGAGACAAAGGAATTACGGCGCATTTCCTGGGGACAAAGTCTGGCCTTAATTCAATGGCATGGTCCCAGAGCTTGGATTCTGGGAACCGGTTGGCGGCCTCCTTTTCAAACAACCGTTTATAGTCCCACAGGTATTCTGGGACGAGGTCTTCTACGGATGGGGGTGGGTCCTTGGGGATCACCAATTCCGTGAGCTCTGGGGCATTCCATACCATACGTGGGGAGTCAGAGAAGTGTGTTAGTCGATTGAGCCCTACTTGTGGGGGCTTTAGGGTCTGCAGTAGCCCATCTTCACGTGTGAGCGGCTGCCCTTTCTGTTGGAAGATCCCCAGAACCCCTTCTCCTTGTGTGTAAGCACACATTATGTCCAAAAGCTCCTCATCGTCTTCATGAATGGAAGCTCGACACAGGGGAATTCCGTCTGTCGTGGGTTGGCTCATGATCCAGGCATAGTATCCTTGCCATTCTGTGAGTCGAGCTTGGTCAATCTCGAGCGTTCCTTCTACCCAGTCGATGCGTGGGTTGACTTGTGCGAGCCAGGGGTTGCCGAGTACTACATCGAGCGTTCCAATGTTTGAGACATAAAAGTTGGTTGGGATGTCATTCCCCTCTAATTGTATACTCCCTTCGACTCTGTGGGTAATCAGTCCCCCTTTGTTTGTAGAGCCATCAATGGTGGTTGAGGTTACTGTCCTGGGAAGCGGTCGAGTGGGGAGTCCCCACTTCCTTACAAAGTCGGGGTGAATTAGGTTGGCGTCAGCCCCACTATCCAATAAGGGGCATGCAGCGACAGCTTTCTCTCCTACTACGATGTAACCTGGTAGATAAAGTGTATTGCGCTTGCGCGTTCCGGTAATTACATTTTGTACAGAGAGTTTAGGCGACTCGTGTGTCACGTCGGGTCGCCTTACAGAAAATCCGCAAAGTCGTGGTGCTGAGAGAAGTGGGGGAATCTGACTCCTTTCGTTTCTTGCCCCTGCTCCTCCTGTTCAGAGGCTTCATCATCCGCCTCGTTTTCATCTTTCATGTTGGCCCTTCGGTTTGGGGGTCCTGTTCCCCGACCTGAGGTTCGCTCTGGGCAGTCTTTGGTCAGGTGCCCCTTATTGTGGCATTTGTAGCAGGAGCCCGTCCTTCGGTCTTGCAAGCGCTGATGGTCTGGCTTCCCACTGTCAAATGCTCTTGCTGCGACTCGTGGAGGGGTTTTCGGAGTTCTTTGAGCGGCATCGATGGCCTTGTTGTTTCGATAGGCCCGGTCCCGTTGGGCAGCAGCTTCCTTCCATCCTTCTAGGGTTGTGGGGGCTACATCTCGTTCCATGATTCGGACTCGCATGGTGCTCGGTAGTTTTTCTCGGTACCAGGCCATAAGGGCACTTTCTTCGGTGATTTCTGCCCTGCGGGCCAGTCGGTCGAACTCCTCGTTGAAATCGGCAATGGGTTTGTCGTAGGTGTAGACCAAGTTCTGTAGTCCGATGGCTGCAGAGACCTCCTCCTCTATTACCCCAAACCTTTTGATGAACTCAAGAGCGACATTCCTGAAAGTGCCGTACCCCCGGCTCACTCCTCGGATGAGGGGGTGGGGTTTGAGTGCCTTTTCGGTAAGAGTATCGGCCCAAGCACCAGCATGGCCTTCGAGGTGGCCAAGGAAATTGCCGACCTTTTCTCGTTCGGAAGCAGAGGCCCATCGCTCGGTGTCGAATCTTCGGGCAAATTGGATGAGGAAGTGTCGGGCATCTTCTCGTTTTCCAGAGAACTTAGTAATTTCTGGCTCTTTTCGGTCTGGTATCCGTGCAGCTCCCTGTGGGAGGGGCGTTCCTCCAGAAGGCTGCCCCCCTCCAGGAGGTCCTCCCTCGGGGGGTCCTCCTCCCCCAGGTGGTCCTCCTCTACCGGGTAGTCCTCCTCCACCGAGCACTCCTCCCCCAGGTGGTCCTCCTCCACCAGGTGGTCCTCTTGGGGGTCCTCCACTCTCATCATAAGGTGGCCCTCCCTCGAGGGGGCCTTCTTCCCCCAGCCCATCATCAGGCGGTGGCCCTGATTCCCCTATTCCTGATCGGAAAGAGCTCAAGCCACAGGGCGTTTCCGGGGTGGGAGGGGATGTTTTTCCTGTCCCTTCGGTCTCCATTTGTCATTCTGTCCGTTCAATGTCAGGATCGGTCAGCTCTGAGCTGGAGCCTTCATCAGAGGGTTGGTCGGTGATAGGCGCCAGGCCCTTCTAGGCCCCGCGGAGCGCCCTCACTCGACCCTAGGACCTTAGTTATGGCTTCGACGCCACTCGACATGTCCGATACAGCCCGAAAAGCCACTGCGGGACTCTCCGATAGCCTCAAATCATGCCACCGCCACTCCGCCAGTTCCGGTCCGATGTTCCGGTGTACCGGTCCCTCTACGCACAATACGCCACACGCAGTTGCCACTCAATGTCCTTGCACGTGACCGGTCTCGCCACTCCGATATCGCTCGATTTGCTACGATGCACCACTCGATGTACTCAATAACGCTACGGCCCCAGGTCTTGTCTTAGTATATTTCATGCCACTCCATAATTCGTAGTACGCAAGAAGTTAGGATGCCACTCGTACTATGCCACTCCCGATGCGCCTTACATTATAGTACAGTAGTATAAATGCGATGTATGGTGTCTCGGAACAACAGAGAAGTTTTCCCCTATCCTGCAGAGCTCAAGAAGAGCACCTTCGATTTAGTCACCTACTGCGTTCTACTGCGTCTTTCCGTCTTCGATTACGTTCGAAGAGTTGCGTCTACTATCTGCCTTCTACAGTATCTTGAAGGCTTGCGTCTCGTCCGTCTTCGACATCAGTCAAAGAAGTTGCGTTCAGTCTTACGTCCGCCTTCGAGCCACATCAAAGGACTGCGCTAGCATCTCTCTCTAACCCAAGTCCACCTTCTACAGAAATTCGAAGGGCTGTATATCAGCTAAGTTCTCACGTTTAAGCCTCTCCCTAGTATAGTACAGCATAGTAGCGCATCGAAGCTACGTCGAGCAGTCACGACACACGTAGAGGGTCGTCGAAGACCTTCGTAGACGTCTCTCGACCCATTTGAGATTGGGAACCCTTTGCTGCTGACTCTCCCCTCCACACTAACTAGTTCTATAGCTTTCCAGCTTCTCTAGGTCGTACCCAGTTGGGGTTGGAGTGTTATAGTGCGCATCATCGGTTTCGTCAAAGGTTGTCCAGCGGGCCTGGATGAGGGCACGATTGGTTGGAGTACAAGGTTCGAAATCACTTCCCCTGTAGAGTGCAGAGTCGTAGCGGTGAGGGCACGGTTGCGTTGAGCAGACCCTCCAGTTAGAAGTCTTCATGTAATGTCGGTGTACGTCCCGATTGTTCTCCGCTTGATAACGATGAGCCTTCCCGGTGCACGTCAGGGTCGACCTCCGTCTCGTTTTAGAGGATGGATCCAGCTTGCCACCGGCGATAGAAATCTCAGGCGCTCAGTAGCCTTTGATATAGGTTCACAATTATGGGAACGGCCAACTGAAGTGAGAAACGTGGGTTTGAGAGCACCTTCTGAGCAGTGAGGATACGGTGGTCAAGGACTTCGTCAAAATCTTCAGAGGGAGTGGGAGATAGAGGTTGGCTCCCTTCCCTACTTGCCAGCCTGTCATGATTTTCTAATACAGCTTGCCAAGCGTCGCTGGCTCTGGAGATGCGGGAGCGGGTGTAAAGAATCAGCTCCCTCTGTTCAGCTGGGAGGAAACTGGTGGAACTATCGGCGTGGAGAATGGCTCTGAGGTTGCGCTCAGCTCGATCCAGGACCTCTTCTAAAGTCGGGAGAGTAGGGTCAAACGCTGCGTGATCCAGCTCTTCTTCTTGTTCGTAGTCGATATCAAAAGGTCGTTGATAATCCGTGGTGATCAGTACTAATCCTATGAGTACGCTGACCTCGCCTTCTTCGAGACCGATACGGGTCTTTTAGGCACTGTCTTCTTGTGACCTCTCGAACCTGGACGGGTTCGGATTTGTGGAGTCGTATTCTAGTGTTACCGGGGGGTTCACCCTGGTAATGCTGCAGAAGCTTGGAGCGGTGTGCAGCGAAGGGTCGAAGAGGAGCGACGGTGACGACGAGTCACGATCCTTGGTAGTCTTCAACTACAAGCCCTATGTAGTCGCGATAGTCTTTACGGGCTTCTTGAGGTGCAAGAAGATGTGTGAAGACTAGCGTGTATTGGTACTAATGCGTAGTACACTTTAGAAAAGGATGAACGAAGAGAATACGACTAGGGGAACCTCCAACAGTGGGACCCCCCCTTTATACTGCCACCGCCAACCCCCAGGTATACTAGCAGCCCCCCAGAGACCGCATAAGGTGAGAGGAGTCAGCGGCCCGAAAGTACATAACTACCATGGCGTAAGTGGGGACGATCGGCCCGTCAGTCAATCTGGATAAGTAAGGTGTGGAAGGGATGTCGCGCGTCCATGGTGTGACAAACAAAGGGAAAGAAAAAACGAACACGTCTCTAGTCCTACCTGGCAGTAACATGGTCTATTAGTAAAATTAGTAGTATTAGTGTAGTGTAATGTCAACCTTGATTATTTAGGACTAAAAAAGTGATAATTAGTGGTCTATTAGTAAAATTAGTAGCATTAGTGTGGTGTAAGAAAAAATTAGTAGAGAAAAAGAAGTGATAGTACAGTAATTGCTTATTTAGTGCTAATTATAAAGAGCAGTTTTTCCTGATGTTGAATCAGCACCCTGACCCAGTCAGCACATTCCTATAACTCACACAGAATTTGTCAGATCCACTGGTTATTTTATATATGTGTTCTTGATCATGATACTACAGGCCTCAAAATTAAAAAATTCAGATATCTCAAGTTTTCATGGTAATTGTCATTTTGGTGAAGCTATGACCATGCTCTGAAGTCACCAGCTGAAAGTGCCATGGCTGGGTTTCATTTATGAAGTGGCAAGGACTTTGATTAATTATGTTTGAGTCATCATTTTGTAATGAGTTGATGAGCAGACATGATACATAGGGCAATTGATGAGGGTCAGATAGTCTTAACATACTTACTTAAATATGGTCAATGTGTAGAAGGCTCACAAATTCCATTCAAAAGTTGGCTTCTAGGCCAATCAGAATTGGAATATGTAAGGCAAATTTGGCAACCCTCACAAACTCTTTGACATATTGACCATATTTCAATCAATATTTTACGGCCCTTCTACCCTTACCGATTGGGCCATATCTGCCGTGTGAAAACGGCTGCCATCACTCATTGTCACCAGGCGTTAGGTTTGTGTGACTGCCGACTGAGTCAGGGTGCCGACTCAAGGCGTAGGCATAGTACAGTAGTTGCAAGCTCAACAAAGTCACTCTGCGCAGGGGTATATGCCATTATTTGAGGTAGCTCTACCAAATATTCGTAGTTATAACCCCACCAAGAACCCCACCGATAATCACACCGATCAGGCTCACTGCAAGCCATGACTTCCATACCCTTCCGCATGAACTTGACCAACGATACGGACTAGGTGCAACCCATAACCACATCCTCAGCACAGCTTCCCAACCACAGATACTGCTTTCTGGATCTTGCCCTGCCATAATGTTGCGCATCATAATGATATACCGTGCCATGTTAGCACCAGCGCCTACAAGCTTCGGTAGATCAATCCGGAGCATTGCCCATAAGCCCAGGAGTAATGCCATAAGCCGCTGGAGGGGCCAGTGTACATATGGATCACTATGATCAAGCTCTAGGAGTTCCGCCGGGAATGAGCTACACGGGCCTTTTTGTCCTTCCTCAACACATGATGACATCATTCGAGGCAGCTCTGGATGAAGTACAGAGAGCCTGCCGATCCCCAGGAGATCTGCATGTCTTCGCGCAAGTGCAGAGGAGAGGAGAGAGACTGAGCGCAGGCCACCTGTGAGAAGGACCAAAGGTTGGCATCTATGAATCCTCGCATTGGATGGGGGTATGCCCGATGCTGCCGGAGACTCCGAATCGAGGGTTTGCATGACCTTTTGAGAAAACCGTGTAAACAGAGCTTGCCTTTCAGACCGATTTGTGGACAGGAAGTCTGAAACAGCCAAGTATACCATATCATATGATCTGTCAATGAGAGCAGGGAACCGAAAGCGGCCGGCTGCTCACTGGGGCTCTCATAATCTCCTCCACTGATCTCGATGAAGTCAAACATGCGCCAGTTGGCGATTTCTTGCACGTGTTGCAATGCACGCTTCTCTTGCTCCTCGTCATGTGTATTGCTAGAGTTGCTTTCCGTAGACCTCAGAGACGTGTAGTCTCCTGCATTAAGCTTGACGCCAACTACGAAAGTCTCTGGCAAAAGCCCGGATAAACGAATAGATGACACGATACGATGCAGGAAGTGAAGGGGGCAGTCGCTGGCAGAGTACGCGTCTTCGCGTTGATTTGTCTGATTCATACTTGAACACTTAGATGTCACACCACGAAGACAAAACGTTTCCCAAGTCTCACCTTGGGCGAGATGAATTGTGAAATCAAATCTGCTTTCGTTGGAGTTAATCAGTTCACTTAAGCATTCTCGATGGTGTATGCATTGCGGAATGAGTTAAAGCGGCACGCATCACTTACATCCATGAGCTGCATGTAGCTCTACCCCATCGAAGCCGCTTCGGGCCGCAAGTAACGCACCCTGAACGAAAGCGTCCACAACTTCTTTTATGTCTGATTCTGACATCGGATGGGGCACTTGGAAGAAGATCGCATGCAAAATATATGACAGTGAAATCGTTGACGCTATGCCCGCGCGACCAACCGGAATAGCACTAGGCGCCATCGGTTTGGCAAAGGGCAAGCGACCTCCGAGGATGTTGGGCGACTGGCGACCAGCATGTGATAATTGCATGATAGCAAGAGGTTTTCTTCCACCTGCTGTGTCATTGGACATATCATCCGCTCGGCTTTGGGTTTCGCCATGGATGATGGATGCGAGTCGCCTGAACGGCTCAAGGTTTTCTGGAGTGAGAGATTCCGGGACGATCATATCTCTGCCAAGCGTAAGATGCCGCCTTGATATCTGAACATTCCCTGTAATGATCATACCCCATCCTCCCTTTGACCAACGTGAATAGAGATCGAAATGGGCGGTGTTAGGCGGACCACCGAAGAGGGTACTGAGGTGTTCGTACATTGCCACCTACAAGACTTGAGAGCATCGGAAGCAGCCGTAAACTATGGACTTTACCTTGACTAATCTATTCTCCATCATGCCACCGCATGGAAGACTAACTGGTTCAAATATATGCTTCGACAATGCACCCTCGTCCTTGTCAATAATGATAGCTCGTTGGATACCACAATCAGCGCATCGTGCATCGTCTGCTCTGTAAATTAATCAATGTTCTACGCCAGTTCAGAACACACACCATCCTTCATTCGGTGCTCTTGCACATAGGTCACAAGTTGATTGGTATAAAAGGGTCGCTACTGCAACTGATATTCGCCGCCAGTCGCGATCGGCTACACGCGCTTCTCACGTGCACAATGCGAATTCAACTCAAGACTCCGCGGAGAGAAACAAGAGAATTAGAGATCAGTGCTATAATCAAATATCGTACACTCTACAGCATAACATTGACAGAACGTGCTGCAAACAATAGAGTCAATCACGGACCAAATGGTAGCATTTAGCGACGGTTTCGACTTTGTCCACTGGAACCTCCAGGTCCCGACGCTGCGCCTTGTCTCATCTCTTCCTCATCTAGTCCGGCCTCAGCCAGTATCCGCTCAACTTCCTTCAGTACTGGCTTGTAAGTACCTTGAAATCACACCAAAGTCAACAATATACGAATTGTAACAAAAAACGAAATTACCGTATCGCTCCTCAGCAAGAGTAAATCCGTCCCTGCGCAATAGTTTGCCACGATTGTCGCTACTTCCGTGCGCTTTTTGTGTCCAATACTCCCCTGATGAGTGATATCAATGCTGACGATCAGAGTTATATGGAGGTTCGGGAGACATACGGGAACGGGAGTAGAACACTGCTAGAGTTTCTCCTGGCAAAGGGGTACTGAGAATGTCTTCGGCTAACCGTGTGGTATCCTTTGCTACTCCCATGAATGCAGTAGCTTGTGAACGAAGTGCGTCCTGGTACAGCTTAACCGCAAGCAGGAATATAGGAAGAACATTGATCTTACCTTCTCAGCCTGGCTCATTTCTGGTTCTTGTGCTGTCTCCGCTACTAGGTCTGTGTCTCTATCCTGCTCAATAGGTACCTTGAGATCCTTTGGTCCGCCCTCAGGTTCGTCGGTATCCCCGCGACTTTCGTCATCATCATCGCCCTCCTCGTCTTCGTCACTGCTTTCGTCTTCGCCCTCTTTTATCGAAATTCCGCTCTCTTTCAAGCACACATAGCGATCTAATTTGTCAAGCTGTAGCGAATAGAAGTCGTCGAGGGTATACTCGCGAGAGCCACGTTCGAAGATGCCACCGTAACTGATATAAGGGTAATGATTTCGATGGTTCAAATTCTAGAGTAGTGTCGGGAAGCGAGCAACTCACATGTACAAGATGTTGCGGAGCACCGCCAACATTGCGTTGTACCTGGGCATAGGGACCGAGAGAATAGGATCATCCGGGTCGAGGTCTGCATCGTGTGTGAAGTTGGCCCCCTTACTGGAAGAGAGATTGGCTAGTGCTTTAGCGGATGCCTTTCCATGTGAATGCTGCGCAAAGGCAAGTCAGTAATCTTCTCGGACTGCCAGGAGGGCGAGCATACCTCATCCACATCGATCACGGTACTGTCATCCGGGTAAGCATCGTCTGCTTCGTCTTCTTCCATGGGCGAAGCACGGACTTGGACTGCGGCCGGTTTCGGTTTCTTCCCCCCGCCGCCGACCCTTTTCTTCGGCCTTTTGAGTAGCATCGAGATCCATTTACCATTTCCAGTAATTTGATATCCATATCTACACAATGACGTTGTCAGCGATGCCGACATGGTTACGTAATTTGATGAGTTGACCGGCCGCGCAATAAATACTCTGAACACGAGAGGACTCACAAATCATTGTGGAAGACGCTTTCTAAAGTTTCCTCGCTTGTGTCCTCATCGGTGACCCCGCCAAATAAGATACCCATATTCCTAGCTTGCCAAGGCGCCATTGTGCACCCTGAACGAAGGGACGGCGCGAATGCAGTGGACGGTCTTTTCCGTCGCTCCCATTTCATGGTCAGTGGCTCGGCGAGTGGCTTCTCATCATTTTCAACGTTCAGCATCATCCTGTTACAAGCGAGGTCATGGGTGAGAACGATGACGTGAAATAGTGGCATATATATACCTTAGAAACCAAGTATCGTCCAGCATGACGCCCACAGGACGACTACCCTTCACGTACTCTTTACAATACCCACCTACAATCTGTGTCAGTCAGCCGTTAAGAATGATGGACTCGCATTCACCATGAAGTGGCTCCGTGAACAACGAACGATGAATCAGGATACTGACCGTGTAGTAAAATACCATCTGCAGTAGACAGGAAGGAGAAGCCGCTGCGTGGTCTTCATTGACACCAGGACGTTAATATACACTGCGGAATTCTCAGGCCTTGTTGGTAAGATACTCACGATGGTTTTCGTTCAGCATCCTTAAAATTGACTGGCCGCCATTTGTACTCTTGCGTATCGAAGAGCCAGAGGTCGTTCAGGTAGTTTGCTGTAGAGTTGATTATCAGCTACATCACTATAAGAACAGGTCAGAATAATCACCAACTCTTTGGACCCGGGTCATAAAAGCCACCAAATAGAACAATATAATGCTTCCACATAGTCATTCTACCCATGTCATTGACATGTATGCGACATGAAACAATATCAATATTGGAAAAACTCTCACCGGTGTCCTGATCGCGCAGTAGGCCGAACCTTGGTGTCGATGCGTTCCCAGGTGTGCGTAGATATGTCGAAGCACCAAAAATCTCGGTAATGATGGAATGTGTTCTGGTACAGCGACGAAAATTCTCCGCCTTAATGGGAACAATATATGAATATTACTGAAAGGCGATAACATAACGGACATGCCGGAACTCACCGAAAAGATAAAGCTTGCCGCCGCCAGCTGGGGAGGCTACGACGGCATGAGCTGAGCGCGGGCCAGGACATGTTGGGGACACGAACTTCCGCCACTCGTCCTGTGGACGTACGATTCGGTATATCAGTAAATGGTGATACCATTCTGATGATAAGATATCACCTTCTCTGGTGAATATCTGAAGACATCGTTATAGAAGTGCTGCGGGTTGAATGCCCGGTTAAAAACGCTATATGCTAGAATGACGCGTACTCACCGCCTTCCCATCATCGCCAAAAAATTCTCCTCCGATACACCATAAATGATTTCCGCTGGGGCATGGCGTGAGCGTCGCATTCGCTCGACGACTCGGCGGCCCTTCCACCAGTTCCTCCGTTACCCGATGTGCCTCCTCCCATTCCCTTTGTATCTACTAACTCCGCCGCATCAGCCTCTGCGCGATCATACTAAATCCAATGGAAGCCAGGAGTAAAACACTGACCTTGTCCAGAATTCCCTCGAGGTCCTGATCATCGTCCTCCTCATCCTTCGACTGAGTCGATTTTTTCTTTTCCTTGCGCTCGACTTTCTGCGCGGCCTTGGCTTTCTTTGCGGCCTTTGTTGCGGCTTTTGAAGTGTCCTTTCCGGACTTTTTCTTGACCATAGAGGACCTTTCACACAAACTCGAGAAGAACTGTAAAGTGAGCCCGTGCAAGATAGACTAATCGCAGATCGCTGATATCTTATCTACGACGACCGGGGCTGGAGCGCTCGATTGTACCCTCGGTATAAGTACCTATATAACTTGATGTATGATCGTAGAGTACAAAATGCTTTGACACCCTGTCAGCAAAGGCCGATATTGTCACTTAATGCGAAGCCGAGCACTTACTTAGAATGATGGGACAACCGGTCTTCATAATAAAAAACCCCTGTTTAACCTATATATGACACATAACCTACATAGCCTAGCTGAACGAAAGCAAGCAACAGAGCATAGTAGCAATACGTCCTGCACTCCTAAATCTCGCACAGAACGGCGTGAAGGAACCCGACCCGCAAATTCCAACTCAGAACCTTGGCCACTCGTCTCCTTCTGCCCAATACAAGCTGTCTGCCCTAGTCCACCGTCCAAGCGTGTATACGTACCCTACGACCCCAAGCACATACGCTAGCTTAATCGCTATGAAGCATGCACATCGTCAGCCGGACATCCACAAAGTGAGGCTACAATAGAGACGCGTACCTGTGCGCCTCCTCGGGAAGCACGCGAGGTGTGCGGACAGTTGAGGAAAGCCCATGACGTTGCAGAACACGTGTGCCGCCAGAGGCGGTATCAACGAGCCGGTGCGCAAGAACAGGAACGCGGTGTGGAAGCCAAACAGCGACGTATATGCGAGTTGGAACACTGCCGTCAGGCGCAAAAGGAGTAACGGATGTGAATTAAATGTGATATTAAAATGCTGGAAGTATAAGAGTGACGTACCGGTGGCAGTGAGGGCACGCTGCGCCGCCCACTTAGTGCGTCCATAGCGGTTGAAGATGTCCCACGCGTGGTGTACATGGGCTGTCGGGCATCAGGTAAGCGGCGATGAACAGCAACAGGGTACCTATACGCACCGAGCCCAAACGTCAGTGGTGTGAGGAAAATCATTTTCCTTCTCGACACGCCTGCAAGGTGGTACACCGCGAGCATACACGCCCTGAAGACAACTTCTTCCGTACCTGGACCCTAGAGAGACGATTTATATTACTGAAGCACACAGGCAGGAGCCAGGTCGTATTCTCACAACGATGTAGTTCCGCCATCCTTGCCACGTCGCGACCATGGGCATGAGGCTCTCTCGCCAGCTCCAGCGCTTCTGGAACGGAAGCACCTGCGCGAGGTAGTCTGCATAGAGTGGGCCGAGGAATAGCACCGGCGTGACAAGACACGGAAGCAGTATCTGATACGGAGAAGGTGCAGAATACGAGAGCGTGGTTGTAAACCCGAGTCGCGCAAGAGTCGATTCGACTGCGATGAGGAAGGTCTGCCGGAGAGGTGAGCGAGTCCACAAGAGACAATGAGTCGGATTCCGCACCTCAGATCCCCCTCCAATCAAGCGCCACACCAGCCCTAGCACGATCCCGCAGCTAGAGACCGTGCTCAGGCTGACAGCGACCATCCTTGCACGAATCACGTCCGGGTCGTTCCTCCACCGTTCATGGTTCTCCTTTTCGCGCTGCTCGCCCTTCTTCAGGTGCGGCACCTTCCCTTTGGTGAAAGACAGCCGTGCATTCTTGGAAATATATAATGAGCCGACATAGGAAAGAGAGAAGAGCCCGGCGAAGCAGTGGGCCGTGCCTAACGAGATGGGCGGACTAGAGAAAATGAGGGGCATATTCTACTCGCTGCTAATGGCAGTAAAAACGAGAATGAGGGTGAGCTTGGTTTACGATGGCGAAAGGACATTGGTTGAGCGGGCATTTATGCTCCTGTCGATTGTGGCCTTGTCTCAGGGTTCGAGCACAAGCGCGATGATCAAGCGCCGAGGCCACCGTTTGTTTGGCACCCTACGCTGAAGCCAAGGTATAGCGCGAACCTGCTTGAAGTCCTGATCTAAGTAATTGTTTTCTACCATCCGAGGACTCATCTACCACTGGGTCTGAGGAGAGTATCGCCCTGCTATTGAGTGCAAAAAGCCAAGCTGGTACTTACGTCGGTCGACTTCTGCCAGTGCATACGCGACCTGGCTAGGGTTCATATTACGGTCAAAGAAGTACTTCACACAAACGATATCATTCACAGCAGAGATAATCGCAGCAGACCCACGCCACGATATGCTCGATCGCGGCCGATTCAAAACAATGGATATCTCGGTTCCTAAAACATTCAACTAACATCAACTTACATCGATTCTCACATGCCGCGGTGACACCATTCTTGTCTGTCTGGTACTTACTTCTCTCCGTCCAGCTCCTCGTAGTGCCGATAAAGTCCCATGCTGAACTTCTGCCTCCGCCCGCTCGCAATGTACTCTCTGATGCCCTTCTCGCCCGCAACGCGCTCGTGCAGCTTGAATACATCGTCGTACCGCCCGCTCTTCCTGAGAGTGGCCATTCGCTTCGGAAACGCAAAAAGAAGCCCATCCACAACCTGTTCGATGCAGTCCGGTTGTTAAGCATCCATGGATGATATCAGCTCAACAAGTAACGCACGTGGAACAGTACGAGATCTGCGGTGGTTGTTTGTTTGCCGATGAGGTAGGTGTGGCCGGAGCCGACAGTTTCAGCATTCGACGCGAGTGCAGACTGGAAGTGCGCGAAGAACTTAGGAATACGTTCCGCGCGAAAGTCCTTCGCACGTTCGAGTGCGGCCTCTTTTTGTTCCTCATAGTACTTCGAGGACGCAATGGGGTGATGCACATCGTGTGTCTGCAGGTGCATTAGGTCGGCGTACATGTATGATGTCCATCATGCCTGTTCGCACGTGTGGAAGAGCGCAAACACACCTCATTGCTCAGATCGAGCGCAGTCAACACGAGCTGGTTCACCGCACTCCGCTCCTCCTCCGCGCGCTCCCGCTCCTCTTCGCTCAGAGTCTCCGCCTGAGCAAGCTTGCTGCCCAGCTCGCCCGCGAGCCCCAGCTTCGGCGCGATGTGGTTCAAAATCGCGGGCGTCTGCGACAGCGTACGGCCGGAGGGAAGCTCGAGCATTGGTGGCGCGAAGTGCGGAGGCTGTCCGGCCTGGACAGGACTCTGGAGTGCCAGGACGATCGCGTCTGCGTCAGACACCTCGGTGTAGGGCTGCCCAGCATACTCGAAGGCGAGGCGGACGTATTCGCCACGCCCTGGGATTCCGGCCCACTGATGAATGAGACTACGTAAACATTTGATGAAACGAATGCAAGCGGGGGATTGACATACGTAGTAAAGAGTGTACCCGGCGGTCCGCGGTTTCTTCTCTGGAGGTGGCATAGTTACTTTAAATTTCCCCGAGGGTACACTATTGATTGGTGAAGGATACAATCTCGCGCGAGTGCAAAAATCCCTAGGCAGTAGTCCACCGTAACGTAGCTTGAAAGGAAGACAACGAGCAAGGACCATCGCGAACAAGCTGATTACCCGCTTTATATGATGCAGACAAAGTGACGTCAGCAGCGATGCATAGGCAGAGTGCTTACGCTGGCTTATAGATCAAGAAGTAAATACAAAATAAACATCGAGTCTTGTTGAGCAGCACAGTCGAACATAAAAGCGCGTTCACCGCAGACGAATCGCTCATCCATACCAGCTAGACCTTACTTCTCAATGCTTCTTCTTTTCCCTCAAGATCAAGCCGAGCAAACACGCACGACATCGTGGACCTGGTAAATATGCGCTGGGTATGAAATTCTCAGACACACGATATCCAACAGCACGGGATTTAATATTTCGACGATCCTAAATCTTGCCTATAAGCAAGTTCCTGAGCATCTCCCTTGCCGAAACCCGCACTGTGTGGTACAGTGACCAGTAGTCCAGCGTAGACGAAAACACGTCCATCATGCCAAAGGGCAACATCAGCGGAATCCAGCCTGTGCGGTTGCAAGAGCTAGTGAGCCCAGACCTACACCCGAAAGTAGAGCAGACCCACCTCTGGCATACTCCAGGGCAAAGCAGCCTTCATGCATTTTGTACTGCTTCACATGTCCGCGTGGCAAATGGTGCACGCTTCCAGGCTTATACACCTCCATCTCCAGCTTAGGCGGCGCGAATGCCCACTGCTCGCCCACCAAGATGTTGAAATAGTCGTCTGCAGTGTGCAGACCCGTGTGTCCCTCAGTCCCAAGAGGTGTGCCGAACACGATGAGGTACTCTGTGACGCTCGCGTGCACAACGTACATCGCGCCCATGGCCCCGCCTGCGTTGTTCAGCACCCATTCGGAGCTATTGGAGTTCAGCGCGATGGTAGTCGACGGGTAGGTCTCGGTGAGGTTGGAAATGATGTACGAGACCATGAAGTTGATGTCGCTGGGCTCGGGTGCAGCGGCGACTGCAGCCTGTGCGAGCTCGTGCAAGCCTTCTGGTGTGAAGACATACCATCGGTCCTATACAAGCCAGTGAATATACCACGCCAGCCTAACTGAACACTACGGGACACAGTAGATGTACCTTAATGACATCTAGCCACTGGCACGCTGCGATAAATAAGAACAGCCACGCAGACCGCAGGACCCATTTTATCAACGTCGCGTTCACCGGCTGAGGCGCTTTGCCGGGGGCAGTCTTAGTTTTAGGTGTTGTCATTTCTTTAATTTTCTGAGTCGCCCGTACAAAGTGATGAGGGGAAAGGGGACAGGGATGTAAAAATGCCCTGCGTGAGTTATATGGACAAGGCAGTCCCCAAACAGAAGACCAGCACAACACCGCGGTAACGTACGATGCACGCTTCCTCTGCGGTCAGCTGACGCGAACCGTGTGACCGAACTGCGCGCCTCCACCAAGCGAACTGAACCAGATGGAGGACAATGCTGAGAGCCACGTTGCACGCCTGGCACCTTCCTATTCCAGCACTCATCCAGCGCCCTGATCAGTGACTGTCTAGCGGCACGCTAGCCCCTTCTGTGCTTTTCACCTCCACTCCACTCCTCCTGCCTCCAGGTAGCCTTCAGGCAGCCCGTCTTTGTATACCGCCTCGAGCATCCTTTCTGCGTCCAGGAGCGCGCGCTGATACCCACCACGTCGTTCTCGCACATCAAACCCAATCCAAACCCAAAAGCCTAAGCCGCCAGTTCACGGGCTCACGACTCGCGCACATGGCACCACGTAACCGAAAAGCAGTCAATGGCGCGCCATCAGCAGCACAGGCCACCTCAGATTCTAGCATCACAGACTCAGTTGATGGTGAGAGCGCTCCAGCACCCACACTCCCAGCCCTCGCGCCGTCGCAGGAGGAGCGCGACGAGGTGAAAGTGAACAATGCGAGTGTGACGGATATGAAGCATGCATGCGATGATGCTCTCAAGCGTGTAAGTGTTGCTCCGTTTCGTTTCTCTATAATATTCCTGCTTTGTGGGATCCTGCCGCTTTGAGTGTGGTTGTGGTCGTGTGCGCCTGTTTACGGCAGCCTCGTGCCGCATATCCTTGCCTTTCCCTCTCGGCTTCATGTTAGAATGTGCTGCATAGTGTATTAACGCGTGGTGCTGTCCACAGTTTCTATCGCGGCCCGACCTCTTCAAACAAATCCATACGCACACTGATATACGGCTAGCACTGGGCTGGGCGAGTGTGTTTGTAGCCGCGGGTACTGGGCTCTACGGCTGGAAAGTCGAATTTGAGAAAAGCAAGCCCGTTGTCTGGGCAGGGCTGATACTGTGAGTTCATCTGTCTTCATCGCGTTTAAGAACCGCGGGCGCCGAACATTGATTGATTGATAACTGACTTGACACATGAACAATCCAGATATCTGCTGCTGACAACCTTGCAGACGCTGTATGCATTTTTTATCGAAGGGGATATTGTATTTGTCGGGAAGCGGAAGACGTTCGACAAGCGGGTACGTCATCATCCACAGCCCTCTGATTCCTCACCTCGGCCCTAACTCGTCCTGTCGCAGATCGTAACAGAACGAATAACTCTCACATCCACCAGCACACCTTCGTCACCCTCCTCCTCACCCGCGTACACGCTAGCCCTATCGTACGTACGCTCCACCTCTGGCGGCAAATCACTGCTCGGCAAGGGCCGCGCCACCGCGGAGCGGGGGTACAACACGTTCTTTGACTCGCGCGGTGTGATGGATCAGGAGGTGTTCGAACGCTGGGTCGGCGAGATGGTCGGGCGTGTGATGGAGGGCAAGGGCGAGTAGCCGCCAGTCCGATATGTTCATAGTTCGCATGTTTGCATGTTTATTTTTGGCACCACACCGCTAGGTTTGTACCTGTAGTTGTGCTCTTATTGGGTAGCAGTTTACATGGAAGATAATCGCATTCACGACGTTCCCGGACTGCCGCCTACGGTACTTCATAGCTCATCTTGACGGTGGGTACAAGTCGGCGGTGTTCGAGAAACGTTCCAGTATGCGGTGTATCAATTATATAAAGCACTCTATACATGGGTGCGAAGGTCCTAACGTGCCGACGCCGTGATCATCGTAAAGCCTCTGTAGCTATACTAAGGAATATCATCATTCAAGCCTAGCTCGGTGACTATTGAGCTGGGGTTCATTACTTCGCCCAGGTCGACGCTCATTGTGCCTCCAAACAAATCGTCAATGTCAATCGGATGGCTCCGTAGGTCGAGCATACTGGGTGAAGTTGCATTTAAAAGTATCAATAATGAACACACTGCACATACGACCAGATGATGCCAAAGCTGAAATATGGACTTACTTCGACCTCTCTAACAAAGCAGCTAACTGGCGTCCGCTATAATTGAGTGAAATGCTCATGATCTACCTGGCTCCGCCGGAAGGGAATGCACTTACGATATCGGAGCAGCAAGTGCATCCAATGTAGCAAATGCCACACCCAGCGAAGTGAGAATATGCAGTATGTTCATTATGACACAGAAGGGCCCGCTCTTGAGGACAACAATGGTGTAGTATTGACAAGCTGATAGATGTTTGATGAATCCTAAATTCCTGTCTCTGACATGATAACAGAAATAATGAACTTGCCTGAAGAATAAGAAAATCCTAGCTTAAGCTGCTCGCAACCAGTGCTGAGAGAGGACATTGAATCCATGATATCTTCTTATACATAGCAATGGAAACAGATGGCATGATTCAAACCCAGAAGTCCACGTCGAAAATTTTTCATAATGTGAAATCGTGTAATAGCTGTCATTGACCACGGGAATGCAGCACAGCAAAGGACAACACCGCTTGAGGCTTGAAGCTTGAAGGCGCCAAATCAATGATGAATGTCAACTTCGAGAGGTCCATAACATTCACACAGCTTGCTTGGTCAATCAGTCAAACAAGTGTCATCAATCGCACTGGCAGAACCATTTTTTGGGAAACCTGCGCATCCGAAAACTGTATGTCAAAGAAGCGAGAATCAGAAATGATTCGAATGACAGTACTAGGAGTGGGAACGGGATCACTCACTCGGTGAAACTTTGGATCCAGAGCGATTGAAAAGGGCTGTTAGCACACTGCAAGTTTGCATTGACGCAGGGACACTGTAGGCTCAAGTACTTGTTATGTCAAGTACAGAATCGTGATGCCGTTACTGTGTAGTCATGAAACATACGGCGAGAACCCTTATGCTGTTAGAACTTAGCCAAGAGAACGAAACATCTGAGAGCGGTTAGTTGCTTGTGCGGCCCAACGTATATGATCTTCTGTACTCAAGCGGTGGGATCATGTGAATGCCCCCAGGTCAACCCGTATCACCTTCTGCCTCGGGTGAGGACGCAAGGAGAAGACTCATTGCTCCAATGAGAGACCTGACAGATACCGAAGGTCATCAGAGGTCATCAACCGCGGAAACCGCCAAGATTTTGATCAGTGACAACTTGACATAGCATCGTTAATGTATACATCAGGAAAACTCGAATTTACCTTGACACTCTTATCTGTCTTAACTAAGACAAAATAAAATCAAAAAAGGTTTTTTTTTAAGTAAACACTATTTGCGCTTATTTTACTTAATTAAGACAATCAAGGCTAAGTCAAATTTGAGTTTTGCTGATGTATGACAGTCACAGACACTGGTGGAAGCTGTATAGTCTGCATCTGTACCAAACATCAATTTTTGTAACGAGGTTGGGTTGACAATCACCTCTCGCTTTGTATCAGATGTAGAGTTGATTTGATAGTCAGATACAGATATCCTGAGGCACGAAGGTTGAAGGAAGTGTCTAGTCTGCCTGGGGGGACTAGTAGTGCAGGGATGCATGTACCACACAGTGCAAAAGATCATGATCGGTGTTTTGCAACAAATGTTAATGCGGGTCTTCTAAGAGGATGAGTCCAAGGGGATCTACATTTATGCATGCACTCATTATGGCACACAATGGCTGGAAATAACATGAATTTGAGACACAAATGACACATCAGGAAAAGTGGAAATTGCTGATCACCTGACTGTCTGAAGCCTCTGACCGAAATATACTCTTTTGGCTTCCACATGAGCATATCTCAATATTTCTCTTAGCGCTTCTGTAAAAATATATTTAATATGCTATTGAAACATTTGGTACCAGTTCTACTATGATATGTGCCCAGGAAGTTGTGCAATGTGAGATTGAAAGTTCAGGCTCTGAGAAGTCTGAGCACCGGAAATCCCCGAAATTTTCAGGTTCTGACGGCTGACCAACTGATCACTTCTGACGGCTACGACATCAGCCTGTCAGTGGATTTCCGGTTTCCTGATGCAAATAGGCAAGTCGCCGCAGGTGGGGTGAATTGGATCTTAAGTAACTGGCTACCTAGGAAGGAGATGTGATGCGTGCGATGTCGCATGCAACGGGCTACACACCTACATTGTTAGGCATAGGTATACTTATTATCAATGCCATAGTCGGTGACCGTTAAGGGCCAGAATTACTGGCATCGTTGCATGACAATGCTGCGTGCAAGAGCCAGGAACCAAGCCGGAATTCCCCTTCTGCTGGCACATGCTAGACTCATATTACTAGGATCAACTACGTAGTACACGATGAGATCACACGGCTACTATGGCCATTCTAGTAGACTTGCACGTGCAGAGAGGATAACGATCACTTCATAAGTCGTATGTTCACGCAGTGACGGATAGAACACTGGCAACAACACCATCATGGGCCACCAGACAAAAATGATTACTATCACTCAGCAGGCGATCGACTGGCAAATCGAGGGTTTGATCCATATCTCGTCTGATGTACAGCCTGACTCACTCTTCGAAAACCTCCTACATAACTTCCTACTGTACGTACTGTCTACATAGGGCTTAGCCCTAGTGAACAATAAATGGGACGTAATATCAATATTTCACGCCGTTGCATCGACGTCGACCAAGGGGATCGTACCAGCGGAGCCAAAGTACAAGGATTCCAAAGGAAGATAGGCAGAGTATGGTCTCAATGCCTTGACAGCACGTTCAGTTGGTCGACCCTCGCTCATGTCTCGTTGGCACCAATGAGTGGGGATATCCCCTGTCGTACCAAGGTGTGGGCCACTCTTGCTTGAAAGGGGAAGTATACCTACGTCCATGGAAATGCAAATGCCGGCTGACACAACAGGGTCAATCCGGAAATCAGCGCGAAAATTCTGAGTTTCATTGCGGAGGTGAAGTAGCAGAGTCCAAAAGGGCCCAAAGGCTACAGAAAAACTGTCAGCTGAATTCAACAGCATTTGCAATGATCGACTTACTATCCAGTACCTAATGAACAAGAAAGAGTGGTCGAGGGCGTCGCACACGACTGACCACAGAAAGAGTGAAGTACTCTATCTTCTTTATACAATATCCTTTGTCGTCCAGCGCCATGGTCATATCATGATGCAATCGCACCTGATTGATATCAGCGTCAAGTTTAGCGCCGTCAGATGAAGCGAGGAGCTGTGATTTTGAACGCGTCGCAGAAGCAGTGCAGGGTCGTCGTCCGCGTACATCGCACGCCCTCCGAACGCACCGAACGGCCCATCCACGAAGTGCGCGCTCTTATGCGCGTAGTTGCGGTGCTGCGAGCCTGTCGTGACCGTAACCGCGATGGGCACGCCGTGCCGGTTTCAGTTCTAGAATCACCGCAATTGAGCCTCTACAAAGATCTATCACAGTTAGACGAACAGGCCCATAATTAACACAGCTGTCGGTGGATAAGCAATGATTAATGAGGGGCCACCACTTCGGATCCGGACTACCATGTTCCGTTCTCCGTACGCCCTTCGAAAGAAACAGTTACCACTTAGGCAATCGCAGAGTGATGCCAGGCGTAACATTAGACTTGCTTGTCGTACTCGGCGGTGCGTGTTTGGATGTCGTCGAGATTTTTATTCCTTTTTCCGTTCTGCGTGGACTTCGGATCTCTGTATCATTTGTCATGAACGTGCACACATAGGAGGGATACTTCTGCACCAGAGGATGTCCTTGGGAAGGGAATACTCCCTCTACTGCAAAATGGCCCGAAGATTTATCACAACTGAGATCCCTAGTCGAAGAGTAGGTCGAGCGGCGAAAACAGAGGTGAAGGAGCTTCACGATGTAGTTCGGTGTGATGGTGAGAATGGATAAGTGTGTGCCATTACCGTCATCTCTGTATCACAAACAAGAATGGTTGTACGGGTCCTGAAACCTATAGTCATTGACTACCTTAAAACGGACCTTCGAAATGTGTACATCAAGGGGGGGAATAAGACATTAGTATGTGCGCTTATAGTCATGATGAAAACGGAAGAGGACAACCCCGTAAAAGATAGACGTCTATCAACGTGGGCGACGAAACCGGAAACCACAACCACCATAAATCTGAAGTAGAGGCCTGTCGTGTCACGGCTTGTCGAACCGGTAGAATACGCTCACTGATCAGTAGCTATTGCAAAAGTAGACCGGTGCTTGCTCAAAACGATCAGGAGAGGCGACATGAAATAAGAAAATGCGACGTCTCTTATGTAAATTGAACCGGCGCGGTCAAGCAACGAGGCACTCAATGTAGCAGCAGGGTTCATTATCCTACTTGGATGCCTGGAGAATGCTGAAGTTTCGTAATATGTCAGCTAGTTTCATAACCCGTTTGAGGTCCCATAGGGGGAAACTGACTGACAGCGCCCATGAGGAAACATTCGTTGGCCAGCACGACTGTATAATTTCTGTTGTAAGACCGTTTAGCCAGATGTTTGGATTTGTAATATGTCAGAATGTTTGGACCTTCCCCCCACACACTATACCCTCATTTCGCAAGGATGGTCGAAGATCACGGTTGTCGAGTGGATCTGAAACAGTCAAAGAGGTCAATTCCTATAGTCAGCATGTATCGAGTCCAACGCCAGTGAGATGACCTCAACGACCAGAGCACAGACCGAAACAACTACTGCCGTCCTCATATGCGACACTGAAAAATGTGTCCGGATGATCACTACACGAATGCGGTCATTGGATCATGCTCTCAAGTCAAGATTACAACGGTTCAGATTGCACTTCAATAACTCACAGCTAGTTCCAGCAAGTGTCGTCAACCCGATCTTGTATTGACATGAACAAGCTCAGCGTCACAAACCACTGTCCTCGGGTATCCCGGCCTATGAGCGCTGAGAGCACCGTTTCTCCTCAGTCACCTTTTGGAACTCAAAGCCACAGACGAGCTAAGCAGCAAGGGCGACGACCTGATCGGACGAGATGCGCGCTTCCGTGTTGCCCTCCGCCGGAAGCCATTAAGACCGGTCGCGTCTGACAGGCCATCAAATACGCCAAGTGTGCCAAAGTGGAAAAATGGCAGACGCTCGAACTGTCGCTTGTCGAACGAGATGCCACGGCCGTTCACTTCATGATCCATCTGTCGTGAAGCACCAATGGGCTCTGCGATAGAACCGTGTCCCGTAGAAGGGTGAAGGAAACGCTCCCGCTTCATCGTGAATGGGAATGTGAAGCCCGTGGTGAGGCCCACGTCAAGGTCAAAGTCGACACATGTTCCAAAGCAGACGTGCTGGAGCCAGTTACTATAGTCTGGGCTGCATTCACGGATCACATGAATCAGTGGGTAGTTCTAAGCAGACAGTGAGCTACTGACTCGGAACGAGCAGATATCATCGCGCGTGTCCTACAATCCGAAGGTCTCTGCATTAATATATCGTAGAGGCAAATTTTGCAATACGTAAGTGACTGGAGCAGCAAGCACTGAGTTTGTAACATCCGTGGCTGTGCAGAGCACCATGAGAATCAACGATATCGTCATGAACGAGAGCGACGCCTGCGTCTGAACGGGTTCCGTATAAAACTGACAACAAAATGGCTATGCAGAACACTAGTTAACCATGCTCAGACTGAAGTAAAAGAAGTGTGTGCTTACTATCCAGTACCTGAAATTGGAGGTGGCGCAGCCCAAGCAAGGGAACGTTGCACGCGACGAGACGCAGTAGGCCAAGATTCCATTTTATAGCAGCTTAGCGATGTCGCGCCCAGTTGTGACAGTCCACTAGGAGATCACCCAAATGCTTAGGGCCGTCGGAGTAGTGTCAGATCCTCAGACGCGGTGATATCTGTGACCGCGCATGGATCCAGGCATTCTTGATTGCACGCTCAGTTTGTTTGTCAGCGAGTTTCAATGAAAATAACTACATGACAGTGAGTGCAGGACAAGGTCATAAACATGGCGACTATCAAACACCGTGAAATTGCGCAGTCCATACGCGCAGAGGCAAGTTACTATACGCTGTGCGCACCACATAAACAAACTCAGCCAACAGGAATGCCAAATCACCTATGCTATATTCATTGCCCGTAGCGAACACTCAAGTTGTAGGTAACCAACCTAAATTATGAACTTGCCACGGCTACGATGACGGATGATTTTCAGCACATTCGAAACCCACATCGATCAGGGATGCCTGAGGTATCAGAAGTAATGTAGATAATAAAATAGGAAATACAAGAGTACAATACAACAGCAAACGACCCAGGACGATGCGAGAGAATCTATTTGGCTCCTGCACTCGAGAACTACAGAACACAGTAAGTACAAAACCATCCTCACAAAAGAAACCAAGTACATACTTTGGTTACAGACTTGGTACCTTCTGAGATCGCGTGCTTCGCCAGTTCCCCAGGGAGGATAAGACGGACGGCGGTTTGAATTTCCCGTGAAGAAATGGTAGACTTCTTGGAGTAAGAGGCAAGTTCTGAAAGAAGCCAAATGAGACTAAAACTGCGCCAAACAATATTCAATCTTACTTGATGCCTCGGTAGCAATGCGCTCAAAGATATCGTTGACGAATGAGTTGAGAATGGCCATGGCCTTGTTTGAGATACCCGTATCAGGGTGAACTTGCTTAAGGACTGGACATCTGATAAGCTTCCGTTGGTAGCCCACAGGCAAGACATACCCTTGTAGATGTAGGAGGAGTAAGTCTCCTTGCGTGCCTTTCTCCTCTTCTTCTTTCCGTCTTCACCAGTCGAAGCGGCAGGCTTAGAAGTCTTCTTTGCCGACTTTGCCCCCTCAGTAGGCTTGGCAGGCGCTTTGGAGGCAGTGGAGGCGGGAGCCTTGCCGGCAGTGGAAGCAGGTTTAGGGGCCATTGCGAATGAGGTTGGTTGTTGGGCAAGGACGAGAACGAGAAAACGGGATGGTGGACAAGGACAAAGTTATGAATTTCATTAGTGGCGCTTGTGGGCGTATTTATAAGGACGCGTTACGGTTGTTTGGTCAAGACGCGTCAACGCGTCGAACCTTATTTTGTTGATCGCTATTCAACAACTCCACACGTGATCTCGTGCACCGCGGTTGGCTGGTGGCCTAGTCCTCTCTGCCAGTGTATAAATACCGCCCATACCAGTTGGTGTGGCCCTCCCATCTTTTTGCTCATCCCGCATTATTTACGCTCAACCCCTCAAGCCTCAGCACCTTCCGACCATCTCTTATTCTCTAGCGTGATGTCTGGCAAAACTAGCGGAAAGTCTAAGTCTGGCAAAGCCTCCGGCGACGCTGCCAGCAAGTCACAATCGCGCTCAGCCAAAGCTGGCCTTCAGTTCCCTGTCGGTCGTGTCCACCGTTTATTGAAGAGGGGAAACTATGCTCAGCGAGTCGGTGCTGGTGCGCCAGGTACGTTGCAGCACTACTACCACACAGAATAAATGACTAAGCGAATTTGATTTAGTCTACTTGGCGGCTGTCCTTGAATATCTTGCCGCCGAGATTCTCGAGCTTGCGGGCAACGCTGCCCGCGATAACAAGAAGCAACGTATCATACCTAGGCATTTGCAACTTGCTATTCGGAACGATGAGGAGTACGTTAGCCACAGGTGATTTGCTAGACTTGGTTCTCACAAACTCCAGGTTGAACAAGCTCCTCGGCGATGTTGTCATTTCGCAAGGAGGTGTAGTACCATCAATCCATCCTGAGGTATGTCTACATATTCTTTTGCGTCGACAACCTTGCTTATCTCGCTATTCTAGCTTCTGCCGAACAAAACACAGAAAGGGAAGAAGGATAGTCAGGAGGTCTAGATGTGACGCTTTCGATACCTTGTTGTATTCTTAATGTATTGTATTTTCTATATTATTTCTTCTGGTACTTTGGATAGATGTAGTGTGATATGGTTTTTGATGTGCTGCTTTGAGGTAACTGGTTCTGGCGCGTTCGTTCGATCCTGGGTGTTTCAACAAGCTCGGTTGTCGGAGAAGTCACTGGACTGTCCATTGCGCTAGCTGAACTGATAGGCTTGTAGATTTGGTCTTGTTCAACTCTGCTTTATTTCGATATAGGATGGGCTCGCTATTTTGCTGTTGTATATCATTTCCTGCTTTACGTCTTGTATAATCTCATCCGGAAGGCATCGCGAGTATGCTATCTTATTAGAAACAGTGCTGATTAGTACCGAGCTAAGCATTGTTGACGAAATGAGCCTCATACATGTAAGCGTCCGGACATTTTGTATTAAATTGGTGCTACGGCATGTCATACGAGCTTCAACAAGTCGCTCATAACACCCATAGCAGTGACAGCGGCACCTGCCCCGGCACCTTGGACCACCAATGGCCTGGCACCGTAGCGTTGTGTGTGAAACATGATTATGTTGTCTGATCCTCCGAGGGCCGTGGCAAACGGATGTGTGACAGGATATCTACACCACTATAATGAGTATCCAAAGAAATTGCACAGCAAATCGACCATGGACTCACTTCTCCAAGTCGGCTTTGATGATGCCTGCCTGCACATCTACAACGCCGGCGAAGCGAAGCACCTTGTTCTCCTTAAATGCATCCGCCCTCATCTTTTCGAATTTAGTATCGAATTCTGGCAAGCGTTTCACGAATTCGTCTCCCGTTTCGGCTCCTTCCAGCTCTGGTGGCACCAAAGACTTAGTACTGACAGACTTGTACCCGTCCTTTAGAGTGGATCGGAGAGATGGGATGTATCGAGACAAGATGGTGAGCTTGCGGGCGACGTCGGCGCCATTGAGGTCGTCTGCGGGATGTGGTTCCTTGCCAGTGATATCAGGGCAACGTAGGGGCATAATAGGACTGAATGTACCGTGTAGCCCTTCTCCCGTGCAATCCGCACGACTGACGAGAAGCTTGGCCCACCCTCCTTAGCATTCGAGAATTCGTTGAAGATGTAGCTCATAGTGCCCGAGAATACACCCTCAATTTTGACAACCTGGGACAAAATAAATAAGCATCATACCAAAATGCGCTGCTTTACGAGTTGATCACCTTGTCGCCTGTTGCGACGAGATCCTTCAACGTTGATATGACCGGCAGGCCAGCGCCCACCGTGGCCTCGTTCAAGAAACGAGCGCCGCTTTCCAGACTTGCAGCGAGGATGCTCTCGTAGAGCGATAGCTCTGCCGAAAACGCCTTCTTGTTTGGCGTGATGACATGGATACCAGCTTTCAAGAATTGGGGATAAAGAACTGCGACTTGGTCAGAGGAAGTGTTGTCCACTAGCACCACGTCTTGTCCAGGTTTCACCAAGGCGCACAGCTCTCGATTGAGGGCGTTGAAGTCAGGCTTCAGGCCAGACTGTACCAAGCTGTCTTTCCAATTTGAGGTAGTGAGGGAGAGGCCATCTGGAGCGAAGAGTGTAGTCTTGGACGAAGTCAGCGATACGATGCGGAAAGGGTTTGGCTTGGGAAAGTTAAGCAGCTGATTGATGAATTCTCCTCCTACAAGTCCTACGCCGACAACCGCTACGCGTAAAACTCTTGGGCTTGACGAGATTGCAGATTGCAATGCCATGATTTTGCAGCGGAAAGAGCTAATAGGAACGACACCTCAAGCTGTGATCGGAAAGATCATGTTTTCAAAACGCATAAATGACTACTACAGGCCTCATGATAAGACATAAAATTGATCAGTGGTATATGAATGAAGTGCTCAGCACAAAAGTCGTTAAATCGTTACAATTCATACAGATACAAAGTACACATAACAAGCATCCGGATCCATGATCTAAAGAATATTACAGAGTTGTCTTCGTTAAATCATATGATTGAGTGAATGTCACAGCTTGTCGCTCTTATTGAGAGCTGTCAAGCGCCTCTTGTGAGTTACCTTTAGAAGGTCCCGCTGAAAGTTCAGCTACAAGTTGCGATGAAGGACTTTCCGTGCGGTAATCGACGTTATAAAATGATGGCGAGCCAGTCCGAGGGGTATTTGCAGTATTGGTAGCGAGATGACTAGGGTGGTGGCTTTCTAAAGAGGGAAGTGGGTCCTTCGGTATCGTCCAGATCCTCACAGCGCCATCATGACTCCCCGTAGCAAACATGAAGGGATCCGCCGCATGGTTCCAAGCAATGCATGTTAGATCGCCACCCAGGGCTTGCGCACGAACATGATGCAATATGGCCGCTGATTCTCGATCCCAAATGTGAATGTCGCCAGCTAATAGATACATCAATAATAGGTCGTGGTGAAGACTTGTTGAAAGCTACCTTTTCCAGCACACAATACCAACTGATCGTTCTTACCACCGAAGTAACTAGGTCCAGCAAAGTCGACAGGAACCTTTGGCATATATGTGTGACGCAAAGAGAGACGGGCTATATCTTTGATCATTTCCAGCTTCCACAGTTGAGGAGGGGCCTGTTCAGAAGTTAGCTGCATTGGGTAGATCGGTTAAAATGCTACCAACCTTGTTTTCATAGCTGACCAACGCTACCTGATCGTCACGCGCTAAAGTTATATCACGTACATCATGAAGCACTGGGACACGACTGCCCGACAAGTCATTAACTGGCAGCCATAGAACACGGGCATAAAGCACGTACTTCTCGATATCCTTCTTGAAGAGATTATACGCTAGCAGATACTCAGTATGAATTCCACAACCGCCACAGTAGAAGCCTTTTACCTATAATCTGCTTCTCAGCCCTGGATTTGCTCGGATGTAAACCATCACTAGATGCTATCAGCGTTCCAACGCATAACATACGCTGGCAGTCTTGTGTAACCGCGACGTCATGTAATGTCATGCGATCGAAGTGATACGTATCCAAAACCTGACAGGAAAACCAATGAGGTACACTCGTGATTATACTTGCCGACATTACTGACTTCACCGTTGAGATTCTACGAGGGGTCTATTAGGAAGGTGTATCATTGCAACTAATAGAGATGAGCAGTGCTTACCAACTTAAATACATCGCTGCCTTCGACAGAAAGGAACCCTACACGAAACCACTTAATATATGTTACAATGGAGATGATTCGAAGAGTACCTTCACCGCCAGGAAGCCATGCGATTGATTGCACAGTCTTGCGACGGTCAATTGTTTTCTTGCACACACCATCCTAGGCGAAGGTTAAAGCGTAGAACAAAGCGTTGCTTAGAGGATGGTTCATGGACTTGGTATTCCGTCATCTAAGACCCACCTCTGTCCATACTTTGACACCACGGTTGAGCTTCGTCAGAAGTGTGCTACCACTTGGTGACCTTTGATGAAGTTTCAACATCAAAAGAGGACCAACGCACTCATGAAATAACTCACCAAGCCACTTGACCAACAAATCCTTGAGGCTGAGCTAAAACTCGATGAGACGTGAATGGATCCTGACAACAAGCTCAGCATAAAGCGGAAGATTCACAGCCCCGGTACTACTAACTCCGACACGGAATATCACCGATGTCCTATCCCAACTACTCTCGGTGTGATTAGACTGCACGGTTAGGCGATACTGATTAAAATCATACCTCGAAGTGGCTAAAAATTTACCGTTGGGCGAGAACTGCAAATGTCTCACGAGTGCCTGATGGGCCGCCAAGTCCTGTGTTGCCTCCAGACTCTTCAGCTTAGGGACCAATGCAGCAACACGCGATGCCCTAAGCATGCCCGATGGCTCCGTGGGGCTGATCTTGCTTTTTTGTCCATCAGAGGAGCTGGTCCTTTGTCGCCTTGGGCTGCGAGGGGTCATACCGAAAGGATTCGATGCGCTACGCAGCATCATCACGGAGCGGACAGCGTTCGCAAAATGCATCTTTCCAGTCATCGGCGGTGCCCCGGGCGTCGTGCTCGCTTCGCTCAGGATCGTGCTCGCGTCAAGAACGTCTGTGGATGCCGAGAAGGTTGTCGGTACCCGTACCTCCGAGATCGGTAGTAGTGGCCCAGCGTCTGAGGGGTAGCGTGTTCGAATGGGAGAGGTTGTTGTTGAGATCGGCTCGGGGCCATTGCATGACAAAACTGTTGGATGACCCCCTCCGTTCTCGCCAAACTTTTCCGAGCTTGAACCCATTGTACTGATCCGTCGGAGAGTACGAGTGCTCATGCGTGACAGGCTATGACTTGCCTTGCGGAACTGGCGACGGCCCCACTGGCTCACTCGCCAGGCCAATGCGCGAGGTTCGTAGATGACCCATTTGATGCCGGGAACGGAGCAAACGCGCACCTTCGTCTCCGAAAGTACGTCTGCAAGCCACTTCTGGCCCTTATGGCGGGTAAAAATCCAGCGCTCGGATGCAAACCAGGTTGATACAGCCGCAAGACCAAAGCAGCTCAATGCTGAGAAGATTGTTGTGGTAGCCTTGGTGACTCGGTCCTGAGCACAAGATGATCATCGTCTAAGTCTGACAAACAACCAAAGGGGGTCCCCAATCATGACAAACCTGTCCGGACGAGTAGGCAAACAGAACGAGACCGTTGGAGAAGCACGCAACAGAAAGCACGAGGAAGACCAGAGGTGATCGCTTGATCCAAATAAGCACCCACCATGGAACCCGATGCCCAGGAGAACGGCTAGCAAAACAATCGGTGGTCACATACGACTTAATACATGACTCGGACATTTCTACTCACTACATGGCCTGCTTCCAGGTCAATCCTAGAAGACTGTTGACCGCGGCTCCAATGCTGAACACTAAGGAGATGAACCAGAAGGTATTCACCCACTGTGCCAGTGGTGTATTCGTCATAGTATATGAGAATTGCATAGTCGTCGCTGTGACGGCGGAAAAAAACGTCGCTACTGTACTGAGGTTGAGCAAATTCTGGCTGGCGTGTTGCTGCGCGAAGCGAATGGTCGGGACACCTATTAGAACCATACATTTATTTAACGTTACTAATTGGGTTGGGTGGCGAGAAGCTTAGCAAGTAAACGGACCAATTTCGACAAAAATGGACAACGATGAGGTAATGCTGTCTAAGTGTTCACCCATCTCTGAAGTGAGGTCGTGGAGGTACCTCTGGACGGCAGGGTATTTGAATTGGCCTAATCGCATCGACTTGCGTCAGTCACCAGTACACACTTGACTAGCGTGTGTCGTTGGACTCACCCTCGTATGCCTTAAGACAAGAGGCCCAATACTAGAGATACAACTTGAACACATAATTCGAACTAGATTCGCACCAACATTTACCCTAAGATCTCCTTCGAGTGAAAGTATTGAAGCATTGACAGCTTCATCTGTGAACTCGGGAAATTCGTTAAGACAATCCAAGAACGTCGTTACATCATGTGCAAATAACTGTAACTGTCTCGGAAAGTCCTCCGCATCGAGGTCGTCCCCAACCGTAGGGTTCGTAACATGCGGAAGCGCCTTATGTCTTTTACTTTTCTTCCAGTGCCGCACGCTCGTGTCCACTAGCATTTCGCGCGGCTGCCGGACAACCTTGCGCGGAAAGAGGTCTGCTGCGTTCTCGCGGAACAGCCAGAGGATCTGTGCAAGCCTCTCGCGAAGATGGAACGACGACGAGAGGATACCGACGGAGCTTCCCAGTTGACGAGCGGCTTGCGCAAAGTTCCGCAACTGGAGGGATGTGAGTGTCGTGAAAGAATCGTATAGAAAGGGACACGCCTCTTTGTCAAGATTGATCATACGCCTTCCAGTCGGTTACAATTGTCAGCATACAATTCATGGAAGATTGTTCGGTACTCACCGTTGAAATTTATTGAAAGCTTCCGCACCCACTTTCTGCAGATGCTCGTCCACGGTAGCTGAACGGTGCATGTGTATTCACATCATCAATGCCTGGTTTTGAGATTAAGTATAGACTACTTACGAACGTCTCGGTCATCCTCAAAGCTTGGCTGTTCAATGTTCACTAAAGGACAAGATATCAGCAAGCCGCAGGTCGGTGATGTCGGATTAAGGCCTAATGGGAATACGCATGTACCAGCTCGTGCCGGGGAGAAAGGAACAGCGTCCCGAGTCGAATATGACGCATGTCGCGCAATAACAACCTCTCAAACAATACACCGATCCACAATTTCTCAGCATAAGCATTGATATACTAGCGATTCGAATAGCTGCTCGCCGACAATACGTTCACATCAACTCCCAAAGTGTGCACACGTATCCGGAGGTAAGAATGGCTGCACAATCGGGTAACATGAGCCGTGAATACCCACGACTCCCCGACATGACCGCGTTTTTAAGCGAAAATGGGCGCCACTGGCTGCCAGCACCGTTGCGACGCGCTCATACACAATGAGACCGCTCCCAGTGGCCATGTGAAATAACAGCACCGCCCAAATTGTCTGTACGAATATTTGCAAGCAGCCCAGAAGTGTAAACCCAGTTTAGTGGCGACGCTCAAGAGCACGTTGCACGCGATGCCAATCTGAATACGACACATACCTGGTCCATCCAAGTCATCGCCTTTTGTCAACTCATGCAAAGCATCGAGCAGACTGATCAACGTCTGTTTGCGTTTGGAAGCACCTCTACTGGGATCAACGTCCACAGTCGCTGTTCCAGTAATGTCCACTGTTGGAAAGGTAGCGCTGGAAGCCTCGACTAGAGGCACTATAGCCGGGATACCCTTCTATCAGGCGCTCGTATTGTATGAGTGTCCAACTTTGCTGGCTCACCTCGAACCATATTGCATGAATGTCGTAAATAAGACCCTACAATCGTTAATAAACTATCCGTTTCGTGTTCTTCGTTAGACGATGAAAGGAACACAGTTATAACAACCAGGTATTCCACAATCGTACAAGTCGGTATGGTACGTCGCCAAGATTGACGGGGTAGAATCAAGTGTGCAGAGAGCGTTTAGAGGATGAGTAGTAGAGGTCTAGAAAGGGATCATCATATAAAACCTGAGCGTCTATGATACCGCAGGTAGGTTCCTGGCCAAATTAGCGAGCCTGCCTCATGTTCGGCATTGTTTACTAGCGGGCTTCCGTACATCATGCTGCTACACGCGCCCATTGTTGCCTCATATGAAGTCGAACAGGAGAAAGGAATTTGGCCCTCATCCAGCCTGCATGACAGTACTGATTCCGGTAATGGTAACATTCATGGCGAGGCTCAGGACGCAATAGGTTGAGTGGCCAGGTCTCTTCGCCCCGTGAACTTCCAATTCTGTGCACGATCACGATCGACAATATGAATATCATAAAATAATAATTCGCACGATTAGGTCTTCCCCTCACCGGCCGGTGTGAACTACTTCCCTTCTCAATGATACAAATGCTGATTTCATCATCATCATCATCATCACGGCAGACATGGCCCAATTGGTGAGGGTAAAAGACTGATGATTGGTCAGAAGAATTTGTGAGGGCTACCGAATTTGCCCTCAGGTGATTAAATAATTAACTAAATAATTTAACATTTGATACAGTCCAAAATGTCAGCGCCTATAGGTCTCAGCAGTTCACCATGGCTTCCCTTCCGGTGTCGGATCCCAGTAGGCTGAATGGTACCAGTCCTCGACCTTCATTTGATATTGAAAGACCATTCTCACCTGCACATCCACTAAATGGCACCGCTAATACTCAAGAGCAGGAAGATACCAGTGACCTAGACCCAATACAGCGACTGCAGCGCGACCTGCAGCGAACCAAAGAGGAGAAGGATGCGCTAGCAGCACAGTATAGAAATCTACTATCCAAGCTAACAGCTATGCGGACGACGCTGGGGAATAAGCTGAAGCAGGATGCTGTACGTTCTTGTCTTCTGCCGTCCGCGTGTCGCCGTTACGACTTGCGCATGCATAGGAAGAACTCGACCGTCAAGAACAACTTGTGCAGCAGCTCACTGTGCAGAACTCTGATCTCACTGCCACTGTGGAGGCTCTTAAGGTCGAGCTGATTGCCTCCAATGAGGAGGCTGAGCGCGCATCCAAAGAACTCGAGACAATGCGTACTCGTGCGTTACATGATAATGCGCAGGAGGCGTACATGAGAGAACGCGAACTACGTGAGACACAGGGTGAATTGGAGCAGTGTCGGATTGAAAGAGACGAGTGGGAAGAAAGGGCGAATCAAGCCTTCATTTCGGCAGACGAGGCCAGGGCTGCGCTGAACAACGTGCGGAGAGACCTTGAGGTTGAGCGAGCGGCTAGGGAAAGGGAAGAGGCAGAGTTCATGGTGGAGCGCGAGAAGTGCAATAATCTCCAGTCCGTTCTGGAGGACTTCCAAGCCGGTAAGTTCACGTTGATGAAACGCTAATTTATGTTGAACATGTGACAGCGAAGGATCATGAACTGCAGCAGGCGACCAAGGATTACGAGTCTCAGATAACTTCCGTGACACAATCTCTAGCTGAGTTCAAACATCGGGCACTTACAGCCGAGGTCAGTCGTCTCAGATTTACAATGTCCCGAGCCTTATCTTCCTGTAGCTCCAATTGGAGGAATCCTCAACGAACAGTTCGCGAATTCAGGAGCTAGAGAAGGAAGTCAAGGAGAAAACCCTTCTCATCGGCAAGTTACGGCACGAAGGTACCTTTTGCTCTTTTTCTTCGCTCGCTATCTGACCATCACCAGCCGTGATTATGAATGAGCACCTGATGGAGGCACTACGGCGTTTGCGCCAGTCTTCGACGGACACAAACGTCGACCGACGGCTTGTCACGAATGTGCTCCTCTCCTTCCTCGCCACCCCACGAGGCGATACAAAACGTTTTGAGATGCTCTCACTTCTCGCCACGATCCTTAATTGGTCCGATGACGAGCGCGAGCGTGCGGGCCTGCAGCGTAAAGGTGGCACGCTTCAGGGCTCTGCCGTGGCTGCAGTGTCGTCACTCTTTGGTGGCAGTCGGTCGGCAAGCATGTCTCCGCGCGGTAAGGGGCTCGAACTGGAGAAGACAGATGAGACAGAAGTGAGTCCCACCTTCGGCTTTCTGCAACAATACACTTATGTTTCTATCTAGTCGTTCTCGCGTCTATGGGTCGAGTTCCTTCTCACCGAGGCGGCAGCAGGCGACGGCTCTCTACCACCCGTCAAGTCACCGTCGAACCGCTCGAATGGTTCCTTACCCAGCACGCCAACCCGTGCGAGTGCGCATCCGCCTAGCTACCTGTCACCTCCTGGGATAAAAAGCGGGAGACGCCTGCCTTCCTTCACGGCTGCCGCAATGGCGAGTTCGCCCGATCTGACGCTACAGCCACCACCGGACAAAGGCAAGGGCAAGGAGAAGTCCATCGATATGCCTAACGGAGCTGCATTGTGATTGGGATGCTAGAAGAGTTAGGCAACGATATTGTCTTATACTCTAATTCATTGGTTTGGTACCCTGATTTATTGAATTGACCCATGGACATCTACTAGCTGCATTTTCCATACAAAGGCTCGTTCCTTTTTAACTTGTCTCTAGACATATCCAAGTAGTTTTCTTCGTCTACTTTGCATCATCTGGCTCTTGCCTGTATATGACCGGTAATTTATTATGTCTGGATGCGTGTCTCAACATAGAGAAATTTACTTCCGGCAGCAAATGTACATCAAATTACACCATACAAGGCGCTAGTAACGATCTTGAATCCATGATAACATATGGCACGATCACACTGAAATATCCGTTGGCATTTCTTGACAGTCAGTCTTGTTTCTCTGTCGGACTTATTCTATTTGCTTACTCATCCGACAGGTAGTCGAAGTTCCTATTTGCGTTAACTGACCATCGTCGTCGATTCGTGACTGACTACAAGCCAGTGATAGCACATAATCACTGCCGTCCTGACTTTGATATTTTCAGCTATAAGCAGTCCTGTTCTGATTGCAGCAATCGTGTGGATTCTTTATGAGCGGCCCAACATCGTTCGAATAGCCTCGTCCCTGTATACACTTCAGGGGCAATGCAGGTCATGGTTCCGAAGAATGCTCTCTAAAGTTAGGGTTCAAGCTTCAAGTGTCACCGCGTCTTGGAACAGACAATGTCCGATTCGGCTCTCGCCAATCCTGCGCGAATCTGACATCGGCTCCTTACTCTCCCAAGTTCGCAGATGAGGTAGGCCCTTAATGAAAGTACTCCGAGCTCAGCTGAGATAAGTGCTCGATGACCCTTTGAATTAATGAGGCAAGTACAACTGATAGATCCATCCATGGATTTGACAAATCAGACATAGAACATTTTGACCGCTCATCGAATTCTAGCGCATCTTCAAGGCTATGCGGGACAAATCGTTTGGTGAGGAGTCCTAGAGAATGCATAAGTCCCTTTCCAATAGCAATTTGTGTAGGTCGCAAATTGGTACTACACCAGTATCAAATTGTGGACACGTTCGGTAGTGTGAAGGACGACCTCTTCAGTTGATCACATTTGAATGGTAACAAAATCTGGATCTATGCCGTCACATGAAGAACCTAATCTTTCGAGCCTAGATGTTACGTCATCTTGTTCATACTTTCTAGGTTCTGGAGATCTACAATTTTGATCAGATCTCTTTGTACATTGCTGGAAAATATTGTTATACTGGAACACCAATGCGATCCAGTGACGGACTACATCTAAGCAAAGCAAGGCCTGAGAGACGAGTTCAAGTCTCTGTTCAAGTGTTCCATGCTTCACGTAGATCAATTCCTTCCGTCAGAAAAAATCAGGGTAGCTCCTGATGCTACGCCAACGACAACCAAATCTGTAGCACTATGTAGTGCTATAGATTGGGGATGTAGCAAATCCAGCTACATAGTTACCTGCATTTTTCCTGATGTCCATTCGATTATAATTTGAACAGAAATGCTTGTCATCAGGGCGGCAATGTCTGATCCTTCCGATGTGAGTCACGTCCCCATCCATAAAGATGTATCTAGTATAAGCATGGCGCGAGACGAAGACCTAACGTTGGTCAGTTGCGACGAGATCTGATCAAGGTCTGGTACGCCCTGATATACGATTGACCGGTTTTCTTGCAGGCGTTTCCTCAACTATGGAGGATCGAGTCGCTGAAGCACTCCGCACAGCTAGCTTTGCAGCAAACCTCAGGGTCCCACTGGTACTCTTGGACCGAGCCAATTTGGCGGCGGCAACGATCAGCTGGTCTTATGTGCTGGGAAGCATATGTCCTAGACTGTCTGCGCTACACTTGGCCATAACAAATGTGACAGCAGAAGACATTCACATCTGGAATCGTGGACCAGCGGTGCTATTGCATCATATTCGTATGGAATATATGACCTGGATTGCCTATAACCATGCTTGCTACGGGAAGCCAGATGGCACCATGAGGATCTGGACGACACCAGGAGACCTGAATTTGCGTTTTTTCTCTAGCAAGTCATGATGTTCCTTATGTTCGGGCCAGTGTTCAGTCGTCTACTCCTTAGGCTCGCTCATCGCTGGATCTGTGACTGCATTAACACATATGATGTTACGACCAAAGGATGAATAAAATGAGATGGTCTCAGACTATATAATGCACAATATGACAAATCACAAGAGGAAACCTGGGTGTAAGAGGCGGTCCGATCTACAACCGTCAACAACTTCGAGCAGTGCCGATGTTACCAATAGCTTACAAGAATCGTTTACGCACGCTGTAGCCATCCGACATCAAGGCCAGTCATTGTACGCATGCTCTCTGGATAAGCCGTGTTGCTCTCATTGAGTAGGCCAGCCAACCGTCGGCAGATATCTAGAGGATAAAACAGGTGTTCTGCTTGAGGAAACCCAGGATATCTGTTGGATATCCTGCATCATGGACCGACATGTTGTATTAATAATAAATGATAGAAAAGTCCAAGTCACTCACATTTGGAGGTCGGAATGCGCCGCGGATGGGCCCAAGATCTTGTATAAAACCTTCGCAGCATGTACAGAGCCGCTTTTGGGTATGGCATACTCAGTCGGGGCAGTGTAAGCAATTTGCATGCTGGGCTTGAAAAGCCAGATCTAAATCAAGATGTGAGTCCGCCTACGGCAGCGGACAATGGAGATGCACATACAAGGATCCGCGGCCGTTCCTCCTCCTCGTCGAACACTACAAATCGATAGGTCGCATGTGCATGCACATATTCGCTCATATCTTCGGCAATGAAGGCCGACAATGGTAGCCTGAATGGTCTGGGACAAATGAACAGTGAATATGCATCTCACGAACTACTCACAACAACACCCACTCGGTTGTAGAACTAACAGGGCGGATGGCGTACTTCGCCAATCTATAAACTGGTGATAATGGCAATCCCTTGATATTACGTTCCTGACAGCGCCCAATTACTGCACCGCATATACAACGCACACGCCGCCAATCGTCGGCTAGCTGTTAGATTGTCGTCAGTCAACCGACAGGTGAGATCGAATGAAAAATAATCGAAGAGATGTGCTCTCGCAAGTAGCTCCCGAAAGGTGGACCTCAGTTACACGAGAGTTGTTTTAGCGAGCCACCGGGCATTTACCCGTTAATTTTGGACGTTTTGTATCAGCCAAAGGAGAGCTCCTGTCGCCGTCCCCACACCAACATGACACCAAGCTGACGGCCAAAACCAGCGAGGGCTTCAACCATCATGCTAAAACGCCAGCTGACAGGAAAACAAACGACCGTCGGTGGAATAGCCAACGTCGGCCTTCTTTCCGTCCCGTTTGTTTCGAACAGAAAGCTTAGCATACTTGAAATTCGCTCACCTTTCTCTCCTCTTGATCAGCGGGCCACAAGTTGTGCTCGACTACAGCAGAGCCATCAAGCAAAAGATAGCTTCCGCCAACCAAGGCATGACCTTCAGTAGGCCAGAATCCCTCGCTGGAATGCTTCGTGACATGCTCATGCAGCTTCTGATCCGAATGACACATCCATGCGTCTACAAGTTCAGCCCAATGTTCAGAAGGAAGATCTTGATAGTTGCGCAATTGTGAAGACTGTACAAGTGGGAGAGAACACGAAGTACAGATGAAACTTGATGGTCTGGCGCTAGACAACTGCGTTGCGTCCAACAGAGCTGTATGCGAGGTGATGTGTCCATTAGACGAGCCTTCTACCTGACTGGATGGAGATGCGGGCAGCTTGATCTGATAGTACTGTCCATCCACCTTCACTTCCTTCTTGCCTGGCGAGACACGAGCAGGTAATCGCAGGAATGACGAAGTCACAAGGCCACATCTCAGCACTAGATATTCACATCCGTCGTTACCAGCTCCAGGGATCTCTGATGGCGAGACAACTTCCGCTTCCAGGTCCACGCCCGGTTTCATGCCAGAAGCAGTCAGAAACACCAGGATGTGATGAAGGCTTTCATGGTACTCTGCTACATAGTTGACCTCGAGGCCAGCTGTGACAATATGACATCAGACGGAAGTAACATCAAGAATTAATCGAAAGTGCTAACCCTGCAACGTCGGGACCCAGCCGGTTGACGACCCTACTCTACGTACCTTTCCCCCTCGTACTTTCTTGGAGTCTGAAGTAGAGACCGGGATAGGTGAAGATGGTCTCGAGGATGACGCGAGTAACCATGCAAGCGGTGGGGCTGACATGCTCCTGCTCCTCACCCCTTTCAGCGACTTGGAGCGCGAGGGCGAGAGGGGGCCCATCCCCTTTGGTACAGGCTCCTTCACGAACTCGGGGAGGCTGAGCATTGCCTTGGGGTCGGCCATCTGCATCTTCAGCTCCACACCCTCTGGCACAGCTTCACGGATGAACTCGGGAAGCGAGAGTAACGCATCTGGATCTTTGACCCTCAACCGAGTAGTGTCCGATGCTGTGAGTACAGCGTCCTGAGAGTGCAACCTGCCTGCATCGGAGTGGTTGACAAGTTGTTCGACAAATGCTTCTCGCTGGCTCCGAGGTAAGTCAGAATGTTATCCAGCAAAACAACACAGACATCTTTACTCACCTTCTTAAGATCACGCTGCCGTGCCCTCTCCAGTTGCGCGTCTAGCCCTCCCTCTAGCACTACCGCCTGGTCGACCATCTTCCTGTTCGATGCCTTCCCAATAAGATCCACCATCCGCTCCAGCTCCCACACCTCCTTGCCCTCTCTCGCACGCTGTTTTCCTTCTCGTACTCGCCGTAATCCCCAGAGCCGTGCCTTCTCCATCTGCTCGATCTTGGACTTCTTCAACTCCACGCGCTGGTCGTGCAGCTGCGGCGCGACCAGGTACAACCGGTCGATCGCAAGCACAACGGTCTCCAGATCCATGCGCATCTTCTCATTCAGAGTGCCCGTATTCCGGACCGCGGTGCTCGATGCTTCTGCTGCACCAGTATCAATAGACAAGGTCATCTTAGCATCCGTAGTTGAAGAACGGTTGACATCATGTTGATATTCTGGCAATTCCTCCTCTTTACCCTCGGATGAGCCAGGATACCACGCCGTATCGTACTCAGGCGGAAGAGAGTACGTGTCAGGTTCTGCAGCGTGCTCACGACATAGGACCAAGACACGCTCGAGCTCCTCGTCTACGCGCGCCCATAGCAACGCTGTTTCGACCTGCACCACTGGCGAAGACGTATTCGCCGCGGAGAATTCCCCGTGCGCCCTCACAGCTGAATCCGCGCCCTCGCGGGCTAATTTGAAGTCGCTCAGCTGGCGACGCAGACGGACGAAGGAGTCGCCCTGTGAAGGTGATGTTGCAGGAGAAAATGTAGAGCCAGAAGCCGAGGCCCAGGACGCGGTGCGCGGCGAGGCAGAGGAACGCGCAGGAGGATGCAGCGAGATAAGGCGGTGGAAGTGCGCTATGAGCCCTGCGAGCGTACGTGCGAGCGCGGCGTCGTGCGGGAAGAGAGCGTTTGTGTCTGCAAGAGAGTTGATCCGTGATAGGAGCTCGCTAATCAGCACCCCATCGTCTGAGGTTTCCACTGGAGGACTCCTTTCACACATCTGCGTGCCACCTGCATCCTGCGCGCGAAGGTTCAGCAAGAGCGTCTGAAGTGCCGAAGATGACTGGACAGCGATAACTGGGGAAGTGGGAGAGCGTGGCGGCATGGAATGGCGTCGGTCGGGTACGATAGGCCGCCAATTTGGGGAAGAGGAAAGTAGGTCATTAAGCGTCGTCAAACAAGACTTTTGAACGTTCACGATAGAGGGCATGAGTTCTTCCTGACAGCATCTGTTAGCATTCATGATTCTCATGGACATATGGGACATGATATGTCACTCTCAACGATGCCACAGTTTCAAGGCCCCGGAAATATGCGAAAGATCAGCAACGCTATTCTTTTGCATATCACTAAGCAGGAGGTTATTCACTGACATTTAACTATGCACACCTGAAGGTGTTATTTTCCAGACATGCATAGTCGTCAGGGCATAGATGAGCTGTCGACGGGTGAGGCCCTGCATCAACGGACACGTGAAATATGAGACTAGTCCCTCATCAATCAAGTAATCGCCGACATTTCTTATTTTATACGATCCCTTGAGATGCATGCAATAATCCTGCTGATCATGGTGCATTCAACACCGTCGGGACTGCGACATGAGAAGTGTGTAGCACTTCAGATAAAATAGCTGCAACGAGATATCCATGATAAAGAATGCAAGCCGACGCCGACAAACCGAATAGATTTGGGAAAAGGCATGACCCAATTGAGGTAGTACCACCCCGAAACTCCGCCTCTCCAAAGGTCATTGAGAACATGAAGTCCTATGACTTCGTAAAGCAAGCCCGCAATGCGGCCTGGACCTTGGAGTGCAGATGTTTCCCAACAATTTGCTGGTACTTCGGGAACCTGCATCAGTTTCTCTTCCTCTCGAAGTTCAGGCCGCAGCAACGTTCCGTCGCATGCCAAAAATTCTCCACTTCCCAGCGTAAGGGAAACAAATCGCTTACCGACATGGCGTTTCCTTGCTGTTCTTCCTCCTCGATGTGTTCCGCGCTGCTCGGAAGTGTATCTGTAACGTCGGGCTCATAGTGGGCTTGCTGCCTGCTTGTCCCCGCCTCTGCGCTCTGCACACGCCGCACGCAGAACGGATTCCCGCTGGTGCTGGAGTCTTGTGCATGTAAAAGTAGCTCCTCCTTCTCGAGTTCCTCCAGTAAGTCGGCTTGTTCCTGCTCTGAAGCGCTCGGAAACGGAGTGGGCACGCCTGTGCGTAAATCTGTGCGCTGCCATTTGTGTGGTAAATATTCGGCTTCACGTTCGGTCGCTGTAGGAGGGACGGCGCGAGTTAAAGTTGCCATGCAGTTTGTCTCGCCAGGCTTGCCTAAGGATGGTGGGAGTCGTGAAACAAGAGTATGGTGATGATCGGATACAGCTGGCAGATGCGCTGCAGAGCACCCCGGACGTTGATAGATTTTCTCGAAATGGAGGGAAGAGCAATTATGAGTATGCCGTCGCTTAAGTATAATCTTCAGAAGGAAATAAATTACTGTTGTGTACCTGAGAATATTATTCAATAAACCTTAACCATATAATTCAGCCGCAAGTCAGCACTCATGATTCCTGGCTTCACTACACTCAATTCTCTTCATTCCTTCATTCTTTTTATGTACATATTATCTCATAGGCCTGCTCTCATCTCCAGCTTGAAGGGTAATAGGTGGTGCTGTCATGCCTTGAAATCCCGAATGTCAGTCGTCTACCTGTCTGCCAAATTCACGCTCACATGATCCTACGATTGCCAACTTGGAATTGGCCTATCGAATACATCGATAGGGTCAGTAGTAAAGATGATTGTGATACTGAATTTGGGCGAAACAGATTGAGAATACATCCTGGGAACAACGAACGAGAGACAACTACAATACATGCTCATCCACAAAAGATACACAACATCTCATGCAACATCCTTCACATCTCCAGAAAGCATAGATTACTTCGTGCCTGCGCTCGAGAACTGCACCAATATTAGCAGCTACAGATGTCAGAGACGCAGAGAAGCGCGCACCTTCGTGACCGACTTGGTGCCCTCAGAGATTGCGTGCTTTGCGAGCTCTCCAGGCAGAATAAGACGTACCGCAGTCTGGATCTCGCGCGACGAGATGGTAGACTTCTTAGAGTAAGATGCAAGCTCTGCACAAGCACGTCCATTGACAACGTCCATCAGGACAAGCATGAAAAGCATCACGTACTAGACGCCTCAGTGGCAATGCGTTCGAAAATATCGTTCACAAACGAGTTGAGAATCGCCATGGCTTTGTTCGAGATACCTGTGTCTGGGTGCACCTGCTTGAGCACTGTCCGTCGCCCCGCAGAAGGTCTTATCAGCACATGACCGCCTCAGTGCTTGCGATTTCAAATATGAACGCACCCTTGTATATATACGACGAGTAGGTCTCCTTTCTTGCCTTGCGCCTCCGCTTCTTCCCGTCCTCACCCGCACCAGCTGCGGGCTTGGATGTTTTCTTCGCAGCCTTGGCGCCCTCCGCGGTTGTCTTCGCAGGGGCCTTCGAGGCGGTCGAGGCGGGAGCCTTCCCGGCGGCAGAAGCTGGTTTCGGGGCCATTTCCCCGCAAGTTTCTAGTGCATGCGTCAGCTTTGAGCTTCAACACCGTGAGCCAATACCAACATTTACAAAAGGGGAGCGGGCAGAGGTGAGGGTTGGAAGTAAGAAGGAGTAGGCGAAGATGCAGATGCACCTGCTACTTATAGCGTGATGTGATCGTGTTTCGCGTGCCTGTGATGTGTCACGGACGCGTCGCGATCACGCAGAGCCCCGGCGTATTTGAGTTCTACTTCAGCTGAATCAGCTCTTCGGGCGTTCCTCTGGTCTAAACCGCTTCTATAAAATCATCGTTATCCAATTCATTTTTAGCCTCGGCACACGTATTTGCAGCGCTGAGTCGCATATCATCCTGACTTGTCACTTGGTGCAGGAGCTGTGGTGCTGTGTCTTCAAGATACTGTTTTGTTCTGGAGACCATGTGTGCACTGTGCAAGCAGAATTAGTAGCCATTGTTTTCATAATATTTATCGCACTGGTACTACTCCTGATCTCGTCCTCGACCTAATTGATATCCGCCCACAACTAGAGTTGCTTCGGATTAAGCACACGTCCATATAGGACGTAAGAGGACACAAGGTTCCCACATCGTCATTGCACAAAAGTGCTAATCGATTGCTCACAAGGCCGATTGCTGTTCAAGCGCAAGAATCTTTGAAAGTACGTGCTGATGGAAAGAATATTATTGATACAAGTATGACAGACCACGGTCCAGGCGGGTAGACAATAGACGGTCAAGTCTGAGCAACCCTTGAGATTTCCCCGTCAACTGACCTCGTCGTAGCTCGTCTTGGACAGACCGAAATTGGCAATGGTGAGGTCTCGGTCTCTTAACCCCTCAGGCCTCAGATCCCAGACCGCAGTACTCATTGGGGTCTACCCAGCATCATCTCAACCTCTCCCGAATAAGTACTAGCATACTGTACTATACCAAGTGCGAGTGAGCACCTTGCCGCGTTACTTTGATCTTCCCACAGACATAAAAGCGTAATCCAGAGGGGCGCCAGATTGTCCCGAACCAGATCAGACTGAGGTCCAAATATTCAATGTTTGAAGGACTTTGCAGCTCAAGTAAGGTCGGCGTCCAAAACATGTGCTAGCGTCAGTCTGACGCGTTCGTCCAATGATTTAGCGAAAATAAATGAATTATATACTGGCAGCATAAGAGGCCGTCAAATCAGACAGGAAATGATTCACGCCACTTTTTACCCCTTCAAGAATATGCTTCAGCGGGATCACTGTAGGCGTCCTGGCTGTATGATGTAGTACGTCCCCTGCTTCAACATCGACGGTCTCTTTGGTACTTATAGTGAGGGAAAGTCCAAATCAACTGCTTCAGGTTCTGCCGGTACGTTTTAACCTTCTGCACCGACCAGTGGCCAAACTCTTATGTCTCATCGTCGTATTCTGGTTCTACGTGACAGAAGACAACTTACATGATCAAACGGCGACCTTGCAATCTAGCAATTCAAGGCCTCGATTCCCCATTAAGATCCTTCACCGAGTTGCTGAATTCTTCACAACCAGTCTGGCTGGGCCACTGCTCAACACGTCACATTCTCTGGGCTAAGGACATTCTGCTCCGTCCACAGACACTCAAAAAAAAGTACTGCTCGCTTACTGCTATTCTGACCCATAGACTTGAACGCATGTCACATTTCTAAGTCAAGCCCTACAGACTCTATTGTACTGTTCATTTTCTTAAGTCCTATTGAAGTGTGAGACTGCGTATTTCCGCATTGCCAAAGTTCAAAATTTGTTCGTTCGTGAAAAATGGCATTGTGTATGGGACACACAATGTCTTCTTTGTGGCTTCGATACCGCGGTGGCTCAGGCTCCTCGTCCTTGGATATCCGGACATCAAACTGCAATGTGCTTCTCATCTGCACGACACGATATGAGTTTTCTACGATGTAGAGGCATTTGCGCCCGCAGCCATTGCATAAAGCGTTGCTTTGTCACCGCTTTCGTCTACCAGGGCGCGAAGCATGCCCTGTTCTTTCTTGAGCAGCTCGCTTGGCTTGTCGAACTCGACCTGAACACAACATCAATCAAGCAATGACTATGGAGAACAGTGAGACGCTCACGATACGGCCGGCATCGAGCACCATCTGTATAGCGTCAAGAAACATGCGTGAATCTTGTGTCTCAAGATGTGGGTCACAGCACTTACGATCTTGTCAGCATCCATGATCGTCTGCAGGCGGTGCGCTACTGTCAGGATGGTTACGTCTTTGGGCAGCTCATTTCGCATGGAGGTTTGAATGACAGTGTCAGTTTCGTAGTCTAGACCTAAGTGTCAGCGTGTCGCTTGATGTAAACAGTGTGTGCTTCTGTCATACCAATCGCGGATGTTGCTGTGAGTAGCAAGTTGCAGCAGTCAGATCCACATGCTCTCTATATGAGAACGACACACCTTCGTCCAAGATCAAGAGCTTGCTTTGCCGCACAATGGCTCGGGCCAATGCCAGGATCTGTCGCTGACCCACTGACAAATTGCCTCCTCCACTTGCAATCTGGCTATCCAGTGTGATACGGCCCTCATCCGTCTCGTTTTGGACAGAGAACAGTCCAGCCGCACGCAATGCGTCATTCAAGACTGCGTCATCATGCTGCTCGAATGGATCCAGATTTCGTCGCAGGCTTCCACTGAGCAGTTCGGGCTGCGAGTGGAGATCTTTATCAGCCAAAAGACAAGGTGTAAAGATGCAATCTACATACAACTTGAGGGATGATTGTGATGTTAGACCGAAGGGCATCCAGATTGATTGAGTCAGTGAGTATGCCATCGTAATATACCTTGCCTTCGGTCAAGATGCAACGAAGTAGCGATAACGTCAGCGAGCTCTGGGCAATCGTCAACTTGATGTCCGCGATCATATATGCAAAGCAGACTGACTTTGCCACTTCCAGTACGTCCCACTAAGCATCGACATTAGCATCAGAACACGGTTTCAGTGATGTTACTTACCGATACCAATGCGTTCACCAGATTTTGCTTCGAAGGAGATGTCCTCTAGCACTCGCGGGCCATCCTAATCGTTGTCAGCAACCGGAGCCTGAGCCACCCAATGATGAATGTGACTCACTGGAGAATAACGAGCAGACAGTTTTTCCACCCTTAAATCACCGCTTGCTGGCCAGTATGCCGGAGGCACTCCATCTTCAGTAGGCTTAGGTTCTTGCTCAATGACGGTGTAATGCTGGATACGTTCGAGACTGTTGCACAATGCTTTAGACAAATTTGGCCAGTTCTATTCTATTGCTTACCTATTGCCTGAGAATAGGCAAAATGAAAAATTAAACAAATTCGCATAATGCCACACATACCGGACACTTCAAACTCGTTGAATACCCTTACCCAATATATGATCAGCCCACTGAAACCGACTAAGGGCCCTCTATCAGTTGGTCAAGCGGCCGCGAAACATATGATATCATACCTGCCATATTCAAGGAGAAACCAACGATCGAAGCATCATAAGTACGTCCATACAGGAGGTAGGCAGCGAGACCAGTAGCGAACATTCCTCCGAGCGCATCGATACGCACGGATATCCATCTACTTATGTCAGATAGACTGTACGACGGTAACAATTCACCCACCGGTTGAGGTTGTACTGTGTCCTAGCTGCTCTGGTATAGCGGTCGATACGTCTATAGGATTCCTTCCTGAACGCGTCCTGGGCACCGTACGCTCGAATCGACGCTAGAGGGATCTCTAAGCATCTAAACATCCCACTGTACTGCAGTTACATACTCAAGCCTGCAATGGCAGCACCAAAGTGCCCCAAGACCGGAGCACGAGCATTGCTAGTTTCACGCTTTACCGATAACTGAGCCTTCATGTACAACTCTCCGCAATATACGCTAAAGACTGCCACGACGACACCAGGAACCAAGAACAATGGCGACAATACCACGATAGCGCCAAGTTTCATAATCATGGTCCCAGTCAACTCTATGAGATAGTAACAATATTCCGAGACACTACCATCGACTGCAAAAGCATTAGCCCGAACTGGAATCAGGTTGATTCAAGAGTGTCTCGTACTAGCTTGTATGTCTTGTGTACAACGGGTTATGATACGGGATGTGGGAGTCGTGTCCAGCCATCTAATAGCAAATGTAAGTGAAGCACAGGCCATCACAAATCTCGTCACCTTAGAGTCGTGCCCAGGATGGAAGAGATAAGCTTTTTGTGTATGTCTTTCCACGCTCGAATTGTACCAAAAAGGTAGACAATCCAGCATGTACAGTACAATACCATAGCAACTAACGTCAGGACGGCATACACGCTGAGGTAACTGTGACAAGCTCAGAAAGGTTCTAGTGGGATTGAGATATGAATCATCACTCACTACGACACCGCGACTTCTGAAGACTGATGCCTTTCATACTGTCGGGCCCACAGACCTAGAACCCATATCTGAATGACGCTTGCAAGTTCACTCAATATATAGAATCCAAACAACCAGAACCAAAAAGCAACTGGATGTCGTCCTCCAAGGCTCGAGAAAAACAGCTTTACTAGCATTCACTTCAGAAAAGGGCATGACGAGAAAGTGAGAAAACGCACGAGCTTGCCAACTAACATGCCCCTCAGAGATTTCTTCTGCCACAATCAGCTTTCCATCTGCTTGTTTGACGTCAGGTATGATTTGATCTACTTCTTCCTCCGCCTTCTCGATCTCTTTGCTTTCTTCAGCCATAGCAGCAGCTAACTTGTCATCTTTCGCCAGAGCATTGGATAATCCACCTTGACTCGAGATCCGACCATCTGTGCCCAACGACACCACAAATTCGGAGATAGGGGTGGCCATCGCTATATTATGAGTCTGTATCGCAGAAGATGTAAGATGCCTTTGATGTCTATTCAGTAACAACGACCTACGACAAGAAGAACTGTTCTTCCACGGATCAAGTCACCCTTGAGGCATTTCTCTACAATCCACCGCGCCGTATGAACATCCAGGGCTGCCAAAACCTGAATCAGGTTCAGTACTATCTATGCATACTGCAAACCAGATCCTCACGTCGTCCAGAAGAAGAATCTCAGCAGACGAATACACAGCACGAGCCAGAGTGATTCGAGCCTGAACATGGCATTAGCATGAACACCTTAGTTGCTGATATGGATTTTACCTTCTGGCCGCCGCTAATCGCAATATGAGATCGAGATGACCTGATTACAGAGCTCTACTGAACACGTACCTCAGTGTTAATCCTTTCTCGCCTACTTCCGTTTCATCACCAGCATCAAACAGACTCAGATCACGCTCAAGGCCGCACTGGACAATGACTGGAATCTTTTATCAGGATCGACATCGACAACGGTTAGAAGAGGTTCCCACAAACCTTTATTGTAACGCTCTTCATCATATGGGCTTCCAAATAGGATATTTTCCTATTCATTTAATTTGCAGGCTGACCACCCTCCTGCATGTACATACAACTTACCTTGATGGTCTCGTTTTGTACCCAGGACTCTTGAGCGGCATAAGCAACTCCACCCAAGCGGGGTAAATTGACATAGGAATCTGATCCTGCAGGTATATAGTGCATCTCTCCTGTTGTAGGAATTCAGCATTGATAAGAGAAGGAGCAGAGTCCTGAGACAGCCCACCTAGCAAGGCCATCAACAAGGACGTCTTCCCAGATCCAGTAGGACCGACGATGAGATTGATGTGTCCTCGCTTGAAAACGAGCTCGTTCTCTATACGAAGAGTGAACTTCCGTCCTTGACGCCCGGGGGTGACGGATCCGTCAGTATTGTTATCCCAAGTGAAAGCTGCCTCTCGGATACCAATAACGTCTTGGCCGACTTGAACACTCGGGAGGGCGAATCGTGATTGATATCCGTCTTTTTCCGCTCCAGAATATACGTCGAGCAGCTCCGTCTGCAGTCCCAAATGAAGTAAATGGGAAGTATCGTAAACGTCATCGGCTGACCTTCTTCAGGAACTCATCCATACGGTCCAGAGAAACCTTGGCTAAGTTAATAATCAGTTGTTACCTTTGAAAACGATACAAGCAGGTTGCATTGACCTACCTTTGATGACTCGCGGGACCATTCCGAACACCTCGTGTAGTTCTTGGCGGAGCATCGTAAAGACTGACAAGCCAGTAATTAATCCACAACAGTTGAAGGAACAAAGCGTGATACAAATACCGGTAATGGAGGAGAACAAGCTCGAAGCTTAATCAATGTGAGTTTAACCCACATCACGTAACGGCAGAAAGGAAATTACCTGTTAAGTCCCGTTTCATGACAAGAGTCTGTGTAAAGGTGAGCGAGGTAGGGTCAATCCAAAAGACACATACATATGTCGCAAAAGTGATAATCATGGTGATTAGCGGTAAGATATTGCTACGAAGGTTGTCAGAGGATGACATTTACACGTCCGAGGGTCACTCACTTCATGTAACCATTTATGAGTTCCAATAACTTGAACGTCCTTTGATATTGCAATTCTTCTGCACGTTTTTCCGCTAATTGCTCTGTCATACGCGGTTCCCAACCGAAGACTTTGATCATGCGGATGACGCTCATGACTGAAGATCGTCAACGTGGAGAATATGGGTAAATCATAAGCCACCTACTCTCGGTGACGGTTTGTACACGCGCATCGGTCTAGTTGTATTTGCGTCGCTTTTCTTTCCATGCGTAGATATATCAAATCTCACCTTCTTCATTTTCTCGACTTGGACCTTTTGAACGAACATGGCTACATACCCTGGCAAAGGTAAAAGAACTACCATAACGCCCATTCCAACAAAGGCGCTACCAACCGGCATCTGAGACATCAGAAGACACGGAAAAGATTATAGAGACAAACCTCCAGCCTAGAATCCGGTACAGGTAGCAAACGCAAAGTATGATCATCATCGGAATTTCAACGACTTATATTAGCCGGTCAGCATCATCTCAACCGCACATCGACTAGTGATGAACAACTCACTAAGAAATGGGAAATCACATCCCATGTGGACATTATCCACATCAGATGTGACCAAGTTGTTTAACCTTCCAACAAGATTGCCAGTCTTCTCGTCACTAGTGGGCATAGGCTTATCGCTCGTGCTGGCGCTGCTTCCGTTTGTCAAGTCATCCCTCGACTTCTGTTTCCCTTGGGAGACACTCGCTTTGAGGCTGCTGGAACGCATCATCTCATCCTCGTTACTGTCACTATCAGGAGACGCTGCAGATGCCTGGGTATCGCTAGGTTCGACGACAGAAGCTGTGTCAGGAGTTGTGACAACTGTGACATCACCGTCGCTTGCAGAAGTATCAGATACCTCAGCCTTCATCCGGATACGGAGAGCATGGTCGAAGATAAGCTGGGTAATTATGGCCTCCATGCTCACCATCGAGCTAACCTTGGTAACGAGAGGGTTTTGTCAAATGAATGCCATAAACATAGCATGCATACATACCGCATTGAAAATGTACCATTGAAACACGATGGAGTTCGATAATGGCCCAAGGAATAGCAATGCAACCCAGACCCATGGGCGTACGACTGCACCTGCACCGCCGGTCTGCATGTAACTGTTCATATAAGTTTAGCATGTGGAGAATTGCACTCGAAGTGGTACATACTCCAATAGTCGATATATGCCAATGGGGCCCGCGAAGAAGGTGATCACCTATCTTATGTTTGAGGAAAGCTAAATAGAAGAGAAGTTCGAGAATTGCTCACTCGAAGGGCTAGCATCAGGCACATAACGGTGTATTCAGTGCCTAAAAGTTGACGATGTTAACTGACGTCGTCATCAAGCAAGCGAAGAACACGTACGAAAAACTCTCATGAAGCCCCAGAAGATGTATTCATGCTTTCGCATTTGGAACGGGTCGAGATGCTACGACAAGTTATATGAATTGCTGCTGGTGCACCCTACAAAAAGTAACTCACAGGGTAACTGAGTCGGACCAAGTTCTCAGTGTGATGATAATCAGGCAGGAAGGGAATCTGCTCGAACGAGAGGTGTGGTGTGCGATAGGCTTCAAAGACAATGTTGTCGAGCCAATTATAGAAGACTAATGACAAAATTGAAGCGGTCTGCTCGGGGTTTGGTGGCTTTGGCTCCTATTGAAACAGATGAACGAAAATCGCTCCATAACTCAGCGTTGCATTGCCTGACCTTTGGGTTGAGTGGAATGTATTGTCGGGGCATGCAGAGTGGAACTACTACAGCGGCAATAGTCAGGAGGGCAATCTTCGTCCATAATATACCACCCTCTGCAGCATCCACTGGATTGAGCGTGAACGTTGCGAGAGGCCATATATCGCGATACACATATACCGCCCAACAGAGAAGGAGTACAGTAGAGAGATGGCGTGAGGCTAGTCGGCTCAGCCACGGCTTAGCAGCCACGGATGCCAGTGCAAGAAGTAACGCGTACCCCTATTTTTACCTGTTGAGAGCCATACCTTATGATTTCGACTGCGTACTCACATAGATTCCACTCGCTTCAATCTGATACCAATCATCAGGCTTCGTTAAGCCTGGACTGAGTCGTCTACGCTCTTCCGAAACGGGAGCGAAGATACAGAGACCCGATAAGGCTATACAGGAGAGGAGCCTAGCGCATTTGAACGCAAAAATGACAGGACCACCTAGTCGTCTGACATGCCGAACGACGCTAGACTGACCGCCTGTGCCCTCAGCTGGCTCTACATCATCTGAGACACCATCCTCCACCGAAACACTGGCGGAGGAAACTTTTGCACGTAGCGTCCTGACAAGCTTGGACGCAGCTAAGAGCTGGTAAATCAGGACGACAGCAGATACACAGGCCGCGTAGGTAGGGAGAATCAGTGCGTTTTGCGTCGCACTTTAATTGGTACGATATTTAATTCACAGATTGCGAGTACAAATATCGAGCTCGCACCTCTGAGCGTCGACGAGCCTGATCATACGAGATGGCTCGTCACCCTGAAGTAATATAGGGACCACAGCCCTCATGACAGCTTATCAATGCTGTAGAAATGGATGGAAATGTCGAAGTGTGCGGGGGATGGAACAGGGCCAATACATAGCAACTCCGAACATTTATAGAGGTAGCTCCAGGAGTACGCGCCAGCCTGAGAGCGCGTCTCATGTACTTCGAATATGATTCGAGTTAGAACCGTGACTGCGGTCAACGGACCCGCGCTGTGGTCGAGTCGAATTTTGCAGCGATAGTAAGATACGTAAGATCCAATGAAATACAGAGATGGTCGAATTTGCTGAGCGGCTATCAAGCACGTCGTCGTTGCGGTCGCTGGCTGGTAAATTGTCTCACCTGGCGGAAATGTCCTGGACTGCGCCGCACCACCATGGACATAAGTCTTCGGTTGCTACTTTGAAATCCGGATAAGTAGAACACCAACAGTTATAATCTGCGCAATACGAGAAATGCGATCCGCGATACATGATGATGGAGACATCAAGTTGCTCGTGGCTAGTTCTCACGTCAATCCTACAATGGTTTAGTAGAGTCGTGCATCTTCCAGCTTCTCTGCATCAACTGAACCAATTCACCATGTGACCCTCGGTGCTGTTATAGTCTCAAGAAAACATCCTCGCTACAGGTGTATATAGGTGAACTAAGATGCTGTTTACTGCTCAGCGCTGGTGAGATACAGTAGGAGCATATTGATGAAGTGCATCGTGCTAGCACTCGCGACTTGACACTGGCGGACCATGACGAAAGGCAATTGGAAAGTGTGAGCAGGCAAGCCTGGCAAGGCCTGCCAGATTCACTACAGACGTCTGCTGCTCGGATTTGGTGTATGTATACCGATTGCTACCGTACCAGAAAAGACGCCCATGATACCAACGATAAGGGCTGACCAGGCACCTCCAAATAGTGGTGCGAGGAGTCAACTCGCAAGTTGACGGCACCAGGGCCGCTCCGTCCAGCCAATAGAGTTTGAGGACAAGATAGTAGAGACAGTGAAAGCCGAACCAGATGGAGGTTGGTGATGCTGGACCGAGGAAAAATGTATGTTACAAGTTCAGAAGACAGAAAAAGGGGACATTGGCTCACGCACCCCGATAAACCGGGATCCATCCTGGAAAGCGCAAGTATTTGCTTTGCATATACATGTTCCACCAATGGCATCCCAGAACAGCATCGAACGGGACTACATGGTTGGCGCATCGCCTGAGACCGCGCGCAAATTATAGAAGTGATCCATTACCGACTTACGTCGAAAGCGTGCCTGTTGTCCTTCCTGCTGTGGAAAACAAGGATCGGGCTCTACTTCCGGGGCATCCATACTGTGCAATAGCAACATGCGTCGGTCATCATTTCAAATAAGGACGGCGCAAGAGATACGGACGTAAAATAGACGGGGAGATCCGGGAGCCAGCGACTGAGTAGCCTGTCTTGATTCTATTGAATGCCGTTACAATGACTGACATATCCCAAGTGATGCAACTATCTGAGGTGCAAAACATTTCGAGGAGGTAACAGAGTCTAATTGCGAGATCGACACTGGATTTCTGACCCATGTAAGTAGGTGCTCGCCTGAAACGTTCCATACGGGTCTAATGAACAGCACGTCAGCACTTAAACCAGTCAAAATGTTACTCGAACTCACTATTGTTCTGCTCTTGCGCTCAGAGAAATTCGTTAATTTAAGGAAGGGAAATGCGATACTATCCTGTCCTGCAATGACTAACACGAATCCACAGGCAGCGAACGTCAGCTTAGCTAGCACCTGTCAGATGACGGATCGTTGAATCATGTACATTGTTCAATGAACCGTACCAGGACTATTCAGAGATGCTCAGGAGGTCAGACCAGAGGCGCCTCATCGAAGAAAGCCAATAGCACGCGAGCAAAGCAGGATTTTAGAATACAGACACATAATAATACAATTACACGCCCTGCGGCTGCTCGTCTCCGAAATACTCTTCTACTAGAGCCTTACTCAGAAGATATGCTTCCATTTCCTCCCTTGTGGATAGCTTTGGCGGTAGTAAATTCTCTGGTGATAGGAAGGGGATGTATGCAGCGGTAGCACGAGCATATGCAAGCGCCACATCCTGTGTCGATGCGGTTTCGGCGCCTCCCTCGGGTTGTGATGGGATGTCTGACCTCGCACTCTCAGCCATTTCAACATCTGGAGCTTTCCGTTTCGTGTCAGGAGAGGGAAGTGAAGTCGAGAGGTCCGACAATGTGACAGTAACTGTCGTCTTCGTTGGTCGGGGAATGGCAGGTATGGGTTCATCAGCTGGGAGTCCCAAGGCTGATCGCAGATGTGAATAAGCATCTTCCCATTCGGTTGAGGACAATCATTATATGATTGCGTTCGAGACCCTGCATTAACAAGACATACCTTCTTCTTCCGCACGCATCTCATATTTTAGCAAATCCCCACCGGCCTCATCCAGGTCTCCGAAATATGCTGGGCCTTGATTCGCAAATTTTTTGTAATAACTCTGGGCTTGATTCTCCTCGTCTTCCTCCCTCTTCTTGCTTTGGAATAGCTCCTTTACTCCCGGGAGTTCTTTGGCACGCCCAAAATATCTGACAGAAGCCAGGTTGGGTCAACAAGCCAGACAGGCCAATAGAACGGCAAGACATACTTATAGCCTTTCGTCCCAGGAACCTCCTTTCCGTTGTCATCCAACATGGCTACATTTCTCCTATAATTTGCACCACCTAATGCAACTATCTGATTTTCCCAATGCTTCTTCTCTCGCATCAACTTGTTGATCTCGTCATTCAAGTCTCGGACCTCATAATCCGTCAAACCAGCTAGACGAGCGTTATAGTAAGTATCCAAAGCTAAACGGTCAGTGGTCATGGGACTCACCGTCTTGAAGTTCGGACACTTTTCGACTGATCTCCCGCAAGATCTCACCCCTCCAACGTTCGCATTCCCGCAAGCTTTTACATATACTCGCTATCCTTGGTCGACGATCGCTCTGGGTCCCCAGCCCAAGCTCAGCCGCCTGGGCCTCACGTAAACGATACAACATGGATTGCGCCTTCTCCTCATTACGAGCCTGTACAGATACAGTTAAGACATTTGCCCAAGGTTTTGAATGAGTCAATTTACTATCTTTACGTTAAGAGTAGACTATTGTATAACAAAGAGGATGAAGCTTAGCAATTTCTCTACACAGCTAGAGCGCTTAGATGCAGATGAAGTCACCGCGGAAGTCCGAGTTGCAAGGGTTTGAGTGTTGCTACTGGTGGTGGAAGGCAAGCAGTGTCGAGCTAGTCACGTGATGTATTGACTCGGAGCATCGCATGAGTTCCTCCATATGAAATTGGTCGTGTACCGCCTCTTGTTGCTAACATGGTAATTAAGGTGCCATATAATATCATTGCAAATGCGAAATGACCGGATTTCCAGCTTTTCTCGTTCTAATAATATGACGGCCGACTCGCTCATTGTGAGGCCTGACGACCATACCGATATCTACGACGCCCACGAACTCTGAAATGTGGTCTCATTGGCTCATCAACGTTTGCAATTGCACAGCAGAGTCTGGTCTAGCCCAATGGTCGTTGGAAATGATGGTGCTCCCCAATAGCGACTGACACTCACATTCTCCTTTTTGTCGGGGATATTTACAACACCTATAAGACGGACAAGATTTCCTTCCATTCGTATAGCCGATTCATCCCGTCGTACTCAGAGGGTATATCTCTGCTCTTTCATTTTCCCGCATGACATGCATAACTAACGTCAATGTGACATTTCTCTAGTATGCCTGCTTTGAATCGATTCGATATATGCATGGACGAGGCATGGATCGGCGAAGGCTTACACCATGCAATGCTGACTGACCGCAAAGCGATTTCGATCGAAGACCACTGCGTACTTATACACATGGGACTTACCTGTGACTGATCTTGCAAGCTTCAATGGCAGATACTTCTCACGCAAGTTACTTTCGCGCATACAAAAGGTCCGCATGTTGGGATGCTTGATGCCGCATGGCAAGTGCGGTCAAGATCCTCCTTCAGGATTGGACGAGGCTGGTGTGGTAGACCATCACTGGATCAATCATGCCATTTCCTTGCTCGTCAAATTGAGGGGACTAGATACCCTCGACATAGACGATCTTAGCTGGGGTCATCTTTTACCTAGCTCGTGGACAATTTTTGCATGAGGGGTTGACACCCGGATCACTATGCATCTTAGCAATATCGACTTCTGAAATTCTCATCAGTTTCTGCATATTTTGGATGGGTTGCTGCTCCCCAAAGAAAGGATTGCACATTTCAGACTGCTTCTGCCGTCGTTTTACGCAGTGTTCGTTGGAAATACACCACTGCTGATTCTCCGGCGTATGCATATCAGTGGTCATACCTTCTCGTGTTGCTTACTAGTGCTGTGGAATCTTGCCGAAAGGAAGTATTCACCGTGGAAGATGCGTGTATATGTGTACATTGTGGCAAAGTCATGATGCAGCATGGAAAGTCGTGTCGAATTATTTCGCAAGATCATGCCCTCTCTTGGAACCTTGGTGTACGATCAGGCATCACTGTACAGCTGTAATCAGAAATGATCAAGAGACACAATTTGGTTGACAATATGCACTGACTCTACTAACGGGGTCGATGTCGAGAATGATTGTGGTCTCTACAGTATCGCTCTGGAAACTATATTCTTCTCACTTTCACCGGAACGGACTCATAGTCGTGGCTTCATTAATGTCACGGCGCTACTGGAAGGACGCCATTGCAGCGCTCAGGCTCGAAAGCTTGTTCTGTTATGTTCCATGTATTCTAGATGTGGGGTATGTATATCACTGAGGCAATACTTATGTTAGCAGAGTGCCATGCGGAGTGGACCCGAATTTGAGTTTGCTACCGCCGCCTCCCCTGTAAGCCCATTCTTAGACGTCATGATAGCATCACATCGAGCGCTTGATGTTCCCCGTCATTATGCATATTCTTGCCTTCACTGGAGCTACAAGTACACATCTCATCTTATGTACATTCGCTGTACCTCCTGAACGTCAGTGCTGCAGTAAATCGTATGGTTATCTCAGAACCATCACTGATTCAACCAGACTGAAACATCATCAACATCACAGGAATCTGCAATGTCAGTCGCGAAGTATCAATCACTGGAAATACTACCAAAGTTCCTCAAGGCGATGCAGACCATATATGGGCCCTTCAGCCAGATATCTCCAACCCAGGCGACTCACTGGACGCCTCCCCCCATGGCCGAAGGCCATCGCGGGAGGTACTTATGGACTGACGCGTTCGGCGTCGTCAATTTCCTGACCCTTAGCTCGCTCACGTCTAACCCCGTGTACAACACGCTAGCTGCCCGTTTAATACAAACCGTCCATGATACACTCGGGTATACGCGCGACGGTACCCGGCGTCTGCCAGGGGCGACCGATGCGCATCCACTCGCAGGGGGTCTCCGGATCGGCAAGGAGGACGAGGAAGACGACCCGAGCGGAGACGGAGACGGGCAATATCACCACTACCTCACTATCTGGATGTTTGCACTGAACCGTATGGCGCGGTCGTCCAAGGAGCCGCGCTATAATGACCTCGCAGTCGAGCTGGCGAAGGCCATTCATCCCCGGTTTGTGAGAGACCGGCAGTCGGTGCGGCCAAGGATGTACTGGAAGATGAGCATCGACTTGAGTCGGCCTTTGGTGCGATCGGAAGGGAACCTTGACCCTATCGACGGCTACGTCGTTTTCAGCCTCCTCCAGCACGACAATGCAGATGATCGACAAATACTCTCGCAGGAAATCAGCGAATACAAAAGGATCCTTGACACAAAGTGGCAGCGTTACGTATCGGACGACCCGCTTGATCTTGGAATGACACTTTGGACCGCGCACTGGTTTGACGGTGAAGAGGAATGGGCCACACAGCTTACCAGACGGGCTATCGCTTGCCTTCGTGCGTCCGAGACTTAACAACTTCGTGGTGTATGCCCATGTTGAATTTAATCCAGGTATTTTGTTAGAAGACGGGTATTTTGATGAGCCGACAGCATACCGTCTCGCCTTCCGCGAATTCGGGACATACCTGGGCATCAAGTGCCACCTTGAGAAACGTGAACCGGACTCACTCTTACATGACACACAATATTGGAATGTGTGCACAGACAAGATCCTGTCAACGTGGGACGCAAGCATTGAATCTGGATCTAGTGTCTTCGCCAAAAGAGAATCGTTAGTGCCTATCACACTTGTCATGTATTCCAGTGCCATCATTCCGGGAGGTGGGTGCGCCGATACTTAATCTAATGCTCCGGATAAATGACGAACGTATTGTGGTCAAGCCTTCACAAAACGGTTTTTCCGTGACGACTAAGTCAGTAGGTAAACACAACAACGAACCTCGTCGATGTCCTGTCGGTAGACCTGTATCTTGAGGAACCTAACACGTTTCGACGTGGTACAAAGCCTGTTGATGTCGATTGCGCCGCAGGGGAGATAGAGCCCACACTTCGATCATCTGAGAATGGACTTGTACCTAGTAATGGAACGATTCAAAAGAGCTTAGTGTTGTACGTGTTTCGCAGTCGCTGGCGCTAGCTGCCTAGATGTTGTTGCAAGTCAGACGGTTAAACAATGCGACTTGTGGAGAAACGGTCTCGCAGAGTCCGGATAGCAGGAAAGCCCGTGGTTAGACCTCGAGGTCACATTCACGAACCTGTGCTGGTATTTCCGAAGTTTGTACTGCTTGGCCTGGGTGCCAACTGTTGGGAGGAGACTTGAGACGTTTCGGCATGGCTTAGACGCGCAAGTGCTATTGGAGCCTAAACTAGTTTTGCCAGCTCTAGACGCGGAATTCGGCGCTGAAAGACAGTCTGGCAACTAAAAAGAAATCAATTGAACACGTAGCCTTTGTCGTTCTGAGGCCAGAAGCGAGCGTCCGTTGACGTTGAGGACCCAAGAGATGTGCTGACCTTGAAGAACGTGAAGAATCAGTAGCTCTGTAGGATAAGATAGCGTGTTTCGGTGCGGCTCCGATAAGCCGGATCGTCCGGAGGAAACTTTGACATCGGAGGTGTCGCTGCACAGCTTTGTTCAGTCTTCGACCACGCCAATTCTTTTCAGGTATGCATTTGTCGCACAACGAAAGAGGCTAGAAAAAGTTGCACTCACAGTGAGAAACCACCGTACAGTGTACCTGGCAACCAGTGAAGGAACTCCCACCAAAGGTCGCGGCGTGGATCCTAAACTTGTACGATCACGTGATTAACGCGTAGTCGATGATGGCTGTGACGCGACTCTCACGCATAAATCTTCCTTACCGACATGGCGGCTTGCCATAATTTAATAAGAACTGACTTGACTCCCAAACATGCTCCTGTTGCAGTTTATCCGATGAAAGGAACGACATCATGTGCGCCGTCGTGCACGGCGAGGGCGGACCCACGATGTTGCCACTGCCAGATTGCCGCGTACCGGAAGCGTGCTAGACAATACGAATCCCGTCTAAACTTGCGCCTCAGTTCAAAGCACTGAAATGGTACAGCCCCCATCATGCTGCAGCACTACTCTGTATTGTGATTGTCGCCGTGACTGTCGATTGGTATACCGTTACTCCTTCGAATGTTAGGGCGTCTCCTCGCTCTACAATTTTACTCTGGATGACAGACTCACATCGCCTCTGGCCGGCTTTTTGGACAGAGCCGGCATAGTGTATAAAAGCGTTCAGTGAAAGATGTCCCTCGTCCTTCACAAAACATTTACTCTACTCGGTTGATCATACACTACTTTAAGCATCCCGATTTACTTCATCGCATTCTAACATCTCATAATCGATGGCTTCTTTCAGGACACATCTCACCATTCTCGTAGAAAGCGCCTCCAACTATCCTACTCACCCAGTCTTCAGACTGCCGCTCATTGACGGCGAAAGAAATCAAGTGCGAGAGTGGACATCAATCACTTACAGCCAATTTCAGTCCGACGTTGAGCTCTTCGCGAGATATTGGTCTTGCACTCTAAGAGAAGACGGCCTCAAAGAACGCTCCGTCGTTGGCGTATGGTAATCTAATACTTCCTCTCGGTCTCGCTTCTGGTCGCTGACTTGTATACACAGGCTAGGTGGCTTGACATATCTCGATGTCCTTCATATATATGGGATAGCTAGAGCTGGATACATCCCTCAACTGTTCTCTCTCAAACTCCCCAATCCTACTGTTATTTATGAGCTATTGCAGAAAGCAAACGCCAAGGCTCTGATTTACGATCCATCTTACGTACCCCACCTGTCAACTTGCCCCCTGCCGATCCATCCTGCCATAGATGCTCATGGCATTGACCTTGGCAACGCCCCACTGCCACTTCCCCTCGTGGCTGTAAAAGGTGCCGACACCATCATGATCTTCCACACATCCGGTTCGACATCAGGTTGCCCAAAACTGATCCCCTGCAGCTACAAGTGGCTCGACACAGCCATCTCAAAATCGGGACAAGTCAGTAAACCTATCAATACTGATCGGCAGGATGTCACGGTCTGGATGTATGTATACGGTTACAAATGTGCTTGAGCAACACTAACGGTGTGTATCCTTCTCAGGGGAAGCATGTGCCATATCGGACAGACCTTCATGCTTCTCGGCTCTCTCCAGCACGGATCGTGTGTCATCCAACCTACCGAAATAGCATTTGCATCCAGCGAACTGGTAGACATGATCTATCGTTGCCGTCTGAACCGCCTCAACCAGTTCCCCGCTTTCCTCAACATTCACATGCGTAACTCGCGGCAAAACGCTCAGCTGCTTGCTCTCATGTGTGGTCTCGATGAGATTCTTTATTCAGGACAGGCAATGCCACAGGAAGACGAGGAATGGGCATACCAAAATGGGATGAAATTGACTAATCTTTTCGGCAGTACGGAATGTGGCGCCATGCTCTTATCCGTCCGCGGTGGGGGACGACCCAACCCTCCCCTTCGCCCGATGCAGGGAGTCTCGTATGGATTCTTCCCTACTTGGTCCGAGTCCGAGATTGGCTACCAAAATGCAAACACACGTTTCCTGGAGCTCGTCATCCTCGGCGAGTCTGGCGACTGTCCGGACGCTTCGGTTCGCAGTGCCGACGGGCATTACCACACGGGTGATCTCTTCATCGAGGTCTCACCTGGTGCGTATATCTCCCGTGGGCGCAACGACGACTGGATCAAGAGCGCGACCGGGCTTCGGTGCGACACGAAGGCGATCGAGGATAACGTTCGTGCCACTTGCAGTAAGCTGGTCGCCGACTGCATTGTCGTGGGCAGCGGGCGGCCCTCCCCTGTGCTATTTGTGGAACCGAGGATCTCGATGGACGAGAGAAAACTCAAAAAGGAAATCATCTGTAAAATAAGGCATTTCCACGCCAGGAGGTACCTGCACGAGCGGATCGTTTCCTCCAACATGGTCTTGGTTGTTCCCGCAGGTACTCTGCCGCGTACGGCAACGAAAGGAAATATACGACGGCGAGTGGTCGAGGACACGTTCAAGGCGGAACTAGATCGGATTTTCAATGCATGAGAACATGGATCATCTTTCGAGTGCAGATGATCTTCGTGTGGACCTTGCATATTTGATTATTCTTATTCGCAAGTTCCTCCTGCGTGGTTATATAATGATATGAACCTAATTACTTCAGACCAGATTCATGTAATGTACTTTACAGCGATAATTATTATTGTTCGCCATCACTCTTAGTCACCGCTACTTTTGAACAACAAAATGGCATGTCGAACTTTTAATAAAATACCTATCCATCTAGCCAAAATACTCCATTGATCATGAAGATCAATTCCACCAGAGCGATTTTTCTGAGCGATACTTTTCAATTTCGTCACCTGACATTATCATCCCTAAGTGGGTCACCTATTTAGGCAATACCATTTCCATATATGTACCATTGGCGATACCCGTACTGAAAATAGATGTATATTCTTCGTTCAACCGCCAATTTTGCCGCTGCACAAAAGTGGCGGTGACTAAATGTCCTGCACCATAAGGGAGGGACCCGAGCCAATATTGTTGGCAGAACGCCCGGCTGCCCCTCCCAGATAACAGCGTCGGTGACGGCGGCACGCTCGCGGAGGGGCTCACGCGCATCAGCGTAAGTGCTCGCCTCTCGAGGTATGACTTCGAGTTCAAGAGAACTGCTTGTCGTGATGTTGCATGGCAATAGTTTCAAGAAGAGTCAGGCGGCTCATGTAGCTCAGCCCGGCGTGTCGAACTGGACGAACGATGGCGGGAGCACTTACACAGAGGCGTGCTGTTGAGTGACTGGGCGGACTTCTGATGGCAGGCCTTGTAGAACTCGGACTACAAGGAGGGGTACAAGAGGCGCTGATCGCCTCCTTCAGCACGTGCCGACAGTGGACGATCGACGAAGATACTTCTGTGCAAATTCTCCTGAGCATGAGTGGGCGTGATGTGGGGCCGACAGACTAGATTCTCCCTATGACTTATCCACATCTGTATACCTAGTCCTCTTTGTAGCGGAGCATGTATGTATTGTAGTATCAGGGCTCTTGACGACGTTGGAGTGTAGACTCGCTGTCGTTCCAGTCCACGACTTGGATGTCAGGCTTGCGAACTGCAGCTGGCTGTATGCGTCTTAGGTGGTCTCCAGGACGCGTGCGAGGGGGGACCAGCAACGCTCCCGAGAAGGCAACATGAGGACGCTTGCAGTGGCGCTGCCGGCAGAGTGTAGTCGTACGGTAGGGTGAGTTGGGAGCTGAGCTCGATGCGCAGGCAGCCCAGGCCGCCTTGGTGGTGGAGCACAAAGAGGAGTCTGCACACGATCGCGCCCATTCCATTGCTGGATAAGAACCAACCTCGAAGCCCAAAACGACAGCGGGGATACAGACAGGGAAGAGGACACAAGTAGAGGACACTTGTGGCCTCGAAACCCACAGAAGTCGCCAACGGGACTGGGGGTCCTAGTGGACAGTGGCGCCACACACCTCTTCCAGTTGCGTCCTGGACCAAGCAGCGGGTAGCGACGTGAACGAAAGATCGTCGACGGCAGGTTCGCAGAAAGGTGTCGACACCCTGAGCTGAGCTCACGAATCGGTATGGCGCGATGAGATATTTCCGCCTGCTGTCCCTCAGTACTTGGGCCCGATGGCCGCAGACCTCATTGGCGCGCGCACACCTAGCAGAACACCTTAATTCGAGTGCGCGTCCGGACCAGCAGCACCTGTGACGGCCTCGCTCGTGCCTCCGGATATCTCCATACATGGTTTCAGCTCCTTGGTATCGGGTGTCTCGGTGTAATACGGACTTGGGGGCCTGCCTTGCAGATTGTGACCAGCGTATTCAGAGGAACGGTATGACGCGAGCCACATTGAACTTGAGTATGATCGAGTGATTCGCAAGGCCTCGGAAAAGACGCGGGGAACAGAGCGGAGGAATTCCAGCATTGGCTGCGTCCGACGCAAGATCTCCCAGCCAGCTAGAGAAATGAACATGGTGGTAGGTAAAATACAATGAATAGCAGGACATCGCTGGTAGGGAGACTGGTAATTTTGTAAATGACGTATGACCGCAAATTTCTGGATCAATGATTTAAGAGTTGTTGTCCGTCCCAGGCGAGCCGTGAGTTGGGTCATTCAGGTTGGAAGGATGGATAGTGGGGCTGACCGGATCGAAGTGAACGCGGAAATGGATGTATGGGGAAAAATGGAAGATGGTATAAGGGTCTAATTCAGCCTCTGAATGATGGGAGATATGTGTTCCTCCGGAATGTGCTACTGTTTCCACCTGGGCGACGATCATGACACAGCGTGCTGTCTAGTCGTGTCTAGAGTGAAAAAATCAGCACTGCGGAAGGAATATTAGAATCGTTGTTCAAAACGCAGTAGTATCAGGTCGACATACGAAAGGATGTTACGTAAATTTAACATGGGAAACTGTGCTCCGAATTCTTCATTCCATAGACTCCGGTACCTGGCAGTGATCTTTGACGAAAGGGGAAATGTTATGTACGGGATCTTGAAAAAGACCTTCTGGAATTTCGTGAATTTGTGAAGGATATGATCGTTATGCAAGCAAAGCTTTTCGGTGAACAGCGCTAGCGCTACGTCTAAATCGGTAACTTCGCGTAGCCACGAACGGACCTGTAAATAAACTGTGATACGCTGCAAATGTTTGGATGTGATCTGAGAGAAAATTTGAGACATCCAACCCAAGTCAACATTCTCCAAAAGCCGATGAAATTCGACTGGCTCCTCTGTAACTTCCACAATCAAATAAAGATCCAGAGTCGTAAGATTTACATTCGTAGCCAGGTTCAGCTGTTGTGCTGTTTGAGAGATGAGTATTGACAGTACGATGGGCCCATGACAGTAGCGCACCAACTATCTCCTGCGCTCGCACATCAGAGTTATCTTCAATATCTAGAGTTAATTGGACATGTCGGAGGGATGCGCCAGCCGCCCGCCAAAGTCGTCCCGTTTGCCACGTCTCCATACGCGCCATGGTCGCAAGAGGCAAGATGACAGATTCGAGGTTACGATCGAGGTGCACAGCATTCAAAAGTCCAAGCATACTGCCAGTGTGCAATTCAGTACGCGATACCCACTGAAGGTCAATGTGTCTCAGTTTCATACGTGACTCAAACTTTACCAATGTCCGTGCATTGACATGGTCATTTCGCCAGTCTATCGCGTGACAGCCCAAGGTCTGCAGGTTTGGGAATGCACAAAGAAGTCGTCCAAATTGGTGAAGAGTGGGGAAAGTGATTGAAGACAAATCGAGCCTCGTGATGGACATAAAACCTGAAAGGTACCGATAGAAGCTGGAATGGGGGACAGTTTGCGGCCAACCAATTTCAAATTGCTGTAGAGAAAGGGTTTCAACATTCGGAAGCCTCCGCACAAACATTGACGGGAACATCGTCAGATGGGAAGTACGCGAAGGTCGATGATAGAAGTCCCCTTCTATGTGGACAGTTCTCACAAAAGTACCCAAGGACGGCCTCATGGCCATCAGCTTTTCAAAACCTAGCACGCCTTTTCGACTAGTAAAGGCAACACTGGCGAGAAGGACCGCACGACTTCTTGTATACCATGACCTACAGGTCAGAGCACAAGCCTGCAGAGCCCTATGCTTCTCTTTAAAGCGGGATTTTGGTTCATAAGGCACCAAGGGGAGTAAGCGGCCTATGATTTGCTCGAAAATTTCTACGGGAAAGGTTTCCTGCACAATTGGCCAGTATAACGATCAATATATCAAAGGCGATGCACAGGGCCGCATTTGAGTCCCTACTTGTCTAGCACATGTTATCATAGTTTCTCCAATCAATCCGTGTACGGATTTATTGACATCGTCGGCGAATGATGTATTTTCCCGAACCTGAATATATGAATCAAACCAAGTTCGACGTGACTCTGCGCAGTAGACTCACAACAGACGAGCCATGGTGCTCCTGACCGGCCATGACGTCGGATACAGTGGATAGCGTGTGGTAGCAATCGTAGAGAAGGAAAGCGACGAGTAACTGAAATCTGGAAGGAAGACAGGATTATATTTTTATCTTCATTCTCCAAGTTTCCTTGCCTCGAGGCATTCCTGTGCTATCCGAAGACGAGTGCGTACTCACTAGAAGCACGGTAGGTACGAACGACAGGGATCGATAAGCACCTCGTTATCGGCTCATGCAGACATCTGACACAGAGTATTGCCTAGGACCCTGTTCCTGCCAGCTCGGTTCAACAAGCAGGTGCCAGAATGAATTGACACAAGAACCCATTCATGTACACAAGAACCCATACAACCAAACAAAACGCACGCAAGTTTCTGTTCGAACGGTAATCATATCTCAGCGCACAACTTGAGCTGATGAGTAGACAAAACCACAATGGATACCGTGAGCAGCAAGGACTGGCCATGGGTACGCCACGGTGACAGGTCTGGGCTTAGAAAAGAAGGCGTAGAAGAGTCATAGTCAAGATGGGACATTGGCATGTGCGCACATATGTACTTGAGGAAAGCTATCAAGTACGACACCTGTTCACGCCCGGCGCGCCTGGATCCGACCCCATTCGTGCATCGTTGCCCCTCCAGGACCCAGACCGCAGCTGGCACGCTCGTAAATCAGCGTGAGGGCTTGCGTCTCGAGATAAAATCGCGATAAGAAGCGTTACTACGATCGTGCAAGGCGAGGTGTGCGCAATTCAGAGGAATTAGAGGGTCAGGCAGAAGCGAGCCAAAGATTGGCCTTGCCGCGGAGATCGAATAAGACGAATGGGAGCATGAGCACTATACAACGGTCTCCGTCATATTGTCAAGTGGTTTCGTGAGTTTTGACATAGGAGACTCGTAGAATTCGTGGGTACAAGAGGCATAAGTCATGTTCCTCAACCCGTGCCCTGAGTGCGACGTGGTGGATTCGACCGAAGACATTTTTCCTTGTGAATCAGACATACTCGAGTGTACCCCAGTCCTCTTTGTAGAAGGGCGTGTATTTCGCGTGTGCATATTGTAATACCAGGATTCTCGACGACCTTGGTGCGCAGTCCTGTTGTCGTTCTAGTGGATCAGATGTCAGGACCTCATCGCCGTGGGTAGACTCCAAGACTGTAAGCTGGCAACACTACGTTTCGGTACCAGAAAAAGACGCACGGGCGTTCTGCAGCGGCGAAATTATTCGGAATCCATAGGTTGAAGGGAGCATCTGGTCTGCCTGAAAAGACTAATCCCGCACGGAAAACTCACCTACTCCGAGTACAAGTCATTGACTCACTGCTATATCCTGTGGTATGTCCTGTGGACTATAGCGCTATCATGACCTACTCCCCCATGGACAAAGGCCTGCCCTTGGGTGATCATCGATCAAGCTTCAAGCTTGAGGCCTCAGCGCTCTGCAGCCCTCGGGCCTCACCCATTTGGTCATGTGACACTAGCGATGTCTGCGGTGTATGGGCTTCAGAGCTTCCGTCAACGCTTTCGGTGCTTCACATGACTTGATAATCACATATTGGCACATAGTAAGAACAGACGGAAAGGCGTCTCACAGCCAAGGGAGATATCCCAATCTGTTTCCCCACACAAGCTTCAGTCGTGGTCATTGTCACCTCGAGCTCATATTGCCAAGCTGTGCGCCACTGTGATGACCACTTGTTCTATTGGTCGGTGTCTTTCAACGCATCTCATATACAAGAGTCAAAATCCGCTGACGGAGCTGGACCATCGTGATATGGCCTTGTAATAGCAGTCATCAACGAAGGAGTACCAGGCATAGTATCTGACCATCTCCTCTGCTTTCCACCAGAGATCTTGTACGATATACTTGGAGATGCGATTGCGGGGTATATTCACGAACTTTTCATGGAGCCACTGCAAAGTGTGGAGGCTTGTCGTGAGAAGCTGGAGCCGAACCCTATCCCAGCTTTCTCCGGGTCTCACATCAATTCCGGGAAACGACATTCAAGGTGTTATACGACGCGCTTGCGATCGTGCGAGACCATGATGGCACGTGACCCGTAGATTTTTTGTCCTTGTCTTCATAGAATCAATTTAGCCTTATAAAGTCTACCCAAGGACTCGTGGAAAAGCATCGAGTTCGTGCAGAAGCAGATATTCCTAGCCCAACGCGACGACTCGGATGCCTTCAAGCGACATGTTGAGTCAGGTAGTGACATTAAGATCTCCGAGCCACTGGCAACGTATCAGTATCTGTGCATCTTTGAGGGCTGCACTCGTGCGTTGCTTCGAGGAGTCGAACCAGCATTAGATTGGGACCGTGATGAGATGAACCAACGTGGACTCGACCTTTGCAGCTCTTTCGTCAGGTATTGTGCATCTGTCTTGTGGTTTCGAGAGGGGATAGAAGTGATCACCTTCTGCACTGTGGGTAGGCATTTAGTTTTACGAAGGTCAAATAGGGTGAGACATATCTTCTAGTGACAATGTTTGGCGACATACGAATGCAAATATCGGGTATCTTCGAGCCTTTGCAAGTAATGGGTGTAATTGAAGTACTCGCTCTCGCGGGACCTGGAGTACGGCATTTTCTCAATTCCAAATTGTTTAAAAAATGAATCAAGCGCGATTCAAGGATCTACTTGTACATGCAACGGCTGAAGTCATTCGTAGGGTTTTACAGACCCTCGCATCTGCCTCTCATGCGTTGCCTCCCTCTACTATCAGGTTGGGGCACATGGAAAAGTGCGATTCTGCTTTAGTCACGGAAGATGTACTCGCCGTACGTTCCAGATACGTCCCGTCTCTCTCAGTCCCATTTGGACGCTGCCGTTCCAAGTGCAGCAAAATCATATCGGCCATATGGATGATTCAAGACTGCAAGATCCTTTCACAGGGCGAGGCGGTGAATAAGTTAGCCCAAGCCTTGCTTGACGAATGGTTACCAGCTGCGATGCCCCAGAGAACATGGCCCCTCTCAAGACGTATGTCGATATCCTGACACAGGAACGTATCAAGACTACCTACTTGGTTTATAAGGCATTGAATGTAAGTGATGCAAGATATGTAATTGGTTCGAGACGTGCAGTGCTCATCAGTATATACTGCTAGCGCATAGCCACTTCGGGCCGCTGAGGCAGTTATATTTTTTGATGAGCAGTGGGACCGCTGACATTGGAATCGAATGGCCAGGGCGAAGTCTGTTCAACAGTGGTCCAGAAGTTCCGAATGTGAGTATCCCGCTCGTGGCAGTATCAAGACATGAGACAGTTCCCAAGATCGCTTAAAATGGCATCATACAGTTCCTTGCAAATCCAAAACCCGTGTAATGCTATAATTTGATGAAACATATATATCTCAGAATGTAAATTTGTCCAATCTGTGATAACGTTTGCGTACGTGGCGTGCACATCGTCACTCTGGTACACTTACATGGCAATTTCAGCCACTGGCAGCATCTTCGGTCTGACCTGTTATTCAAGAATAAGTCTTACTTTTGAATGCTTGGACGAACATCGTACGTCATGAAGAAGGTCTAATTACCATGATGCGTCGTCCAACATTAAGCCTGTCCTAAGGCCTCATACCAGGGGAGCGGCATGTTGGGTAATGGTTGGTCAGCATTCACTCCATGCTTAATTGATCTGACGCAAGCTATCGTGGAGACCATAGTCCTCAAAATGAAGAATAATATTCCTGGAATCCGGTCATTACAAAGCCGTTTCCACGAATCTAGCGGACTAGCGAAGACACCTTCGCCCTGAATTACTACATTACCCCATTGGACAATGGTCAGTAAATAACACTTTCTTCCGGAACCTGTCTACAGGTGCCACATGTTTGCATGTGCCCATCAAGAGCACGGGGTATATAACATCGCAGTCGTCATGTTCATAAGTTAAGTTCTTCAGGATTATCCAAAGTTCTTGCACCAGCAATCGTATCGTCTGGAACGGGTAGCGCCTTGGAGCAGATCCAAGTCGATGCGTACATGTTCACTCTGTATAACCCACCAGTGATTTGGCTGTCAGATAACCAATAACGTGGGGGTAAGGAATACGTGCCTGTCAATACAAGTGCCAGGAAGTCTGGCAGCAACACGCTGGCAGACGAATCCTTGTTTCTCGAATGTAGAGATATACCAAGGCTTCAGCCCAGCGCTGCGTAGAAGGACACGTCCGCCAAGTTTCATAGCACGATTCAGCGCTCGAATCTCCTATTCATGGCAAACGCAAGACGGGTTTCAGATAACTGAATCGGTAGCCCACGAGACTTACCTTTGTCGCTTCTTGGCCATCTTTGTCAAACCAGTCCATGTGGTCCATAATCTGTACCGTCCTTAGTATTAGAACGGGTGCCACAATTGACGACGCACCACAGCTATCGTGACCGTCTCGGGCTTGATTCGTGCCAGGACCTCGACAAACTCATCGGTGTGGATTCGTAAACCATCAAAAGCATCGGACTTGGACAGCTTGGTATGGGCGTCCTGAGAGAGATACGGTGGATGACATCTGTCCCAGTATTAGATGTGTACAGAGGCAAAACACTTTATGGGCAGCTGTACCTTGGGGAGTATTTGCCCATCAAGCAGAGACGATAAAAGTAATTCTCACTCTCGATCAGGCTGTGTTCGGCTACCGGATCTAGTGTGTTGACAACATAACTCCACACAGCGCCCCTCTTGGAGAACGATGTATGCCTCGATGCAACATCTTCGACGATCATATCTCGTTGGTTTGTTGGCACGCCGAGCGCTCGCCAAAGGAATTGTTCGTTTGCGACAATGAAGTAGCTTAGGCTTCGGCTAAGCACAACCGGCCTTATCTTTCGTTGCCAGATCTCCGACTGCTCTTTGACTGTTTTCGCCTCGCAAAGTCGCTTCACTTCCTCGCTGAGACCGAAAACCCAGAAGAGCCACTTGGTAAGCTTGACCGCGAAGCGAGTTCCGCCCGTTTCATACAGCCCGGCGTGAGCTGTAAATGTGGATTCATTGTCGAGCCAAAACTGGAATGCCCGTGAGGAGAGGTGGGGCGAAAGCTTCTCCAGAAGGAGTTGCCTGAAATCGGGATGTTTGCCTTCACCGAACAGCTTCCACGTGTCCGCGTAAGACAGTGCACGGAACGCCGCAACCTTGAGCTCCAACAGGTGGTTTTGGGTCGGGTTAAGGTCGACCGCATGAATGCTTCGCGGTTTCTGGAGCGCATATGAGAGCACGTTGTCCCCAGCAGAGGTAATTGCAAACACAACATCATCGGACCCGATGTTGAGCAGCCGCTGATCCTCCATCGGGTCCTCCCACGTGAACGCGTAGATATACTCGTCGTGGAATTGCGTGTGCTTTGGAAGTGACTCGTCGTAGTATAGCCGCCATCGCTGGTTCTGGTAGAAAAAGGATGGCAAGGGTACGTTGGTGGCGAGATTGAGGATGGCAGCCTCGAAACCCTTGGAACGCAGCTGGAGACGCGTCTCTCTCGCGGCGGCCTTTTCTGCTTGCATGCGCGCCTCACTGTAATGGATCGGAGACAGGTATGGACTCTCCGTGGCCAGAGCATCGATCCACTCAGCTGCCTCCCTCCCTAGCGCCCTGGCGCCACCCCAGGTAGCGGTCCGTTGGCATCCAATCCAGATGTAGTATGGTATCCCCCCAAGCTTATAGTTCCTGTCATTCACCTCTAAGATTGTTCCGAAACGGTACTCGAGGTAGTCTCGCCGGCCTTCGTCGAGATTGACACGGTCAAATTGGAACCAGGTTCTCCAGAAAAGGCGAGAAAACCAGTTCACGTGACGGGAATGATGGCCGCCGGTGAAAGTACGAAGGGAATAGCTGGCCTCGGATTGGACGTAGAAATCTACGCATGAAATCAGACCCAAAGGCGAGAGAAGATCGGTCATGGAGTCAAGGACAGAGTAAAAGCTTGAAGGATTTCAGCGTGGGGTTGCAGGCGATCAGGTCGGTGCTGACTCACTCCGGTATCATGCTTAAAGAGTAAGACATGCTAATATAGTCTGCCTTGATCTGACATTTCTCTGCATCAACCTCTAAAGAGTGTTCCTCGCTCTCCTCTGATTGAAGTGAGAACGTCCGTGCATCCTGACACACAACTGTAACATTCTTCCAGCCCAACTTGTCAAAACGCTGTCGGGCAACTTCACATAAAGAAGGACTGAGATCGACCAGATACACAGCGGAGAAAAAGTCTGGAACAGAGACAAACGCATTCATCTTTTCAATATTGTAGCCGGTGCCTCCGCCGATCTGAAAGAGAATTAGGTGATGGCCATCTCGGAATCATGAAAATACGTACATCGACCCAGATTGGTTTCCTATCGCAAGCGTTGGCACGGTATTGTAGCTGGGCTGCTGCAAGTTGAAGCATGTCCTCTCTACCACAGAGAAGAATCCCCCTCGTGGCATCGTAAATGCTTGCTTGCGTCCGGTAAAAACTCTCGAGCGCGCCTTGCTGCCCTTTCATCGTCTCCTGACCAGAAATCCGACCATCAAATGGCTTTAGGAAGCATGCGTAACAGAATTTCCAGTAGACCCAAAGCGTATGGCGGAAGAAATAGGTACAGAGGGATATAAGTAAGAGGGGTGCACTGCAGGCCACAGCATGATTCCGCAGGTGGGCGAAAGTCTCAGCTATAAGAGATGGCATCGTGATGGGACCGGGGGGCCAAAAAGACGGGTCCTGGCCGCTCGAACATACCAACGACTTCTTTAAGGCAGCGAGCTGCAGTAACAGTCTAGCCGGTTACTCTCTCATACCGCGTTCTGTTGGACATAAGAGAATTCCAGAGGGAGCAGATTACGGCTCAGCCCTCCGAAGTAAGCGCTATCTGAAACGCATCACACACAGATGAAAACTTGACATGCTCTGCAGGAGAAAGAGGACGGCGTTCGGTAGCGAGCCGCACGTTCGCCCCAAGTCAACTGAATTGACCATTTTGGAGCTGAACGTGTAGGCACCCGACTGACACATGAAACGAAGCGTTCAGAATTCCCGCTAGTCACAGGGTAGCGGTGCGAACGTGTGCTCCCATTCTGCCGCCAGATGAAATTGGAGAGGACGAACTCAGCGTTGGCGGCAAGTACATGAGCCAAATTTGGCAGGCGGAGTGTTCATAGCGTCGAGCACGTGTGCTGCCTTCGGCTTAGCCCTGATCTTATTGGGCCACTCAGAGGCGTCTACTACCCAAGTCGCAGTAGTCTCCCTTTATTTGACAACTTCTTCGTATGAAGTGTGGCCCAAAAATGAGACTCGGACCGAAAACTAATTGGATTGCTAGTGATGGTCAAAAACCTTCAACGCGCCTCCGGAAATTGTACGCCCGCGTACAATAATTTGTGCTAGTGGGCACGCCAAACGGCAATTTAAAGGTAGGTGCGCGTGCTATCGTCCTCGGACGTCGGATTGGAGGGTTTGACGTAACGTGCGTAGATTGCTCTCCTGGTCTTATCGGATAGTTGTCGCGGCACCCAGAGAGGTGTACTCACGATCTTGAACCTCGAAGGCCAAATGCTCCCTAATAGAAAAGTTTCACATCACACCTTCCGGAAAACTTGCTGGTTCATACGTGCTCAGGAGTATCGGCTAGCTTCCTAGAGCCATGAGGGAGTCACGGAGAAGACACACTTATCAGCCTTCGTTTTCCAAGTTTGCAACATCATGATGTCTCCAGACAGCCTCATTCATTACGATATCATCTTCTCATCGAACTCGTCTCAAGTATGATTCAATGCACTAGCGAGCATACAAGCAAATTCCTCGCCAGTTTGTCAATTTTTGCTATTCGGAATGTCTGCTTCGACTTTCGACTCTGAAGAGCTTTGAAACCTTTTCTCCTGGGTTGTTCTTATGACCTGACTAAGTATCTATCCTGACTGTCTCGGTGTTGTCCTGCGGAAATCCGATCGTGAGCATTGATATCTTGGACCTCTCTGCTGCATCGGCCGACAGGTCTCGGAGGGAATATTATTGATTGTCCTTGTGGATTCTCTTACGGCACCACCAAGATGTTTGGTGTTACCTCTGGTGTAGTCTAATGGTGATCATGCAACCCCGTTTCGTGGGGTCCCTGGTTCCGGTGCGCGTTCCGATGCATGTGGGACAAGCGCAAAACGTTCTCATGTGTTGTCACGGTACTTTATGAGACTCGTAGGACGCCTTTGATAAGAACCGAGCATCAAAATAGAACATACTGGGCGATCCTAGATCTGAATGCAATGAGCGATCCACCTACACCATCCGTCGCTCAATCCAGTCGTCAGTCACATACGCTGAGATACAAAGTTGTCGTCCATTACAACTCGATCGAGAGCAGAAGAAACTTTTATTGCAGTAGCATGAGGAGGCACAAAATGACCTGTTTGATCCTGACCTAGTAGAGACGATTGTCGCAAATGAGGAGATGAAGACAAGATGAGGAAGAAGGAAAAAAAAAAACAGAGATGTGTATATACATTGCCAACACCCGAGCCAAGATGCAATAAGTAACCGCCAATCCAGACTAGTCTCCATGGGTAACACATTGAAGAGGACGTCGTACTATATATAATACCGACCAGACCGTGCCGCACATTAGACATCTTGCATCCGCCATATCACAGACCACTCACACCATCTACATTGTTCATGGGCCCGACGGCGCCGCGTCCGACCCAGACATGTCAATCCCGAGCCCTATCACCCTGCCCGCGAGCGCAGCCGCGGTGCGCACGGGGTCCGAGTCTGCGCGCTGCAGCACCGGGGGCATCCCCGGCGCCTGCGCGCCCGTCTCAGCAGAGTACGCGCGCGGCTTCGCGGTGCCGTTCTCCTGCGCGGCGTCCCCGTCCTCCACGGCGAGCGCCTCTATCCCCTCCGCGAGCGCGTTCACGCGCACGCCGTTAGCCCGCTTCGGCTCGTCGCCGTCCGTGTGCCACGACGTGCCCTGCGAGCTCGACGGCCGCGGGCTCACGTCGGTGCCGGACCCTGTGCCCGCCGTCGTCGCCTCGCTGTGGGTCGACTTGGCCCTGCGCTCCTCCGGCCTGCCGTGCTCCCCGCCCGTGTGCTGGCCATTGCCCACAACCGGCACGCCCCCGCCGCCATTGCTCCCACTGTTGCTCCCACTATCCGAGCCCCTAATCTCGTTTGCGAGCGCGCTCGGCCTGCTCGCGCCCGTGCCCATCGGGCCCACGCCTCCAGGCGGCACCAAAGGGAAATACCCCGGCGGCTCGCGCTGCTCCTCCCTCGCCGCCGCGCCGCCCTGCGCCATCGCCATGCTCACCGGCACCGGCGGGAAGTAGCCCTGCTCCTCCACCGCGCCCGCGCCCTCCCGCGCGCTCGGGCACCAGCCAAAGAAGCCGAACCCGGTCGGACTGCCCGGGTGCGCGTGCGCGTGCGGTTGCGCGTGCACCGGCGCGCCCACCGCGGGGTTGATGAACGGGTTCGCCGCGCCGCTCCCGGGGCGCCCCCAGAGCGCGCCGGGGCTCATGCCCGGGCTGAGCACGGCGCCGGGCGAGAACGGCGCAAAGGGCGGCATCGCGTGCCCGGGCGTGCCGTGGTGGTGCAGCGCGGCGATGCCGCCGCCCTCGTACGCCGGCACGGGGTGCTGCTCGGGCGCGGGCGACGGCTGCGGGAGGAACGTGAAGGAGGGCATGCTCGGTGTGATCGGCGGGAGCCCGTGCGGCGTCATGGACACACCGCTCATGCCCACGCTCATCATTGCGGGGTGGTGCAGCGGGCTCGCGGGGTGCATGTGCGGCGAGAAGGGGTACGGCGGGGAGAGAGTGTGTAGGGCGGAAACAGGGAAGGCGGACACGGGCGGCGGGGGCGGTATCGCGATAGGCCCTGGGTGGTGCGGGTGCGGCGTCGAGTGTGGTTGTGATTGTGATTGTGAATGTGAGTGTGAGTGTGATTGTGAGTGTGAGTATGATTGTGATTGTGATTGCGCTTGCATCTGCGCTTGCACCTGTGATTGTAAATTCGAATTCTCAGCGTTCGCCAACGGCGGCTGCGCCGACTGCTGCCTCGCAGACGTCCCCGTCCCGGGCCTCGACCCAGCCGCGGCCTCCTCCTGCCCCCGCCCCTCCAGCACCTCCTGCATCATATCCAGCTCCAGCTCCCTGCTCGCCTGCAGGATCCCCGCCATCGCGCCCTGCCGCCCCATCGCCACCTCGTACACGTCGTACGGACTGCTCGGGCCCGAGCCCGCGCTCAGGACCTCGAACGCATACGGGCTGCGGTAGGGCAGCGCGATGTGGCCCGGGGGCCCAGCACCCGAACTCGCGCTCGTGCGCCCGGTGTCGATCGGCGACGGCCGCGTCGACTGCTGATGCTGATGCTGATACTGATTATGATGCTGCTGGTGCGCCGCGTGCGCGTGCGCGTGTGCGAGCTCGTCGTACGCGGGGTGTTGGAACGGCGGCTCGGCGGGGCCCCGCGCGCCCGGCTGCTGCTGGCGCTCGTGCTGCTGCTGCTGGAGGATCTGCTGCGCGAAGCTCGCCGCCTGCGAGAGCGCGTAGGACGCGTGTCCCTGCGCGAGGCTCCCCTGCGCGTGTGCGTGCGCGAGCGCGAACGCGGGCGAGTGCGGCGGGGGCGGCGCGACGGCGAGCGCGGCGGTGCTCGACGGCGCGGAGAACTTGTCAAAGTGCACCTTGAGCGCGCGCCCGTTGTATTCGTACCTGCACGCAATAATCAGAAAAATAAATAAATAAAAAATCGGCGGGCACGCGCGTCGGGCGCACAGTAAGACAAAACGGGAGGGACGAGAAGCAACCAGGTGGACTGTACGCCATCTACCCGGTACCCTCCCCTCCCTTCCCCCCACCGCCCGCCCACCCGCCCAAACCACACCAAAGCCAAAGCCAAAGCCAGACACCCACCCATTAAACATGCGCACCGCGCGCTCCGCGTCCGGCTCGCCCGCAAACGCGACGGTGCCGAAGCCCCTGCTGCGCCCGTCGGGCCCGAGCGCGACGTCCGCGCGCGTCACGGCGCCCGCCTGGCGGAAGAGGTCCTTGAGGTCTTGCCATTGGATGTGGAACGGGAGCTGGGGCGGCGGTCAGTGGGGTGTGTGGTTGGGAGGGGGGGAAGAGGGGGAAAGGGGAGAAGGGGAGAAAGGGGAGAAGGGGGAAAGGGGAGAAGGGGAAAAGGGGAAGAGGGGGGAAAGGGGGAAATGGGAGGGAAGGAAGAGAGACAGACGCATGGCAGGCTGAGACGGGTGCGCCCCAATCCGGGGAAAGGGAGGCACGCCGTCAGCTGGCCGCGCGCGTGCTCCTGCGCGTGCGCGATCACCACGCGGCGCCCCGCGTCGTGCGAGGAATGGGCATTGCCATATACCATATGCGACAGGGCCCGCGGGGCCATACATAAGAGGGGGGCCAGCAGCGCCGCGCCACGAAGAGCGCAGAGACAGCCGCGCGGGGGTGGAGCGGAGGACAGCACCGCGACCGCGGCCTCCGCGCGCGTGGGAGCAAGGCGACGCACGAACGCACGAACGCACGAACGCACACGCGGACGGACGGGCAGACGGACGAAGGCAGGCACGCGGCGGGCCCGTCCACAAAAAAACCACGCCCTTACGCCCCTGCACCCCTGCACCCCGTCCCCGTCCCCTCCCCCTCCTCTCGCGCCCGTCATCCTGCCGCCCGGAGCGCAACGACCGCAAAAGAGAGACAATCCGACGACTCACGTTGCCCACGAACAGGTTGCGGCTCGGGCCTCCGCCGCCGCCCATCGCGCCCGCTCCAGCTCCACCGTGGCCGGTCCCCGGGCGCGACGCGTCGTCCTCGCCGAACGCGCCCGCGAGCGCGGCGGCGCGCGGGCTCGCGGGGGCGGGGCTCGCGGCGAGGCCGAGCGCGAAGCCCGCGCCTGCGCTCAGGGGTGTTCCTGCGGCGCGCGTCAGCACGCCCCGCGCAGCGCCGGCACAGCAGAGAAACGCACCGAGGCCGTTCGTCCCCGTCCCCGTCCCCGTCCCGACGCCCATCGCCGTTATCCCCATGCCCATGCCCACGCCCATCACCTCCGGGCCTGCGCCCGTGCCTGCGCCGGCACCGTCCATACGGTCGAGGCGCACCTCGAGGACGCGCGTCTGCCAGCAGTACCCGTTGAACATGTCCACGGCGCGCCCGGCGTCCTCTGCGCTGCCGAGCAGGACGGTGCCGTGCCCGCGGGAGCGGTTGTCCGGGCCGAGCGCGACGTCGGCGCGCAGCACGGTGCCGGCGCGGCGGAAGAGGTCCTTGAGGTCTTGCCAGCGCACGCGGTAGGGGAGCTGTGGGCAGGGTAAGGGGGTTAGCCGGAGTGGCGAGGCAAAATGCGGAGGAGGGGGAGGGTGGAAAAGGGAAGGGAGGAGGAGGAAAGGAAGGAAATGCGAAGGGGGGAAAGGGGGGGAGGTAAGCGGGGCAGAGGACGCACGTTCCCGACAAAGAGCTGTGTGCGGGTGTCGCGCAGGGGGGCGCCGGCGCGTGCGGGGCTGGGGGACGCAGCCATGGCCATCTTGATGACGGCCTCGATGTCGTCGTTGCTCGGCGCGCCGCCGGCGCCCGCGCCCGCAGCGGCCGCTCCGTTGACGCCACTATTGCCGTTGGTGCCGTTGGTCATCGGCGTGGGCAGTGGCAGTGGCGGGCCTGCGCTCGGGGCACTGAGGGCACCCGAGACGGGCGGCGGGCCCGAGAGACTTGGGGCGCTGGACAGCCCTGGAATGCGCAAGGCGGCGAGGCCGGGCATGCTCAGGATGCTCGCGCGCGGGGGAGAGCCGGCGGTGTGCGCGGAGGGCGGGCCGGAGGAGTGGGCGGGGGCGGGGTGGCCGCCGGTGGCCGGGACGGGGACGGAGGCCGGGCGTGCCGCGGTGGCGTCCTGCGGGGACAAGTGAGTGAGCGGGGTAACTGGGAGGGAGGAGAGGCGGGCGGGAGAAGAAGGAGAGGGGGCGGCGGGAAGGAGAAGAGAGACGGGATACGCACCGATCTGGAGAGGGCGGGGACGGGCATGGGGGGATCGGGGGGCGATCTGGCAGGTGTGCGCGGATCCGGAGGACGGGCGCGGGCACTCCGGGCCAGGGTCGCTCCGTGCGCTGGCTGATGCTATCGCGCCGCGTCGTAGAGCGTGCGTGCGGTGAGGGTGCTTCTGGAGTTGTGCGCTCGGGGGAGTGCAATGCAAAAGAGCGGCAGTGGTGTGTGTCGTTGTGTGACAGCAGCAGTGGCAGCAGTGGCAGTAACAGTAGCAGACGACGGATGACAGATGACAACAAAGCGACGGGAGACACAAACAGGAAACAGAAAACAGAAAATGGAAAATGGAAAAGCCGCACGCGAGAGCGAGAGCGGAAAGAGGTCGCGCACAGAGGTGCAAAAGATGCTGCCACAGCACAACACGCCGCTCGTCACGGCCAGCCTGTCCCCGCTCCACCCGCCGGTCGGCCCTCTACACGTGTATGACGTCATCCTCTCCTTCCTCTTTTGTCACTCGCAGACGCACACAGCGCCCGACCCCGCAGCCTGGCGCGCCTCCTGCACACCGTGGCCATGTCCGCCAGCTCGGTTCTGGCAGCTGGAGACGGACGACTCGCAGGGCGACCCCCCGCGACACGACGACATTAGCACCCTCGTTTGCGTTGACGTCACTGCTGCATCATCTGCGCCCTCGCTTCGTGTGCACGCAGCAGCTGCCATGCGCCAGGGTATACTTCTTCCGTCCCACACTCGCTCTCGATCCGTGCTTCTCCCCTTCTGCCTGACGACCGGCGCCTTGACCAGCTCGGTGTAGATCGCTGCCAGTCGCGGGCACCAGCACCGGGTCAGGGATCCGCCGCAGCTGCCAGTGTGTACGCTGGCATCAGGCTTACCACTGCGGCTAAGAGCTACCGGCTCTGGCGATGGCATCGTATTCTATCGCTGCCCTTCGGCGCTTGTACGATACGACATGCATTCACGCCTTCGCATCTTCCGCGAACACACATCGTCTCCACCCGCAATCGATCTTCACATACACCGCTTACTGCAAAACGCTCGCATCTCCGTCCGATCACCACATCCGTCGTCGCCCCTCCTTCGCTTCTGCACACATGTAGAAGACTCGAGCTCCCTCTTTCTCGCTTCCGCATCCTCTGTAGAGCGATTGCGCACCATTCATGCACAGTGCAGTTGGCCCAGGACACGCACATCTCCTCCACCTCGCAGCTGCGCAAGCACACCATCCTCAAGCTCGACAGCTACACACCGGACACACCGGACACTCGTACCAAATTCCGCATACCTCAATTGACAATCATGTCAGACGTTCCCCCGCTCTCTCTGTTATCACCCACCTCTGAGATCTGATTGGCCCGTCTCTCTTTCTCAAATGCTAAGAATGTCATTGGCTCAGACCCTAGCACCTCAGGCCTCAATATCAATGCCGACCCTGCCACATACAATAGCATGCACCGCCACATCCCTCTCCAGCGGGGATGCACCACGCGCTCCTCCCCGCGCATTCGCGCCGCGATCACGAATCGCGTTCATGTCAATGCACCCGAACTCGAGCAAAAAAGTATAAAAAAAAACTAGGCAAACAACGGTCTCTGATTGGCGTGGGGCCCAATTCGAACTCGGGCGCGAATACGCTCTAATGCTGATATGCGTCGGCTGGCCAGCCTGCGGGAGCCAGCGCACCCATTCGCAACCGAAAGGCCAGTGCCGTAGAGCGGACCGGCTGAGAGCACTGCGCTGCCGGCGCACGGGGCCATCGCCTCCGCGTCCTCTGTAGAGTGGTTGCGCCCCACTCGTGCGCATTGTATTACAACGTTCGGAGCGTGCAAATGGCCTGGAACACGCACGTCTCCACCTCGCACAGCTGCCAAAGCCATCGATCTTCACATGCTTACCATCCTCAAGCTCGACTTTCGTTTACTCAGATTTCCAGTCCTTACTGCTTAAGGCTCTGATGCGCAATCTATACAAAGCTTAAATCCATGGACCATTTCTTAGTGAATATTGTCACGGCGTCCTACGGCCAGTGGATTTGCAGAAAGAGATCAACATTCTTGCTTGATTTCACCGATATATAACCTGTTTAGAACATGTCAATAACTAACCTCGTTGTTGTCTTGACATGTTCTAGACTGTAAAAAACCTCACCATGAGTTTTACCCTGAACGGTACAGCAGTCACGATCGCAGTACCAGGTCGTTCGCTGAGTGTTGTCAAATGTCTACTCATCCGCTCAAGTTGCGCGCTGAGATACGAGCACCGTCCGACCAGAAACTTGCGTGCGTTTTGTTTGGTTGTATGGGTTCTTGTGTACATGAATGGGTCCTTGTGTCAATTCATTCTGGCACCTGCTTGTTGAACCGAGCTGGCAGGAACAGGGTCCTAGGCAATACTCTGTGTCAGATGTCTGCATGAGCCGGCAACGAGGTGCTTATCGATCCCTGTCGTTCGTACCTACCGTGCTTCTAGTGAGTACGCACTCGTCTTCGGATAGCACAGGAATGCCTCGAGGCAAGGAAACTTGAAGAATGAGGATAAGTTTATAATCCTGTCTTCCTTCCAGATTTCAGTTACTCGCCGCTTTCCTCTCTACGATTGTTACCACAATTGATCCACTGTATCCGACGTCATGGCCGGTCAGGAGCACCATGGCTCGTCTGTTGTGAGTCTACTGCGCAGAGTCACGTCGAGCTTGGTTAAACTCATATATTCAGGTTCTGATGGAAAATACATCTTTTGCCGACGATCTGAATGAATCCGTACACGGATTGATTGGAGGAACTATGATAGTATGTGCTAGACAAGTAAGAACTCATATGCAGCCCCGTGCATCGCCTTTGATATACTGACCGTTATACTGCTCAATTGTACAGGAAACCTTGCCCGTAGAAATTTTGGAGCAAATCATAGGCCATTTACTCCCCCGGATGGATTATAAATGACATCCCCGCTTTTCGGAGGAATATAGGGCTCTGCAGGCTTGTGCTCTGACCTGCAGATTATGGTATACACCAAGTCGCGCAACCGTTCTCGCCACTGTTGTCTTTGATTGCCGAAGAAGTGTGCTAGGGCTTGAAAAGCTGATCGCCATGAGGCCCTCCTTGGCTGCTTTTGTGAGAACTGTCTACATATATGGGGGCTGGTCGACTACCCATCTGGCGATGTTCCCGTCAATGTTTGTGCGGAGGCTTCCGAATGTTGAGACCCTTGTTATATACCAAATTGATTGGCAGGCAACTGCCCTCCATCCCAGCTTCTATCGGCACCTTTCAGGTTTTATGTCCATCACGAAACTCCATTTGATAAGAAACGCTTTCCGGATTCTCCACCAACTTGGATGACTCCTTTGTGCAATCCCAAACCTGCAGACCTTGGAATGGGACTCGATACACTGGGGAAGTGACCATCTCAATGCACGGGCATTGGTAAAGTTTGGGTCACGTATGAAACTGAGACACATTGACTTTCAGGGGCATACTAGACTGCGCAGTATGTTTGAACTTTTGAATGCTGTGCGCCTCGATCTTGACCTCGAAAGTGTCACCTTGCCTCTTGGGACCATGGTGCATATGAAATGGTGGAAAACGGGACGACTTTGGCAGGTGGCTAGTGCATCACTGCGACATGTTAAGTTGACTCTAGATGTTGGAGATTACTCCAGTATGCCAGCGGAGGAGATAGTCGGTGCGTTACTATCATTGGCCCATCCTACCATCAATACTCATCTCAAATAGCACAACAGCTGAACCTTGCTACGAACGTAAATCTTACGACTCTGGATCTTTATTTGATTGCGGAGGGTACCTCGGAGTCAGACACATTCCGTCCGTTTTTGGAGAATATTGACTTGGGTTGGATATCCCAAATTTTCTCTCAGATCACATCCGAACATTTGCGATGCGTCACAGTTTATCTACACGTCTGTTCACGCCCAAGGCAAGTTACCGAATTGGACGTAGCGCTGGCGCTGTTCACCGAAGAGCTTTGCTTGCATGTCGATTCTATCCTTCGCACATTCACAAAACTTCAGAAGGTCATTTTCAAGATCCCTTACATGATTCACACTTCGCCAGAGGTCCCTGCCAGGTACCGAAGTCTATGGAACGAAGAATGTAGAGCACGGTTTTTTAAGTTAAATTTACATAACATCTTTTCGTATGTCGACCTGCTGTTACTGCATTTTGAATAACGATTCTGACATATTCCCCCCGCAGTGCTGAATTTTTTCACTCTGAATATGAGCCCTGGAACGGATAACAACTTTTGGTTCCTTGATCAGGAAATTTGCGGTCATACGTCATTTACAAAATTACCAGTCTCCCCACCAGTGATGTCCTGCTATTCATTGTATTTCACCTACCACTATGTCCATTTCCCTAGCTGGCTGGGGAACCTTGCGTCGGACGCAGCCATCAAGTACATCTCAACAACTAGTTTATCTGCGCAGCCAATGCTGGAATTCCTCCGCTCTCTGTTTCCCCGCGTCTTTTCCGAGGCCTTGCGAATCACTCGATCATACTCAAGTTCAATGTGGCTCGCGTCATACCGTTCCTCTGAATACGTTGGTCACAATCTGCAAGGCAGGCCCCCAAGTCCGTATTACACCGAGATTTCCGATACCAAGGAGCTGAAACCATGTATGGAGATATCCGGAGGCACGAGCGAGGCCGTCACAGGTGCTGCTGGTCCGGACGCGCACTCGAATTAAGGTGTTCTGCTAGGTGTGCGCGCGCCGATGAGGTCTGCGGCCATCGGGCCCAAGTACCGAGGGACAGCAGGCGGAAATATCTCATCGCGCCGTACCGATTCGTGAGCTCAGCTCAGGGTGTCGACACCTTTCTGCGAACCTGCCGTCGACGCTCTTTCGTTCACGTCGCTACCCGCTGCTCGGTCCAGGACGCAACTGGAAGAGGTGTGTGGCGCCACTGTCCACTGGGATCCCCAGTCCCGTTGGCAACTGCTGGGGGTTTCGAGGCCACAAATGTCCTCTACTTGTGTCCTCTTACCTGTCTGTATCACCGCTGTCGTTCCGGGCTTCGAGGTTTATCCAGCAATGGAATGGGCGCGATCATGTGCAGACTCGCTCTTGTGCTCCACCACCTGCGGTTCAGGGTATGTGCAAGGCGGCCTGGGCTGCCCACGCATCGAGCTCAGCTCCCAACTCACCCTACCATACAACCACACTCTGCCAGCAGCGCCACTGCAAGCGTCCTCATGTTGCCTTCCCGGGAGCGTTGCTGCCTCCCCCTCGCACGCGTCCTGGAGACCACATAAGACGCATACAGCCAGCTGCAGTTCACAAGCCTGACATCCGAGTCATGGACTGGAACGACAGCGAGTCTGCACTCCAACGTAGTCAAGAGCCCTGATACTACAATACATACACGCTCCGCTACAAAGAGGACTAGGTATACAAATGGGAGAATCTCGTCTGTCGGCCCCACATCACGCCCACTCATGCTCAGGAGAATTTGCCCAGAAGTATCTTCGCCGGTCGTCCATTGCCGGCACGTGTTGAAGGAGGCGATCAGCGCTTCTTGTACCCCTCCTTGTAGTCCGAGTTGTACAAGGCCTGCCGTCAGAAGTCCGCCCAGTCACTCAACAACACGCCGGCGCACCTCTGTGTAAGTGCTCCCGCCATCGTTCGTCCAGCTCGACACGCCGGGCTGAGCTACATGAGCCGCGTCCGCCTGACTCTTCTTGAAACTATTGCCATGCAACATCACGACAAGCAGTTCTCTTGAACTCGAAGTCATACCTCGAGAGGCGAGCACTTACGCTGATGCGCGTGAGCCCCTCCGCGAGCGTGCCGCCGTCGCCGACACTGTTATTCGGGAGGAGCTGCCGGACGTTCTGCCAACAGTATTGGCTCGGGTCCCTCCCTTATGGCGCAGGATACTTAGTCACCGCCACTTCTGTGCAGCGGCAAAATTGGCGGTTGAACGAAGAATATACATCTATTTCTAGTACGGGTATCGCCAATGGTACATATATGGAAACGATATTGCCTAAATGGGTGACCCACTTAGGGATGATAATGTCAGGTGACGAAATTGAAAAGTATCGCTTCGTCAATTTTGAGTCTCAGAAAAATCGCTCTGGTGGAATTGATCTTCATGATAAAAGGAATATTTTGGCTAGATGGATAGGCATTTTATTAAAAATTCGACGTGCTTGTTGTTCAAAAGTAACGGTGACTAAGAGTGATGGCGAACAATAATAATTATCGCTGAGGCTGTAAAGTACATTACATGAATCTGGTCTGAAGTAATTAGGTTCATATCATTATATAACCACGCAGGAGGAACTTGCGAATAAGAATAATCAAATATGCAAGGTCCATACGAAGACCATCGGCACTCGAAAGATGATCCATGTTCTCATGCATTGAAAATCCGATCTAGTTCCGCCTTGAAGGTGTCCTCGACCACTCGCCGTCGTATATTTCCTTTCGTTGCCGTACGCGGCAGAGTACCTGCGGGAACAACCAACACCATGTTGGAGGAAACGATCCGCTCGTGCAGGTACCGCCTAGCGTGGAAATGCCTTATTTTACCGATGATTTCCTTTTTGAGGTTTCTCTCGTCCATCGAGATCCTTGGTTCCACAAATAGCACAGGGGAGGGCCGCCCGCTGCCCACGACAATGCAGTCGGCGACCAGCTTACTGCAAGTGGCACGAACGTTATCCTCGATCGCCTTCGTGTCGCACCGAAGCGCGCTCGCGCTCTTGATCCAGTCGTCGTTGCGCCCGCAGGAGATATACGCACCAGGTGAGACCTCGATGAAGAGATCACCCGTGTGGTAATGCCCGTCGGCACTGCGAAGCGAAGCGTCCGGACAGTCGCCAGACTCGCCGAGGATGACGAGCTCCAGGAAACGTGTGTTTGCATTTTGGTAGCCAATCTCGGATTCAGACCAAGTAGGGAAGAATCCATACGAGACTCCCTGCATCGGGCGAAGGGGAGGGTTGGGTCGTCCCCCGCCGCGGACCGATAAGAGCATGGCGCCGCATTCCGTACTGCCGAAAAGATTAGTCAGTTTCATCCCATTTTGGTATGCCCATTCCTCGTCTTCCTGTGGCATTGCCTGTCCTGAGTAAAGAATCTCATCGAGACCACACATGAGAGCAAGCAGCTGAGCGTTTTGCCGCGAGTTACGCATGTGAATGTTGAGGAAAGCGGGGAACTGGTTGAGGCGGTTCAGACGGCAACGATAGATCATGTCTACCAGTTCGCTGGATGCAAATGCTATTTCGGTAGGTTGGATGACACACGATCCGTGCTGGAGAGAGCCGAGAAGCATGAAGGTCTGTCCGATATGGCACATGCTTCCCCTGAGAAGGATACACACCGTTAGTGTTGCTCAAGCACATTTGTAACCGTATACACACATCCAGACCGTGACATCCTGCCGATCAGTATTGATAGGTTTACTGACTTGTCCCGATTTTGAGATGGCTGTGTCGAGCCACTTGTAGCTGCAGGGGATCAGTTTTGGGCAACCTGATGTCGAACCGGATGTGTGGAAGATCATGATGGTGTCGGTACCTTTTACAGCCACGAGGGGGAGTGGCGGTGGGGCGTTGCCAAGGTCAATGCCATGAGCATCTATGGCAGGATGGATCGGCAGGGGGCAAGTTGACAGGTGGGGTACGTAAGATGGATCGTAAATCAGAGCCTTGGCGTTTGCTTTCTGCAATAGCTCATAAATAACAGTAGGATTGGGGAGTTTGAGAGAGAACAGTTGAGGGATGTATCCGGCTCTAGCTATCCCATATATATGAAGGACATCGAGATATGTCAAACCGCCTAGCCTGTGTATACAAGTCAGCGACCAGAAGCGAGACCGAGAGGAAGTATTAGATTACCATACGCCAACGACGGAGCGTTCTTTGAGGCCGTCTTCTCTTAGAGTGCAAGACCAATATCTCGCGAAGAGCTCAACGTCGGACTGAAATTGGCTGTAAGTGATTGATGTCCACTCTCGCACTTGATTTCTTTCGCCGTCAATGAGCGGCAGTCTGAAGACTGGGTGAGTAGGATAGTTGGAGGCGCTTTCTACGAGAATGGTGAGATGTGTCCTGAAAGAAGCCATCGATTATGAGATGTTAGAATGCGATGAAGTAAATCGGGGGTAAAGTATGAGGTTAGGCCGGGATGCTTAAAGTAGTGTATGATCAACCGGGTAGAGTGTATGTTTTGTGAAGGACGAGGGACATCTTTCACTGAACGCTTTTATACACTATGCCGGCTCTGTCCAAAAAGCCGGCCACAGGCGATGTGAGTCTGTCATCGAGAGTAAAATTGTAGAGCGAGGAGACGCCCTAACATTCGAAGGAGTAACGGTATACCAACCGACAGTCACGGCGACAATCACAATACAGAGTAGTGCTGCAGCATGATGGGGGCTGTACCATTTCAGTGCTTTGAACTGAGGCGCAAGTTTAGACGGGATTCGTATTGTCTAGCACGCTTCCGGTACGCGGCAATCTGGCAGTGGCAACATCGTGGGTCCGCCCTCGCCGTGCACGACGGCGCACATGATGTCGTTCCTTTCATCGGATAAACTGCAACAGGAGCATGTTTGGGAGTCAAGTCAGTTCTTATTAAATTATGGCAAGCCGCCATGTCGGTAAGGAAGATTTATGCGTGAGAGTCGCGTCACAGTCATCATCGACTACGCGTTAATCACGTGATCGTACAAGTTTAGGATCTACGCCGCGACCTTTGGTGGGAGTTCCTTCACTGGTTGCCAGGTACACTGTACTGTGGTTTCTCATGAGTGCAACTTTTTCTAGCCTCTTTCGTTGTGGTGTTCCTGCTACAAATGCTCGTTCGAAAAAATTGGCGTGTGGTCGAGGACTGAACAAAGCTGTGCAGCGACACCTCCGATGTCAAAGTTGCCTCCGCGTGATTGAACGGTCCAGCTTATCGGAGCCGCACTGAAACGCGCTATCTTATCCTACAGAGCTACTATTAGTTTCTCATGTTCTTTAAAGTCAGCACATCTCTTGAGTCCTCAACGTCAACGGACGTTCGCTTTTGGCCTCAGAACGACAAAGGCTACGTGTTCAATTGATTTCTTTTTTAGTTGCCGGACCTTCTTTCAGCACCAAATTCCGCATCTAGGACTGGCAAAACTAGTTTGAGCTCCAATAGCGCTTGCGCGTCTAAGTCATGCCGAATCGTCTCAAGTCTCCTCCCAACAGTTGGCACCCAGGCCAAGCAGTACAAACTTCGGAAATACCAGCACAGGTTCGTGAATGTGACCTCGAGGTCTAACCACGGGCTTTTCCGCTGCCCGGACTCTGCGAGACCGTTTCTCCACAAGTCGCATTGTTTAACCGTCTGACTTGCAACAGCATCTAGGCAGCTAGCGCCAGCGACGGCGAAACACGTACAACACTAAGCTCTTTTGAATCGTTCCATTACTAGATACGAGTCCATTCTCAGATGATCGAAGTGTGGGCTCTATCTCCCCTGCGGCGCAATCGACGTCAACAGGCTTTGTACCACGTCGAAACGTGTTAGGTTCCTCAAGATACAGGTCTACCGATAGAACATCGACGAGGTTCGTTCTTGTATTTACCTACTGACTTAGTCGTCACGGAAAAACCGTTTTGTGAAGGCTTGACCACAATACGTTCGTCATTTATCCGGAGCATTAGATTAAGTATCGGCGCACCCACCTCCCGGAATGATGGCACTGGAATACATGACAAGTGTGATAGGCACTAACGATTCTCTTTTGGCGAAGACACTAGATCCAGATTCAATGCTTGCGTCCCACGTTGACAGGATCTTGTCTGTGCACACATTCCAATATTGTGTGTCATGTAAGAGTGAGTCCGGTTCACGTTTCTCAAGGTGGCATTTGATGCCCAGGTATGTCCCGAATTCGCGGAAGGCGAGACGGTATGCTGTCGGCTCGTCAAAATACCCGTCTTCTAACAAAGTACCTGGATTGAACTCAACACGGGCATACACCACGAAGTTGTTAAGTCTCGGACGCACGAAGGCAAGCGATAGCCCGTCTGGTAAGCTGTGTGGCCCATTCCTCTTCACCGTCAAACCAGTGCGCGGTCCAAAGTGTCATTCCAAGATCAAGCGGGTCGTCCGATACGTAACGCTGCCACTTTGTGTCAAGGATCCTTTTGTATTCGCTGATTTCCTGCGAGAGTATTTGTCGATCACCTGCATTGTCGTGCTGGAGGAGGCTGAAAACGACGTAGCCGTCGATAGGGTCAAGGTTCCCTTCCGATCGCACCAAAGGCCGACTCAAGTCGATGCTCATCTTCCAGTACATCCTTGGCCGCACCGACTGCCGGTCTCTCACAAACCGGGGATGAATGGCCTTCGCCAGCTCGACTGCGAGGTCATTATAGCGTGGCTCCTTGGACGACCGCGCCATACGGTTCAGTGCAAACATCCAGATAGTGAGGTAGTGGTGATATTGCCCGTCTCCGTCTCCGCTCGGGTCTTCTTCCTCGTCCTCCTTGCCGATCCGGAGACCCCCTGCGAGTGGATGTGCATCGGTCGCCCCTGGCAGACGCCGGGTACCGTCGCGCGTATACCCGAGTGTATCATGGACGGTTTGTATCAAACGGGCTGCTAGCGTGTTGTACACGGAGTTAGACGTGAGCGAGCTAAGGGTCAGGAAATTGACGACGCCGAACGCGTCGGTCCATAAGTACCTCCCGCGATGGCCTTCGGCCATGGGGGGAGGCGTCCAGTGAGTCGCCTGGGTTGGAGATATCTGGCTGAAGGGCCCATATATGGTCTGCATCGCTTTGAGGAACTTGGGTAGTATTTCCAGTGATTGATACTTCGCGACTGACATTGCAGATTCCTGTGATGTTGATGATGTTTCAGTCTGGTTGAATCAGTGATGGATCTGAGATAACCATACGATTTACTGCAGCACTGACGTTCAGGAGGTACAGCGAATGTACATAAGATGAGATGTGTACTTGTAGCTCCAGTGAAGGCAAGAATATGCATAATGGCGGGAAACATCAAGCGCTCGATGTGATGCTCTCATGACGTCTAAGGATGGGCTTACAGGCTGAGGGAGGCGGCGGTAGCAAACTCAAATTCGGGTCCACTCCGCATGGCACTCTGCTAACATAAGTATTGCCTCAGTGATATACATACCCCACATCTAGAATACATGGAACATAACAGAACAAGCTTTCGAGCCTGAGCGCTGCAATGGCGTCCTTCCGGTAGCGCCGTGACATTAATGAAGCCACGACTATGAGTCCGTTCCGGTGAAAGTGAGAAGAATACAGTTTCCAGAGCGATACTGTAGAGACCACAATCATTCTCGACATCGACCCCGTTAGTAGAGTCAGTGCATATTGTCAACCAAATTGTGTCTCTTGATCAATTCTGATTACAGCTGTACAGTGATGCCTGATCGTACACCAAGGTTCCAAGAGAGGGCGTGATCTTGCGAAATAATTCGACACTACTTTCCATACTGTGTCATGAAGGGGAAACTCATTCCAAGGCCTAAGCCGCGCGGTCAATACATCACGTGACTAACTCGACACTCCACCACCAGTGGCAACACTCAAAACCTTGCAACTCGGACCTCCGCGCTGACTTCATCTGCATCTAAGCGCTCTAGCTGTGTGGAGGAATTGTTTAGCTTTATCCTCTTTGTTATACAATAGTCTACTCTTAACGTAAGGATGGTAAGTTGACTCATTCAAAACCTTGGGCAAATGTCTTAACTGTATCTGTATAGGCTCGTAATGAGGAGAAGGCGCAATCCATGTTGTATCGTTTTCGTGAGGCCCAGGCGGCTGAGCTTGGGCTGGGAACCCGGAGCGATCGTCGACCACGGATGGCGAGTGCATGCAAAAGCTTGCGGGAATGTGAACGTTGGAGGGGAGAGATCTTGCGGGAGATCAGTCGAAAAGTGTCCAAAATTCAAGACGGTGAGTCCCATGGCCATTGACCGTTTAGCTTTGGATGCAACTTTATGCTCACTATAGCGCTTGTCTAGCTGGTTTGACGGATTATGAGGTCCGAGACTTGAATGACGAGATCAACAAGTTGATGAGAGAAAAGAGGCATTGGGAAAATCAGATAGTTGCGTTAGGTGGTGCAAATTATAGGAGAAATGTAGCCATGTTGGATGACGACGGAAAGGAGGTTCCTGGGACGAAAGGCTATAAGTATGTCTTGCTGTTCAATCGGTCTGTCTGGCTTGTTGACTCAATCTGACTTCTGTCAGATATTTTGGGCGTGCCAAAGAACTCCCGGGAGTGAAGGAACTATTCCAAAGCAAGAAGAAGGAGGAAGACGAGGAGAATCAAGCCCAGAGTTATTACAAAAAATTTGCGAATCAAGGCCCAGCATATTTCGGAGACCTGGATGAGGCCGGTGGGGATTTGCTAAAATATGAGATGCGTGCGGAAGAAGAAGGTATGTCTTGTTAATGCAAGGTCTTGAACGCAATTATATAATGATTGTCCTCAACAGAATGGGACGATGCTTATTCACATCTGCGGTCAGCCTTGGGACTCCCAGCTGATGAACCCACACCTGCCATTCCCCGACCAACGAAGACGATAGCTACTGTCACATTGTCGGACCTCTCGACTTCAATTCCCTCTCCGGACACGAAGCGGAAGGCTCCCGATGGAGATGTTGAAATGGCTGAGAACGGTGCAGCCAGCGGGCAGGGAAAGCGTGCGAGATCGGATATCCCATCACAACCTGGGGGAGGTGGCGAAACCGCATCGACACAAGATGCGGCGCTTGCTTATGCTCGTGCTACCGCTGCATACATCCCCTTCCTGTCACCAGAGAATTTACTACCACCAAAGTTACCCACAAGGGAGGAAATGGAAGCATATCTTCTGAGTCTTCGAAAGAAGGCTCTGGTAGAAGAGTATTTCGGAGACGAGCAGTCGCAGGGTGTGTAATTGTATCATTATGTGTTTGTATTTTAATGTCCTGTTTTACATGCATGCTATTGGTCTTTTTCAACGGGGCGCCTCCAGTCTGACTACCAGCTCCTGAGCATCTCTGAATAGTCCTGGTGCGGTTCATTGAACAATGTATATGATCCAACGATCCATCGTTTGACATGTGCTGACTAAGCTGACGTTCGCTGCCTCTGGAATGACGTGTTAGTCATTGTAGGACAGGCTAATCTCGCGTTTCCCTTCCCTATATCAACGAACTTCTTAATTAGACGCAAGAGTAGAACAATGGTGAGTTCGAGTAACTTTTTGTTTGGTTGAAGCGCTGACGCACTCTTAATTTGACCCGTATGGATCGTTTCAAACGAGTGACTACTTTCCCGGGTCAGAAATCCAGTGCCGATCTCACAACTAGACTCTGTTACCTCCTCGAAGTGTTCTGTGCCCCAGGTAGATGCATCACTTAAGATATGTAAGTTAACGGCATTCAACAGAATCAAGACAGGCTACTACCCAGTCGCTACGCGCTCCCGGATTTCCCTTTCTATTCTTGCCTCCGTATCTCTTGCACTGTCCTTGTTCGGAATAATGACCGGCACTTGTTGGTGTTGCACAGCGCCCAGGAGTAGAGCCCATCCCAAGGGATCCTTATCTTCCTCATCAGGTACGTTTTTGACGTAAGTTAGTAAGGGATCACTTCTGTAATTTGGGCGTGGTGTCAGGCGATGCGCCAACCATGTAGTCCCGTTCGATGCTGTTCTGGGATGCCATTGGCGGAACATGTATATGCAAAGCAAATACTTGCGCTTTCCAGGATGGATCTCGGCTTATCGGGGTGCGTGTGCGAGTGTCCGCTTTTTTCTGTCATCTGAACTTAAAATATACATTTTTTTCCTCTGTCCAGTATCACCTTTACTACCTTGTCCTCAAACTCTATTGGCTAGACGGAGCGGCCCTGGTGCCGTCAAGTTGCGAGTTGGCTCCTCGCAACACTATTTGGAGGTGCCTATTCAGCGATTATCGTTGGTGTCATGGGCGTCTTTTCTGGTACGGTAGCAATTGGTATACATATACCAAATCCGAGCAGCAGACGTCTGTAGTGAATCTGGCAGGCCTTGCCAGGCTTGCCTGCTGACACTTTTACAGTTGCCTTTCGTCATGGTTCGTTGGTGTCAAGTCGCGGGTGCGATGCACTTCGTCAATATTGTCCTTTATGCTCCTACTGTATCTCACCAGCACTGAGCAGTAAACAGCATCTCAGTTCACCTGTAGCGAGGATTTTTCTTGAGACTATAACAGTACCGAGGGTCACATGGTGAATTGGTTTAGTTGATCCGGAGAAGCTGGAAGATGCACGACTTTGACACGTTCTACTACTAAGCCATTGTAGGATTGACGTGAGAACTAGCCACGAGCAACTTGACGTCTCCAACATCATGTATCACGGATCGCATTTCTCGTATTGCGCAGATTGTAACTGTTGGTGTTCTACTTATCCGGATTTCAAAGTAGCAACCGAAGACTTATGTCCATGGTGGTGCGGCGCAGTCCAGGACATTTCCGCCAGGTGAGACAATTTACCAGCCAGCGACCGCAACGACGACGTGCTTGATAGCCGCTCAGCAAATTCGACCATCTCTGTATTTCATTGGATCTTACGTATCTTACTATCGCTGCAAAATTCGACTCGACCATAGCGCGGGTCCGTTGACCGCAGTCACGGTTCTAACTCGAATCATATTCGAAGTACATGAGACGCGCTCTCAGGCTGGCGCGTACTCCTGGAGCTACCTCTATAAATGTTCGGAGTTGTTATGTATTGGCCCTGTTCCATCCCCCGCACACTTCGACATTTCCATCCATTTCTACAGCATTGATAAGCTGTCATGAGGGCTGTGGTCCCTATATTACTTCAGGGTGACGAGCCATCTCGTATGATCAGGCTCGTCGACGCTCAGAGGTGCGAGCTCGATATTTGTACTCGCAATCTGTGAATTAAATATCGTACCAATTAAAGTGCGACGCAAAACGCACTGATTCTCCCTACCTACGCGGCCTGTGTATCTGCTGTCGTCCTGATTTACCAGCTCTTAGCTGCGTCCAAGCTTGTCAGGACGCTACGTGCAAAAGTTTCCTCGGCCAGTGTTTCGGTGGAGGATGATGTCTCAGATGATGTAGAGCCAGCTGAGGGCACAGGCGGTCAGTCTAGCGTCGTTCGGCATGTCAGACGACTAGGTGGTCCTGTCATTTTTGCGTTCAAATGCGCTAGGCTCCTCTCCTGTATAGCCTTATCGGGTCTCTGTATCTTCGCTCCCGTTTCGGAAGAGCGTAGACGACTCAGTCCAGGCTTAACGAAGCCTGATGATTGGTCTCAGATTGAAGCGAGTGGAATCTATGTGAGTACGCAGTCGAAATCATAAGGTATGGCTCTCAACAGGTAAAAATAGGGGTACGCGTTACTTCTTGCACTGGCATCCATGGCTACTAAGCCGTGGCTGAGCCGACTAGCCTCACGCCATCTCTCTACTGTACTGTTTCTCTGTTGGGCGGTATATGTGTATCGCGATATATGGCCTCTCGCAACGTTCACGCTCAAGCCAGTGGATGCTGCAGAGGGTGGTATATTATGGACGAAGATTGCCCTCCTGACTATTGCCACTGTAGTAGTTCCACTCTGCATGCCCCGACAATACATTCCACTCAACCCAAAGGTCAGGCAATGCAACGCTAAGTTATGGAGCGATTTTCGTTCATCTGTTTCAATAGGAGCCAAAGCCACCAAACCCGGAGCAGACCGCTTCGATTTTGTCATTAGTCTTCTATAATTGGCTCGACAACATTGTCTTTGAAGCCTATCGCACACCACACCTCTCGTTCGAGCAGATTCCCTTCCTGCCTGATTATCGTCACACTGAGAACTTGGTCCGACTCAGTTACCCTGTGAGTTACTTTTTGTAGGGTGCGCCAGCAGCAATTCATATAACCTGTCGTAGCATCTCGACCCGTTCCAAATGCGAAAGCATGAATACATCTTCTGGGGCTTCATGAGAGTTTTTCGTACGCGTTCTTCGCTTGCTTGATGACGACGTCAGTTAACATCGTCAACTTTTAGGCACTGAATACACCGTTATGTGCCTGATGCTAGCCCTTCGAGTGAGCAATTATCGAACTTCTCCCCTACTGAGTTTTCCTCAGACATGACACAGGCGATCACCTCCTTCGCGGGCCCCATCAGCATATATCGACTGTTGGAGTATGTACCAATCTCGGGCGCAACCTTCCACATGCTAAACTTGTATCAACAGTTATATGCAGACCGGCGGCGCAGATGCAGTCGTACGCCCATGGGTCTGGGTTGCGTTGCTATTCCTTGGGCCACTATCGAGTTCTATCCTAATTCAATGGTACATTTTCAATGCGGTATGTAAATATGCTATGTTTCTGACATTCATTTGACAAAACCCTCTTGTCACCAAGATTAGCTCGGTTGTGAGCATGGAGGCCATAATTACCCAGCTTACCTTCGACCATGCTCTCCGTATCCGGATGAAGGCTGAGGTATCTGATACTTCAGCAAGAGACAGGGATATCACAGTTGTCGCAACTCCTGACACAGCTTTTATCGTCGAACCTAGCGATACCCAGGCATCTGCAGCGTCTCCTGATAGTGACAGTAACGAGGATGAGATGATGTGTTCCAGTACTGGCAGCCTCAAAGCGAGTGTCTCCCAAGGGAAACAGAAGTCGAGGGATGACTTGACAAACGGAAGCAGCGCCAGCACGAGCGATAAGCCTATGCCAACTAGTGACGAGAAGACTGGCAATCTTGTTGGAAGGTTAAACAACTTGGTCACATCTGATGTGGATAATGTCCACATGGGATGTGATTTCCCATTTCTTAGTGAGTTGTTCATCACTAGTCGATGTGCGGTTGAGATGATGCTGATCGGCTAATATAAGTCGTTGAAATTCCGATGATGATCATACTTTGCGTTTGCTACCTGTACCGGATTCTAGGCTGGAGGTTTGTCTCTATAATCTTTTTCCATGTCTTCTGATATCTCAGATGCCGGTTGGTAGCGCCTTTGTTGGAATGGGCGTCATGGTAGTTCTTTTACCTTTGCCAGGGTATGTAGCCATGTTCATTCAAAAGGTCCAAGTCGAAAAAATGAAGAAGGTGAGATCTAATATCTACACAGGGGAAGAAAAGCGACTCAAATACAACTAGACCGATGTGCGTGTACAAACCGTCACCGAGAGTAGGTGGCTTATGATTTACCCATATTCTCCACGTTGACGATCTTCAGGCATGAGCGTCATCCGTATGATCAAAGTCTTCGGTTGGGAACCACGTATGACAGAGCAATTAGCGGAAAAACGTGCAGAAGAATTGCAATATCAAAGGACGTTCAAGTTATTGGAACTCATAAATGGTTACATGAAGTGAGTGACCCTCGGACGTGTAAATGTCATCCTCTGACGAACTTCGTAGCAATATCTTACCGCTGATCACCATGATTATCACTTTTGCGACATATGTATGTGTCTTTTGGATTGACCCTACCTCGCTCACCTTTACACAGACTCTTGTCATGAAACGGGACTTGACAGGTAATTTCTTTTCTGCCGTTACGTGATGTGGGTTCAACTCACATTGATTAAGCTTCGAGCTTGTTCTCCTCCATTACCGGTATGTTGTATCACGCTTCGCTCCTTCAACAGTCGAGGATGAATTACTGGCTTGTCAGTCTTTACGATGCTCCGCCAAGAACTAAACGAGGTGTTCGGAAAGCTCCCGCGAGTCATCAAAGGTAGGTCATTGCAATCTGCTCGTGTCATTGTTAAAGGTAACAACTGATTATTAACTCAGCCAAGGTTTCTCTGGACCGTATGGATGAGTTCCTGAAGAAGGTCAGCCGATGACGTTTACGGTACTTCCCATTTCCTTCATTTGGAACTGCAGACGGAGCTGCTTGACGAATATACCGGAGCGGAAGGAGATGGTGACCGGTCGCGAATCGCCCTCCCGAGCATTCAAGTCGGCCAAGACGTCATTGGCATCCGAAAAGCAGCTTTCACTTGGGATAACGATACTGATGGATCTGTCACCCCGGGGCGTCAAGGACGGAGGTTCACCCTTCGTATAGAGAACGAGCTCGTTTTCAAGCGAGGACACATCAACCTCATCGTCGGTCCTACTGGATCTGGGAAGACGTCTTTGTTGATGGCCTTGCTAGGTGGGCTGTCTCAGGACTCTACTCGTTCTGTTGTCAATGCTTGATTCTTACAACAGGAGAGATGCACTATATACCTGGTGGATCAGATTCCTATGTCAATTTACCTCGCTTGGGTGGAGTTGCTTATGCCGCTCAAGAATCCTGGGTACAAAACGAGACCATCAAGGTAAGTTGTATGTACATGCAAGAGGTGGTCAGTCTTTAAATGAAGCGAACAGGAAAATATCCTGTTCTGCAGCCCATATGACGAAGAACGTTACAATAAAGGTTTGTGGGAACCTCTTCCAATCGTTGTCTATGCTGATCCTAATGAAAAATTGCAGTCATTGTCCAGTGCGGCCTTGAGCGTGATCTGAGTCTGTTTGATGCTGGCGATCAAACCGAAGTAGGCGAGAAGGGATTAACACTGAGGTACGTGATCAGTAGAGCTCTGTAACCAGGTCATCTTGATGTCATATTGCGATTAGCGGCGGCCAGAAGGTAAAGCCCATATCAACCACTAAGGCGTTCATGCTAATGCCATGTTCAGGCTCGGATCACTCTGGCTCGTGCTGTGTATTCGTCTGCCGAGATTCTTCTTCTGGACGACGTGAGGATCTTGTTTGCAGTATGCATAGATAGTACTGAACATGGTTCAGGTTTTGGCAGCCCTGGATGTTCATACGGCGCGGTGGATTGTAGAGAAATGCTTCAAGGGTGACTTGATCCGTGGAAGAACAGTCATTCTGGTCGTAGGTCGTTCTTACTCAATGGTCATCAAAGGTATCTTACATCGTCTGCGATGCAGACTCACAATATAGCGATGGCCATCCCTATCTCTGAATTTGTAGTGTCGTTGGGCACGGATGGTCGGATCTTGAGTCAAGGTGGATTATCCAATGCTCTGGCGAAAGATGACAAGTTAGCTGCTGCTGTGGCTGAAGAAATCAAGGAGATCGAGAAGGCTGAGGAGGAAGTAGATCAAATCATACCTGAGGTCAAACAAGCGGATGGAAAGCTGATTGTGGCAGAAGAAATCTCTGAGGGGCATGTTAGTTGGCAAGCTCGTGCGTTTTCTCACTTTCTCGTCATGCCCTTTTCTGAAGTGAATGCTAGTGAAACTGTTTTTTACGAGTCTTGGAGGACGACATCCAGTTGCTTTCTGGTTCTGGTTGTTTGGATCCTATATTCTGAGTGAACTTGCAAGCGTTATTCAAATATGGGTCCTCGGTCTGTGGGCCCGACAGTATGAAAAGCATCAGTCTTCAGAAGTAGCGGTGTCGTAGTGAGTGATCGTTGATATCTCAATCCCATTAGAACACTCTGAGCTTGTCACAGTTATCTCAGTGTGTATGCCGTCCTGACATTAGTTGCTACGGTGTTCTATTGCATATACTGGATTGTCTACCTTTTCGGTACAATTCGAGCGTGGAAAGACATACACAGAAAGCTTATCTCTTCCATCCTGGGCACAACTCTGAGGTGACGAGATTTGTGATGGCCTGTGCTTCACTGACATTTGCTATTAGATGGCTGGACACGACTCCCACATCCCGCATCATAACCCGTTGTACACAAGACATACAAGCCAGTACGAGACACCCCTAATCAATCGTATTTCAGTTCAAATCAATGCTTTTGCAGTCGATGGCAGCGTCTCAGAATGCTGTTATCGCCTCATGGTGTTGACTGGGACCATGATTATGAAACTTGGCGCTATCGTGGTATTGTCGCCAATGTTCTTGGTTCCTGGTGTCGTCGTGGCAGTCTTCGGCGTGTATTGCGGAGAACTGTATATGAAGGCTCAGTTGTCGGTAAAGCGTGAAACTAGCAATGCTCGTGCTCCGGTCTTGGGGCACTTTGGGCTGCCATTGCAGGCTTGAGTACGTAACTGCAGTACAGTCGAATATTTAGATGCCCAGAGGTCCCTCTAGCGTCCATTCGAGCGTACGGTGCCCAGGATGCGTTCAGGAAGGAATCCTATAGACGTATCGACCGCTATACAAGGGCAGCTAGGACACAGTACAACCTCGACCGGTGAGTAAATTGTTACCGTCGTACAGTCTATCTGACATAAGTAGATGGGTGTCCGTGCGTATTGTCGCACTCGGAGGAATGTTCGCTGCTGGCCTCGCTGCCTACCTCCTGTATGGACGTACCTCTGATGCTTCAAGCGTTGGTTTCTCCTTGAATATGGCAGGTATGATATCGTGACCTCTGCGGCCGCTTAACGAACTGATGGTGGGTCCTCAGTCGGTTTCAGCGCCTTGATCATATGGTGGATAAGGGCGGTCAATGACTTTGAAGTGTCCGGTGTGTGTGGTGTTATGCAAGTTTGTTCAATTCCTCATATCCTTATTTTCAGGCAATAGGTATGTAATAGCGACGAATCTGGCCATGTTTATTCTAAAGCTGTGTGTGACAGTCTCGAGCGTATCCAGCATTACACGGTCATTGAGCAAGAACCTAAGCCTACCGAAGCTGGAGTGCCTCCGGCATACTGGCCAGCAAGTGGTGATTTAAGGGTGGAAAAACTGTCTGCTCGTTATTCTCCAGTAAGTCGTATTTCTCATTAAGTGGCTCTGGCTCTGATTGCTGACGACGGTTAGGATGGCCCGCGAGTGCTAGAGGACATCTCCTTCGAAGCGAAATCTGGTGAACGCATTGGTATCGGTAAGTAACATCACTGAAACCGTGTTCTGATGCTGATGTCGATGCTTAGTGGGACGTACTGGAAGTGGCAAAGTCAGTCTGCTTTGCATGTATGATCGCGGACATCAAGTTGACGATTGCCCAGAGCTCGCTGACGTTGTCGCTACTTCGTTGCATCTTGACCGAAGGCAAGGTATATTACGACGGCATACTCACTGACTCAATCAATTTGGATGCCCTTCGGTCTAATATTACCATTATTCCTCAAGTTGTAAGTAGGTTGCGCTTGCTGACATTGTGTACGCGCTGACAAGCACCTCCGATTGCAGCCTGAACTCCTTAGCGGAAGCCTTCGGCGAAATCTGGATCCATTCGAGCAGCATGATGACGCAGTCTTGAATGACGCATTGCGTGCGGCTGGACTGTTCTCTGTACAAAACGAGACGGATGAGGGCCGTATCACACTGGATAGCCAGATTGCAAGTGGAGGAGGCAATTTGTCAGTGGGTCAGCGACAGATCCTGGCATTGGCCCGAGCCATTGTGCGGCAAAGCAAGCTCTTGATCTTGGACGAAGGTGTGTCGTTCTCATATAGAGAGAATGTGGATCTGACTGCTGCAACTTGCTACTCACAGCAACATCCGCGATCGGTATGACAGAAGCACACACTGTTTACATCAAGCGACACGCTGACACTTAGGTCTAGACTACGAAACTGACACTGTCATTCAAACCTCCATGCGAAATGAGCTGCCCAAAGACGTAACCATCCTGACAGTAGCGCACCGCCTGCAGACGATCATGGATGCTGACAAGATTGTACGTGCTGTCACCCACATCTTAAGACACAAGATTCACGCATGTTTCTTGATGCTATGCAGATGGTGCTCGATGCCGGCCGTATCGTGAGCGTCTGTTCTTCATAGACATCGCATGATTAATGTCGTTTCTAGGTCGAGTTCGACAAGCCGAGCGAGCTGCTCAAGAATGAACAGGGCATGCTTCGTGCCCTGGTAGACGAAAGCGGTGACAAAGCAACGCTCTATGCCATGGCCGCGGGCGCAAATGTGTCTACAGCGTAGGCGACCCATATTGTACCGTGCAGATGAGGGGCGCAAAGCAGCTTGATGTCTGGCTATAGAAGGACCAGGCGGAGCCTGAGCCAACAGCCACCACGGTATTGAAGCCACAAAGAAGACATCGTGTCTCATATACAATGCTATTTTTCACGGTCAAGTTTTGCACTTTGGCGATGCGGGAACACACACAATCTCACATTTCAACAGGACAAAGAGAAATGAACGGTATAATAGAGTTTGTAGGGCTTAACTTAGAAATGTGACGCGCATTCAGGTTTCTGTGGGTCAGAATAACAGTACGGTACCGGCGGAACCTGCTGAAGCAGTAATTTGGACTTTCCCTTGCATAAGTACCGAGCAGAGCGTCAACATTGAAGCAGAGGACATACTACATCATGTAGTCAGGATACTAGCTACTGTGACATATCTTTGAAGGGTCATAATTCTGGTTTGACAGTCCCTTTCACTGCCCGTACATACTTCATTGGTTTTCGCTAAACGAACGCTGTTCTGGATGCCGTCCTGACTTGAGATGCAAAGTCTTTCGATCATTAAATATTGTGGTTTGGGACGATCTGGCTCCTGTTTCACGCTTTCGTATCTGTGTGAGAAGATCTCAGCAACACGGCAAGGTGCTAACTTGGTGCGGTACCGCGTGCTAGTACTTACTCAAAAAAGGTTGAGATGCTGAGTACTGAGGTCTGAAGATCTGACATCTAGAGGTTTGAGAGTGTATTGAGCGCTGAACGCGAGGCTGGCTGAAAGGGCGCATTCACACAATCCGCAGTTGCTGAGGGAGCAAAACTGCCGCTGGCGAAGTTGCTATTGTGAACAGTCCGACGAGGCTCTGGGCTTGGTCGTTAGTGGAGCACCGTATTTCATCGACAAGAAAGTAACATGGCACAAATAATCGCGAGGAACTCCAGGTTCAACGTCAGTCTACTCCAGCGGCACAACTTGAACTGACCCCTGGTACATGCCATAAGCTTGTAGTTCCAGGACCTACCTTTGCGATCCTTTCCTTACCCCCTTGTCTTGTTCGCGTCAAATCTGAATCCGCTAACTACGGCTGTGAAATCCCTTATTACAAAGGTTGCGAGCAAGTTATCAACTATGGCCTGGAGATGCACCGGCTCGACTAATGCAGAGCTCATCAAGAATATGGCGAAGAACGGACTCATCAATTCGGATCGTGTCCAAGCGGTCAGTCGTACTTGCTCAAAGACGCAGGTGACTTGATCACATCGTGAAACATATGGCACATGCAGGCCATGAGCAAAGTCGATCGCGCAAACTACGTCCGTTACAAGGGCGATGCGTACGAAGATTCACCCCAGTAAGTGTATTCCGTCCCTTGTGCTACATAGCATGGTTGCCGAGCTCACGCATGACGCTCAGGACGATCGGCCATGGTGCGACCATCTCCGCCCCACATATGGTTCGCTGATTTCACCGGGCTGTAAGCAAGCTCTGTACTAACGGCCTCCTAGCACGCGCATGCTCTAGAGAACCTACTCCCCTTCATCCGCCCCGGCGTGCGCGTCCTCGACGTTGGCTCCGGTTCCGGTTACCTCTGCGCCGTGCTATACCACCTCGCCTCCGACCCGACCGCGGGCGCGACAGGCACGGTCGTGGGGATCGAGCACATTCCCGAGCTGGTAGAATGGTCCATGGAGAACATGCGCCGTGATGGGCTCGGCCCAGCACTCGATGACGGACATGTCAAGATGATCGCGGGCGATGGGAGGCAGGGTGAGCAGAAGATGTCGACTGAACTGAGCTCGTATGCTGATTTGCTTCACAACGCCTCGAGGGTTTGCAAACGCTGGTGAGCTACCATAAGCTCGGCTAACGGTTCACGGCGTGCTGAGCTCACTCACTTTTGTGTGCATTCAACAGGTCCCTATGATGCAATCCATGTTGGTGCCGCGGCGCCCACTCTGCCCGCCGCGCTGGTCGAGCAACTTGCACGTCCCGGGCGCATGTTTATCCCCGTTGGTACAAAAATGCAACAAATAATTCAGGTACATCTTGCACTTATATATCGTTCTATTCTCTGTTAGGGGCCGTGATACTGAACTGATCCACGTTGACCGTAGGTCGACAAAGACGCAAACGGAAACGTGACAGAACAGGAGCTCTTCGACGTTATGGTCAGTCTTCGCTTCCTCCCGTACGCCAGAATAGCGTCTGATTGACGAACTGAAACACCGTCCACAGTACGTTCCGTTGACCGACCGGGACAAGCAATACTGACTCAGGCTGCGGAGGAGAGTTCTACCGAGAGATCAGAGTGTAAGAAGTGTAAAGGAGGCATGTAAGATACAATTGTAGCAGTGCATGTATACGGACCACATAATCGGTGTATCAAATAGTGACTATGCCCTTCGGACTTGTATATACGCTTCGCCTGCTGGCTTGGGGTGCGACATTCCCGCCAGTGAAATAGTTGCTCACAACTATGGATTGAAGTTAAGCTGGTTATTTGGATGTTTTCCATCTTGATACCTGATATAATACATCGTGGTTCAGATCTCTGCTGCTAAAATCCTGTCTTCCAAACCCCCCGAGAAGCTAAGGCTGAGGAGCACGAGCCAGAGCACTTACATACTCGCAAACGTACCGACATCTCACGCCTGTGAAGCCTGCAATGCATCCCGGATGCGATATTCCCAATATCTGGAGATATGAGATGAAAACTGAATGCAAATCAATAAATTGGCTACATACTTCTTTCGCATCGTATCATGCTCATCGGCCAATGACTTCCAGATCTAATACCGAGCTCAGCCACACTATTCACAAGAAATCACACATTTAACACCCACCTGGGCTGCTTTTGCAGTCTGCGCACCACCTTCTTGCTCATAGATATCTGCAAGGAACTCGAGCGCGTTTACGCATGGCAATTCCGCCCCAGCGGACGGTGGAGGGTTCTCGAGGTCGAGCACATCCTGCGCAGGAGGCTGAGCAGCGGTGTAGGGTTGTACAAAGGCTGTGAGACTGGCGAACGGCGTCTGCGTGTGCTCAAGCACGCCGCGAAGGTAGTTCCATGCGGAGGGATTGTTGGGAGCCAGAGCGATCTTCTCCTTCGTGAACCTAGACAGTCGTGCGTCAGAGCGATCGGTCCAGGACGGAACATGAGGGCAATTAGTATCACACGCACGCCAACTCTCTCCTAAGCACCGCATGGCGATCCTCGTCGTCCTTCCTCACCCCGCTTCCCCAAACGACAAAGAATCGATGGTGCCACGCCGAGTTATTACGCACGTCGCGCTCAAGCAGCTCTTCCGCCCACCCGCGCTCGCCCTTCCACAGCCTCTCCTCGTCATTGAAGTGGGCAAGAAGCCACTGGCGGTACGACCACGTATGGTAGTTCTTCGCGTCGGTGTCGAGTGCGCACGAGATGAAGTCCAACTCCGCTGCAGCGACGTCGAGAGAGCCCAGCGCGGTAAGCAGCAGGCGGCGGTGGTGCCACACCTGGTACGTCTTGAGGAACTCAATCGCAAACGCGTCCATCAATCGTAGCTCGTCCTCGAGCGAGGATTTGAGAGCCAGGAGCGTCTTGTAGCGGTATTGCCTTAACGTTGTTTCATAGAGTCCATCGGACAAACAGGGGTCACTGATCAGATAGCACTGAGGCTGAAGGGTATGCCATAATGCTCACCATGCGGAGTAATGCGCAGGATTCATACGGATGATGTGCTCTGTGAGTTGGAGCACCCTAGGGCTCATCTCGCCCGTCTTGACGATGCCCCGGAAGTAATCTGTCGCATCCTTGTCTGTGGTCGGGCAGCGATCAAAAACAGGCAGCGTTCTGCAAGGTGGGTAGAACAAACATTCGTCCGAGTAACAAATTGGCGCGAGCGGATCGACGCCTTCGTATTGTTGCAAAGGAACAACATCTGCCCACTCTGACCGCTCGGCATAGAGTTTATCTTCCTCCTCAAATGTGGCAGACATGGTAGAGAGAAGTGAAGAGGTAACAGTTGACAATCGTGTTATGCTTATTGTTCTAACCTGATCTGAGGGTATTGACTCAAAAACATGACGCGGGGGTATGTATGAATAATTCAGCACAACAATAGCACAATCGGGTAGTGCACAGGTTAATGGAATCAAGTGTGCGGACAACCAATGAGACCAGGGGAGCTAAAGTATAGTAGTACAAAAACAGTCCGCAAGGAGAGAGACGCTATGTAGAGACAGCGCTATGTCAGATAATTTCTACGCAGCAGGCGCATTGCTCGCAGTGTAATCCTGACGATGCCATGAAGCGTAAACACAGTGTTGTCAACGAACGAACATATTACGCCTACCTCCATCTCGGCATCCAAGTCGGCTACGCTCTTTGCAGGCCTTTCGTTCCTACGTCCTCTGGCTCCGCCACCTCTTCCGCGTCTGGGTCGTCCACCACCAGTTCTTCAAGTGAATGGACCATTAGCGATGGGTACATTCAAATCACGTCCACCGTGAGACAACACTAACCTGGCACCCTCTACAGGTGCAACGGGAGCTGGCGCAACACGCGAAGCGAGCGACGCGGGAGGAGCCGGGCGGGTCGGGTCGACGACAATTTCGATCTTCATCGGTCGTTCTGTTCATATGCAGTAGGAGAAAGTGATTGTCGAAGTCGAATAGATGGCAAGTTGGGTAACGGCGAGGAAAGTAAGAGTAGAGATTTCATCAGTCGGCTGTTCAGTGTAGGAATCAAGCAAGCAAAAGGAATAGGATACGGTCCAAAGTCGAACTTCGCATATCCTGCGGAATACCGTTTTTGCATCGTGAAAATCTTCACCACTTGAGTTGAGGACAAGCCTTTCAGGTCGACGGGAAGCGTCCTGGAACGTGTCAACCAGTAACACAGCCAAACCATACACCCGCCCACAACTCCTACGCCGACGAAGTTGACGAATGGATACATCCCTTCCGTTCCACCTCTCGCCATGCGGACCACGTTCGGCTAGACCGAACACTGAAGGTCGCAAGTGCGGGCAATGCCAAGCTGCCACGTCTCAGACAGGTTGATCAGACCTGCCTCAACGATGACATAGGCGATTGAGTCGAGTGATGCGGGTTTGGTCGACCGTAGCCTTCCTCTAGGTTGGCGTCGGCTATGCTGACTCAGTCAAACACTTTCATCCGCTTCACCGCTTCACCTGGAAGCCCGAACCAAGCGAATGGTTGTGGCCCGACACACGACGCAACAGGTTCTCCAGGCGGACCACAGCAGAAGGATATGCAAGCTAGAGCAATAGGATGGGTGAAAGAGGTGAAAGCAGCCGATACTAACTCCCATCAATAAGCCTGTTGTTGTACTGCTGGAAGGCCTTCGTGCCGTCGCCACGCCTTTGAAAATGGACAGCTGCGACGCCCTTGGAGCGGCCCTGACTGTCGTAGTGCAGGGTGACGTCCTTGAGAGGGCCAACTGTCGTATGGAACAATTCCTGCAAGGTACATGAGCAAGCCTGCAAAGACTATAAAAAGAGACGGAACAAACCTTGACTTGAAGTTCGTTCACATCCGGCGGCAAATTGGAGACTATAATTTTGTCAGCGGGTTGTTGGGTGGTTGCGTTGGCAGTGGCGGCCTTTGCGCCATTCACGACCCGTGCCCGTGTAGCAGGAGTAGTTGTGGGGCCACCCAATACTTGTACTTTGGCCGAGTTGCGACGAGACGACGCGCGGCGAATGCCCTTGGGGCGAGAAGCAATAATCTAAACCGCTAGATTAAGTAGGGAGTGACGACTCTGAGAAAGATGAACATACGTCGTCCAAAGTCTTGTCCATTGTGTGATCGGGATGTTGTATAGGAACTGGTCGATACAAAAACAACGACAAGTTGCTCAAGGGTGAAGGTCAGGGGCTGATGATGGCGGGTGGCAAGGGCAGTCTCGTCTGCGACCACTTTATAAATTTCTCGCGGCGGAGTTCGAAAGCGCGTCGTAACCTTATACACTGCACAAGCTCCAGCCAAATAGGCGACCATTGTGTTCTCTTTGTTCTCACTCGCACACTATCATACGTCAAATCATTACCAGAACATGTCCAGAGGTGGTCGAGGTGGCGGTCGAGGTGGTGGCCGTGGAGGGTTTGGAGGAAGGGGCGGATTTGGCGCGAACAGCCTCCCGCCAATGGGTCTGACCTTCGCCGACATCCAGGCGATGTCAAGGGAGGCAACCGCATTATATCCCGTATGCAGACGTATGCTATTAGCCTCCCCTGTTATCAATACCTGCCTCTTTGTGTAGCCCTTGGATCCATTACCGGTGCTCACTGAGTATACCGAGGAGGAGAAACAGATATGTGAATTGCAAATCGGCTTTGCAACGCGTCTTCGCAAGTCTGCTTATTACCTGGTCGAGCCCACTAAGTCAACAGGTGAGCCTGTATGCACAGGATTCGCATAGCTCCTGCTGATCGGGAAGAAGTGCAGAACTTCCTCGGTATTCGGACAAATACCGCCCTTCGGCAGCTTCACAGCCTACATTAAAGAGGAAGGACTTGCATCAACCTTTCTTCCCACAGGGTATCTTCGAAGGCTACTTTAATCCTAAGAAAAGGAAAACATGCATGTCCTATCTCTGTATAGTATAAACCGTCATGCAGCTAACCCGAATTTCCCGTATTCTCAAGCTGACAAGAAGGGACAAAAAAAGCGCATCAATCTCGACCAGCTAGGCGACGACGTCGAAGAACAGGTTCGTTTCTTGAGTTCTGTTCTCTGTCATTGCTCTTGTTGAATACTAACCTCTAGGAAAAATCGGGAGACGAGCGCTCAGATGTCGGCTCACATGTAGCAGAATCAGATTACGACGTGGATGAGGAATATGACAATGACTATGCCGAAAACTACTTCGACAACGGTGAGGGTGATGACTTCGATGACTTGGGAGGTGGTGGTGGTGGTGACGATGGAGGTGGCGGCGGTATGTCTCCGATAATCCTGCTCTCACCAATCTAATTGTTTCTCCTTAGGATATGATTTTGATTGATGTATAATATAAAGGGTTCGAGCGCAGATATATTCCATGCTGCGATCTGTACTTCTGTCAGTGTATCATGATAGAGACGTTGATATCAAGTGAGTTCTTGAGCATGGACGTTGCTAGTCGCTCGAAAACAAACATGTTTTGCAGAATCTGATGCACGGAACTGAACGGAAGACATTGATGCTTATGAAGGAAGCTATCACACGAGGATCAGCTTCTAAGACCTGTACGAGGAAAGCATTTCTCATTGGTTGTCCCTGGCGCCTGCCTTCACCTTGCTGAGTATAAGGTTTAGAAGTTCCCGTTCTCAAAGATCCTCTTCATCCTCGAGGCGGCCAGATGCACGCGTTGACGTTGATATACTCCAACGGGGTGCAAAGTGATGACCCTGAACAGTGCATAGTGGAGCGCGTTCTATGTGGTCACGATAGTACTTCCATCATGGTATCCGAGATGGCAAGATCACCGCCGAAAATGACTTGATAACAGTTTTCTCGACTGCAAAGATTGCGTCTCTGATCTCGATGACGAGCAGATTGATTGCATTTCTAGACTGGCGTGACACTTGACTGGACCGAGTGCTTGCAGTCACATCTGGTGCGTAATTCGTCTGCCTCGGAAGCCGAAACCATTCACATCAGAATGCGTCGTACACACTCGAACCTTCCGACTGGCACCCGGAACATCTCGTTACCACGATCCCTTACAGTATCATTCTGACGAGAGCAACGAATCGTTGTGGAAACCGCGGCAATGTTGTATGCAGCTAAGTCGCAAAGACATGAAGAACAGTTCAGTGGGAGGCAATGAATTTACAATACTTGAGACAGCAAGGTGCGATGCCAAGTATCGTGAAGCTGAGTAGAAGGACGCAATCAGGCTGTAAGTCAGTTTGTTGTATTGCATACAACTTGTATTATGAAAAGGTGCTTTGGACAAGAACCAATAACAAATGACACGAAAACGAAGAACTTGCGTGATGATGAAATGTTGCCACAGCCAATCTTTGAAACAGAGGAGGGAGACCAGGGGATGTAACGCTCTGTAAAAAAGGATAGTCAACCTAGTCACAAACCTAGTCCCCAAATTGCGCCAATGGACTAACTAGTCATTTTTCTTGAATGCCGCTGTCCAAATTTGGAGAAAATAGTCACGCATCAGTCAAGGTGTAGTCGATTCAAGCGACTAATGCGCGACTATGCTCCCTGATTTAGTCTACATAATAGTCACCTGGCGCAATTTGGGGACTACGGTTGACTATCCTTTTTTACAGAGGGTCACTGAGGACAAAAACAAGCTGCAGATGAGGTTCACCATCTTCAACTGCATCACCATACCGTTTGTGAAGTCGGCATATTGTCGTTTGAATTCAGCGAACTCAATGCTACATGCTCTTGTAGGTTGCGGCAATAGATTCAAGACGAGCATAATCGGACATAAACCAAGAGCAGACGAAGAGGGCAGGTCGTATTACACCCAGACGACCATACGATGCAGAAGATCGATGTTTTCAATCTTACATGAGTGATTGGTCTGTCAAATGTATAATAGATCAAGTTGAGTTCCAAGAAAGGGGAATGCAGGTGCATCCAGAATGGCCATTAAGTAGTTGGGGAGGGCCTTAATGTTAGGCCAGTGCACCTCATTGTACTCAATCATGACAGTAACATGAGAGATAGTGCTATGCCTTCGGAAAACTAAGTCCTGCAGCTTGAGGAACCCCGTTAAACTCGGAATAACACAGCGTCGTGACGGTCACCTGATGGACACGCGTTGGTTCGGTTGACCTCAATTCAACATTCTAAGAGTAGCGCTAACCATCTGCTTTCTTAAAAATGCGTCTACTGTCATGCCTCTCTTGTTTTCTGCTGATAGTGCCGGCCACTGTCTCTGCTTGCGAGGGTGAATGTATCGTTGGAATTACGAACGTATTTCTCGGAAACTACAGCGATCCCGTCCACGCAGTCATGGGCAACATTGTGAGTTCTGCTTGCCTTCATAGCCATCTATACTGAAATATTTTCGTAGGCCAAGCAGATTGCAGATGCGATGCCCAACAACCCGAGCCCTTCGACCACATACAAGTATCTCTCTCCAATACTCGAAGCGTACCACAAGCAATCCTACGACGGAATGGAGCACGCGATCTTCCCCAGCTACTTCCACGGCAAGTGTCAGCAGAATGGTGTGAACCCGCCAGGGTGTCCCAACCCCGACTGCCCCGTTGTCTGCGGTACACCCGGCTCGCTTGTCCACTTTTATCCAGTGCTCCGTTATCTCGCGTTCAACCAGACGCGTTATTTGCTGGGAATACTCTCTGCACCGGACTCAGATGCTTACAAACTGGTCGAGCAGTCCATCATGGATGCCTCGCAGGCGCATTCTCGCCGTATGAGTAGGATTTTCTCCCGGTCGGTCATCAAGTCTGCATCGAAGACTGCCCCTGGACCTACTTCCGATTTTGGTTCTGGTTCTGGGTCTGGCGTCAACCCTGTCTCCAACTCCAGTCCCGGCCACGAGGTTCTCGTCCCGCTGTTCGTCAAGAAGCGCTCACAAGACATGAAGACGGAGCTCGAGAATATCATGAAGGATATCGGTGGCATGCTCGAAAACGCCTGCGGCGGCGATGCCAACGAGGACGCAGACGGCCTGCCGGACTGCAGCTGGGAGCAACCGATGAAGGAGTACATCCTGACATTCCCTTAGAACAGAACTAGACTCGTATGCGTGGATACCACTAGACTTTCTTCCCCTTATTTGTTGTATCGTTACTATCGTCATTGTATCGTGATATATCCGTGTGTAATACCCTGTTGTATCAATCCCATCACTATCTCATTTCAACCTTCATGATCGGCCTGGCTCTCAGAACATCATCGATCCTCGTTGAGGTTACCATGTTATCAATCCCTTGAGATATTGAAAGGACTGGCGTCCAGCGTTGCTCAGGCCATCATACATGCACACTAGTACTGACCTTCTCAGCAGCTCTCCTGAAAGGCAGTGGAAGCTTTAGTCTTCTGACCTATTCGCGCACTAGGTCTAGAAAGTCATGATGATATCCGCTTGTCCATCACTGAACAACTTGCAGTAGCTTACACGCTCACGCACGCTCAACAAAACAATCTTTTTATATCACACTCATTCATAGTCATACATAAACCAGGCCTGAGTACGTATAGAACAAACATTTCATCAGACCGTCATCCAGCCTACACTTCACACCAGGCGGCCATATATATCGCTGGAAGACCTCCCTCCCTCCAACCTCCCTCCGCCCTGCACCATCGTGACAATTTTGAATCCCGCTGGCCCATAACTGAGCAACAGGCACGCATCCCTCCTGGACTAGACCGCGTGTGCTCCTTCGACGATACTAGCAAGCTCTATTGCAGTAATAAAAGGAGGCGAGCATGTTCAACATTCAGGGAGTTGCATGCGGCGAGAGCGTGATATGAAAGATGCGAGGCGAGAATGATGCGATACGAGTAGAAGGGGGTGTTGATACAGGATAGTCCAGTCGATGCGTGTAGGCCAATGTTAGACGAGAGCAGAGCGAGGGCGAAGACTGAGGAATATGTTGGCCGACGATGACCGAAAACGTTATTGATGGACACAAGTCTATTTCGTAATATAGAAACTAGCAGAACAGTATAAGGAGTGTGGTAAGAGTATGCGCGCTCGCGCAGAGCGAGTACGATAAGAGACCGTCTAGCGTCGCCATAGTATGTACAAGGCCCAGCCAGTCGCGAGCGACGTAAGTTGGCCTGAATGACGGCTAGGCGGTTGTGGACATGTTGGGGGTAGGGCGTAGGTTGGGTATGCATGTACGGATTTCAATATGAAAACAATGAAGCTAGCTGCTCCGTCCTATCAGCAACGAAAAACTCAGGTAACGAAAAGGACTCACAAGCAAAGCCAACAACGTACACCACCATGAATGTCCACAATGATTATGCACAAGGAAGGTGAAGAGACTGGGAGTTAGGTGGAGAGGGGAACGAGAAAGAGAAATAGTGGAGTAGACTATAAGGTAGGAATCCCACCTCCACTGCAGCGAGCCGCAGCAGGGGGCAGAAAGGTAATACTACTGCACAAGATAGAAGCTGAAAGGGGATGCACGATATTGATACACTGTGAGGCGAAAGCCAACAAGTGAAACGGCAGGATACCTGGAAATGGGAGGAACAAGTATCCCAGGAGAGGCAAATAGAGGCCTCGAGCACCGAGAAGCGGAAGAGGCCTCGAGAAGGCTACAATATATGGCGGAGAATAAGAAAAGTGAATCGGAAACAAAGTCCTAAACCCAAGAACACACGGGCGAAAAATGCCAGCAAAAAACGGACACAGACAATAGCCCTGGCGCGCGCACACTGATGCCCACACTGCGTGCCAAGGAGTACGTATAAATATTGCTGCAGGCCCTCCGACGAGCAGCTATTTTTTTTATTTGCTTTTGTGATTTTCTGAATGCTGCTTGTGCGTCTATCGTTCTTTTGTACAACGCGGACCCTGCCTATGGTCAGAGTGCGCGTAAGCAGACGTATGCGATGCAAGGATGCGGTTGCGAGAGCATGCACGTGGAGTTGGGCTGATACTGACACATTGGTATGAAATGGATAGGAATAGGATAAGAGTCGGAATATAGAGGCGATAAGAGTTGAGAGTCGAGTAAAGATATGGACAGGAATTGAAAGGAAGCGTGAGGCGCGCTGGCAACCAACTACGTCACCGCAGTGGGGCTGCCAACGTCCCTCGTGCCGCCAGCGGAGGGGTATGAATGCCAGCGCGGACGGCGGCCCGCCATGTCGGAGGCGGGTATCTATCGCGAATTTGTCCTAGACGAGTAACCGTGACCGTGTTCAACCAAGTTTACGTGCGCGTGCGAATACGAAGCAGACGTGTAGCCCAGAGAGACCAAGTGCCCAGAGACTGCTGAACCCAAGAAGATGCGATGCGAAACCGAACGTCGAAAGAATAATGATATCTAAAGGAGAATGTTGTGTACACACCCGAAGCCCCGAAATGGCTAGGGAGATGGAGATGGTGATGGCGGTGACGATGATCGTAGGGGAAGGGGGGATGAGGGGAGATATGGCATCAAGCGGTCGACGAAGGGCTTCAGGGATCGGGTATTAGCCGTGATATCAGCGAGTATAAATCAAAGCATCTATGGGACCCAGTAAATCCGGACTGAAAAGGTGAGTAGCAGTCAGCCTCATGAAGTCATGTAAGAAGAGTCATCACCAACCTCTACACCTGACGAATTCTAAAACATACAAATACAATCAGAACGAGGGCGCAGGAAGGTCATCGGGACTCGGCGAGTTTTGGAACATCGAGCCCGCATAATATCCAGCTTCAGGCGCAGACGCCGCCATACCCTCCACAGTCGCCGTGCGCTGACGAGGCTCAGTACCAACCCTGCGTCTGGGAATGATTGGGACCTTGCCAAACGAGTCAAACAGCTCGGACGATGAGCTTGAATCTTCGTCCATCGACATGTGGAACATGCCCTCGCTGGGCGCACGCCTGTGGTTCCGGCGGCGCTGCGCAGGCGTCGGCGTCACAGCAGGGCTGGGCAGGACAAATGGAAACCCGAACGTCGACGAAAGCGGAGCAGAATGCGGCACGTTGCCGAACGCATCCATGCGCTGCCAGGGCGCTTTCTTGGCGGGGACGCTAGCAGTCTCGCGAATAGGGGTCGTCGGAGGGGTGTCACTGTCGTCAGCCTGGTCTGCTGAGTCGTCGCAGACAGGGAAGTCCCAGTCGGCTACAGGAAGGCTAGTGCTGAGGCAGCGTGAATGCTTGACGCGGCGAGGGGTGCTGGTAGAGAGAACAGGGTCAGAACGGGAAGCATCGCCGTGAGGAGCGATAGGTGCAGCTCGCTCCTTGCAGCGGGGTACAGGAACCGCCTTGGGCGGTGTCGGCGTGGATGGGGCCTGAGTATTGAGCTGGCGGCGGCGGGCAAGCTTGCCCGATGGTTGGGCGAGCTTAGGAGGCGTGCGGAAGGCAGGCGGCTTAGCGCCCGCCTTCGCGGAGCCTGCGGGGTCGCGGGGAGACGTCTCGCTGTCGGACGTCGAGTTGACAACGAAAGGATCGAACAGGTTGGGGTGGACGTCACGAGGCGCCGCTGCGGGCGGGCGCTTGTGAATAACAGGGGGATGAGGAACCTCTGCCTGCGAGGGTATCCGGGTGTTGGGTGGGGGGGAAGGTTGGTGCGGTGGTCGTCGCGCAGGAATACGGGAGGAAGAAGATACGCTCCTATTGAGAGGACATTGTACAATCATTGTAGCGTCTAACGCCGTGTCACAAAAATTTTCTTACCGTCTAGGAGCCTTGTCTTTGGCCGGCTTGTTGCTCTGTCGTCCCCGGGACGAGGACAAAGCAGTCGCTTGGCTCCGGGCCTTCTCTGGCGTCGCAGCGTCAGCCTTCGGCGCTTGCACCGATGGCTTCTTAGCGTCCGCATTGGACGCTGCTGCCGCTTGCGCCTGCGCTGCTTGAGGTGACCTCTGTTGAGGCTTACCTCTGGGCGAGCGCTGCGGACGCTGCTGCAGCTGATGATGCACAGGCTGCGGCCGCGGTGTCGGCTGAGAAGGCTTCAACAGCGATAGGAGGCCTGGTGTATGTGTAGGCCTCACTACTACAGGTGCTGACGGGTGCCGGCTATGACTCGGACGGAACGAAGGAGTGAAAGACAATGGCAACGGGGGTTTCTGTACGGCGATCATGGTGTATAGACGGTATGGCGGCGAATGGCGGCGGAGTGGAGAGCGACGTGCGCGACGACGGCGGGGTCGTAGATGAAAAAACGAGGCAGGATGATATGTGGGAGGTTCGTAGAGTGCCGGAGATCGGTCAGCTGTTCTTTTCATCAATCAGCCCAGAGCTAATTTGAGACTCCGCCCGAACAATATCCACGACGGCTCTTCGGAGATTCACAGCGAATCCGCACGCGACCCGCAGTGTGCCGCCCGTCAGCCGCCCCCTTTCGGCGCGGAGACGGCCCCATTGCCTCCAGTCGCCCGACTGTCACCTGCCCATAGACCTGTTAGTCCGTCAGAGTCTGTTACCCCCTAGTGTGTCTCCTGAATTCGGTCTGCGCCGTCCATCACTCCGCCCGTCTGATCTCTGACTGCCTCCTTGGGTCCCTTTACGAACCACGAGGCTTATGTTCTGTTCTTCCAGAATCCTTGCTCAATGGCACGCACACACCCTTGATCTTCCTCGCCAGCTCGCCGCCACGCTTCGGTTCTCGTCCCTGCCAAACCCAGCGTGTCCCTGGTACTAGGCCTGATAATCAGCACCGCACTCTTTGGGCACCGTCTGTGACTGTGCTAATTTAGCGGCCCAAGCACGGCGTATAACACACCTCTACCGGACAGTATTGCGATCGTGGACCTATACGCATAACCAATCGATTGTTTCACTTGCATTGTCGCCGTCTGCATTGTCGCTCAAATGAAGTCAGCTGTCGTCACCTTCAGCGCCTCGACCGGTCGTATCATCCGGTGGCTGAATTGCTGGTCCCATGCTCCGTCACCATCGCCACAAGCTATCGAGACCACATGAGCTATCACGACATGCGTAACGTTAACTGCAATTCACATACAGTGACGCCTCTCGAGTATCCCATTGCCGTATTCACGCCCGGTGTCGGTCGCGACCTCCCGCCGGGATCTCCACGTCGTATTTGCAAAGTTACTTATACACCGATACCCAGACCGCAATCCGGGCAGCTCCCGTCCTTGAACACCGCAAAGGTCGGTGCTCGCGATATGAATCAGAGTTTACCGCTCACAGCCGCCGAGCCCCGGTGTCATTTGATGAACTATCCGACGTCCCGGGCCAATACAGCGAATTTCTTCGCCGTCGAATGGACAAGCTTATCCCAAGCCATCTGCCTCAGCGTTCTCACTCCCATCTATAGACATGGCTATCAGCGGCCCACAGAGCCTTCGCTTCCGCACGATCAGACCCTGCACAGCCTCGTTCCAAGTTGTTTCAGCTGCTACTCTTAGCTTATCCATTTCCCCACAGGACTAGTGCAGGTTCACAGCGGATATATTGATCCCTTATCTATTAGCTTCGCACATGCTTCCGTACCCTCATCGTCATAGTCGGAATTCGAAGGCCTCCACTTCCTTATAATGCACTCTATATGGTAGCGCGAGCCGCGCACAGCGGCAATGAAGGCACTATAAGCGGAACTATGTGTATTGTAGGGACGGGAAAGCGTAAATTAGACAACAGAATAGAACAGTAGCAGACAATTGAAGAAGTCCTGTCGCGGTCTCTTGATGAATATCTATCTAGCTGTACCTGTGATACATGCACGATACCGGGAGAATCCTGCTCAGGCAAGGAGCATCTTCCTCGGATCCGAGACGTAGTCGCGCACCTTCACTGTTGCCGTCATAAGACCATAACGAGACATAATAGGCAGACAGAGAAGGCAGTGCAAGCGACAGGGAACAAGGACCGTTGTGTGGTGCAGCAAGAAGCACAGGAACAAAAGCAAAGTACAATCAGCATTTTCGACAATCAATGCAGAGACAAGAAGCTATACGTACCGAGGAAAGTAACAGCTTCCCGACCGTCGAGCAACCGGTGGTCGTATGTTAGCGCGACGACCATGATAGGGCGGATAACAACCTGGCCGTTGACGACGACCGGCCGCTCCTTGATCGCGTGCATGCCTGTTATGGAAAGAAGCCGCGCATCAGTCATTAGTCAGCAGGGGCGGGAGAGGGCACAGGATTTGAGTTTTGCCCAGCCGGCAAGGATGACGACAGTGGTACTGCGGCCGCGGGCCTGTATAAAATGGAGGGACGAATGGGGCACATACCAAGCACTGCAGCTTGCGGGAGGTTGATGATGGGCGTGCCGTATAGCGAGCCGAAGACTCCGCCATTGGAGCTGCATAAACAAGTAGGTCAGTTGATGATCGTCTGGAATGGCATATGATAGAAACTTGCATGGTGAAGGTTCCGCCGGCCATGTCCTCAAGGGTGAGCTTGCCATCTCTTGCCTAGCGGTGGAAAAGTGAGATCTTAAGAAAAAAGTACCGAGTCTGGAACACACTCACCTTCTTGCCAAGCGCCGTAATCTCTTTCTCGATATCTACAAAGTTCATCGATTCTGCGTTGCGCACGACAGGCGTAACCAAGCCCTTCGGGGTCGCAACGGCGACACTCAGGTCGACATAGTCGCGGTACACGATCTCCTCGCCCTCGATTGACGCGTTTGCCGCCGGGATCTCCTTCAGCGCAAGGCAGCACGCCTTTGCGAAAGCGCTCATGAAGCCGAGCTTGACGTCGTGCACTTTGAGCACCTCGTCCTTGTACTTCTTGCGCATGTCCATCAGACTGCTCATGTCGATCTCGTTGAACGTCGTCAGCGACGCCGCGGCGTTCTGACTTTCCTTCAGTCGCTCCGCGATCCGCAGCCGCATCCGGTTCATCTTCACCCGCGTCTCCGTCCGCGCGCCCGCCACCCGCGGCGCCGCAGTCTCGCTCTTACCCTTCGCTGGCGGCGCCGCCTTCGGCGTCTCCTTCATCTCTTTCTTCGCCTCTCCACCCTGCACCCCCGCCGTATCCTTCGCCCGCACGTCCTCTGGCGCCGGGCTCGGTGGTGGTGGTGTCTTCTTCTCTACCTGTTGGTCTTTCGGCTCCTCCACGTCCGTCGTCTCCTTCGCAGGCGCCGGTTCAGACTCTTTTGGCGGAGCAGCAGAGGCCTCACCAGGCTCGAAACGGAAGAGGTCTTGACCCACACTGACAGTGTCCTCCTCGCTCGCGAGATGTTCTGTAATAGTGCCAGCTGCGGGCGCGTTCACGGAGACATCAATCTGAAAGCACGCTATTCATCAGACTCGCACTCGTGGCACATGCAGCAATTTCAGAAGGTCGCATTCGGCACTTGAGACTAGCACTACCCCCACGTTCCCCTTGGACATACTCTACATATCCACAAGTGAAACGCAACAAGGTTAATGAACGAGTGCGCATGAGCATGCGGCCCAACGATACCAATATAGGGTTTTCATTGGAATCCGTCCAATCTCTTAGATGCCTTGTGGTCAAAGCCTCGCAGCCATCTGAGAACAACGTCGGGCAAGAAATGCCAACTTGTAAGATCAGGCATTTTGACGCGTCTATTCTGCAAGCTGGTCCTGCATTTTGCTCGGCCTACGAGGCCTCACTGTCCGCAACGAACATCCAACAGATATCCACGTGCGAGTGGAACGATTCGACATGTGGCACTGAGGAGGCACTCCGTCTGTCCACGCAAACCCCACCATCTCAAGTGCCAATGCATGGAGAAAGCATGCACAAAGTGAGAATACGCACTTTGTCTGTCTCGATTGTCGCGACCTCCTCGTCGGCCTGCACGCTATCTCCGACTTGTTTTAGCCATGTTTTCAGCGTGCCCTCCGAGATAGATTCTGCCATCTGGGGGACCTTCACTGTCTCAGCTACATGTGAAAGACATATGAGTACCATGCTAGGCCAAAAGAAGGAGAAAAAAACACGCACCTTGTAGCAGATTTGTCGAGTGGAAGTTTGCGCGTCTCGCATACGAGCTCGCTACCTTCCTATCGTCATCGCAGTCAGTTGTGCCAACAACAACGTTGTTTAAACGCGCACCATCCTCTCGACACGGCAGCAGCATCGGCACGGAGGGCCCGCCCGCGAGCGACGGCGATTAAGCGTCTCGAGAGCATCTCTAGATGGCGGCGTAGGGTGCCAGCAACTAGGCAGAGTTGGCAAGAGGTGGAATCTTACTGAGTGAGCAACGGGGTCAGTGATGTATGTACTAGAGCACGTGCAAGAGCTTTCGCCCGGACGGTTACCGAACAAGTCCGAAGATTGGCTGTCGCTCTCACCCAATCCCACACGGTCTGAATGTAACCAATCATCAAGCTTACGGCACGCGACTCAAAGGTCGGAGTTACAACATGCATTACATGCTCAAAAGCACTAAGCTACTTATCGTTCGGAGCCATATGCATTCTCAATGAATCATCCCGCGCTCAGACTCGCCATGCTTTCAATTATCGGACGACACTGCGACATTATGCTTGTGGTTTGCATAAGTGGCTACGCTGTAGACACACTCGCACCCGAAGCCATTGCATAGAGCGTTGCTTTGTCACCGCTTTCGTCTACCAGGGAACGAAGCATGCCCTGTTCATTCTTGAGCAGCTCGCTTGGCTTGTCGAACTCGACCTAAACACAACCTCAATCATGAAATGGTTGTGATGAACAGTGAGACGCTCACGATACGGCCGGCATCGAGCACCATCTACATAGCGTCAAGAGACATGCGTGAATGATCTGTCTTAAGATGTGGGTGACAGCGCTTACAATCTTGTCAGCATCCATGATTGTCTGCAGGCGGTGCGCTACGGTCAGGATGGTTACGTCTTTCGGCAGCTCATTTCGCATAGATGTTTGGATCACAGTGTCAGTTTCGTAGTCTATATCTTATTGTCAGCGTGTCGCTTGGTGCAAACAGTGTGTGCTTCTGTCATACCGATCGCGGATGTTGCTGTGGGCAATGAGTTGCAGCAGTCAGTACCACATTTTCAATATACGGACATGAGGATCACAACGACGCACCTTCGTCCAAGATCAAGAGCTTGCTTTGTCGCACGATGGCTCGAGCTAATGCCAGGATCTGTCGCTGACCCACCGACAAATTGCCTCCTCCATTTGCAATCTGGCTATCCAGTGTGATACGGCCCTCATCCGTCTCGTTTTGTACAGAGAACAGCCCAGCCGCGCGCAATGCGTCATTCAAGACTGCGTCATCATGCTGCTCAAATGGATCCAGATTTCGTCGCAGGCTTCCACTGAGCAGTTCGGGCTGCGAGTGGAGATCTTTATCAGCCAAAAGACAAGGTGTAAAGACGCCATCTACATACAACTTGAGGGATGATTGTGATGTTAGACCGAAGGGCATCCAGATTGATTGAGTCAGTGAGTATGCCATCGTAATATACCTTGCCTTCGGTCAAGATGCAACGAAGTAGCGATAACGTCAGCGAGCTCTGGGCAATCGTCAACTTGATGTCCGCGATCATATATGCAAAGCAGACTGACTTTGCCACTTCCAGTACGTCCCACTAAGCATCGACATTAGCATCAGAACACGGTTTCAGTGATGTTACTTACCGATACCAATGCGTTCACCAGATTTCGCTTCGAAGGAGATGTCCTCTAGCACTCGCGGGCCATCCTAACCGTTGTCAGCAATCAGAGCCAGAGCCACTTAATGAGAAATACGACTTACTGGAGAATAACGAGCAGACAGTTTTTCCACCCTTAAATCACCACTTGCTGGCCAGTATGCCGGAGGCACTCCAGCTTCGGTAGGCTTAGGTTCTTGCTCAATGACCGTGTAATGCTGGATACGCTCGAGACTGTCACACACAGCTTTAGAATAAACATGGCCAGATTCGTCGCTATTACATACCTATTGCCTGAAAATAAGGATATGAGGAATTGAACAAACTTGCATAACACCACACACACCGGACACTTCAAAGTCATTGACCGCCCTTATCCACCATATGATCAAGGCGCTGAAACCGACTGAGGACCCACCATCAGTTCGTTAAGCGGCCGCAGAGGTCACGATATCATACCTGCCATATTCAAGGAGAAACCAACGCTTGAAGCATCAGAGGTACGTCCATACAGGAGGTAGGCAGCGAGGCCAGCAGCGAACATTCCTCCGAGTGCGACAATACGCACGGACACCCATCTACTTATGTCAGATAGACTACGTTTATAGAGCAAGTCGTTTACCGGTTGAGGTTGAACTGCGTCCTCGCCGCCCTGGTATAGCGGTCGTTGCGTCTATAGGATTCCTTCCTGAACGCATCCTGGGCACCGTACGCTCGAATGGACGCTAGAGGGACCTCTGGGCATCTAAATATTCGACTGTACTGCAGTTACGTACTCAAGCCTGCAATGGCAGCACCAAAGTGCCCCAAGACCGGAGCACGAGCATTGCTAGTTTCACGCTTTACCGACAACTGAGCCTTCATATACAGTTCTCCGCAATACACGCCGAAGACTGCCACGACGACACCAGGAACCAAGAACATTGGCGACAATACCACGATAGCGCCAAGTTTCATAATCATGGTCCCAGTCAACACCATGAGGCGATAACAGCATTCTGAGACGCTGCCATCGACTGCAAAAGCTTTAGCTCGAACCGGAATAAAGTTGATTTAAGAGTGTCTCGTACTAGCTTGTATGTCTTGTGTGCAACGAGTTATGATGCGGGATGCGGGAGTTGTGTCCAGCCATCTAATAGCAAATGTCAGTGAAGCACAGGCCATCACAAATCTCGTCACCTTAGAGTTGTGCCCAGGATGGAAGAGATAAGCTTTTCGTGTATGTCTTTCCACGCTCGAATTGTGCCGAAAAGGTAGACAATCCAGCACGTACAGTACAATACCATAGCAACTAACGTCAGGACGGCATACACGCTGAGATAACTGTGACAAGCTCGGAAAGGTTCTAATGGGATTGAATATGAATCATCACTCACTACGACACCGCGACCTCTGAAGACTGATGCTTTTCATACTGTCGGGCCCACAGACCGAGGACCCATATCTGAATAACGCTTGCAAGTTCACTCAGAATATAGGATCCAAACAACCAGAACCAGAAAGCAACTGGGTGTCGTCCTCCAAGGCTCGTAAAAAACAGTTGCACTAGCATTCACTTCAGAAAAGGGCATGACGAGAAAGTGAGAAAACGCACGAGCTTGCCAACTAACATGCCCCTCAGAGATTTCTTCTGCCACAATCAGTTTTCCTTCCGCTTGTTTGACCTCAGGTATGATTTGATCTACTTCCTCCTCAGCCTTCTCGATCTCCTTGATTTCTTCAGCCACAGCAGCAGCTAACTTGTCATCTTTCGCCAAAGCGTTGGATAATCCACCTTGACTCAAGATCCGACCATCCGTGCCCAACGACACTACAAATTCAGAGATAGGGATGGCCATCGCTATATTGTGAGTCTGAATCGCAGACGATGTAAGATACCTTTGATGACCATTCAGTAACAACGACCTACGACCAGAATGACTGTTCTTCCACGGATCAAGTCACCCTTGAAGCATTTCTCTACAAACCACCGCGCCGTATGAACATCCAGGGCTGCCAAAACCTGAATCGTGTTCAGTATCTTCTATGCATACTGCGAGCCAGATCCTCACGTCGTCCAGAAGAAGAATCTCAGCAGACGAATACACAGCACGAGCCAGAGTGATCCGAGCCTGAACATGGCATTAGCATGAACGCCTTAGTGGTTGATATGGGCTTTACCTTCTGGCCGCCGCTAATCGCAGTATGACATCAAGATGACCTGGTTACAGAGCTCTACTGATCACGTACCTCAGTGTTAATCCCTTCTCGCCTACTTCGGTTTGATCGCCAGCATCAAACAGACTCAGATCACGCTCAAGGCCGCACTGGACAATGACTGCAATTTTTCATTAGGATCGGCATAGACAACGATTGGAAGAGGTTCCCACAAACCTTTATTGTAACGTTCTTCGTCATATGGGCTGCAGAACAGGATATTTTCCTGTTCGCTTCATTTGAAGACTGACCACCCTCTTGCATGTACGTACAACTTACCTTGATGGTCTCGTTTTGTACCCAGGATTCTTGAGCGGCATAAGCAACTCCACCCAAGCGAGGTAAATTGACATAGGAATCTGATCCACCAGGTATATAGTGCATCTCTCCTGTTGTAAGAATCAAGCATTGACAACAGAACGAGCAGAGTCTTGAGACAGCCCACCTAGCAAGGCCATCAACAAAGACGTCTTCCCAGATCCAGTAGGACCGACGATGAGATTGATGTGTCCTCGCTTGAAGGTGAGCTCGTTCTCTATACGAAGGGTGAATTTCTGTCCTTGACGCCCGGGGGTGACGGATCCGTCAGTATTGTTATCCCAAGTGAAAGCTGCTTCTCGGATGCCAATGACGTCTTGGCCGACTTGAATGCTCGGGAGGGCGAATTGCGACCGGTCACCATCTTTGTCCGCTGCGGAATATTCGTCGAGCAGCTCCGTCTAGAGTTCCAAATGAAGTCAATAGGAAGTATCGTAAACGTCGTCGGCTGACCTTCTTCAGGAACTCATCCATACGGTCCAGGGCAACCTTGGCTGAGTGAATAATCAGTTGTTATTTTTAACAATGACACAAGCAGATTGCAATGACCTACCTTTGATAACTCGCGCGATCATATCGAAGATTTGTTGTAGCTCTCGACGAAGCATCGCAAACACTGACAAGCCAGTAATTCATCCGTGACAATTGAAGGAGCGAAGCGTGATGCAACACACCCGTTATAGAGGAAAACAGACTAGACGCTTTTACAATGTGAGTTCATCCCACATAAAGGGGTGTAAGGAACATAACCTGTCAAATCTCGCCGCATGGCAAGGGTCTGCACAGAGATAAGCGGCGAAAACATAAGTCTAATCGACACCTACATAAGTTGCGAAAGTGATGATCATAGTGAGGAGCGGTATGATGTTGCTACGTAGGTCGTCAGAGGACGATATTCACATGCATGAACGCGGCTCACTTAATGTAGGCGTTGAAGAGCTCCAACAACTTCAACTTCTTCTGATGTTCGATTTCTGCTGCGCGTTTCTCCACCAACTGCTCTGTCACGCGTGGTTCCCAGCCGAAGACTTTGATCATGCGGATGACGCTCATAGCTGGAGGCCGTCAACGTAGCGAGCATGTGTAGGTCGTAGACTACGTACTTTCGGTGACGGTTTGTACACGAGCATCGGTCTGGCCATGTTTGCACTGATTTCCTCTCAGAGGCGCGTAAAAACACTCACCTTGTTCATTTTCTCGACTTGGACCTTTTGAACAGAGATAGCTATGTACCCTGGTAAAGGTAGTAGAGCTACCGTGATGCCCATGCCTACAAAGGCACTGCCGACTTGACGCTTGAGACACGTCGAGACATGTGAAGACAACGAGACAGACCTCCAGCCTAATATCGTATATAGGAACCAAATGCAGAGCGCGATCGTAATGGGTGCTTCGACGACTAATACCGACCGATTAGCAGCCCCCCGTCACAAATTCGTCCTCGATGATCAACTCACGAACGAGTGGGAAGTCGCTCGCTCTCTGGATATTCGCTACATCAGAAGTGACCAAATTGTTGAGCCTGCCAACGAGATTGCTGGTCTTGTCGTCGCCCTCGGGAGCAGACTTGTATCTCATGCCCGTGCCACCTTTCGACTTCTGCTTGCCTTTCGGGGCGCCCCGTTTGAGGCTTCCGGTACTAGAATGCATTGTCTCGTCCTCGCTTATGCCGCCATGAGGAGGCTCTGCAGAACTCTGGGGAGCGCTAGGCTCGACGAGGGAAACCGCGTCCGGGGTTGCCACAGCGGTTGTATCACCCTCGCTTGGAGGGGTGTCCGACACCTCAGCCTTTATCCGAATACGGAGAGCATGATCGAAGATAAGCTGGGTAACCATGGCCTGCACGCGTACTATGGAGCTGCTCTAATTGAGGGAGGAGGTTATGCGTCGAGTGCATCCCAGAAGAAGGATATGTCGACATACTGAGTGGAAGACATACCATTGAAGCGCAATGGTATTTAGCAATGGCCCGAAGAATAGCCATGCAATCCAGACCCATGGGTGCACGACTGCGCCTGCGCCACCGGTCTGCATGTAACTGTCGGTACAATTTTAACATGTACAGCCAAGGCCTGGAAGTGGTACATACTCCAATAGTTGATATACGCTTACGGGGCCTGCGAAGAAGGTGATGGACTATATCTCACACTTGTGGAAAGCTGAGGGAGGCAGAATTACAGAAAGGACTCACTCGAAGGGCCAGCATCAGACATATGACAATGTATTCGTTGCCTGAACGTCAGTCATGTCAACTAGCGCCGTCGCTATGCAAGTGAACAACACGTACGGAATACTCTCATGAAGCCCCAGAAGATGTGCTCGTTCTTGTGCACCTGGAACGGGTCAAGGTGCTATGACAGGTCATGAGCATTACTCCTGTAACGCTACGAAGCATAACTCACGGGATAACTGCGTTGGACCAGATGTTTGGTGTGATCATAATCAGCCAAGGGAGGAAGCTGATCGAAGGAGGGGTGAGGCGTGCGATAAGCCTCGAAGACAACCTCGTCGAGCCAAGTATAGAGGACCAATGACAGTATCGAAGCCGTCTGCTCTGGAGTTGGTGGTATTAGATCCTATAAGCGCAGATAAGCAAAAACTAGGCTGTGACTGGGCGTCACCGTGCCTGACCTTGGGATTCAGAGGAATGTACTGTCGGGGCATACAGAGGGGAACTACTACAGCGGCAACAGTTAGTAGGGCAATCTTCACCCACAGTATACCTCCCTCTGCAGCGTCTACCGGGGCAAGCGTGAATGTTGCGAGAGGCCATATATCACGATACACATAAACCGCCCAAGAGAGAAACAACACAAGAGCGAGATGGCGCGAGATCAGTCGGCTCAACCACGGCTTAGCAGTCATGGTTGCGATGGCAAGAAGCGACGCGTAGCCCTGTTGTTGCTGGTTCAGAAGGGTGTCTTTCAATTCCGACTGGACACTCACATATAGCCCACAGACTCCAATCTGGGACCAGTCATGAGGTCTCGTTAAGCCTGGGCCGGACCGTTTGTGCTCTTCCGAAACCATAGCGAGGACAGAGAGACACAAAAGGACCAGACAGGAGAGGAATCTAACGAATTTAAATGCAAAGATGGCAGAACCACCTAGTTGTCTGATATGCTGAGTAAAGCCAGATGGATGGCTTGTGCCCTCAAGGACCGGCTCTGCATGATCTGTACCACCACCATCCGCGGAAACAAAGGTTGAAGAAATCTTTGCACGCAGTGTCCTAATAGATTTGGAGACAACCAAGAGCTGGCACACCAGGATGATAGCAGATACACCAGCCGCGTAGGTAGGGATAATCAGTGTGTTTTTCACCATACTTCGTTTGATGATGTCGTTAATTGACAGATTACTGCATACATGTCCTGCTCGCACCTCTGATCGCTCACGGGCCCAACCGTACTGCGAGATGGGACGTCGCCCTGAAGTAGAATAGGTTTTGTATTGAGTGCTGCTTGGAGCATGGTCCCCAGGCCAAAGTATCGAAGGATGCTGGCTAGCACCGATGTACGGCGAATCCGATGCTTACAGCGGTTTCACGTTGAGTCGCATGCACGTACTTATGTACTTACGAAGAGAAGGGCGCTATTACTGTCTTATCGAGTCTGGCAGCGATAGGGAGATACACCATGTGTGTAAAATTGAATGAAATACGGTGACGATCGCCGCCAGTGAAGCGCTTTCGAAATTCGAAGAGGGGGAAGTCGATGAATTGTAGGCTCGTCCAGCGAAAACTCAAGTTCGTTTTCGTCCCTAGTGGTGCACCAAGGCTTTCCATGGGTCAAGCAATGTATCATGAAGGAGAACCAGGAGTTGACTGAAGCTCCTAGAGCACAACTTCCGTAGGTGAAGCCTTAGCTTGTACAAGGGGAAATGTCCATGATCATGTGATGCACGGTCGGCGACTGGTGACCGCGTGTGTTGAGAGACTGAATTGCGTTACGTCGTATCATAGACACCGTGACTCAATTCCTCTCCAGCCGATTATTTTCTTCGCAGCTGTGCGACGATGGCTCCGCGTTGATGTCGAATTTCAGATCCAGAAAATCGAACGTCATCATCTTGAGTTCAGGTCTGAATATGCTTACAGCGTTGAAACAAACCTCATACCCAAGCCATCAAATCATCGCTGTCCTGTCTGAAAATGTGATAAATCTATACGTGTTTTCTGTCCTTCCTGGAGCTAAGATCCTTACTGAGCAAGAGCCCCGTACTCTTTGCAACATCAGCTGGATATTGAGCAAAAGTAAGTCGTAGATCTCAGGAGAGAAGACGGGCATTCTACTCCATGCCTGCTCTCCCCTCCGCGCTTGTAGTGCCAGGGCGCGTCACACATACTCTTGTGCAGCGGTCTTTTTGCTCTCTCGCCCATGGCACGTATTAGAGATATAGTCACGGAATTCAAGATGCGCACAGTGAACGTCGGCGTGCCATCAGCTCGTCTTCAGACGGCACTGGTGACTGCAAACCGAAACCGGATCCACCACCCCCCGTCGGGAGAATCTAAATTCGATCGTACCGGTTCGATCGCGACCTTGCATCCGCGCTTCTCTCGATCGGAAGCCTCACGTCATAGCATTGGCATGGTATACCATCTGCTTTCGGTCCAACTCACAAAAACGAACCATCCCCACACCTTGAACCAAACACCTACCATTGCCTACATTTCCGATTTCCCCTCCAAGTGGACTATCTACCACTGACTTACCAGTCATGAGCGCAAGTGCACCCGCAGGAAATCCCCTGCCCCACCCCAGGCCCACAAGCATCCCTGGCCCACGGCCGCCCCCTATCAGCGCAAAGGGCGGCAGCGGCACCGTATTTCTCCTTCCCTCTCTGAACGATGGCAGTAAAATGACCGCGTCCCCCTCACAGACGATGTTCGCAGGCATGGCCATCGTCACCGCCGGCCTCTACGCCTTCTGGCGCACGCAGTTCCACGTGCAGGGCAAGCGCAACTCGGTGCAGGTAGAGGGCGCCACCCACGTGCCCTCCTGTGCGTCTCGCTCCTCACCCGTTCATCTCATCCGTTCTTTCCACGCTGACATTTGCCATTCCGACCGCGCCGCGGCGTGCAGGGCAGCTCCGCATGGCACAGCAGCAGCTTGGTACCACCTCATCCCCTAGCTCGGGCATATTCACGCCCGGTGCGCCCGAACCCGAGCCCAAGCCCCGCTCGTTGCCCCTCCCGGACAACAGCGCCGGTGGCGGCGGCATGCTCGCGGAGGGGCTGACGCGCATCAGCGTAAGTACTCGCTTCCCGAGACATGACATCGCGTTCACGAGAACTGCTTGTCGCGACTCTGCAGGGCAAGGGCTCCGAGCAGAGCCAGGCGGACGCGGCTCATGTCGCCCAGCCCGCTGCGCGCGCGTCGAACAGGACGAACGATCGCGGAGGCATTTACACGAAGGTGCGCTGGCGTGCTGTTAAGTAACTGCGCCGACCTTTGACGTAAGTGCATGTAGAACTCGGACTACAAGGACGGGTACAAGAGGCAGTGATCGCGTTCTTCAAGCTCGCACCGGTTATGGCGGTTTTTGTGCGGTGTTTCAAGCAGACGCGATGGGATCGATCAACGAATTTCTCCTTCTCATGTTTATTTTTGGTCCTCTTTGTAGCGCAGCGTGTATGAATTGTAATATCAGGGCTCTTGGCAACGTTGGAGTGCAGACTCGCTGTCGTTCCAGTCCACGACTCGGATGTCAGGCTTGCGAACTGCAGCTGGCTGTATGCGTCTTAGGTGGTCTCCAGGACGCGTGCGAGGGGGGGACAGCAACCCTCCCGAGAAGGCAACATGAGGACGCTTGTAGTGGCGCTGCCGGCAGAGTGTGGTTGTACGATAGGGTGAGCTGGGAGCTGAGCTCGATGCGCGGGCAGCCCAGGCTGCCTTGCACATACCTTGAACAGCAGGTGGTGGAGTACAAGAGGGAGTCTGCACGTGATCGCACCCATTCCATTGCTGGATAAACCTCGAAGCCAGAAACGACAGCGGAAATACAGACAAGTAAGAGGACACATGTAGAGGACATTTGTGACCTCGAAACCCCCAGCAGTTGCCAACGGGACTGGGGGTCCCAGTGGACAGTGGCGCCACACACCTCTTCCAGTTGCGTCCTGGATCGAGCAGCGGGTAGCGACGTGAACGAAAGAGCGTCGACGGCAGGTTCGCAGAAAGGTGTCGACACCCTTAGCTGAGCTCATGAATCGGTACGGCGCGATGAGATATTTCCGCCTGCTGTCCCTCGGTACTTGGGCCCGATGGCCGCAGACCTCATTGGCGCGCGCACACCTAGCAGGACGCCTTAATTCGAGTGCGCGTCCGGACCAGCCGTACCTGTGACGGTCCCGCTCGTGCCTCTAGATATTTCCATATATGGTTTCAGCTCCTTGGTATCGGATGTCTCGGTGTAATACGGACCGGGGGGCCTGCCTTGCAGATTGTGACTAGCGTATTCAGAGGAACGGTATGACGCGAGCCACATTGAACTTGAGTATGATCGATCGATTCGCAAGGCCTCGAAAGAGACGCGGGGGAGAACAGAGAGCGAAGGGATTCGAGCATTGGCTGCGCAGGCAAGCCAGTTCTTGAAATGTACTTGATGGCTGCATCCGGTGCAAAACCCCCCAGCCAGCCGGGGGAATGGACATGGTGGTATGCAAGAATACAATGAACAGCAGAGCATCGCCGGTAGGGAGTTTGGTAGTTTGGTAAATGGCCTATGACTGCAAATTTCCGGATCAATGAATTCAGAGTTGTTGTCCGTTTCAGGCGAGCCGTGAATTGGATCAATCAGGCTTAGAGGATAGACGGTAGAGCTGACAAAATAGAAGTGGATGCGGAAATTGGGGTGTATAAGAAAAAATGGAAGGCGGTATGATGGTTTAATTCAGCTTCTGATTGATGGGAGACATGTCTTACTCCATGTCTTCCTCCTCCTGTTTCCATCCAGACAACGACCATGATTCCCAGCGCTGTCTAGGGTATATAGGGTGGAAAAAATTAGCACTGCGGGAGGAACATGTCAGAATTGTTGTTCAACATGTAGTGACACCAGGTCGACGTACGAAACGATGTTACGTAAACTTAGTATGGGAAACCGGGCTCCACATTCTTTGTTCCATCGCGTCCGGTACCTGGTAGAAGTACGAAATATGTAAGGGATCTTGAAAGAGACCTTCTGAAGTTTCGTGAATGTGTGAAGGATGAAATCGACATGCAGGCAAAGCTCTTTAGTGAATACCTCCAGCACCATGTCCATTTCGGTAACTTGGTTTGGGCGCGAAGGGACCTGTAGATAAATTGTGACACATTGCAAATGTTTCGGTGTGATCTGAGAGAACATTTGGGATATCCAACCCAAGTCAAGGATCTCCGGAATTCGACGGGATGTGGCTGGATCCACTCTACGCTCCACAATTAAATAAAGATCCAGAGTCGTAAGATTTACATTCGTAGCAAGGCTCAGCTGCTGTGCTGTTTGGGATGAGCATTGATAGCACGATGGGACCATGATAGCAACGCACCAACTATCTCCTCCGCTCGCATACTAGAGTGGTGTCCAACATCTAGAGTCAACTTAACGTGTCGGAGGGATTCACTAGCCGCCTGCCAAAGTCGTCCCGTTTGCCACATCTTCATATGCGCCATGGTCCCAAGAGGCAAGGTGATAGATTCGAGGTTACGATCGAGGTGCACAGCATCCAAAAGCTCAAGCATACTGCCAGTGTGCAGACTAGTACGCGATATCCACTGAAGGTCAATGTTTTTGAGTTTCATGCGTGATGCAAACTTCACCAACGCCCGTGCATCAAAATGGTCGCTCAGCCAGTCTATTGTGTGACATTCCAAAGTCCGCAGGTTTGGGATTGCACAAAGAAGTCGTCCAAATTGGTGAAGAGTCGGGAAAAAGTTCCCAACCAACTCAAGTTTCGTGGTGGACATAAAATCTGAAAGGTGCCGATAGAAGTTGGGAAGGGGGACAGTTTGCAGCCAATTAATTTGGTGTAGAGCAAGAGTCTCGACATTCGGATGCCTCCTCACAAACATTGATGGGAACATCGCCAGATGGGAAGCATTCGACCAATCACCATGTATGTTAACAGCTCTCACAAAAGCAGCCAAGGCGGGCCTCATGGTGATCAGCTTTTCGAAAGTTAGCACAGCTTTTCGCCTATCAAAGACAACACTGGCGAGAAGGACTGCACGACTTGTTGTATACCATGACCTACAGGTCAGAGCACAAGCCTGCAGAGCCCTATACTCCTCGGGAAAGTGGGTTTTTGATCTATAAGGCATCCGGGGGAGTAAATGGCCTATAATTTGCTCGAAAATTTCTATGGGGAAGGTTTCCTGTACAATTGAGCAGTATAACGATCGGTATATCAAAGGCGATGCACGTGGCTGTATTTGAGTCCTTACTTGTCTAGCACATACTATCATAGTTTCCCCAATCAATCCGTGTACGGATTCATTCAGATCGTCGGCAAAGGATGTGTTTTCCAACAGAGCCTGAATCTATGAATCAGACCAAGCTCGACGTCACTCTGCGCAGTAGACTCACGACAGCCGAGCCATGGTGCTCCTGACCGACCATGACGTCGGATACAGTGGATAGAGTGTGGTAGCAATCGCAGAGGAGGAAAGTAGCAAGTAACTGAAATCTGGAAGGAAGACAGGATTATAAACTTATCCTTTTGCTTCAAGTTTCCTTGCCCCGAGGCATTCCTCAGGCATTCCTGTGCTATCCGAAGACGAGTGCGTACCCACTAGAAGCACGGTAGGTACGAACGACAGGGATCGATAAGCACCTCATTGCCGGCTCATGCAGACATCTGACACAGAGTATTGCCTAGGACCCTGTTCCTGCCAGCTCACTTCAACAAGCAGGTGCCAGAATGAATTGACACAATGACCCATTCATGTACATAAGAACCCATACAACCAAACGAAACGCACGTAAGTTTCTGTTCGGATGGTGCTCATATCTCAGCGCACGACATGAGCTAATGAGTAGACAAAACCACAATGGATCCCGTGAGCAGCAAGGACCGGCCAAGGGTACGTCGCTGCGATAGGTCTGGGCTTGCCAAAAGAAGGCGTAGAAGAGTTATAGTCAAGATGGCGCATTGGCATGTGCGCACATATATGTACTTCAGGAAAGCTATCAAGTACGACACCTGTTCACGCCCGGCACACCCGGCTCCATTCATATATCGTTGCCCCTCCCGGGTCCGGACCACCACGCTTCTGAATCAGCGCTTGCGTCTCAAGATCAAATCGCGACAAGACGCGTTACTACGATGGTGCAAGGCGAGGTGTGCGCAATTCAGAGAAATTAGAGGCGAACCAAAGATAGGCCATGCCGCGGGGGTCAAATAAGACAGAAGGTGGCATCAGCATCTATACAACGGTATTGTCGAGTGACTTCGCTGATTTTGACATAGGGGACTGGCAGAGCTCGAGCTAAAATGATGGGTAAAAGAGGCATAAGTTATGTTCTCCAACCCGTAGTGGCCCTGAGTACGACTGAACACGGACTGAGCCAACGTACCACGACTTCTGGCAGGGAAACTGAGTTCAAAATTAGCCGGGTTCAAAATTGCTGTGGCGGAACCATACGTATAGTGCGGTGGGCAAAACTCCAAGAGACCTCGCCAATCGCTGGCAAGGCAATACTGTCGTCGGTGCTGCCTTCGGTGCTGCCTGGCGACTGCTGGCGATGATGGCGAAACTGGCGAAACTATGAAACTGCTCGTTTTAAAGGTTGAAACATACTGCAGGTAGCTACAAGTGCAATGATAATAGTAAATGATGTTGAATCCCACTTCTCGGCGCCTGTCTCCATTGCGGTATGTGCTCCGGGCCTACTAACCACGTATTCATCACCCCCCGCCAAGTCGGGGCTGCCGCAGATCATGTGAGCGCACATTTCACAGGCAGCTGAAACTCAGAGCAGGACAGGTAGACGGGGATGATCGGACTTTGTCGTCAACAGCATACTCCGCTGGTGTGCAATGATTCCAAGGTGTACCGAGATGTCTGAACGACTAGAGAAGGTGGTATCTACAATCACCAGGAAGGTAGACGTGCCGGGGCAGGTCGTACTAGTAATGTGCCAGTGCGTGCTGTCACTATTTATAATATTTCTCCTGCTCGACTATGAACACCCCCCTCTCCCCAATTGATACGCCAATATAATATCCGGAAGGTATTGTACTGGTAGCGGCCTGCGGTCCAATGCACAAACAAGGTCCTGTACATTGAAGCCAGGGATCTCACTGACTGCAATGTGATCTCCGGTTCGTGGTGATGGCAAACGTGAACAGTTTCGATACACGAAGAGCGACACGATCCTGTCGAGTCAGAAGGAAGGAAGGATATCGTAAAAGGTGCCGCCGGCCCAATCAAGCGCGTCTAAGGACCAGAGGGCACTCGGTCGGGAGGATTTCGAATAAGAGATGCGAGGAGGTAGGAGAACCTATGGTGGGAGTTTTCAGAATTCATATTGCTATCGGTGGCATGGTCGGAGATAAGGCACGAGAAAAGCTGTTTGTGAAGTCGCATACGGTGAAGACGAGACATACAGTCCGTGGGGACAAAAATGAAGTAGGACATCATTGCGCAAAGTTCATGGTGTTGACAATTTAGGTAGACATGGTTTACCGCGTCGTGGGTCGAATCCACATCTTGACGCTGCAGAATTTGGGAATGTCAGAACTATCGCTCGAATTATGGGGCACGTCAATGCGATACATACGACAAAATGCCCTGTGCGCTCAACTTCGGCAGTCGTAGCATGAGCTTCGAACGCCATTCAACTTCATGCGGATATACCCTTGGGACATTATCACCGTACGCGATCCAAATCAGGTGGAAGACGACTTGTCTCAGCTTGGAGAATTTGGTGCAGGAAAGAACGTTGTCGATAGAAGCGCAAAGTTGATGGTCCAGAGCCTTCAACGTCTCATCGGCTGCATAGTGAACACCTGGACCCAAACAAACCACGAAAAGAAGGAGAACGTGGCATAACTGCTTTGATGTGATGTGCGACAATAGTTGAGGTAACCAATTTAGGTCCAAATTCGACCCGCGCGGTGTTGATTCCAGATTGCCGAAGACGGTCAGGTAAAACCGTTCAAGGTTGATGTTTGCGGACAAGTTGAGTTCTTGTGCTTGGAGGAGCATTTACTTTCAATACACCTCAGCAGATCTTCTTGAGAAGAACTGAACGTACCAACTGTTTGATCAGATGGCCTGAGGAGGTCTGACCTCAAACCAAGCTTCAGATTTACTTCAAGGAGAGATTCACCGGCAGCCTTCAACAGACATCCCGCTCTAGAAGTTGCAATTTCCGCTACAGAGGGAAAATATAGAACGACATTTTCAAGGTCCCTATCCAGAGCCATGACATTCAGGGGAATGACAAGGCTACGTCCGTCCGTTCCACTATTGATTTGAAGTTGAAGCTGGGTAAGCTTCGTGCCGAACTTGAAACGACGTAAATGCTGAGCATTGTACGCTGTCTTCCGACAAGAGGTATGGGCACATGAAAGCGCCTTGAGATTCGGTAGATTGCGGATGAGCCGAAGAAATTGGTGTGTTGTGCAAAAATGGACACCATAAAGGCTGATAGCCTTGACCGAAGTAAATGTTGAGAGCGCTCTGTAGACACTGGGGCGGACGACAGCGCAACACCATGTGGCGTCACTGACGCCGATATGCTCTACTCCAGTGAGCCTCCGCGCAAACATCACCGCAAACAGTCTGATAAGAGAGTCTTCTCCAGAACAAGTCACGCGCTTCACGAGAGGACCAAGGTGTGTGTGTAGAGTTATCATCTTGGATAACCTAAGTAACTTTTCATGGCTTGCAAAGTGAATGAAAGTGAGAAGGTGGACGCGACTTGGCCAATACCAGGCCCGGCACGTCAGAGCACAGGCCAACAAAGCCTTGCGGCAATCCTCATGCGTAGGCACCAGGAAAGCTATAAATTCCTCAAATATCTCGATAGGAAACGCTGCCTGAAGAGACATCAGCAAACCTCAGGGTGGCACTGCCTGTTAGTGATGATACCTCATGGCTCTCCTTAAGCATTCCACCAGATCGATGCGCGAGGCTGGTGTCATCATCGGAGGATAAGCTGGACGTTCCTTCGCTCGGGCTGAGAACCTGGGCCCACACATTACAGCTGGATCAGAGCAGCCGTTGAATGAGGCTTACGGGCGACACGCAAAGGGACTTGTCACTAGCCATGGGGTTGAAAACGACGGTGCCCTCTCGCAGCGGTATATCGGTGCTTGGGCTGGAGGGTTACCAGCAGAAGCCAGGAGGCAGTACTTATCTGCCTGCAGGCATCCCATTCTGCATCTGCCAGGAGGTCATGGCGTCCTCTGCAGCCCACGCACGACGGTCAACTGGACGCGATAGACGCTCAATGGCATGCCGGAAGAAGACAGATGGAGGCAGAGATCAGGCTGCCTTCTGGTACTGTCCTTCGATCTCGCCCATCGATACACGAGCCGCGGCGTGGATTGCGATAACGCACCCACAGCACACCACAGGGACCCACCGCGTTACACAACGACACCGGCATCTGCAAAGTGACGGACGACAGAGATACCGTGTAAAAGAACCAACGGCCTGCAATGACTTTGATGATGATGTAGATATTTGACGCGTGAGTTAGCGGCGTCGGTGAATTGCCATAATAACAATGTATCGATGAAACGGAAATCGTACCAGGAGGTTTATAACCACCTGCGCGTACTCCGCAGGAGGGCGGGAACGATTCTCTCAAGTTTAACGCGAAAACGGAACTGGTGACCGGTTTGTTATTGACAGAGAGGACGATAAATGTCGCAGTACATGCTCCTGCGTACAGAGAGAGCAGACCACACGAGACAAACAGTCATCGGACAAGTGGAGTGAACACACCTTCGGTTCCTGTCTAATCGCTAATTGATAACAAAAAAGAGCGGTACCCTGGCAGCCCGCCCGAAGGTCACAGGCACCAATAGGAAAAGGAAGAACGACCGAGTCTCAGAGGTGCCCTGAACTCGCCGTGATGGACGTCGCGCGTATCCCTGACGAGGCGCAACAGGGTGACTCGTAAGGGCAGAGGTGGGTTACGGCACCACTGAGACTCTTGCGTGGTTTCTCTCATATGAAATCTAGCGCTTCAAGGAGACCGACACGAATGTCTGTGAAGAGCACCGGCAGATGCGGCTGCACCGTGCATGCGGAGCAGGCGCGAGACGCTGTCCTGTCTCCTCCGCTATGTCACACACGTGGACGGAGATACGCTGCTCGCCTGATGGGGCATGCACAGTGTACAACAGTGGTGGTAGGGTCAGTACCCGACCCCCTGACCCTTCGACCCCGTCAAATGGGTCTGACCGGGTCTGACCGCACCTCAATCACGGTCGAAGGTCAATGCGTGACCGCTGACAACACTTATACCATACGACCTTGGTTTCGGGACAAGTCTGGGTCAACAAGGCCGGACGGCCGACTCGAAGCACAGCAGCGGTGGCATCTCAGGGCACGGGAAGCTGGTGGTCACGCATTGGCCGTTGACCGGGGTCAGGCCTGTTGGGGTCAGACGGGTCAATGAGGTCTGAGTCAGACCCGGCCCAGCAGACCACTGGCCTACGGCACACTCGGCTCCTGCGCATGCCCATCCCCCGCTAGGGAGCATCCGCAGGCGATGAGCGATGAACGGAGACCGAGGCACGCGCGTGGCCCGAAGCCTGGCGGCCGGCCTGTCGCGAGCGCACGGGGATAGACGACGGACGACGGACGGCGAAGCGACCAGGAGCCGCGCGGATGGGCCTGCACGAGCGCTAGATGGCGCAGGCGGGGGGGAGGGGTACGGGGGTGTGCCGCCGCGACGCATGGAGGAGCGGCCCTCGAGTGTGGTTCCGCAGCCGTGCATGTTCAACAGCGGTCGGGGCCGCGCCGCGGGTGACGCGCGCGCACAAGCTGGGACGGGCCGCAGAGGGCCGTTGCATGCGCAAGGAGACACGGGCTAGTCGGCTGGTCGGGGCAGGGGCTGCGGCTTTGGATGGGGCCGAGTCGACAAGCGCAGGCGGGCGGGAGCCGGGACTAGGGTGGGCGGGCGTGAAGGATACGGCCGGGCGTCTCGAGGCTCGCTCCAGTGCCGCAGACGGAGACGGCCAGGCGGGGGCGAGTTACGGCAGGGGCGCGCGGTATCGCAGCAGCCCGAGGACCGGGCCACCGCACGCCACCTTTCAGCGGAAAAATACACTACGCACTTGTGCGTGGCCAGCCGCCAGCGGCTCCGCGCGTGGGCGCGCGGGGGAGGGGGGGCCTCTGGGTCGCCGAAACGCGCATCGCGGGGTCGGGGTCGGTGCAGCGTGCTGTGCGCTGCGCGCGCTCAGAGGAAGATCACAGCAGTGTTGGAAATTCCAGTTTCTATGCTCGGTACATACAGATCACATGACCTAGCGTGGTACTTTGCCTGTTCGTACGTACCTGGTTCGGTACGTATTCGCTGGCGGAGACCAGGTCAAACACAGCCTATTCTTCCTGTGTTGTGTGGTCCCAGCTAGACTCCAACGAGCGGCTTCGTGCTGCCGTGCTGCCTGTGTACGGGTGGGACGCGCCGGAAAGAACGAGCGGCTGGGGTTCTGTGGCAGTCAATTGCAGCTGCGCGGGAGACGGAGAACGGGCGACGGGCGACAAAGAGTTCGCCAGGCCTTACAGCGCACTTGGTTTGCATGCTAGATGGCCAATAAGAATCAGAAAGCACACAACAGCGACCGTGAAAGGTGCACGCGCCGTGGGGCGCGCAGACATGCTGGGACGCGCTGCAGGGACGACCAAAGGCACGAGGGACGACGGCGGGGCCCATTTGATGGTTCGTCAATGTCTGTGTCGCGATCAAGGGGCGATGGAGGCTGCCCACACGCTGCGGCGTACGCCCGAACAGGTCGGAGGAGAGGCCGCGTGCGTTGACCCCTGCCCGGCCCCTCGCACCCGAGGCCGTGGGCAATGGGCACCCCAGTGCTGGAGGAACAGGGGAGGGCGAGGGCTAATGGCGGCTGTGCGCGCAAGAGGAGAGACGGGCTGGTTGTAGGCGGGATGCGGCGAGTAAAGGTGGCTGCAATGGGAGCGTATATCACAGATGGGCTTGCCAGTGTGTGTGTGTGTGCGTGTGTGCGCGCGCGCCAGACAGCGCGGGCTAGTGATGCGCAGTGGACCGATGGCACCGGAGGTCAAGGTGCGTGAACTCTGTGCAGTGTGCACATGCTTATGTTCTCCAATGTATACCCGGCATTGTAGTGTTGTAAAAATCCTGAAGCATGATCCTCTGAAAGTACAGAGAATTGAGGTGCTTCAACCTTCAGAGGCCTGCGTCCGGGGTCAAGCACATCACTGGCGCGAGCAGCCGTCCGTGCGCGGACACGGAAATGGCAGGAGTAGTACCTACTGCGGTGACAATGGTGGGATATACACGAGCCCGTGATAAGAGTGCGCGATCACGCGATCTGGCGCAGAGGGACTGTCTGGGACAGTTCCGGACAGTTCGGAACTGACTCTCTGTGAGGCGGTCTGCAGCTTTGAAAACGAGGGACCGCCCGTCTTGTGTAATCGGATAAGCTGGGCTTACAGCGATCAGCGCCAGCTTAGTTATGGCTGAGAAACGGAGGACTAATGTGGGCGTAACCATGGTGCGGGCCCGACAGCACGGCCTGGCAGGGCGCAGGAGCAACCAAGTTCACGTTTGCTGCTGATAGGAGGATGTGCGGTCCTGGATGCTGATGACAGTAGGGCGGTGGCGCCGAGAATTAGCCGACTGCGGAGAGGCGCGGCAAACGTGCGAGGGAAGGAGGGGCGGAGGGGGTCGAGACGGGGAGAGGAGATGGAGGGCGATGGCCCAAGGGGGCAGGCGAGGAGAGGGAGATTGGTGGACGATGGCCAAAGAGGGCAGGTCCCGCTGATCGAAGGTCGCACACGCGGCGAGGGGCTCTCAATCCCGGCGAATCCGTGGCGATGGCGATGGCGATGGCGATGGCCAGAGACTGGAACGTTCGCGCAGGACGACTCGTCTGTGCTCTTTCCTGCCCACACTCTTCCTTGGCAGGCGTGTTCTCGATGACGTTGGACTCTGCGCACGTGACGCTGCAGGGGAGGCGTGCCTAATCTGGGCGAGGACGACAGTGATGCGGGACGCGATAGCCAGCCTGCCAGCCTAGACCCCCGCCGCCGCCTCCTTCTCCTCCTTCTCCTCCTCCTCACCCCCAGCCTATATAGCCTCTGCACGCATCTCGTCTTGTCTATCCTCCCTCCCCTCCCCTCCCCTCCCCTCCCCCTCCCTCTCCCCTTGACCACACACCCGCCATGGACAGCTTCGCCGAGCCGCACCGCGCACCCGAGCCCGTCTCCCTCGCCGCCGTCCGCGAGCAGGTCCGCAAGCTCGAGGCGGACCACCGCGCCAATGGCATCCCCCTCTCCGGCCGCATCATCCATGTCTGCCACTACCTCCCCGTCGCACCCGCCCTCACACGCCTCCCATCTACCCCAGCCCTCCCCAGCCCCCCTGCAACGCCCCCCGCCATGCCCGCCGACATCCCCGCCAGCCCCACAGAAGCCGCCTCGCCCGCGCCGCACCAGGGCGAGGGCGAGGGCGCGGACGTCCAGCCGACGCAGAGCGACGACGGGCGCTCGCCCCCCGTCGCCGTCGAGCAGCCGCAGCCGCAGCCCCCATCCCAGCCGCACTCCAAGTGGTCCCTCGCCGTGCGCTACGGCCACTCCGCCATGATCAGCGGCATCGCCTCCCTCGCCGCGACGCACGAGCAGCTCGTCGTCGGCTGGACCGGCGACATCGCCGTCGGCCCCCCGCCCGCCGCCGCGTCCACGCCGCAGCCCGCCTCCCCCCCCGCCGCGGACGCCGCCGCGGGCAAAATCCCTGCGAGCGCGGTGCGCGGGGACGACCGCCGCGGCCTTGAGACGCTCCTCGCCGAGTACCGCTCCCGCGAGGAGATTGACGCCGGCGGGAAGATCGCGTACGTCCCCGTGTGGCTCGACGACACGGTCGCGCACGGACACTACGAGGGGTACTGCAAGCAGAGTGAGTGTCGCGTCTCTCTGTCTGGCATGCGTGGCTTGTTTCTCTGTTTCTTCTTTCTTTCTCTGTTTCTGTCTGCTTTGTGTCCCTGTCTGTCTGTGTCTGTCCCCTTTCCTGTGTCTGTATCTCCTCCTGGTGCCCCGTACGGGATCCTGCCGTACTCCGCGTACGTGCACGGGGCACCAGGGCGTGTGCGGGAGAAATATGGGCTCTACACTCTTCTCCAAACTCTGTCAACCTTCCCGGCTGTATATACTTCCTTTTCCGCACTTCTCGCCCACCGGACGGTCCCACTGTATCCATCGTATACCACACCCGCGTCCCGTATCCGCACAGGGCCCCGTCCCCATCTGTCCTTCTATAACTTCCAATCGCGTCTTTCCTCGCGCTAATCGCATCTTTCCCTGCCCTGATCGCGCCCTTCGCTTACGTCCCGCTTCGTATCTCCCCGCACACGCGTCCGTATCGCGCGCATCTCCGTCTTCCCCACACAAGCGCTCCTGCTATAGGGTGCGAGCCTCGAGCCTCGAGCTAAGGGCAAGGGCAAGGGCTCCGGCGCCGGATCGCGCTCCGCCATCGAGGGGCGGTCGGTGGGTCCGGGCAGCACGCAGCACGCAGCACGCAGCCCGCAGCCCGCATTGCGGAACCTGTAAGCTATATACATAGCCTGTGTGCGCCTGCGGACCTGGATCTTCCCAGCGGCCTGCCCGGATCCGCATCGGGCACTCGACGCGATCGGTGCGGTGCGGTGCGGTCGCGGCGGGCGTCTCGCCGGGCCGTCCTGTTCCCCGTCCTCGTTCTCTGCGCGTGTGTGCGTTCCCATTGCCTGCGCGACTGGTTCTGTACCTGCGCGCGCGCGTCTGTCCTCTTGTCCGAGCGCGTGTGTCGTGTGCGCTGGGACAGGGCGAGGGACGGTTGGGCGGCGTGCGGGGCCTGCTTACCCCGCCACGCACGCAGGCGCATCGTAACCCGCTCTCTCTCCTCTCCCGTATTCAACAGCACCCACTGACCTCCGTTTCCCATTTCCCCTTTCCCATCCCCCAGCGCTCTGGCCGCTCTTCCACTACCTCCTCTGGCAGGACGTCGCGACGGAGTACGCGTCCGCGGACACGCACTGGCCCGCGTACGCGGCGGCGAACGCGGCGTTCGCCGCGCGCGTTGCGGCGGTCGCGCGCCCGGGCGACCTCGTGTGGGTGCACGACTACCACCTGCTGCTCGTCCCCGCGCTCCTGCGCCAGGCGCTGCCCGACGCGGCCGTCGGCCTGTTTGTGCACACGCCGTTCCCGAGCTCGGAGATCTTCAGGTGGGTCGGCGTTTTCGACGGGCGTGCGCGCTTGTCTCTGCTCCGCATATCGCTGACCGGTGACCCGCCCAGGTGCCTCCCGCGGCGCAAGGAGATCCTCGAGGGGATGCTCGGCGCGAACCTCGTCTGCTTCCAGGTGCGTGTTTTCCGCGTTCACCACATTGCAGCTGCTGACTCTCCCCGAGACGTACTCCTACTCGCGGCACTTCACCTCGTCCTGCGTGCGCGTGTGCGGGCACGAGATCACCGCGACGGGCGGGATCGACGTGCAGGGGCACGTCACCGCGATCGCGTATTGCCCCGTCGGCGTCGACGCGGAGCGCGTCGCCAAGGACACGTGAGTACTCTGGTTCTGCGTGCGTTCGTTACTCGAGGCGCGCTGACCTCCTGTTTTCGCCGACGCGTGCAGCCTCCGGCCTGGGATCCAGCCCAAGCTCGAGGCGCTGCGCGCGCTGTACGAGGGTAAGAAGATCATCGTCGGCCGTGACAAGCTGGACGTCGTCAAGGGCGTCGTGCAGAAGGTGCGTTGTCGCTGCCCTTGGTCCGCCTTGCCAAGCCGATGTCCTCATGCGCTCTTCTCGCGGTCAGCTGCGCGCGTTCGAGAAGCTCCTGCAGGACTACCCGCAGTGGATCGGCAACGTCGTGCTCATCCAGGTGACCTCGCCCGCGCTGTCCGACTCGCCGAAGCTCGAGCGCCAGGTGTCCGAGCTCGTCGCACACATCAACGGCGAGTACGGCTCGCTGGACTTCATCCCCGTGCATCACTAGTGCGTGCCCCCCTTCTCGCGGCGCTGGCCACGCACTGACAGGCACGCGGTGCCGCAGCCACCAGACGATCAAGAAGGACGAGTTCTACGCGCTCCTGTCCGTCGCCGACCTCGGCGTGATCACGCCCCTGCGCGACGGGATGAACACGACGTCGATGGAGTTCGTCATCGCGCAGGACCGCACGAAGCACAGCCCGCTCGTCCTCTCCGAGTTCATGGGCATCTCAAACAACATGTCCGACGCGCTCCAGGTGAACCCGTGGAACCTCGGCGTAAGGACCTGGCATCCCCCCTGCTGCTGCTGACCGCGCGCGTGCTGACCAGTCTGCGTTGCGCCCTGCAGGAGGTCGCCGCGGCGATGCACCGCGGGCTGCTCATGCCCGACGAGGAGAAGCGCGCGCGGCACCAGACGCTGTACCAGACCGTGTCGACGCACACGTCGCACACGTGGGCCGCGGTGCTCGCCAAGACCCTCCTCGCGCAGATCGGGCGCTCGAACCTCGCGCGCCAGACACCGTACATCCCGAGGGACCGCCTCGAGGACTGCTACCGCGCGGCGAAGAAGCGGCTGTTCCTCCTGGACTATGACGTACGCCGCTGTGTCTTGCTGCTCTCTCGGGCTGGCTGTATCTGACGTGTGGTGCCTCTCTTCAGGGCACGCTCGCGCCGATTGTGAAGGTCCCGAGCGCGGCCGTCCCGTCGCCCGACACCCTCGAGGCGCTCGCGCGCCTCACGGCGGACCCGAAGAACGTCGTGTTCATCATCTCGGGCCGGGATGGCGAGTTCCTCGAGCAGCACCTCGGGCACATCAAGAATCTGGGCATGTCCGCCGAGCACGGCGGCTTCGTGCGCGAGCCCGGGCAGGCGGAGTGGTCCAACTTCACCGAGAACCTGGACATGGGCTGGATGAGCGAGGTGCTCGAGATATTCAAGTACTACACCGAGGTGCGTGCTCTCTCTCTCTCTCTCCCCCCCCCACCACGCGTGTGCACGTTCCGGTGCGGAGGCCGATGTCATGTGTGGACAGCGCACCACGGGGAGCCAGATCGAGGTCAAGAAGAGCTCGATAACGTGGCATTACCGCTCGAGCGACCCAGAATGGGGGTGAGTCCGGTCGCGGCGCTCTCGTGCGTGTGGCGCTGACGGTCCGGCCAACAGGCTGTTCCAGTGCCGCCAGTGCCAAGACCTGCTCGAGAACAACTTGGCGCGCAAGCGGCCCATCGAGGGTGAGCGCGTTTCTTCTTCTGGTGTGGTTTGTTGTGCGGTTTGGGCTCACGGACGGTATCAGTCCTTGTGGGCAAGAAGAACCTCGAGGTCCGCCCGATGGCCGTCAACAAGGCACGCATTTCTAGATTTGATGGTTGATTTACATGTAACTGAGTGAAGGGGACTCCAGGGCGAGATCGTCAAGCGCATACTGTACTACAACCCTGATGCCGAATTCGTCTTCTGCGCCGGAGATGACAAGGCGAGTTGCCCATCATTCCGTTTTCTCCAGAGCACAGGAATTGACAGGCATCACGGAATCGCTAGACTGACGAGGACATGTTCCGTGCACTCCTTCTGTTCCCCGGCGATGCGAAGAAGGCACGACTGGACCCGCCCCTTTCCGTCACGCTCATCGCGAAGGAGCCAGCGAGCAATTTTGAGCCGGTAGACCTCGCCATCAGTCACGACGCTGTCTTCACCACCGCCGTCGGCCACAGCAGTAAGCGCACGCTTGCTGCGTGGCACGTCACCGCCCCCGAGGAGGTCGTTGACCACATGCTTTACTTGGCCCGCCCACCTGCCGACGACAAAGAGGCCAAAAGCAGTAGTCTCTGAACGAGCTCGGCAGCGTTTTTCTCTTCTCATATCTCATACCTCACCATTTTCCTTCGCTCTATCTCCGGCACGTAATCGGTATCGCACACACATTTCGCGTGGACTGACATGTACGAGTTTAATCGGGCAGACGGCAACTTCTTGTATATTCACACCATCAAGGGACTAGACAGCCATATAGCACACGAATAGAAAATTTAACGGGGGTTGTATCGTAGAGGCTTTAATTTTAGAGCATTTTCACAAATACATGGTGAGAAGGAAGCAAGATTAAGAGATAACGAACAGATCAGACACCGTCAGCTTGCATGGGCACGGTCTGGCCACCTTTGGCAGCACTAGGAGTGAAAGTGTGCCAGCGATCGTTGAAGCGGACATCTGTGAAGCATTGTATCAAGATCGTTTCCGAATGGTGAATCCTGAAAGTTACATACCTAAAGGTCGACCTCCGTACATGTACTGCTGGAATTTAGCTGCGGCAAATGTCAGCGACGAGCAAAGCGGTGAGGCGGCTGCGTGCATACCGATTGCCGTCTCAGCCTCTTGAACTTGGGCGAACTGCACGACACCACATCCCTTGGAGCGGGTGCCCTCAAAGAGGATCTCAGCCAATTCGACTTGACCCGTGGTTTCGAAAAGTTCCACGAGGTCCTCGTTCGCGGTCGACCACGGTAGCTAGAATTCAACGACTGAGCAGACCGCATCGATCCGTGAATTCCGCGTACTTACATTTCTCACCATGATCTGCTGACTAGGCTCAGGCTCAAACCCATTATAGCCTCCGAAGCCTCCACCACCATACGCGTCCATCCTCAGCCCTGTACCTTGTTGGTCGGGGCCAGAATAGTCAGCGTAGAGGTTCTCACTGGAGAAGTCTCTCCCAGCTCCAGCCCCAGCCCCTGCATAGCCTCCACGGAAACCACCTCGGAGGCCGCCCCGGAAGCCACCACGGAGGCCGCGAAGGCCACCACGCAGTCCACCTCGGAAAGCGCCAGGGCCAGAAAGACCGGCATAGCGGTCCTATAATCGCGAATAGTAGCACCTTGCAGCCCTTCTGCCCAAATTTGACACTTACCTCTCGGACCTCCAAGGTACGACCATACCAATCAAAACCATTATACATGCCTTGGCAATATTAAACGCTCGCGGAAATAGACCAACTAGATGGGGAGTGCTCACTGATGGCCTGCTGGGCATCTTTTGATGTCTCGAAAATAACAGTCCCGGATCCTTTGGGACGTCCGTCGGCACCAATGTTGATATCAGCACGAATGATATTTCCCGCAGAGCGGAAGAGATCTTTTAGGTCTTGCCAGCCAGCCTGATACGGCAACTGTGCAAAATAGACGAGTTCAACTCAATCTCTTGCATGGTTTGAGATAGCTATTTGGACGCACATTACCAACGTAGAGCTGGTTGCCTGGATTTTGTCCTTGATGCCCGAAAAAGTTGTGGGACGGAGGACGCGGAGGTGGTGCAGCATGCAACCCTTGGCCAGCCATCGCCATGCCAATCTTACCTGGGACTGGTGTTGCACCGAACCGAGATTCAGTTTCACGGTCCTGACAAAAACGGTTAGCGAGGAGTAAGTACCACCGTGATACTCATATACCTCGCGTATGAAGACAGGCCTTCCTAGCAGTGACTGTTCCGAGAGCTCTCGGATAGCGCGTTGAGCGTCCTCTTGCGAAGCAAATTCGACGATGCTGCGAGATGATGAGACTCTGACGATAGCCTAAACCATGATTGACACTCACCCGCATCCCTTGGAGACGCCCGTGGGAGTAATGAGTACTTCGGCGAAGAGAACCTCACCAGCTAACAACCCCAAAAGAAAAGCTCCCATTAATAAAACCATCCTCTCAACTCGCCATCCGTCAGTAAACCGAGAAACCCCAACAAATCCACGGCCTCAAGAAACGACCTCTCTCCTCAAGCAGACTCTGATAGAATCGCCAGCCGGCCACGCCTTCTTTCTGAAGATTTCGAAAAACTAATCTGGGATTCCCCCACCCACCTCCCCTCATGAATTCCATCAGGTCCCTGTACTTGACGTCGTAGCTGAGATTGCCGACGTAGACCCGGTTTTCTCTCTTGCTTTGCTTGGCAAATTCAAGTGCTTCTTCATGAGGTGCGTTCATGGGACCGCCTAGAGAGCGCGCAAACGAATCCGCTGGCTTGCGGTCGCGACTGCGTGAACGAGTGCGAGAACGGGTGCGAGATCTGGAGCGGGTGCGAGATCGTCGCGATCGTCGACGGGGAGAACCAGAGCGTCTCCTCGAACGAGAACCAGAGCGACTGCGCGATCGCTTCGAACGACGCTTGGGGTAAATCAAGACATGTAAACCGAGAGGGTACTCATCATGAGACGGCCTATAAGGTACTCACATCCCCGTTCCGCCTGTCATCAGGCTCCCAGTGATCACCACCGCTCCGGCGACTGCGGCCTTTTGCCAAAATATTCAGCTTCGGGTAGCCGGCGAAACGAGATTGGGTGCATAATCGAACAATTAAGTACATACCAGAGTCTCGCCTGTCGCGGTCTCTGTCGCGGTCCTTGTCGCGGTCCCGACGCTCCCTGTCCCTGTCTCTGTCGCGCTCCCTGTCCCTATCACGGTCAGCGTCACGGTCTCTGTCCCGCTCTCTCTCACGGTCTCTCTTGTCGTCCGTATCGTCCTTGATCTTCATGTCGACGTCCATGTTAGCAAATTTTGAGGGGCACAGAGATATAAAGAGCAAGCTAGGACGTGCGAGCGGTGGTGGCCAGAGTAAAAGAACACTAATTTTTAGCCCCCCTTTCTCCTCACCGATGTCAGCGCTGTGTGAATCGGACTTCACATACGTCCACTTCTGGTTGTTGTGTTTCCCACCCTAATTCTTTTTCCGACCCCGCGGCTTCGACAATCGGTCTCATCGTGTATTTCCTACTTCTACTATACAATTCAATTATAACCTGCTTTTGAAGTACGCAAAGAACTGCCAAGTATTTATGCAGTGTGGTATTCATTTTACAGAACGACATGCGTACAGTACATAGATATAAACTAGGTTCACTTACGGTATCAGAGTAGTACATGTCGATCGGGTAACCGGTGAGCATGAACAACTCAGGGCTCAGATTGGCTCAATGGCAATCTCGAGATCGTGCTGCATGAATGGAGATCCTCGCCCCAAAATCTCCTCAGAAGGCATCTTAGGGTCGATACCTGAACCCTGCAGAACGATTTCATCCATTTGCCTGTCGTATGCATTAAAAATCACTCTTCTGCACACCAGCATCGCAGTCAACATACCTTTCTAGCCTCTCAAATTCATCCACATCTTCCGGTAGCAAACCAACCATCAGATTATTTGACAATTGCAGTTTGACGATCTCCGAGGACCCTTCGGTATATGCTATCGTTGATGAGATCCACATGTCGTGCCCAAGCGGAGCGCCCAAGTTTCCTATGAAACTGGTCGCGAAGCGTGGCATCGTCAACCGCGATAGATCCATGGACTCGGTAACCTGTTGTTCATCCTGGGTCAAGAAGACTTCTCTGAGGCAAATATTTTGACCTACTTAGCAATCTGGTCTGCGTCTAGTGCGATGTTCTCCCCGCAGCCGTACAACGGTGGTTCCCAAATAGCATACGATGCTGGAAGGGAAATACTGTATTGATACTGGGTAGGCAGTTATCATTTCTGCGCTTCAGATAGACGATATAACATACGATATTTGACACAGGAACTACGAGAGCTACAATCAGCACAGGAAGGGCCGGACGCCAGCTTCTGTTCCAGGTTCCGTATATACGGAGTGCGGAAAACACTTTGAGCAAGAGCGTTATAAGACATGACACAACTGAACGACTGTCGGACAGACCTGCAGCTACTATGTTTGCAATAACAGTGAAGATCTGCTCTAATATGATCGGAGCGCGACAGCTACGATGAGCGTGAGAATGCAACCTCATCAGGAGAAGCTACGGATTGTACCTCTGAAAAATGATTGCTAAGTGAGTCCTGACTCCACGTAGGAAAATATAGCATCCTTACCTGATCAGTCTGATTTGGACACGAGGAGGAGTCCACGACCAGGAGGGCCTTGTCGATCAAGGTGTCATAGCGGTTCATGGTAAACAGCAGAGTCACCGCAGAAAACTTCCGCTTCCAAACGAATTCGACCTCCCCAGGGAACGTGAGGAGGTGGTCGTAGAAGAGGAGCCTTATGCAGTAAATTATTGAATCATGACTTGTGCATGTCACGAAAGCTCCTTTCGACTCACCAAATGCGGCAACTTCACATAAATTACCCGTGACACTGTTGAGTACGGAAATGACATCACTTTGGGCCCGGGAATAGCGGTAACAAAGACCTACTATAGACGATACGCCTCGATGAGCTCCTGAACTCAGTCCGGGTCTGTTGTAGACATGGCTGGAAGATGGTCTGCAGAACCTATGAAACAGCGGAGCTTATTGTTACGCATGCTTTTGACAGTAGCCGCTGTATTAGACGGAGCTATGTACATCCCATCTGTCGAAGTCTACGCGCCGGCCACTGACGCCCGCCAGCGAAAACTGGACGCGGGGAACGATGGAACGCTGGAGGAAACGAAGTCGACAGGTCCCAGGGTGACAGTAAGTACTTGTGCGCTCGTAGAGCAAAACTCTGGTTCAATTAATTGGCATAGAAACGCCGCATCGTACCTATCATGATCTTTTACGAATCTCCTACCTTTGCAGAAAATTCTTGAAGGCCGAGAGGCTGAACTTTGAACTAGTGACTAACCGAGAAAGGTGCATATGATCGATGATGCTTGCTTATGATCTGGGTGATCTTGCTTATCTTCGTCCATTGCAATCTGCTATCGACGCCCAGCGCTGAGCTACGACAATTCTCAAGGACTGTCTTTGTAAACATTTAGATCTAGAGGGGCTGAATTTTATTGACTCACTGGAAATCGTTCGGTACTTCACGATGAGCACACGCCGACGTCAAGGTACACGTTCGTTCTGTGACACAGCTATCCCCCCTACCTCTCTGATTGTAGCAAGCCTGAGATCTAGCGGGTTCGTTGAAGTATTGGTATAGCCGTTGTTATTTTCAGAACCGCGAGCTCGTAACCTCAGGATGAAGCTTTGGCTGAAGTGTGCGCTCAGGTACAACTCTCAAATCTCTAGTTCATGATGGAATCTGGCGGCCCGTCTCTACAAGGAACAACCTGGTTGATGTAAACAGGCCTCAGTTAGACATCAGCGTCCAGTAACGATTGGCAGCCAAGCCGTGCTGGTACGTCTTAGGTGTGTGCTTACTCAACGTCATTCGAGCTCATCATGCATCAGCGATGCTCATCATGGCTCAGCCCATCTGTGCATCCGATAGATAGACGGCGGTCCTTTTGTCCTGACGCTTTCCCCAGTCCATCCCTCGATGGATGGTATTGTGACTTTGAAGGCATCAACTCACATTCAGAATCACAGCATGCGAAGCTTAACCATCCACAAAATTGTACACTCTCTGTCAATAGTGGGTTGATAGCTATGCAATACACGAGTCGTGACTGATTACGATGCTATAAAAGCCGGCTGCAGAGTTCTATAGTCCACGAGTATCCATTGTCATTGGACCATCTCAGACAGACTTCGCAGAGCGCATAGCCCTCCAGTCATCCTCCAGGCGCCCATGAAACTTCTCTGTAGCGGCGCCCTGTGATAGCGCTACATGCTCTTGCCATCCCCAAGTTCCGCGCTGCCTTCGGCGGCTCTCAACATCAGCATTGGCATTGGCAGCGAGCTTCTTCCCAGTGCTGCCCTTCCTCCCGGCTCTGCGACGCCTCGGTGCCTGCTTGTCCGCAGCCACGCCAGTTCTTGGGACGATAGTCAAAATATGTTGATCAATATGCTCGCGTTGAGCTGATGAAATTTGAGCAAGCGGAGAAGATGATAAATAGAGGAGATCGGTGATTGAATATATGAAGGGTATCTTATATTGACGGGGTATAGGTGAAATCGATCCTGTGGAGAACGCGACCATTAACATGCCTTGATTCGTCCACGAATGAGAGGCTAGGACTTACGAGCTACAATCGAAGGTGCAACCGCGGTAATCGAGGGCGATTCTACACGCTTGACTCGTGTAGGGGCTACTGATTGTGACGGTGACGACGACGCTGTGGAAGCGTTGCGCTTATGGACAGGAACATACAGGCCTGTCGGCGAGCTGGAAGACGTGGAGGCGGAAGACGTAGTGCGGTGGATACTGATGGGGCTAGACATTGACAATGATACGAACAAGAGACGCAGGATTCGAGGGCGTATCAAATATCTGTCAGAAGAGAATCCGCTGCAACGCTGTCTGGCTTGAAGATATCCTCACTCAGCGCTGACGTTCTTATAGTGAAGTGAGACCGCAGCGTGGCGCTCATGCACAGTCACCCAAGAGACAAGAGCACTGCGTACGTGTCCCAGCGCCAGTCAGCGAGAATAGTCAGATATCCAGGACGCGATATCGTGCTCGAGCTCGGCCGCAGAACTGCCCAGAATGAGCTAGTGCACAAGACAAAGTACAGGTGGCCTTCCAGGACATTCGACCAATTGTCCAAGACGGTGAGTCATGGCTGTTGCCGTCGAGGACATCGCCCCCAAATCCTGGTCTCGGGCGACGCATGACAATTCACGAAGGAACCAGAATCTTCCGAGCTCAAGGCTCAGGCGCCCGAGTGATACATAGGGCCTAACGCACGTGCTACAGGCAGTAGGCGTGCAGACACCGCCAAACAGTCATATACTGATATGCACCACAAAATAATGGAAGAAGTTCGTGACGAGTAGAGAATGCACATTAGGTGGAGGTGATAACTGTGGATACAATACTGTCCACGATGACACAAACTTTTGGTGTGCATGGAGCATGGACACTGAGGATATCGACGCTGTGTAGTTATCCAGTGTGGTCACATTTATCCTAAGCCTCAATGAACGTCTTGACGTTCTGGAGCCAGCTGACGTACTCCTAGGTACATGACACAGATAGAATCAGAGACCTCGTGTGGAATCCAATACAACAGAAACCAGACAAACCTTTTGCTCCTTGTACTCCGCGTACTCGGGAATGAAGTGTGCAAGACTCTCACCAATGCCCCGCTCCTGCAAGAACTTCTCGAACTCTTCCTGGACACCTACATCCAGAGTATCGAACTAGGGATTGCGGATGGTATCAGTATGGGGACAGAATCAGTCTACTGCACAACAGGGTACTGACCTGAGGTCCGATGTATAGACCGCGCCGTTTCCAGTCTGCTTCGGCAGTCAGCTCCGTGCCAACTTTAGAGTCGGTGTAGAACGAGAGGTTGTCGACAATGAAGGCGCCCTCTTGGCACATGGCGTCAATCGTAAGTGCGCCATTGGTAGCAGACTGCCACGGCAAATGAGCAACCGACAGATGCCAAGGAGGCGAAGAAGCACACCTTGGTGATCGAAAACGAACAGCGGATAGGGTATGGAGGCATGGCCTCTTCTTCCTGATTTGTCTCGCCCTCCTCCTGCTCGTACTCGGTTTCTTGCTCGTTCTGGATGTCAGCAATGGAGAACATCAAGCGGATGCTGTATCAAAGAAGGCAGATGAACGACCATGTAACAGCGCTGCGAGTCACACTAACGTCTCATTCCCAAATTTTCGCGTCAGCGCAATCTCATCGTTGCCAGCAGTGTCCTCGACCTAGAGACATACAAGTGAACTTAAACAAAAAACGAAAGAACAATTTTGCATGAAGTCACGTACCGACCACACTCCCTGAGCCTTGAAAGACTTCAAAAAATCGGGCTCAGCTGGAGAAGAGGCCTCCTTCTCATATTGAAGCTCCTCCCCGAGTTTTTGTGACAGTGATACATCAGCTACATAACGTATACGTTAGAATGGATTTCCTGGCAGTAAGCGTTAAAAATCACGCACAAGCGCCTTCTCCCAATACGCGAGCAGACACGGAGAATGCTCTCGACGCAGAAACTGGCGCAAGACGCGCAGCAAAAACTGGGAGAGCAACACGCGAGAGCGAGCGCGATGCACTGCGCGCAACAAGCGCACGGCTGGAGGAAAGGGTAGCCTGGCGGAAAGCACGAATAGCAGACATTATAGAGAGGAGAGGCTGAGCTGGAGTAGGAAATTTCGGTGTGACGCTCGGCCTACTAAATTGGAGGTATCTCGGGTCCTTGTTTGGCTACGGCCTTGAGAATAAACTAACGCCGCCTCGCGTCGTGAATGTGATCACTGGAAGTGTGCAGGGTCGTGAATCAAGCTTTGAGCCTCAAGCTTAGATATCAACCCAAAAGCTACTGTAGCTCAAATTTGGTGTGATCAAATTTCTCAAAAGACGGTAATTTCAAGGATATGCAACAACGACAGTAAAGCCCAACTTAAATAAATAACGAACTTCATCGATTGACTTTGACAGTCAGTAATAGTACAAACAGGTACAGACGAGAATATGTATATATCATTTTTGGCTGACTATAGCAAGACGAAAGCATGCATATGGGAGAGCGTGACAGCGGAAGGGGGGGCATACCGAATTTCAGACTACATGTACAAGACGGAAAAAAAGGAAACTCTATGACACCGAATGCATCTGTAGCTATTTCACATCCACAAAAGCATCACAAGTAGCAATTGAACCACAGGGACGCTGTTGCGGGTCAAATGAGCATAGCAGAAACGCTCGATCAGTAAAGTAAAGGAAGAATCCACAATCCCGCATTGCAAAACGTGACTACTAGTTGTTTGGCTGTCCAAAAGTGTCCCACCACTTGGCATATCCACCCGCGTATGGGTAGCTGCAACCGACCGAACACCGTTGGCGGTCAAACAACATATCAGACACATTAAGAACAAAGGGTTGATGGTGGACAGTGACTTCCCACAAGCTGTTCAATGTATGGGAAGAAATGAACTGAGATAGAATCAATCAGAAAACCAGGACTGTTCGCATCATCACGACGAAGACCGGAGACATCGAATGCTGTCAGGAGGGTCTTGTAAGAATGGGTTTCGAGAACCTTTAGTAGAGCTGAAAATGAGCTAGACGGCCACCATGGCTCTCGGTTCTATTCCATTGAATGCGGAACCACCTTCGTGGTGGCCGCCATGGGGGTCATCCTTCCCACGCACCGCGTCGCCATCAGCCTGAGAGGCGGCGGGAGAGGGTTTCGTCTTCCTCGCTTTGCTCCCACCCTCATCAACGTTCTTTGCTCGGGTCCGCTTCTTGCTCTTGGTCGTCCCAGCGCTGTCGCCATTGACTTCGTTGGTCCCAGCAGAATGCTCGTACCTCCCGTTAGTCGCCGGGGCGGCGCTTGTGGTAGGCGCTACAACCGGGGGAGGCGCGTAGGGGACGGGACCACCGGGGTACGGCGGGTAGGGATACATAGGCGGCGGGACGGAATAATACTGCGGATGGGGCATAGGTTGCCCATTACTATTCGGAACGCCTTCCGGGTGTGCCTGGCCATCGTGCGCAGCCTGCACATAACCCGGGGGATAAAAATAGGGATGATAATAACCTTCAGGCGGTGGAGGATACGGTACGGGAGGCGCTGAAGGGTCCCCTTCACCAGCGGAAGGAACAGGATAACCTGTGTGATTATGAGCGAAAATACATACCGGTGTCGGTTGATAAGCTTGCCTGGTACCGACGGCTCGCTGCCCGAGCCTCTGTTCTTGCGTTTGTATGGCCCGCGCTTAATTCCTTTCTTCCTCTCCTTGCGTACACCATCGCGGCAGGAGTCTGAAAGTCCGTACTTGACGCAACGTTCGCACGGGCGCGACTCGTCACATCGCTTGCACGCGCTTGCACAGTTGGTACACTACGCCAATAAATTAGCCAATATTTTTGGGAGTGAAAGACCAGTGACTCACCGCCATCTTGACTTGCTTACGCTTGGGACGCGGTACAGGCTGAGACGGCGGCGGCGGAGGACTGAACGGTGGGTATCCTGAGCAAAACAATGAGAAGGCGCGGAAAAGGGTATGATGACTCAGCACGCTACCTTGGCCAGGGGGAGGGGCTGCATAAGCATAAATGATGCCAGGGTGCGGTGGCGGATAAGGCATCAAGTAGGGCGTGTGCGGAGGGCCTCCGTTTGGGGCATTTGGGTCGTGATTGGCGTCGGAAATAGGGGCGTATGCATAGTACGGCGGGTAAGCACCTGGCGGGGGATAATGACCGTTATATTGTTGAGGAGGATAAGGAGCTATTGGCGGTGGCTGAAGATGTTCCTGATTGCCAGAAGTCGAGGACTTTGAGTGCTCGCTGGCCATGATGCTGGGCAGTGTTGAGCCAAAAGCCGTGATGCTTTCGACGGCCGAATCGCGAAAGTGTTTGCGGATATTCTGGAGACATGGAAAACATTCTGTCAGACAGTTGTCCGCGGCAGACCACCGGTAGGATTGTGGTCTAAGAGCGGAGAACATGAGGAGGTAGCTCACTCCGACTCAAATCCCGTTTCCGATCTCGTCGCCGCTCAGAACTCACCGACACTCCTCCCTCTCCAATTCTTTTTCCCGACCAAACTGCTCTTCACCACGCTGCCGTTAACAGTGATGCTCTACGAGACCACAAGGGCTGCGACTTACAAGATGCGTCAAGGACGTGCTGAGCAGTGCAAAAGCGCGAGGGTTTGATGGTCGGATGTCTCGAAGAAGAGCCCACGTGTGAAAGCAAACCTTATGTGGTCGCGCGAGCGCTACGCTGGCCCGTCGCCTCTCGACATCGACGAGCTCGTTCCCGCCGCCCGAGGCGGCTATACTGGTACTGGCGGCGTACAGGGTTGAGAAGTCGCGGCATCATGATCAACTTTTCCCTCTCCGCGATGTCACGTTGTGATTCTGCCTCAGTCTAGATACTCCCTTTCTCCGCCTCAACGTCCACGACTCCGATGCTTCCTACCTCCGGCGTGACAGCGTCTGCTCTCTTGCGCCTCTTCATCAAGGGCGCTAACAGGTTAACGATCTGTTCGTAATCTGACTGCTATCTATGCATCTCGATATACACTCTGCCTCGGTCACTTTCGAGGTGTCTGATGCTGGTGCGCGTCTATGACAGTAGTTTCATCCCTCTCGAAACCTCTTGTCGGAATTTCAGTTTTCATTCAGAAGGTACGAACAATTTTCTTTGGGTGGTGAAACTGAGTCCATCTTTGTTGGAATGATCGGCTGCCTCGGGGTTCTGGTCTTCAACTGGGCGCTTGGCATCGTGCTCTTGTTGCATTGATTTCACATCAGTCGAAAGGCAGCTGACTTGCTTGTGAGGGCTAATCAGACCCCCACGGATGCTGATGCGAGGACCATCTTACCTGAGTCGCATTTCATGTCTCCAGGGTGAGATCTCTGTTCCGTCCTGTTTCCTGGACAGTATTAGAAAGGTTGCGCAACTTCATACCTCACGTATTACTCGTGGTTATTCGCAGCAACGAATCATTGTCGAAGGATATGTCAGGATTCCCCATGCCTCGAAGGTGGGTGTATGCCGTAAAACTCAATTGCATAGGCTTTCTCATGACTGTTCGGCCTCGAACCGTCACTGAGGGAATTCTCTGTCATATCATCTCTTTCTTTCCAGACGAGCTTGCTGTATGATTCAGCTGTAGAACTAGTATCTACTTGTACATGTATCCAGGCAAGAATCTCCCGGGAATGTTAAGTACTGTCCGTGTACAGGAAGCGCCTGCGGTAGATAGCCACAGCACGCTAGAAATGATGGCGTCCCGCGAGTTCTGCCTAGACTTGACCCGTGGAATGCGCTGCAACTGCGCTGCGGCACCCTTCTCATCTATTATAATCTGAACTGGAAACCTGAGACACTACCGCCATACTCTGCACCCATCTGAGAAATACATGACTGACACACCCATAGGACCGCTCCTCTCCACCGTTTTCCAAGTCAGTATACTTGTCCCCGAACCGCAGCTGGGGTTGATCCTGACATGATGCTCGGATTTGGGCAATCTAACATTCCTAGTCGATCCTTGAAGTCTTCTTGTTATGTTTGTCAGGATATGTACTCGCCACGAAGGGCATCCTTGACCGGAAGACCCAGAAGGTACTCTTGCGGATCGCTTACTTATGTCTTCCGATTACATCACTGATCCGCCTCTCGACAGCAACTCAATCGCCTCAATGTTTCGTTGTTCACGCCGTCTCTGCTGTTCTCGAAGGTAGCATTCTTCCTTTCACCAGGTATGTCGGCTCTCGATAGTGCGATTACATGTTCGTGAACACCTATGACCAGCGAAACTCCGGGAACTATGGATCATACCAATATTCTTCGTCATCACAACTGGTGTTTCTATGCTTGTTGCATACTTGCTAGGGTGGATGTTGAGGCTCAAGAAGTCACAAAGGTGTGTACATTCTCTTCCCAAGATGGTGAAAGGCTGGAGGATTTGGATGGGAGTATGGGGAAAGGGGGTCATCTCACTGCCTCCGTCGGGCATTGTGTCTATCATTAGGTCCCTTGTCTTCTGAACGATCAGTCTATCACTGCTGATGCTACTGTCGGAAGTATCGAGCACTATTGACCAATGCTGCAATTGACAGGAGTTTCGCAGTTGCTGCGTCGATGTTCATGAATTCCAATTCACTGCCCATCGCATTAATGCAATCCCTCGTCGTCACTGTACCCGGGCTCAAATGGGGTGCGGACGACAATCAGAATGCCATGGTGGGCAGAGCATTGACCTATCTTGTTGTGTACTCGACACTTGGAATGATTGTGAGTGGCTTTGCTCGAATCTACGCTTAGAAGGATGATGGACAGAGGTGCTCATCTAGGTCAGATGGAGCTATGGCGTCCGATTACTATCTAATGCGGATCCGGAAGCTAATGCTGAGCAGCCTCAGCCTGCTAGTCCTCTAATCGAATCCGACGAGACTGCCTTCCCTAATTCCGCAGAAGAACAGCGAATTTTGCATCATAGGCCGTCCACGCTCTCGGATCACACAGACGATTCAAAAACGATAGCACACGAGCATGACCACGCCGCCGTATCCGTGGATGAGGTCGACCGTGCGGACCCCAAGATCTTCTCATTTCTGAGATCGCGGTCGCGGACGCCGCCGCCAGGCCCACCGCACGCCTCCACGTCCGCGACGCCATCAGAGTACTACGTCGACGGTGAAGATGATGACCTCGACGAGTTCCCTGGTCGGCGCGAGATCCCGGAGCCAACGTCTACCTTATGGCAGTCCCGCATCCGCAGGACGCGCCACCGGGTTGCCAAGTGGTTGCACACCTTGAACGAGTTTATGACTGTCCCGTTATGGGCCGCGCTTGCCTCTCTAGTCGTCGCATGCATCCGTCCGTTGCAGCACGCGCTCGACGTACACCTCAAGCCCGTCAAAGGCGCTCTCAATAGCGCCGGCAACTGTTCGATCCCGCTGACGCTCGTCGTCCTCGGCGCCTACTTCTATACCCCGCCCGATCTCAGCGAAGCGCGGAGCCGTCAAGCATTGCCGTCACACAAGTCGGGCTCGCGCAGCCCGAGCTGCGCCTCGCGCGTGACGCTGTTCGATAACGTAAAGGAGATGTTCAGGATGACGCGGAGGCCCGGCCGTTCGACTAGAAATCCCACCAGCGAAAAGCGACCTGGGGAAACGAAGACGGTATTTGTCGCAGTGCTATCGAGGATGTTCATCACGCCTCTGTTACTACTGCCCATGATGGCGCTTGCGACCAAATTCGACCTGCAGGCAGTATTTGAGGAGTGAGCGCTTTAGGAAGGGAGACCCATGCGATTCGCTAACACGATGTTTTGTAGCCCTGTGTTTGTGGTTGCCAACGTACTTTTGATCGCATCTCCGCCAGCTTTAACTCTGGCGCAGATCACACAAGCAGCATCGGGCGATGCCTTTGAACGACTCATCAGTCGCACGATTTTCTGGTCCTACTGTGTTATCACCCCTCCATCGACCATCATTTTCGTGGTTATAGGCTTGTTACTGGCCAAGCTTTGACCCGCGCTGTGTGTATGTATTCCTCCCTTTAATTCTCCGCGTGCTGAAATTTTGTTGGCATATTCTCATGCAAATCTAGTTGCAGGCATCATTTTATCATGCTCTAAATCTAGACAGGGTTTCACCGGACAGCGTTCAGGTGGCGTGGTAACCTGCAGATAGACTACTTGGTGTACTTGTATGCTACGTTGAATAAATCTTACTATTTTGTATCCTACCGCCTTGGTCGCCGAGTCTCCTTGCATTGAATACTTGGGCCACATTCTCTAGTCAGAGAAGGCAGGTACTGTTGGTGCGCAGCAAAGCATCGATGCTCTTGTCTAGTGCTATAAATGTTTCGTGCGTGTAAGGGCCCCTCCTGTGGCCCACTTCTGGTTCGCAGGAGTATACCGTGTTGTAACCTTGCATCCAGACGCCAGGAAACGGCGCGAGCCTAGCTAATACGCGCTTTGCATTTTTCAAGATACGGACTACCATCGGCATGCGAGGGTGTGTTTAGTAATTGTCGGGGTTCTTACTACCGTGGATCCAGCCAAAGGGTTCATAAGGTTAACCTATGCACAACATGTTACAGCAACGAGGATTGTTCTATTACCCAAGCACTAGGTATGAATAAGTGGACGTTTGAACTTTGTAGCGTATGCCATAAGAGTCTGACGCTCTATCCGATTGAGCTAGGCGGGCAGCTGAACGTTTGAACTTCCAAGACAGCTCACTTACCTTCTACCCAGTAGCACAGCGTTCAAGGTTCATCATTTCTTTGAATCCTGTTTGTTATTTCTTGGCAGCGTATATATGCTGTCACCTCACGTCAACGTTTGACCATGGCATCGACCTGGGTTTACGATGCTTTACATCTCGCTCACGTGACCACATTCAATGATATTAGAACTTGGCACCGTTCTTCAAGGACTTACATACAGATGTCTTCGCGCTCAGAATCCTGATTATAGTAGTGTGTATTGATATCTATTAGAATCAATCTTTATATACACATTTCACCAACGTCCGAAGGCTCTGTCGTGTTTGGTATATGCGACATTTATATGGCTACATATCATTACTCCTGAGAGAAATAATCCTCAGCACGCTCAACCTCAAAATCCATGTCGATACCAAGGCCCACTGGTGCGCCTAAGCGCGACGGTGGATGATGATACGAACTACCTTCGATTCCCTGGTTCGACCGCAAGCACCCAATTCGCGGCGCGCCCGGCGTGCGGGGGAAGTCGTCCTGCGACCTCCGGATGAGTGATTTCGGCCGGGCGATGACTCTGTCGAAGTCAGCCTTCGGGGTTGGGGGTGCAAGCGGGCTGAGGATGATGCCCAGGCCGACCCCGGGCCCGATGTCGGGAGGGAGGGACGGGTGCACCTGTGACGGAATGCGGGTCGCGGGGGGTAGGCGGGTGGGGAGGAGCGGGACATCAGGAGACGAGGTACACGGCTCCGTGTTCAAATTAGGAGATGAGACGGGCAGCGTAGATGACAAGCTGCGCGTGGGTGCGTGCGCGAGCTCATGGTTAGATAGCACCCCGGCATGTGCAAGCTCAGGAGAAAAAGGAGGTGAGGAGGGCGAGGACAACTCGGTGGGAGACTCAACCTGAAGAACGGGGCTTAAGTGGATGCCCAGGCCCACCAGTGCCGGCGCTGGGGGGCGGGAAGTAGTGCGAGACGTGCGCCCCGACACGCCTGAGGGAAGCACCAGCCCCAGGGTGGAGTATTCTTTGCGCGCCAGCGCGCGGACTTTGGCATGTGCGAGACTGGCTTCGAGCTCATGTTTGTTGAGGCGGCAGGGGGTTGCCGGCTCAGAGAGAGAGAGGACACGGGAAGTGTTCGGTGAGTTAGGGGGCGTGAAGATATTAGAAAGCGAGCGCGTGGTGCTTCCTGGGCCAGCCAGGGAAATAGAAGTAGAAGTCATTATGATATATGAGGGGTTATTCGGGGTTGACAAATGCCAAGTCAGTGGGTATGATGATGCAACAGTGAGAAATGTGCTGAATGAGAAGGGAGACATACTGGGGTTTTTATGTGTTTTAGCAGCCTGCAGATCGGACGTGCAGGCGCATTGTCCTCGACACATCCGACTCGCAGAAACATCATTCCGAAAGTATGTGACAGCCTTCCGAGACCATGAGACATCCTTCCAGGGGTAACAGACATACGGGAGTGCGGCACAACCTTGCGCCTACAACACGGATGTCACGGAATTCTTCCTTGCGCGGATGTGAACATTCCGCAAATGTGAGTTGGACAGAATTTAAATGATTTGAACTTTGTCACAGGTTTGCGGAATAGTCATTATCGAAATGCGTTGGATGTTCGGTTAACCCTGCTCTCGAAGCCAATCTGCGCACTATTGAAGTGGTCAAACTTTGAAGGAAATTCTGAATGCCAGGGGTAGGCATAAATTGGATTTTCGACAGTGATGTCAGCATCACTTTCTTATCACGTGACGTTACGTATTACCAGGTCTTTGTACGAGTCTACTTTTGTAATGTCCCTGAGACAAAAGACAACTGGTCGGCATTCCGAAAGGTGGGTCTCGTTGGGACCTCGAAATTGTCGGTTGTGATCCTGACATTAACGCCATTTCCAAAACGAGATTTTATAAGCGTTTCTGAAGTATAGTACGATCGGTACCGAGTTTCGAAACTGTTCATCGGGGAAAATGCAGGTAACTGTGTAGCTGGTTATACTACGTCCCCACTATATGATGCTATAGATCTGGTTGTAGTTGTTGTAGTACTGGGAGCTACCCTGATTTTTCCTGATGTTTTGCGAACTCTACCCTTCAGAAACACCTGTAATGATTGCACGCACGATACCAGAAGAGGCATGCTTTGGTTGTCCGGATGAGTACAGAGCACCACGAGCTGCCGGTAGATGATGTCAAGCACGATATTACAGCTGGTTTCCATCCCTCAAATCGGTGCATAGAGAAAGTCAATGTCGGGAATCCAAAGCTCCTATTTCCGTTAGTGCCCCTATAAGCTGCAGTCCTTACACTGCTATCTTGACCGTCTCGTACCAGCACGTGTTGCCAAGTATATGTACGGGAGAACTTGTAGTTAAGTATGCTTTCCCTTTCCGGACACGTGAAGCGTGTCGAGGACATCTATGTCGACGCTGCAGGATCGCGGAGGTTTCCTAACGGTTTCAGTACGATCATTTCCAAGCTATCAGTTTCATGTTGTTGCATGGCGTTGATCGTTGCGAGCCGTCTACTAATTCAGGATGCTCGAAGGGGACATTAGTGTCCGAGGAGCAGGAGTGCGAGGAACCTCTATCCTCTCTTGAGACTAAGCCTTCAGATTCCTATTCGGCCGATGTTGAATGCTACAGAAGGGAGCTTCAAAACCCATAGTGGAAGGATGAGGAACCTAGTGGATGATATCTTGTTAGCTCTGTATATTCTTCAGGGCTGAGAAACATAACACAGATGTTTTCTGCTTTCAGCACTGTTTGTGCCGATATCTCATAAATCGCCCGGATAAAGACCCGTGCTATAGGGCGAAAATTAAGTTGATTTTTTTTTTCGGTCCCCCAGAATTGAAGGGACAGATCGGCTGGGAAGAGAACGTACGTGCGTCGCGCATCCTGAGGGCTCGGGTTGCTGAGCCGGATCATCATGAACAGGAGAAGAGGCTCACCGGATTATCAACATGTCACGCCACTTATCCATCATGTAGAAGCCCCGCAATCATTTTACACGATCCAGTTGTTCAGGCAGGAGCGAAATCATGATGAGTTCAGCGGTAGTCAAGAATCACTGTTCCCTCCTTGTAATGATGACTATCCAGGTGATTGTATCTTCGGTGGTGCATTTTTGATAAATGACTTCTGATTATCCGGGCACTGTATCTGATAGCACAATTATTGACACACGGCGGCTTCATATAAATGCGAGTTATGTATAACTCGCCTGTCAGGATTACAACTGAAGGGTCGGCGTGTACATCTTTGTTGATGAGTGGAACAGGGATCATCGTCTGAAAGCCATCGACTCACATCTGAAGCTTTCCGATGATTGTGTAAAGCTTCAGAGTTATATATTATTCAAGCTACCAGATTGGTCACGGATGCTTTTTCAAGCCTAGTATTACAACGCCCGTGCAGATACTGGAAATATGAGTCAGTATACGAGAGACCTTGTGAACGATGCCCAATCCAACAACTTGGAGCTTGACGAGGTGGCGGCCAGGTGCTAGCACTTATTGACGGTGAATTTGCTAATCATAACACGACAACACCACGGTGATTCAGTGTGAGTGTCGGGCAGAAGCTATTTCGTGGTCACGTTAGTGTAGGTATACCGGCCCTTGACTTGAGAGCGTGAAAATCTGTAGTCAGGGACCGCAGAAGGTGAAGACTGGAAATTTCCTGCATTCCCAGTTGGGATGGTACGAGTGCATGACCCGTGTACACGGTGGAGACAAATTGCCAACGAGGCGTCCACGAGGCAGACAAGGCCACAAATCGAACGGCCACTGATAGACATGTCTTTCAGAAATTTCAGCTACATCTGCACCCCGACTGAAGCGTAGAAAAAACTTACAAGCTCGGACTCGATTGTTCAACGTTGACCATCCCTGCATCTGTAGCAGGTTGTAGCTTAACGAGTGAGAGAGAACACGTCTACGTAGCCGCAATCGCCGCTCGGAGGATGACTAATGTTCATAGAAGAATGGAAGAGGAAAAATATTCTTGGAGCTTGGGCGCTGGGAGCGGCTGCTTAGAGCCTGCTCCGCCGTGAACTAGACCAGGTTTCGAGCGTTATGATACTCATATCGGACGAGTCCTTTGCTCGACACCAACCCGGCGTTGGTCAGGAAATCCAAGGCCTTGCACGCTTTGTTCTGAGGGTCATGAGGAAACGAGGTGAACAATACGAACCTAATGCCTTGGAAAAAGTGCCGTCAAGCCCGATCAAATCCCCGCGCATAAAGCATAGACACGCGCACATGCCCCGATGAATCGGCTGCTGGCGCCACCAGATTGTCGACTTACGATTGTTTCACTGTGGGGGGACATTTGTTTGGCGGTTTCGATAAATTGTAAGTAGGGATTCAAGTTTGCGGTAACACTTGGCCGCAGACTCTTTTCCAAGGCGACACCACGGAGTCCGCCCGAAACCAAGGTGCGCGGAGATAGAGCCTTCTGAGGTTCTGATGCACATGCTGCTCGGAGGCTCACGAGATCTGCGTGCTCCCAAGTGGGAGGAGGCTAGCGCTTGCTGCTCGGATTAGGGAAGTGAAGTAGCCTCGCTGCAGCCTAAAACGGAAAGTCCACTGCCACCAGAAGTGGGTCGAGCGCCTGATTGGTCACGATTGCATTCTTCGCAGTCTTCGCCGTGTCGCATGGAGACTCCAGCCCGCCGGCCAGGCGAGTTCCCTCTGTCCTACAACGTCCCACCCCCTCCTCTTTCTTCTCCCGGTTCACTGGTGGTCAAATTTCAAGATGGTCCTGTCCAACGACATCGCGGCTCTGATTGGCTTTGGATGTGAGGCAGTCTTGTATGGTGCGTGTCTCGCTTGCATGGTATGCGAGCAAGCAAATTGAAATTCACTGATTTTGCGGTCCATTTCACAAGGGGCTTACTGTATTCTATTCCTCATCTCACTACATGTTCTCATATGGCGACGGCGGTCCCGAGATCTAAACACACCCCTCCTTTTCGCAAATTGTATGCTTTTCTTTTCTTGTACCGCGCATTTCGCGCTGGAGTTCAATCATTACTACACTACTCTCGTGCGTGCTGTTGGCTAACAATTTTTTCGTTGAGCGTGGAATCTAACTCAGCCTACTTGATATTCCACACCGACAGCAAGCGACGGGTGTCCCCAATTTTGCCAATGAAACCAAGAGGCTTTTTGGTGCAGACATCCTCATCTCGCTCATCGACTTCATGGGCGACATGGTCCTCATCTACCGCTGCTGGCTCGTATGGGGCAAGAACTACTGGGTTATCATCCTCCCATTCTTGACCGCGGTCAGCGGCTTCGGTGCGTCCGCGCAGCGCCGCCTGATCACACGCTTACCTGATCACCTTCCTGCTTCTGCCCGCAGCATGCTTGATGGAAGTTATGCACCTGCTGCTCTCCATCGACCCGTCGGCACCCGTCGCCCCCGCGCAGGTCGTGCCGCTCGGCATTGCGGGCTACGCGCTCCCGCTCTGCACAAACGTGCTCGTCACCGCGCTCATCGTCGTGCGCATCTGGTACGCGTCGCTCAAGATCCCCGACGCGGGCCTCTCCCTCGGCACGCGGCGCACCACACGCCACGCGATGAGCATCGTCGTCGAGAGCGGCGCGCTGTACCTCGCGGTCCAGCTCGTCTTCGTCGTCCTGTTCTCTATTAAGCATCCCGCGCAGGCGATTGTTGCTGTGATGGCCGTCCAGATTTATGTGCGTACCAAAGACTTTTCTGTAGCGCAGACGGTCCGGCTCACAGTCGGTTTCGCACGGCAGGGCATCGCGCCTACCCTGATCATCATCCGCGTCGGCCTCGGAATCACAACCGAGCCGACACACCCCATTCCGGGGACACATATTTCATGGGGCTTCCCCACAAGCAACCAGGACTCGACGACGCGAATCACCGCCGATAGCAGGTTCGCGGTGATCACGAATGACATCGAACTTGGGTCGCGCAAGAGCCTGGACACCGGGAAGGAGATCTCGGTCTCGAGCAGCGTCGCGATATAGGCGCGCCCCGCGGCTTATTATACCAAAATGCTTGGGCTCGCGTGTATGACTGTTTGTGGCGTGAGACCTGTACGATGCGAGGTGTATACCCCGGGACGCGCCATGTAAGTACGGACATACGGAATGCTGGGGCGTGCATGTAAGTTAGTTTGGTGGTACTTTATATCTTGGCATCATATGGACTTGCATCACAATACGAGTATTTGGTACGTTCAGATAGACGGAACGCAACGTTAGTGAAGGCGTTCCGGGCACGCATCAGGAAAAATGCAGGTAACTATGTACCTGGATTTGCTACCTACCCAGTCTGTAGCACTATATAGTGCTATGAATTTGGGTATAGTTGCTGTAGTACCGGGAGCTACCCTGGTTTTTCCTGATGCGCGTAAGACGAGACAAGTCGAGAGGCGCCTCAGAATGATGAAAAATCAGTGATTATAGGTCTGAAGTGGTGGAAGTGCTCGATAGTAGTAGTACTGAGTCGTGGTCTCACAAAGGGCGATATGTCGTAAAACTCCTGCACTAGCAGCGGCAACACGTCTTTATGACAATACCCTCTCATCAAAGATGCACCAAACTGCAACCGTTCGCTGCCTTTCTTCCATCTCAGACCATTCTCCAAGATGCTTGTTCTGGCTAGTTTGGCTGCGGCGGCGAGTGATCATCATGTGTCTGATGAACTTTGCGCACAGACTTTATGACGGTACCGCCCCATCGCATGATACTGTGGGATCCAAATTCTTAAGTCAAGCTTCTGGTGGCACTGCGCTGGATCGTTGTCCATGTCCGGAGCGGCGGTGTCCCGTCAGCGCCTCATGAGTGGCCATGGCCATTATCACCATCGGATACTTACTGCTGGAACTCGGATGTGTCGATGCGTTCAGTACTGGGTAGTCAAGACACCCCATGATGAAGGTTTGCAAGTCATGATGAGTATCAGACTTGAGAAGCCCGCAAGAATTCGGTCCCAATTACCCTAGTACGTGGAAGCCAGGTCCGACCGAACCAACTTGGTGGTCCTGAGCCTCACTTGACTCTGTATCATTGCTTACTGCATTCTCCCGTCTTGCTTCCATGTTCCATTTATGCCACCAACAATGCATCATCCCTCGCTATTCTTCTGGCTGCTTCTATCAAGACATCAGGAAAAGTCAGGGTAGCTCCCGGTACTACAGCAACTACAGCCAAATTCATAGCACTATATAGTGTTACAGATTGGGCAGATAGCACATCCAGGTACATAGTTACCTGCATTTTTCCTGATGGAACATCACAGCGAAGGGTACTTTGAAACCTGTAGCATTGACATTGTCACATTCCCTGACAATGTCATATTCTCCAACATTGTTTTGCTGTGCTGCTAAAAATATACAAGTATACTGCAGTGTCATGATTTCGTGGTATCTGCCTGTTCGATGTCCAGGACCTGATGCACCTGGAATCCCTTGTGCCGAGACTAGAGCAGCGACTCGCACGCTTGACCGTATCAGCGTGCTTCCAGCATGTAGCGCACCTTCTCCATTGGCGAGCTGCGGAGTTCGTCTTACTCGATGGTAGTTTTGGGTGGCCGAAACACCCTTAAAACCGCAGGCCAACTTGGTGGATCCCGGGACTGCAAGGATGCCCTCTTACTTGCCCTATTACATTCTCCTTTTGCTTTCTCTGTACTGTGTCTCATCAGTGCGTGCGGAAACTCTAGAAGGTTGGTCCGTTGTTCGTTTTTCCTACGTCTTGATATCGAGTGACGCTCCAAATGGCAGTACGTAGCAGGGTGTTGATATTGGGTCATGTTCATGAAGAGGTCACTTCGCACCATCCTCAGCCCAGTCGTGAGCCTCTGTTTTCGGCATGCTTATATCTTTGATTAGATTCTGACAAGTCTTATTAGCTCGCGAGACGTAAGGGTCTACTTATCCATTCCCGAAGGATTCTCTGCAATAAGTCCTTACCCCAGTTCTTCAGCGTTGCGAGGTGTCTGTCTCTTCGATTTATTTCCTCATGAGTGATTGATGCGAAAACTTTATGGCTCGTACTTCCTCCGGAGATGACCGTTAGATATCTTGAAATATTTAGAACAAGTCCATGAATATCAAATCACTACAGATGATTCTGTACCCGAAGGTGTCTATTTCGTGCATGATCTCATTTCGGAAGTGGTCGTTGATTGCGAGATGATGCGTAGGAACAACGTTACAGCTTTATTCTGCGGGTAAAAGCGAATAGCGTCAACTTAAATACACATGAACATCGGCAAATGTAACAACGGTCAATTGAGTCACATACTTGCTCGTGCTGAGAAGCCATGAGCTTTAGGTCTGCATGCAATGCATTATGGTTAATAGTCGAAGGCTTTCTCAACGAGAGCTGCGTTATGGATGTTCTGCTGGCCAGGCTCACATGTCCAAGAATGTTTCAAGGCGTGAAGTGGACTTCTATCGCAAATGGGCATGTTACTGGTGACTGATGGTTGTCTCTGAAGAAGACGGTGATGCTATGGCATATGTGCCATCTCATCGGGCGGTGTTTGACAACACCTCAAAAGGTCCTCAGGCTATTTGATGTACGTACTTGCAGTGATATGCATTGTATACCCTCAGCCATGCTTCCCTTCATACCTCATTTTGATCTCTCACAGGTTTCTAACATAGGACAGGTGTAATCGCTGTCTTGCGTAAGAATCGTGCCTGTTGGGCATTTGAGACCCTTCTATTGTTGGCATGTGAGTTCCCGAGTGATCTTCCTTGTCAGAAAGGTGTCTTTCTGTCAGATTTTCGTTACTATCCTCTCCACTTAGCTTATCTTCAAGGAGAATCTTACAACTGACGGTTATTGTGCACCTCGTGATCACATTTACTGGAATGTGTAGGGACGAGACGACCGCATTCTCTGTGATTATTCTCGATTATATAATGGGTCGATTGTGTGCACGCCCGGATAGCGATTGAGATTGTGCTGCCAAGGTCTAAGATGCTAGTGCTCTTTAACAGAAGTGTTTCTACACGTATAGTGACTTTTAATCGTGATAAGAAGGCTTTTTTTTTTCAGAATGGTCAATATCGAACAGTCCATGCATGCATCTGGAAATGTCTAACTTGTGAAGGTTTCGCATGAAACTGTCTACTTCGCGGTCAAGTGCGTCCCGTCACGCTCTGTAAAAAAGGATAGTCAACCGTAGTCCCCAAATTGCGCCAGGTGACTATTATGGTGACTAAATCAGGGAGCATAGTCACACATTAGTCGCTTGAATCGACTACACCTTGACTGATGGGTGACTGTTTTCTCCAAATTTGGACAGCGGCATTCAAGAAAAATGACTAGTTAGTCCATTGGCGCAATTTGGGGACTAGGTTTGTGACTAGGTTGACTATCCTTTTTTATAGAGGATCACAGCTGAGAGACAAAGCTAGGCTGCTGCAATTGTATAAAGGGGGTAATTTGAACAACTAAAATGCATCAGTAGCGCTAGGCTAAAGTGGATCACAGTTGAGCCGTGTGTACTCATTGGGTGCCAGTCTTCTGAGGTAAACTAAGCCTGCAAAGACATAGAACAATCAGGGTTTTCATTATTCAAAGAGTGCTTTGCTCCATGCACAAAGACACTTCCACAAGCAGCTTGCTGACAGCGCAATGTAAGCTGCAGTTTGACTTCCGTAATAGACCATGACCATTTGGATTGTGGCGACCACTGCCTGAAGGAGTGATCTTAAGGCCTAGCTATACTACCTACTGACAAAGTTTGACAAGTACATAAAACCTAGTAAGATTCGGGAGATGTACCAGGGACACGACTTTAATTGATGATCAACCCTTATTAATCAACATAATCATAGGATAGATCATTTGGGAATGGTAGTGCCAAATATGGATGAGCCTCTAGCTACCAGTTGCGTAACGCCAGCCCTTCACTGAGCTTCGAAGGTCCACTCCTCTTATACAAATGGTACATTAAACCGTATTGATAGCTTGCCACGCCGATATCATTGGAAGCTAAGACATGCAGAACACCTTGTGGGCATCAAGTGTGGCAATCATTATTTATGTATAACCTGTCCATCTATAAAACAAAGGAAGAAGCCTTCTTCATTGAGTAAGACGAGTAAGCTAGAGCATAGTAATACTACTTACAGCTGTAGCTGTGATCGTGTGCAATTCAATATCAGTATTTTCCGGCATTAGGCCAGCCAGAAGAGGATTGTTCGCTACTTCTACCGCTGCCCAGTCCTCGGCTTCACGCGCGAATACCATTTGTTCGGACATCGTCGTCATGTTTCGTTTGTGATATAACGGTGCGCCTAAGTTGCCAACAACGTTTGATACGAACCGCACATCCGATATGCGACCAGTCTGCGTTGTTACTGAGGCACAGTCCGAGTTGGTGAGATAGACGCCTCGTAAGTCGAGCATAAAGCGTGAGGTAAAGATCACAAGAAAACTGTAACATAAATGGTAAGACAACAAAGTTGAGCTTTTTTAATTCAATACAACTGACACTTCATCAAAGTAGGTCCATACATCCCAAAGGATGAAGTCCTGAAAAGACATCAGGATTTGCTTCAAGAACAATCCATTTCCATACCGATCCCAGCTACGGGGTCCAACGTTAATGAGTATGTATTTACCACCCGTGAACATACAGGATTCTTATAGTACTTACCCCATAACCTATGATGTCCAGAATCTCAATCAAGAGAAAGAGCCTAATTCAAGTGAGTGAGCATATGATCAGGAGTAGGACACATCCTCAACTCACATGAAATAAAGAGTACCTATTGATAGGCAAGGTTAACTTTGCTATAACCATAGAACCTGGAGAATACTTACCATCACGAAGCAGTAGAGTAATTAGAGGAGTGTTCCATCCTAATCTAGATGACTCTCTGCTGATCCAGTATGTTTTGGCCCATGTCAGGAAGAGAACGATGGTATTTGAGGCAATCGCGGCTGCATTAGCCGCAATTCGTACTAGCATACTCATTATCGCAATCACTGTCAGGCATCATAGAGACACCTACAACTAGTCCAACAACTCTCTTGAGTAAAGGCTGGTATATGTTTGCGTATGAACATACTTATCTATGGTTTCACTTGAAGCAATATAGAGAGCCCCGCATCCGTACAAGGGTGGTCCAAATGCTATTGGAATATATTCGACTTGAAGGTACTGGAAGCATTCCCATGAATAGTAAGTGTTAATTCAGATTTGACTCACAATGCTGACAATCGGCGGGATGAGGCACAAGGGAGCCAACAGCAAAAATGGCCTCCAGTCACTTCCCCAGATGCCTCTTATGCGCAGAACAATGAAGGCTGTGGCTCATCAATAAGCTCTTTGCGACATGAACAACTTATCTTCAAGAACCTACCTCCATTGACAAGCTTGCCTAGACTCGTCAAGCTATCATCCAATCGTAAGACAGGTACACAGCTACGCAGCATTACATGGTGAATATTAGTTAACTTCCTGATGCCAACAAGAACATACCTCTACGTGGATCACGTCAGACCACGGAAGATACATAAGAGCAGAGTATGGGTAATACCTGATCTAGCGTCGCTCGTAACAAGACGCTTGTGACCAATGTTATCCTTTCCGCAAGTGCAGCATAACGGACAATAAGGAATATGATTGTTGCTCCGCTGAACCTGCGGCTCCAGATGCGTTGCACTTCCGTAGTGAAAGTGATACAAAAATCGAAGAATAAGAGCGCTGCAGGTAAAGTAGAGAACGAGGGTCCACGATAAACGCTCAATCATCGACCTAGTAATCGGTACGCACCAGCAGATGCCATGATACAGTAATTTTCCACTACGCTGGAGACTTGATATTAGCAATTGAGTCGAGGACATACCAGCGACCAACGGACACTTACAGTCTGCTATATGCCGCCAATATCTGCTGCTCAACGTTTGGATCGTTATCTGGTACCATAGCGAGATCACTGCTCTGTTGGAATCATTCCCCTGCTGTGAATATAACACTCCAATCCATTACCTGCGAACATCTTCACACGGGGAAGTAGAACGGGCTTCCTTGTTCCCGAAGTCAGTGTGATACAATCAAAAGCAAGAGCCAGACCGTTAGACCATGAAGACTTGAGAATCAGCAGACACACATTCCCACATAGCTAGGGATCCTAACCATTTCTAGGTAAAAAAAAAAGATGACCCTCAAACACCGCTTTGTGCAGAACCTTAAGCTGTCTATCCAATGAGTACCTTTAAGATCTTCACGAAAGTCTGCATTATACCAAGCAGAGAAGGTCAACTAGCGATTGGAGCTTCACGTAGAGGCATTCTAAGCAAGGATCAGAGCATAAACATTGCAAATGATATATGTACATGACATTTGACAAGTGTCCAGACTTCAGATGCAAGTTCCTATCGCGAGAACCGTTGATACAGGCCATCGAGAAGTTTGATAAGAGCAGGGAAAAGGCCATAGGAGCAATCAACTGATGTAGGAAGAAGGAGTTGAACAAGCAACCGAATATTGATGGAGTGTCACGTTCGATTCAGAAGACCGCCTACTCTAGTTCAACTTGGGCTCAGACCATCATTATACGTCTCCTCAGCCATATCTATTTATCTATTCAGTATCTAACAGTCATCTCTGGCGTCGTTCACAGCCTTGTATTATAAACCAGTCGTGCGCGCGAACATTTTGGTGCTCCACTATGAATCCGCAGGTCTTCTCGCTGCCAGGATACAGCCAAGCAGTCCATACTAGGCGAATGTCTGCAGCAAAGGTCCCGTTGTCGGCCAGGAGCCACATCGAGAATTTGGATGCAGGCTTGACATCCGTACAAGGTATACTCTCGTATGCGTGCAGTTGATAAACACAATTGCTAATGTGGATTCAGGTGCTCGAGAGGTCATAGCAGCAATCAAGTCGCGGCGGCTGGTAACGAAGCTTATTCTTGGGCACAATGAGCTAGGAGATGATGGTTGCCAGACGTTGTTTGGTTTTCTGAGCACTGAACAAGGGAGAAGATATCACATATCCGAAATCAGCCTCAACTCGAACAGAATTGGGGACCGCGGGCTACAAGCTATTAGCGAATACTTGAGGGACAACTCAACATTGAGGGAGTTGTTCCTGCAGAATGTATTTCTTCTATGCTACCGTCCGTTGCACAGTAGCTGATTACTATCGTAGAACGCCTTCACAGGCGACCCCGAAGTCATCGCTGCTCTCACGGAAGCGCTAAATTCTTCTTGTCTCGAGACGCTCTCCCTGACGACCAACAACAGACTTTCCGATGCTTTTATAGCGCAGATTTTCCCGGCTCTCGATGCTCCTTATCTCCGAGAGCTACAGATCTCCGTGCTTGGCCTGACCTACCTGTCGGCTCCATATATCATCGAATATATCACGTCCTCGCGCTGCCGTCTGAATGCACTGAAGGCGAATGGGAATCGTCTCGGCCTGCGTGGAGCCCGCGCCATTATCCGCGCCATGCACCGGCGTAACTTCACGCTGACCAAGCTGGAGATGTATGCGAACGGGCTTGCAGACGCCGATGCGTCGAGCGAGACGACGGCGAGCGATGAGGACGGTACTAGACGTGTGGGCGCTGCCTTATGGCAGGAGAGCGAGAAGGAGTTGAAGCGGGTGTTACTACGGAATGAGCAGCTGAAGCGCGCCACGGAGCGGGAAGCACTCGCGCTACTTCGGTACGCGCGGACAGTGCTGCTGAGGCCACGAACCCAGGCGCATGGGTCGTCTTCTATGGCACTGGTACCGTGCTCTATCGAGAGTCTATTTTCTTCCATCGGGAACCCGCTGCTACTGCCTCCTCCGGGGCCTTCAGCGCCCACATTTCCGTTCAGCCACCTGCCCACCGAGCTCCAGCTGCACATCCTGTCGTTCCTTGCACCTACACTCTCATCTGCGCAGCGCATTCGCATCTACACGTATGCCGCGTCGCCAGCGACGTTACCGCAGCTCCTGCCTTCACTTTCGCGGCTGAACTGTATACCAAATCTGTCAAGGACGGACTTTGGAAGTGCTAGCGGTATGCCCGGTTCGGAAATGGGTGTAGGGATGGTCCTTGGTATGACAATGCGCAAGAGGGGCATTTTCAGATCTGGGTCGGCGTCTGGCCGTACCGATGGGAAGTGCATGGGCGCGGGATACGGTGTGATCTGTAAGAGGGAAGAAGAACGGTCGAGATGGCTTACGCTTATGAGATGTAATGCCTTCGAATTGGAGGAAGAAGATTCTTGGAATGAGGACGACGCAAGGGTTTTGCTAGTATCTCCTTAATGATTGGGACTAAACAATTGTACCTTCTCCCAGATATCGATGTTTCTATAGTTTGTTCTGTATTACTTGATTTCTGTATATCTTGTATGTTTATTTGGCTGGAAGCTTGGCTGCGTCTTGTACACTTTCCGCGGTCGTGGCGCCACCTTGAGTAAACATTTACATACGCGTCGGTGTGTAAGTCGCGTTAGCTATCGCGCTTGTGTTGCAACCACCATTTGCCCTCTGTTGGCGCTCAAAAATTTCACCTAGACGATCTAGCTGTGTTCAACGCTGGAGTGGTAGCATTCAGCGCCGTGAATTTATCTCAGGCGGCCTCTGAGGCCTATAGATGTCAACGCTGACGAAGGACGAGCAAGAGACGCTCCGTTTGCTGGTGCAGCATGTCTCAAGGGCATTCTACGAGCCAAAGTACACCGTCGTCATGGACCAACTCGTCCGTCATCCGGTGTAAGTGCAGTCGCATTGCAGGCGCCCCTGGCCCTTGCTAAAGTTCTAGTGCGAATTGTCTCTGCTTTCATGTTGGTGGCTGTGCTTGTGATGGTGGTGATGCGTTAGTCTCAAGGATGATGATCTGGCGGGGCGCATGGGCTTACAGCTGAAGGAGCTGAACAAGGTTATGGCTGTCCTGGAGGGTGACAGGCTGGTCCGAATGTAAGTGTGGTGCTTACAGTCGGTCTTGGCAGCCTTGACAGGCCGGCACAGTCATCGACAAAACGAGCTGAAGGAAGGTGCACAACGGTCTGTCGGCAGACAGTATTACTACATCGACTACCAACATTTCTGTAATGTCGTGAAATGGCGTATCGCAGAGATGCGGCGTATCATCGACTCTTCCCTTCGAAACGTACGTCTTTCATTCAATATCCAGGGCACGTTGATTCACTTCCTAACGGATTGATCAATAAACCATTAGGAACTCGATAATAAAGGTTACATTTGCCCTCAGTGTCACAAGTCGTTCTCACCGCTGGAGGCAGACAAGCTAATCGACTTTGCCGCCGGCACATTCAACTGCGACGTATGTCACGCAGAGCTCGTTGACAATGAGAATGCAGAAAGCGTGCGGGGAAGTCAGGATCGTATGCAGCGCTTCAACCGACAGATGCGCTTCATCCGCGAGGGCCTTCGACGAACAGAGGACATGGTTCTTCCTGCGTACGTTTCCATTTTTTTTGTTTACTAACAGAGTAATGTAATAACCGAGTATACTGGTTTCGTAGCTTTGACGTTGCGCTTTGGGTCAAGACACATATCGTCGATGCTGAGAGAGCTAAAGCTGCAGCACAAAACGGCGGACTTAAAATCGCTGGATCGTCCGGAGAGAGCAAGCAGGAAGATATCGGTGTAGTATTATCTGTCGACAAGGATGATGAGACTCGACGTCGCGAACGCGACTTGGAGGCTGCCGCGAAGCGCCAGCAAAACGTTCTTCCTGCGTGGCATTTGAAGAGTACCATCACGGGAGATTTGACCGCGCTAGGTGTTAGGGAGAATGCACGTGTAGAAGCGCCGAGCTCAGCAACGGATGCGAACAAGTTACCGAGCTCGAACGATGCAATTCTGAGAGGATTGGGGATTGTAGGATCCCAACACACTGTAGTCACGGAGAATGGCGAGGATGTCAAACCGGTGATCGTGGAGCCACAAGAGGCCGACTGTGCGTCGATTATGTTTACCTCGTATTATTGTATTGAGATCAACTACTCTACCTTTCAGACTATGACCAATACTATGCCTCGCTTGCTGCATCTGCTGTGCCCTCGCAGGACACGCCTGGCATGTTCAGCATGAGCAGTGATTTTGGAGACGGTGAAGAGGAGGATGTGAAACCGTCAATAGAATACCTTGATTCACTGAATGACTATAGGAAAAGATCACGTTCACTAGAGGATGTTGATGGTGGGGTTGGGACACCAAAGATGGCACGGATTAACGGTCATGTGGAAACGTCTAGCGCGGAAGCTCAGGTGCGGGAGGAGCCAGTAGCCGCAATAAATGGAGTAGCGGAACCAGTCGAGCAGTCAGCACTTTCAACGAGTGCAGATGAACGCATTGTTTATGGTACGCATTTCCTTCTCTTCGTCCATTTACCGCTCATTCGTACATCTTCACTCTCGTGTTCGTTGTCGTCGGTGGTGGGGCCCCACTAGTCAACGGCGAGCCTGTTTCCTTCTCGCAGGTCACGGAGGAGCACCAGGAGCTGATGACACCAGAAGAGTACACAGCATACTTCGAGGTTTTCTCCGCACAGTCCGTGTAATACAGACGCGGATATTCCCATTCATGCAACTGGATTGATGGTTGCAGTTGGACATTTACAGGCACCTCATGTATCATTTAGAAGTACTGTATCATTTACGTTAAACAATAGCATAGCTTCCTTAATACCTCATACATCATGAGGCTCTTTAAGAGAGTGAGACAAGAAGATTATGGTTGTACTTCACCGTAATACTCCATGTAACAGATACTGTTCTTATGCTACAGATTTCATATCCGGTGGGGTTGCATGTACAGTATATGGATAGTGTGAATCCCGGAGCTACAGTTACAACTTTCTCTTTCTCTTCTGGTTCCTAAACGACGCTTTCTCAGTAGGACGAAGGGTGCTTCAGGAGTGTCTACAATTCGGAATTTGTCAGATCCCAAAAGTGCCAGGAAATGACAACAGAAGCTCACTCCTCCATCGATCAGCACTGTCTCGCCATTAACGAACCAATTCGACACTAGAAACAGCGCCAGCGAGCCCACATCTCTGTTCGACCCTCCCTTCAAAGGCTGTCCTCCCGGTGTAAGGGATGGCTGCGAGACGGGTACCTCGAAAGGAAACTCCGGGGCGTTCGGCGGAAGATGGGATCGACCAACTACGTCAATTGTACCTGGGGCAGTCATCTCCGTAACAAACAGTCCTGCAATTGGAGGGGATCAGGTCTGAATTCCCTACGCTCCGCGGGGGAATATGATCAGAACGCACCAGGCGCAATTCCGTTCACTCGGATGCCGAGAGGCAGGAGCTCGTGAGCCAGAGTTGCTGTGGCTTGGCCAATAGCTGCCTTAGAATACATATACGGAAAAGATGAAGCCGATGTGCTCATGTCCTGGACGATTTTGGTCAACAATAGAGACAGGCGAAGGGCAAGGCAAAGGAGTCCTTGCCTTCGTCCATCCATTCATACTTGATGTCATTACAATCTGCGGTGCAAACTTTCTCGTACCGCCTTCATACTCCTTCCACTTTTCCAGCAAGGGCAGAAACGCGAAGCTGAGCCAATACGGACCGATCGCGTTGGTGCGCAGGGCATTGTCGAAGTCCTCCTGGGAAACAGTATCGAAGTAAGCGGCACGGAAAGCTTCAGCAGTGCTCGCTACCGGAGTCGAGAAGGCACCCGTTAGAATCCTTGTCACGCAAAGGTGTCATCTGAGGAAACTACTAAGAAATAAGGGCGGGCATACCCTGCATTGTTGAAGAGGGCAGTGACATGTTTCTCCCGCTTTCCAACCTCGTCCGCTAGGCGTAAAGCTTCTGACTGAGGTATGTTCAAGGTGGATAAGGATGTCTCATTTGCATGACAATGCAGAAACAATCCAAAACGAACCTTGAGGCTGATGTCCCCCTCGATGCCATACATCCTTCCAGGCCTTCTGGTCCTTTCGGCGACATCATTGTACACCTTTGTAATTCTGCAAATGGGAATCAGAAAAGGGAGTAAATGGAAGGAAAGTAGTCAACACTAAGCTAAAACAACGCTACTCACTTATCCAGATCCGCCTGTTTTGGCCCAATGACGTACACAGTTGCACCGTTAGCCATCAGGGTAGAGCTAATCATGAGCCCTATACCCTACATGTGAAATCAAGTGTTGAGGTACAACTTCAGCTAAGACTTCGCGAACTGAGAAACTGTAATTACCGTCCCTCCTCCAGTGATGACTGCGACAACGCCCCGTAGGTCGAACACATTACTTGCAGTAAGGTGGTCGAGCACAGCGTCCGCCATCCTGCTCTTTACAACTGGCACAGACAAGGGATATAACAAGGGAAGCTTCCGCAAAGAATGCGCTTACATGTAAATAACTATCGGAGGTCAAGTGGGTAGCCTCTCCACTGGACTTGTAATTGTCTAGAGCTCGTCTTGATGACGGCGATAAGGGCTGGATGCCCATGCGATACGTCATGAGTCGTTCCATTTATCCTCAGAACAATTGTTGACTCTGAATAAGCTGACTTCTGTTCTGAACCAGTGTCACACTGACGTAGATCTTCGGCATGGTTGATTTTCCGTCGAGTCCTAGCTTCCCGGCCCTAATCCTGGTGAGGCTCGTGATTGACGTCTATTAGAGAAAAAACAATAAGAGCCCTGTGCTTACACTTCATAGGCCCCGCCGATTGACTTTGGTGGTAAAACTATCGTCGTCCAAGTTGTAAAAACTCAAGCAGTGGTAAGGACTCAGAAAAGGGTTGTCTCGGGACAATGTGATCGATTGAATGTCAACTTTGCTTCCGTGACCAAGCCATTCAATCCAGGCTTCCAGCGCTTCGCATTGCTCAAACCTTAACCGAGTTTGCCTTGCATTTGTGAATAAAAGTACATAAGATGTTACCGAACAGATGTAGGACTGAATTGCTTGGTCAGGGGCCACTGACCGGTTTTAATAGGACGAAGGATATTTGAGAAAGCTCTGCAGACAGACAACTCAATGTTAGCCTTAGGTATTCAATGCATGATGTCGGGAATGCTCACCCCACTGTCGACTAACAGTCTCATCTTTAACATACCAATTTCAGACCAAGAATAATGCGAGAGTACCCATGTCTCTGTTGATGCCGCCTTTCTGCGAAGCTGATCCCGGGGGTGATGGATGGGACGTGGGTGCCTCTAAAGGAGGCTGGAAGTTAGGAGGGAAGTGAGACTGCCCAGCAGTGTCCATCAAGCCCGGAACAACTCATTCCGAAGGAAGAAGGCCCGATCATGTGAGAAACGTTCGAATTCGTACAAAAAATGTAACTAGATTGCGAGCATGCATGAATAAAGATCAAAGGACGCACCTGGAGCAATCTCCTTGACGCGGATTCTAAGAGGTAGGGGTTCGCGTGCTGAGGAACTGGTAGCATGCCCTATCGCAGACTTTGACGACATGTATAGGAATGAGGAAGTGACAAGTCGCTGGATCCTTGCTCCAACCATTCATATTGGCCGTCATCACGACGTGCGGGACGAACCTCCAGTATACTCCCTCCATTTCTCCAGCAACGACAAGAACGCAAATGTGAGCCAGTACGGGCCGACGGTACTAGTGCAATAAACATTGTCGAAATGTTCCTGCGAAACCGAATCCAGATGGGCAGCGCTGTACACATTGGCATCGGGCATGGAGGGCAATTGGACGAAGCCGGATGCAATTCTTCAAAACAAATTGTCATTTCGAAATGCAAGAAGAGCGAAGTCATTCTCACCCTACGTTATTGAAGAGCACCGTGATACGCTTTTCGCGCTTGTCGACTATCTCGGCCAAACGTATGGCTTCTGACTGGAAACGTCACACCGAAAAGAAATCAGATGAGTGTTCAGATAATGCGAAGAGCGGTGTGTAGACCAACCTAGTGTCACCCTTGGTCCCGCACATCCTTCCAGGTTTATTGCCTTTGACGACAGCATCATTATACAATTTGCGAGTCCTTCCAATAGATCAAGGATGTGAGTAACACGAGCGAATGTGTATCACTGGTAATCCACTTGTCCAATGCGGCTTTGTTTGGGACCAATGATGTATGTTGCGGCGTCTTCACCACTAGAGTGGAAGCAATCATCAAACCAATCCCCTTTTACTATACCATGAGCTCCAGTAACACGACACGAAAATTTGCAGTCACCGTTCCTCCCTCCCTCCCGTGACCACAGTAACAACGCCTCGCAAATTGAACATATTGCTCGGAGAAAGGTGATTGAGCGCAGCATCTGGGATTATGTCTCCGAAAGATCACAGGAGCACCACAAAGGACATCCGGGTCGAAAGCAGCTCAATATATGATTCTTAGCCGGGCCCTCAGGCAATGGTGCTGGTAAGGGCCTCTCTCTTGGCATGGACCTCAAGATGCATTGTACAATGCTTGATTTATAATAGTGTGCCAATGTCGGATGAACGCGTACAATTCACTCCTCATAGATTTGTGCCGAGCGAATTTATTTCCGTCAAGAAGAACGGTCCTTCGCGTTGCATCGGCAGTGAACAATGCGCGGTTCTTATGTCATTGGTGTATCCCTGTATAGTTGCAAGCCCAATCATCGTGGGATGGGATTGGACAGCATTATCCTGCGGGCGTGGGCGGTCAATATACCAACTCGAAACGAACGTAGCACGTACACCATTTTCAGTATTTCAGACATAGGATAACATCAACGGTAACTTTTTTGATTATCAATGGACACAATCCTTGAAAGGATGGGAGCTCGATGTTCAGTGAATGAGGCAATAGACTCTACATTTGCTCTCTGACCGAAGCGCGCAGTGGCCCTGAATCTAAATGAAGTCTGAACTGTCCCCAAAATCTCACTAGGCATGTGCTGTGCCAGTTCATGCATGAAACTTTATGAGTCGAGTCAAAGTGACCAGTCCACTAGAGTGCAGTGCGGGCCGATATTGTGGTTATCTGTCAAAGGACTCGAGGCTACGAGAAGACGGCCGGTACAGCTTCCATTCTTCCATCCTCGCCACCGTTGTCTGATGCAGCGCTCTACCCTCACTCTCTCGACAACGACCCGAATCCGCATTCACCCACTTCCACCTTATCTTAACATTGCTATTGCAGACGCTCAGCTTTGCACAGCAGTGGTCAGAGAACCTATCAATCACCGGCATGACGGAACTTAGAACCTGACAGCTGATTGCACATATATCCTGTTCTGTTACCTGTACACTTGTACCGCCCCTAGATGTTGCGATTTCTAAGGTACATACAATCAGAGGGGGAAGTTGCCTGTCATGAGAAAGCTAACATGGCGTCCTGTGGTTTACATCACGCAGGGGAGGCTCCCGGCTATCAATAGCGTCTGAATCACGGCCTGTGGCTAATGACCAAACCACCATGATCGTCCCAGAGGCTGAGTGGGATGCGAATGCCAATGGTGTGCAAATCCACGTAACACCAGGCCCAAGCCCGCCTGAACCCCCAAGGTGAGCGAATGCACTCACTTCTTTGACGGATCTCATAACATCCTAGACCTACAGTTATGATGATGCGATAGATCCCTCCTTTACGCGCCTCCCGGAAACCCACTCTTCCGACCCAGGCAGTCTCAGCAATTCAGAAGGGAGCAGTAATGCGCGCGTCTATTCCAATGGTCAAGCTACTGGTTCCAGTCCCGCTATTGTCGACAACGGACAAGTGTGCGTTACATATGTCCATCATTTTTCTAATATTTTCACTTACGAAATTCTTATAGCTACCTTTTTCCGCCGAGACACTTCGGCCCTGTTATCTATATATTCTCTCAAGAGACATTTCATTCAATGGTATTATGTGCTCGAGGAGAATCAACGCCTGATTACTATATCTCCGTCGCAATGAATTGCTTCATTCCTTCGTCATATATTACTACTATTCAGAGAGGCGGCAGCAGAGATGGAGAGCTCGTAGGGTCGTTCGAGTATGACGAGGGCTCCCTTGTGCAATCAAGCCAATACTGACAATGCTGCTCTGCTTTGTCTGACATACAGGATGGGGATCTCAACAAGGAAGAATACTGTTACCGTTGATGGAAGAGAAAAACTCATGGACCTCGTACTTTGTCATGCAGGAAGCAAGTCTAACGTGCGTTCCCTTGGTGTTCGTCCCCTTGCTTTTCTGCACACGACTCCCAGATTCTCATCAATGTCACAGCGCGTCTGGCAATGGCGATGGCACAATGACGACAGCCTTCATCTTAGCTGGCACAGCGACAGCCCAGTGCGATATGTCAGTCCTTGTATCCTTGAGTTCATACCTGTGACCACATACCTGATAATGAGTGTAGTGCTACTTAAGTTCCCAGACGGGCACTCCCAATGCCACCCTACTTGCGTCTTACACTCCTGTACCCTTGTCTCCTCGTGCAGATGGTCAACCATCTCCTCCAGCTTCGCTCAAACTATTCCCGGAAGGCCGGCGATTATTCGATGATATCCTTATTTCAGCACTCATCATCGAAAGAAAGAGGCTCACGCCCGATTCGCGTGCAGCGTTGAAACCTTTGTTCAATTGAAAGTGACATCCCTATGTGCTTTTTGTGTGTTCCTTCAAACTCGCACTACCTACGCATGTTTTTACCTCCGGACTTCAAATCCTATCAACTTATCACTTGGGACTTTCGATACAAAGCGTCATGTTTTTCCAGATGGTAGAAGGATATAATCGCACTCCTATTTTCGTCAATACGACAGTACTCTGGTACAACGTGATACATGAAGGGTGTCGCGATAAGAATTCAGTTCTTAATCAAGGTAGCGAAGCAAAACGCCATTCACCTGAGATACGGAAAACGTCTCTCTCACCTCCTCGTTCTACGGCTCAATACGGTTTGGGAACCAAGTGGCGAAGAATGCCTGCATAGATTAGACCTACAGCCAGCCCGGCCAACCCACCGCAAAACTGGGACGTGGGTGCTCAGCTCGTCGCGCGCGTCACTCTAACGCTCTGCCCAGCTCATGGTAGTGCGAACGTCTCCCCGATCAGTCAGACCGTCAGGAGAATAGGGAACTGACCAAATCTAGTCGAGACACCGCTCCAATCCAAGGTAGACAAGGGTGTACAACCAAACAACAGTAACAAAATGGCTTACCGCGGATTAACATTCCCGAGCCTACGTGCCTTCAGGCTGACATTAAACAAAACATATATTATTATAATTAAGAATATGCAAGGTCAATTATACTGGACAAGTCAGAACAGGGCCTACATCTATAACACGCGATTTCGCCAGACTCGAGGCCGAGGTATTAATGCCATAGACCGTCGAACACCCGCTCCCCCATACCCAACAGGGCTCCGCCTACGAACTGGCTAACCCTTTTCCACTCCTTGCCGATGTCATGACGGTGGTGATGAGCATCCCCTGCGCTGCGAAACGGCCCCGACGGCCCCCCTGCCTGTATGCCATACACTGCCATCGCAACACCTAATACGAGCACTGCGCCCACCACCATTGTCTTGCGCTGGATGACCATATCCCCGAGCCGCCGCGGCTTGCGCAGTTTCCGCCGCCGCCTCCGCTCGGCTTCGTATTCCCTCCTTCTGCGCTTCCCCCAGGCAGCCGCCGAGTCGTCGTCCGATGCAACCTCGTCCTCCGGCTCGATGTACGGGAGGACGATCAGCTCCGGCTTCGTGACCATCAGCTCAGCGTCGTCGTCGTCCGGGAGCTCGGCAGGGTTTTCGGACCAGGTGAGCATGATGCTCTGGGGCCCCATGATGGACGACACTGCGATAGAGGGGTGCGACGGCGGATACTGAGAGTACAGCTCGTCGGCACGGGTGAACAGGGAAGTGAGCGATACCCGGGAACGTGGGAGGGAGTCTTCGGAGGATGTGAACGATGCCGAAAGAGGATTTTTTTCTGGTAGCTCTTGGTCTTCTGACTTCGCAGCAAGAAGGACTTCCGAGGTCTCTATATCACTACTCGAAGGTGATCGCAGAATGGGACCGGCAAATTCCGCATACTCTGATGGCGCATCTTCACTCTGGGCTGCATCGTCCACATTTGAGTCGTTGGAAGGATATGATGGTAGCGATGCATCTGCGCGAGTTATCACCTCCTTGTCTACGCCGACATCCACATCCCCGCCATTGGTTTCTTCTGCGAGTGCTGTTTCCAGTGAGGTCTCGGGTTTGTTGTCCTCAATGGCTGTCGGCCCTTGTGTCTCTTCGGCAACGTCTTCAATATCATCCGCATCCATTGACAATGCTTCCCCATTGACAGCGTCTTCATAAAGTTCTGGGAGACTGCTCAACAAGGAGTGAGTCATGCCTTCTTCTCCTTCCTTCTCTAACTCATAAACCTCTTCTCGACGTGACAACACAACCTATCAGGAGTAGACAAGGAAATACACATATCATGTGTTGAGAGTTACAGGCGCACGTGAGGATATAGGACACGTACTGCTGCGGCCAGATAGACTATTGCTATCGGGTGCCTACAGAGTAAGTAATCGAATACGTGTTGAATGAGCGGTAGGGTCGGTACGTCGTGTGAGAGTAAAGTTAATAGATTCGATAGTGCGAAGTATGGCAGCGGTGCATTCCTATGTGGCAACATGTCAAAATTACTCGGTGCTCATGAAGTAAAACAAACGCAAGACGAACCGGTCAAGCAGCTCTGAGAATTTAGGGTCTGTCGCTTGAATGAGACGCTTCAGAATCCTGTACTAAATATCAGTCATGGTTCACCCTTTCAGACGAGTATTAGCTACCGTAAGAGGCCGACGACGGGTTCAAGACTGGCGCCCATGGAGTCGCGCACCCTATGTAAACTAAGCTTTTCCACACAAGCCACTTGTAACTCTTTGGGCAGAGTGAGGAAAAGTACCGATACAATGTCGTGATACCCCTTAACAGTAAAAGATGCTGTTCAATACATATGCGAGCAAACAGCGAAGTCCTCCTCCCACCTGAAAGTAATTGAGGCGCTGTCTTTTCCGAAAGACAGTAACGATCAACTCGTGCAACTCAGCCTGCAAACGCTCCCTGCTCTGCAAGTGAGATGAATCTAAGTAGGGTCTTCAGTGAATATCCGCGGCACATATCGAAAGACAGTTCACCTACTGGGTATAAAACGAAACTACGGTCAGTGTCTAAGCCAATCTGCCGCTCGTCCCGGTGCGCAGATGATTCCATGCTTTCTTCATACGTTGGACATTCATCAGTGAGTTCCGGCTCTGACTGTTGGGAGACACTAGTCTGGTCATGCTCTGTCGAGGCCGTGTCAGGCGCAAGAGGGAGCGTTACATGCAAAAGCTTCGGCCTTTACTGGTGTCAGTACCTGAGCCCTTGCTCATGCATCATTAACTCACCATATTGCTACGCGCTCATCCCGAAAGCCCCCAGGCTGCAAGCTCAACTTCCTCAGTGAATCCCAATCGGTGGTGGTGGAGGATTCTGATGCGGGGTCATGATTTTGAGAAGTATGGTCCGTGTCCATACTAGGAGGTACAGAAAGGGTTCAAACCAAAGGAGACTGAGATGCGAGGCTGTGTATTCAGACACAACTGCACAATGCAGACTGACTGTGTCACACCCTGCTGCCCCGTGTCACAATGTAACCCGTATGACGATAGGTAGGTTCCCTTATATGGCAAGCTGGCTAGCTTCGGTTGAGATCCAGGACTCGAGCATCCAGCCAGACTCTAGCCAAAAGCGAGAATGCCTTCGCTTTCTGCCCTCTGGTCTGCGCTTTATTTGCACTGTTCCCGGTCTCTGATCATGTCGTTATGCTATCATTCAGGAGCACGTTCGCGTTCACACTACTCGGTGCCAAATTTGCTGGTAAGGACCCCTGCCCCCCCGTCGCGGACTGTCCTTGGTGTTTAGCGGGTTGGCTGCACACAAGCACATGAACCTGCGACTCGGATGTCTGAGGGTGGCAAATGACACGATTATATAGAGCGGGTCGAGCTGGCATACATGCGTGCCCCTGCGAGTCATCTCATCAGCTGTTCAGTGTGACAAATCGAGGTAGAAGTTTCAGCCTCGCCGCCTTCGAATTTGTCTCTCCCATTCCACTTTGCTCTCATCTGCTGCAATGAGTGCCACTGCGACTGCTACTCAGCAGAGCGACCAGAAAAGCATATTGGGCGCGTCCGTACCTCCTTTTACTGCCCACGCCATCTCAGTATCGCTCCCGACATGGAGGGACACCGTTGGATACGAGGAGGGTGAGAAGCGTGTGATGGATGCAATGGTCACCGGTTATCCGCGATTCTTCATTCATCTAAGCATCCAGAAAGTGAGTTCTGTCAAGTCTTACAAAGGCCCCTATACTAAGCCAAGGCTCTAGCTAGCGCGTATTTGTGAGCAGAAGTTTGGGGTGAACGGCGAGCGTTGTCTCCTCTGTCCCACGCGCAAGATCGCAGAACAGTGCCGAGCTTTCATGATCGACCGCTCGACCAAGGCTGGATCTCCAGTTCCAGTTCACCTTGTCCAATTCCTCATATGCCCAGAGGATGAGCCCGACGCACTAGCCTCTGGCATAGAGCTGCACATCGTTCTCTTCCCAGGCGACTCTTTCCCATTCGCTAAACAATTCTGGCAACACACCGGCTTGTGCATATCGAGTCGGCGCGCCGAGCGTTGTCTGTCTATGCTGCCCGCCGAGTCCCCTGCATCCCCTCCGCCCACTTTCGCGCGCCCGCGGCCCAGAAAACCAAATCGGCACTACTCAGCCAAGAGCTACGGAAGGTCACCGCCTACGTCGCCCGTTCCGCCGTATTATAACGGCAACGGCGACGTTGGGCTCGCTGAGGACGCGTTGAGCGCGGATCAGGCCGTCTACGTCGAAGAACGATACGGCCGTAACCTGCCTCTCGAGTCCGCAGCCTCTGCGAAGCGGGCTCTGCGCCGTCGGATAGCAGGTGTCCTCATCCGAGACTCTCCGAATGATTGGTCTGCTGCAGGTGGGCAGGATGCCGAGCTGGGACCCAGCACGAGAGGTGTCGAGGATGTATCTGAGGAAGACGTATTTCTGTATTCCACTGGCATGGCCGCCATATGGAGTGCTCACCAGTTGGCGCTGGGCACACGACCTGCTGCAAAGAGCATATGTTTTGGGTACGATCATTTTCGTCTATTGACTGAAATGTGCTCATTTCATATCTTTCATTTTTTGCAGCTTCCCGTATACCGATACCCTTAAAATCCTGGAAAAATGGGGACCAGGGTGCCATTTCCTTGGACACGGCTTGGACGAGAGCATTGACGAGCTTGAGACGATACTTAAACGAGAATCTACTAATTTCACCAGCCCGCCAGCACTTGCGCTATTCACAGAATTCCCCTCGAACCCCCTCATGCGGTCCGCGGATCTTCCTCGTCTGCGTGCACTGGCTGATAAATACGACTTTTTGGTTGTGGTGGACGAAACCCTTGGCAACTTCGTCAACGTAGAAGTGCTGCCATATGCCGACATTGTTGTGAGCAGTCTCAGCAAGGTCTTCAGCGGCGATGCGAACGTAATGGGAGGAAGGTAACTGTCTAATTACTGTCTCGTTGGTAGCTTGCTCACCGTTGTCTAGCCTTGTTCTCAATCCCAAGGGTCGACATTATGCAGCGCTGAAGGCACACATGTCTCAAACATACGAAGACTCCTACTTCGATGAAGATGCGATATACATGGAGCGGAACTCTCGCGACTTCAAGCGCCGAATTGAGATCATCGATGCCAATACCCTGGCCGTCTGCACCTTCCTTCGCGCACACTCTCTCGCCGGCCCGTCTCCCCCTGCGCACGCTGTCGTCAAAGAGGTGTTCTACCCTGCATGGACCACAACTTCACACTACGACCGCTGTCGCGTGCGCAAGGACGGTGTGCCAACAGGCGGCTTTGGCGGACTGTTCTCACTCACGTTCACCTCCACTGAAGCTTCGCGGGCGTTCTTCGATTCGTTGCCCTGTTACAAGGGCCCCAGCTTGGGGACGAATTTCACACTCGCGTGCCCGTACGCGATACTGGCGCATTATGCGGAGCTAGACTGGGCAGCAGAATACGGCGTAGAAGAGAACCTGGTCAGGGTCAGCGTGGGCATGGATGACAGGGTGGAGCTGCTGCGCGGGTTCGAAAAGGCGCTGCGGGCAGCTGAGGCGGCGGTAGAGGGCAAGTGATAAACGTGTTTCACCAAGGAACTGCAAAAGGCAGGTTGACACAGAGAATTCAACCACTCTGGGGACTGCTCTTGGGACTTTGTTTAGCAATATGTATGAAATATAGATGTAGCACAAGGGTACGACCATACATGCATTGTCATGTACCGATTTGAACCTCAGAGCCCGGATCTGAGTCAGTCAGCTGTTCTTTCGCTCCTGCGACGCCAATATCGACCGCGTCTGAACCTTGCTCCACACTCTCGGCGGCGAGGTCATAGCCACGCAATGACACTTTCTCGTCGAAAGACGCCGCCAACCCCTTCTCATTCAACTTCTCGTTATCGAGTGCTGCACCATCGTCTTCGCCGTCATCCACGGCCTCCTCGATGATCGCCCCTTGCTCGCGCAAGACAAGCCATGTTCGCTCGGCGACAGCAAGGTTCTCGCCTGCGCTGATCGCCTTGACGATTTGTCCTTCGTGCTTTGCATGCAATGTCCGGCGAAAAGAACGTGCTAGAAAGGTAGACAGAATGCGAAGAGGCCATTCGGGTGGAATGAGCGAGATGACCTAGCGAGCGCAATAAGCTGAGAGGGCCTTTGCAAACAAGACATAGGAAGAGAGAATACAGAGGACGTACATCCATTACATCTAAGTTCATTGCTTGAGCGTCGAGAAAGCGCGCTGTCCGGTCAGCCGTAACTTCCCTGTGATAAGATTCAGTTGAATATACTTCTCTATGAATCAAGTTATGCAACTGACCCGCCACTCATATACACCTCCAACAAAATTTTGATTAGACTCTTCTTCAATTCTGGATCCACTGTTACCAGCCTGCTCATGGGTACAGCACTCGGTTTTGTCTTTCCTGCCGGAAGAACTAGAAGGGAGGCCCAAGACTGCAGGTCAAACCGCTCTCCCAGCGACTGTGCCGTCTTTGCAGGAATAACTTCCCCACCAAGCGTGCAGTATACTTCAGCCGAGGACGCGTCACGAAGATCATGGACAAGAGAGGAAAGGGCTGAGCGATGTTGACCGAGCTAATCATACAGAGCAATATCTAAGGATAAGACTGAGGCACCTGATGGACATAGTGAACAGACCTTGCCATCTACGATCGCCAACTCTAGTCGCAGAATCTTCTCGTGATTGGCGAGCCGCTCGCGGATTATCTGTGGGTCATACAAAGTCGACCCCTGAAGGAACAAGACCGTTTTTAGCCGCACGCGCTTTGGTTCTGAGTCTGGTGTTGTTGATGCGAAGTAGGAGAGGAAGGAGGCATCCGAGCGACCAGATGAGTATGAGGCGACTAGCAGGTAGATAGGTTTGTGTTACAGCAGGAACGGTGCCAAACAAGAGAGAAAATAATACCTTTTGCACGCCACAGCTTTGAGGTCGGCTCATCTGCTAGACATGATAGCAACTGATCAACGCATACCATGGCGAGTTGCATATGCAAGTTTGGATCCTAGAAGCTTTCAGCATCGGCAATGTTCAGAGGTAAGGGTATCAAGAGCGGATGAGACTTACAAGGATGCGTTTCTGTAGGACGAGATGCTCGAGGAATTGCGAAGCCGCCGTGGGATTAGCGTCCTGCAGTTGTTGGAGGAGGGCGCGGTCATCTTCAACTTTGCGTTTGCCTGAGCCAAGAGACGTCAACAGCTATGAACCATAGATATGAGAGTTATATAATGATTAAAGCAAAGGAGCACACCTTTAGTGCTCGTTCATGATCATGTTTCGTGAGCCATACGCCCCATTGCTGGATCAACATTCGATCCCGCTTCTCACTGAGAAGTGAGAATATTCGAGACAATGGGTCCTGCACATCCTTGTCTACCCACTCGCCATCTACAAGCCTGAACGAAAGTCAAGTTGTGATTGTAAAAATACAAAGCATTCTGCGTAAGCGATAAGAACACGCGAGGATGGTGACTTTGGGCGCTTACTTGGACCAGGCTTCAAGTAATTTGCTATCCTCACTATGCTGATGGTATAGAGTGCACAATGCGTAGTACCGTCGAGACTCCATAAGTAGTGACTCAATCTCGGATAGGAGGATGTGGTTGGGTTCGCCGATGAGGGCGTGCAATTCTGTCACCTTCTCGTGTGCCACGAATAATTTTGCAAGGACAGTGTCGACAATCTGTGTCACATTGTGAACGTCAACGTCAACGGCGGCTGCCATGGGCTACAACTGGGAAGAATTTGATGCCGCACAATTTCAAGAGGTAATGACGTAGCTAAACCCTCCAACCTGCACTTCGTTCGCCACTTCCGTAGATACGTTTCCAGCATGTCCTTCGCTGCGAGAGTCAGGATGCTACGGAGTTCAACGGTCGGTGATGCGGTACGAGTGTTGGGGGCAAGGTGCGGGGAGTAATTCCTGACTAAGTTGGCCGCAACTGGAATTAGTCCCGACGAGAGGTGCAGCGCGGGAGAGTAAGTCCATGGGGAGAGAATGTCGACGGGAGAATACGAAAGATGATGCGACGGTACGGATACATTGACCAGCAGAACGCATGTATATTTACAATGAAAGAAAAGACATGGTGCACATATGTGAACTTGGGGTTCGTGACTCACTGATGTCATTTATTGAACCTTCCATAGGCATGTGTTCTTCGACGCCAGCAAAGACCTCCACCGTATCACTTCCATTCAAAAGCTTGCCAGGCAAGTCGGGATAGTAGCTGATTAGAACTCGAGGATCAAGTTCGCCGTTAAAAAAGTGCTTTCCAGCATCATCGAACAGAGTCTCGGACAGGCATTGGAACCCTAGCCGTTGATACACATAGCGCAACTCGTCAGCCTGGTGCAGGAACAGCGTTCAGAGTAAGTTCGTCTCTCTTTGTGGAGATGGACGACATCACCTCATGTTCGTCGACCGTCATCATGGCCTGCAGCTTCTTACGCTGTTGGTCAGCGAGGTCCACTACATCCTCAATTCTATGATTCTCAAGCAAAGCCTCCGCCTGTGAGATAAGCGTGGAGGGCACAAGCGACTGCACCGAGTTCGAACCGAGAACGAGTACACTGGCACGGGGGAACGAAGAGTGCTGCATCGTCAGCTGTCAGAACACGCCCAGCTCGTACCACAAGTCCTAGTTGCAGTGATGTCGCAGCCCGAGACTTGATGAGAATATATGGCCTCAAAAGTTAAAGCCACGCCAGAATGGTGTTTCCAAAGTCAATACTCTAGCTCTGCCAGCAGTTCTTGTTGAAATAGACAATAATTGCAAGATTTCGCGTGTAATTATTCTTAGCTGGTGCAGGAGGCTTCAAAGGTTCCAGTCAAGAACTTGAAGATGCCACGCGAGCGGGTGCGCGTAGTCTACATACAACACCGACACATTCGGGCGAGCGTGACTGTCAGCGATCGCGTGCTCAGCAACCACTACTTACGGTGCCCGCCAATACATCACCCTCCACATCCGACAGTTGCGACCGCGGTTGTCTTCGTCCGGAACAGCCTAGATTGAACAATATAATCGAGGATCGTTACTCTCATGACATACGCCCCGACGAACCCACCTGACGTTCCTCCCTACCAACTGCAGCCGCTAATCTCTAATGTTTTGGACAGTTCTATCAGTGAATCGTACTTAAGCAACCAATATTCCTGCATCTTTGACACCTCTTGGAACAGATACGGCTGGACCTCCGGTATATGTCCGATGCGCTCAAGCACTAGGTTGGTTTAGTTCCTCCCGCAAATTTCCTCTTTGAGAGCAAGGTGGACATTGCATACTAACTTGATAAACCAAGGCTATGAAATTTACGTTGGCTCCTCCAACGGCGAGCTGTTACGCTTTGCGTTACAAGCCAATGGTCCCAACACGGTACGTGATGCGATCCCTATTCTAGTTTTGGAAGGGCTCCTGCAAGCCCATTGAAACGTCCGATCCGAATAACCTGCATCCTTTTTTCACATGAAGAGCCTGGACATGGGTCCGGTAGAGTGCTGTTCAAGGGATGATGTTCGATGGACAAGAGATAAATCTCCAAATATCAACAGATAAATTTATGGCCTTCTCGGGATGTGTCATGAGAGCCCCAAGTACAGCTTATCCAGTTGTACTATGTTCATTAATTGTAGCAATGCAATCCTTGGAATGCTACGGGGAGAAAAAAAAACAGATGTATCCGTCTCTTGTCTAAAATAGGCATTGGGGAATCTTTGGACATTCTGCGAATGCAGCTTCCACGAAAGGGGTCTTATGTTGAATGAATATCTGGCCCTTGACCTTTCAGATGACAAGGAAATTTTCGAAACCGGACGTATTGATGGGTTCGCTCGGGACCGTGTCGTGAACTTACGAACATATTTCTCATGGCTTTCAGTGTATCGCACAGCCCCAATCATACACCCTCTTGTCGCGTCAGAGCGTCCCGACTGAGAAGCCTGTCGACGAGATAGTTTTGACTCCAAGCATATCTCGCGTTCTTGTTCTCTCTGGTACCTTGCTCAATCATCACTAGGACGCTCTTCTCGACATGACGCTTGTGCATCGTTAATTCTATAGACCATCAAGTCTTTGTTTATACATTACCTTCCCTGGATATGATCCCGCCGACTACGCTGAGGCCAATACGAAATGTGATTACGCTCGCCGTGGACGAGCAACATCTTCGCCGCACACCTCCATCTTCTACCGATCCACCACAGGCAGTCGATCCAATCGAATTTTGCGTGATCAAGCGTACTGCGATTGCCATGTACAGTCTGCGCGAGAGGCTTGCCTTCCAAAAGGTAAGCTGTAATACCTCTGACACCGTTTCTCTATCCCGTTGATGTCATGTACCTCAGGAAATCCCCCTTCCGTCTGGAGGTATTCTCGCACGACGCACAGGGCGTTATTTGTGCATAGCAGATAAAGAGAACTATAATATGATAGACCTCGAGATGGCGTCCCTCATCCCATTATTGCCATTATCCCAAACTCCGGACGTTGTCTCAGTCAAACCGTCCATCACGGTGATCAGCGAAAACGAATTCTTGATACTCTCGTGGACTGGTACCAGTACATTGGGGTTGTTCATAAACGGCGACGGCGATCCCGTGCGAGGCACTCTTGAGTGGCCGAGCCACCCGGAGTCTGTGTGTAAGTCTTCATGTTTTCTCTTCCAACCGCATGCGGAACAGCAGTTGTATGACGCTGTTCGGGATATATCTACCGTTGCGCATGCAGTTGGGCAATTCTTCTAAATCGCTGGAATTTCTCACGTATGACCGCCTATGACGTCGCGGACAGGTCTCGATTATCCATATATTACTACTCTACTCCCAAACAACACCATCGAGATTCACAGCGTCGAGACACAAGCCATCATGCAAGTCATCTCTGCACCGCTTGCGTCGTCGTCAATACTTTCGCAGGAGTCTGCAGCGGATAGAAAGAAGTTAGTCGTATGCGCCAATGGCTTCCTCATTCCGTCCTCCCAGCGCTCAGACAAACTGCGACGTATACCCGTACGCCTTGTACGTACACGGGGCAGCCAGGTTACAGGCGAAGGGGAAAGGGCATCCGAGTTGTCAGAAGACAATGTAGCACACATGCCAGAGGATGCAATCTAATCTTATCTGGTTCTTAGACGTGTAATCACTTTTTGTTACGTACAACTTGCTGCACCTAGCAGCGCGGTCGATAGCGCTCCAATCCCCTTGGCATGTAGGCTCCGAAGCCCCCCCGCGGCCCTCTGTCGTTGATTTCGCAGCGAATGACTGTCTTTGATCACCAACATCTTGACTGGAACCATGTCGTTGAAGAAGAGATTATCTGTTTCGAGCACCCGGAGCGAATCGCCCCTAATCTTTACGGCGGCACCGAACACCGACTCAGAAGAATGGGTTAACGCCTGGCAGCGGGTCCTTGCAAGAGGTAGCGAGACTTTCTATTGATCGTGTTCGAAAAGAAGTTTCCTGAGCAAGTCCTGCTAAGACTTGATTGACTGCCCGGTCGTTGCTGTCGACACAGAGACCAGTGTGGAGGATGCCTGCGAAGTAAGCTTGAAGCTACCCGATGACAGTCGCCAGACTGATCAGTGTCCATTAGCTCCTGTTATCGCAAAAGCTCGCATGTTTAGCAGTGAATAGTCGGCCTGGAAGCTCTCCAAATAACAACCCCTATCATGGTCTATTTGACGTATGTTGGACTCGTACTATCGTTAGCATTCACCATTGAGCATCATCATCGTGCAGTTCGCCGATGTCAATGCATTTCTTACTTTCGCTGCCACGAGGCATAAACTCGCGTCTGAGGAGTTGCGAGAAAAACCTCGCATCCAGGAAATCTTAGCTGCCGCAAAATCAGGTCATGTTCCCGTCTACCTTGTCAGCAGTACGTTGTGACATGGTTCAGTCAAATCAAGGTGATCTTAATGACCGCATAATCATTGTCAGACCTCTCAGAGAAGAATCCTCTCGAGACACTGCCTCATGATGCAACGCTCATTTCACTTTTGGGGGTGTTTGCTCGGGGCACACACAGAGGTGATTTATACTGTTCATTATGTTGCGTGATCTTTTTCTCTAATAGCGAGAGTTGTTGCAGTGCTGATCCGATCCGAATCCCCTTCATCTGAGTTCCTAGGCATGGCCTCTGACCGTCGTTTACTCTCGTGGTTTAGTTCATATGCACAGCAGACTCCTTCTCTCCTTCGGTTTCTTGCCAACCCACTCAGTTCCCTCACGCTTCCGTCCATGTACCTCTATACGTCAGTGGTCGCTGCAAAGGAGACTGACAGTGTTTTGGAGGCCATGAGGCTAATGAGCGAAGAGGGTGTGAGCACTATTGCCGTGATCGATGAGAAAACAGGCCGATTGCTGAGCGCAGTGAGCGTGTCTGATATTGGGAAGGTAAGTTTACTGCCGCAAAGGATTGTCCATCGTAGTTCAGTTCACTTTCAAAGATCGTCGTGCCGGCCCAGAGTAATCAGATCCTGTCAACTCCCCTGCACCAGCTTGTGTCTCGCATTAAGGTACGCTGAAGTTGTGTGTGCACGATTCATACTCGGACTCCATCCTGAGTGTTGATAACAATCAGGAACCTGATGGTTCTACAGATGGCGTTGATAAATATCCAGGTACTTCTATATCTCCTTGGCTCTTGAAGGTGTGTCATTGAACACATGATCCTACTAAGTGTATAGCGTTACCTTAAGCAGCACCCTTCTTTACACCATGCAAAAACTACTGGCTAGTATGTTACCCTATTTTCAGGCAGATTGGAGTTGCTGATCATATCCTGAAGCCGACTCTCATCGGCTTTTCGTCACTGATGACTCCCCCACTGCATCTCCAACATTCCTTCCGACCAGTACTGGCAATCTATCCGGGATAGTCTCTACTGTTGACGGTATATTTGTCCCCTCAGCTTCACTCGCCAAGTTGCTGCTGATACACTTTCCCGTGCAGTGCTCGCGCTCTTTGCGCGTATTGCGAATCTTCCTGATGTTGATCCCACACGCATGCAACGCCACCGTCGCGCCTCGTCCGCATCCGCATCCTCCCATTCCTCATCCTCACACTCGTCGGATCATAGCAGTCTCGTGCGCTCTCGATCAAGCAGCAGGACCAGTCTCGGGCGGCTCTCCGCGGGAGATAGCTTCCGCAACTCAGTGTCGAGTCTGGACTCGTTCCAATGGACCGAAAGAGTACCAGAACGGAAGTAGCTCAAACACGTATCGTCGGTCATATTTGTTTTGTGCCGAAGAAGATGATCATAGTCCCAGATGCAGTGGTTTTCTTTTCCGTTCAAAAGTTTTTTTGGCATGGTTCGCGTATTACATGTGCGCCTATGTTCGTCGTGGAGTCCGGAATCTAGGGTCATAAAGGAACGTGGCTCGAGATCCTCCATTGGCTACCTCTGTTAAACAGTGAGAGAGAGTCTTCGAGGTTCATTGAGTTGCATTTCACATTGATGGTGGGGCTACTCCAAATCAATCAATCGAGGTTTGATCTTTCAGGCTGAACTTTGCGTTCGATTGGACTTGGTGCTTACAGTTTTGTGATTAGCTGTCCTCGTGGCTTGATATCACAAATACAGGTCTACATTAGAGCGTATTCGCTGCTCAGTTCGAATTGGTGTGCCTGGTTCTGGATAAGTGGCGCACAAATTCAGACTGGAGTGGAGCACCCTGTTCAACACAGTCATCTTGAACTACCCAGTTCACTTGCGAATACGCTCTATTACGCAATCGTGAACAGTTTTGCTAAATGGACATGTTGTCTGAACTTGTAGGTTTGTGTACTGAATGTCCATGCACAGCACCGCCCTGAATATACACAACGCTATGTCAAATCATTACATGAATCACATTAATACATTAAACATGGCGTAGTAAAACACTCTATGGATTGGGATAAGAGGACAAGGGTGATAGTGAGACATGTCCTAGGCCGAATATATGTACACCGGAAAAGATACAAACAAGAGTTACAGGGATAGAAAGATCTAGGTCTTTTTCGTAAAGGTACACGTATTCAATACATTGCATTCAAGTATGCCCGTTGCCATTGCTCGCCGTTGTCGTCCCCGACCCGTTCGTAACTACGCCGTTCGCCGTCGCCACCACCGTGCCTTCCTTCTCAGTAACGCGCGCCTTCAGTACACCAAGTATTTCCTGCACTCGAGTCGTTGCTGCCTCAAGTAAGGGGTACACACGTTCCTGGACCATGTCGCGCACTTTGTGCACCTTCTCCTGAAAAGGATCTTGCGAGTTGAGAATCGCAGAAAGGTCGGTGATGGCAGTAGAGATGTGTGTGGATATATCGTGGAATGATGCTTGCAAAGTTGCGGGAAGAGCCGCTGTTGATGCCTAGAAAAATGGACAGGCACATGGGAATTCACACTTGGGAAAGTGAGACATACCTGGATTCTCTGCAGCTCCGCGAGCATTGTGTCGCTCAAAGCTTGTACTTTCATCTGCGCCGTGCCATAGCTGGTGGAGGCCAACACACCGAGAGTCTGTGAGGTTTCGGTGGCACGTTGTACCAGTATGTTCTGTGTTTTCAGCTGGTTAATCTGCTCGGTCGAGTATGTGCGGAGCTGGTCCGACAGATCTCTCGACAACGCATATGCGCGCTGGTACTGGTATTTTGCTTCCGCCGCGGGAGCAGCTGTTTGTTCGGTACTTCCGTTTGGGTGTAGCTTGTTGACGGCAGCCTCGAAGTAGTCAACAATAAGCGCGAAGCGCTATGAAGTCATCAGCATCACACGTGTTGCAGGCGCGGGAGGAATCAGTCCCACCTGGTCGATGCCCTGAGCAACGCTGTACGCGGGAGTCTTCACCTTCTCATCAATGGTCTGGTTTGCGATGTCGTATGCGTGGTCGCTCCGTCCCTTGAGATCTTTGACAATGTCTTCGCTGGGAGTCCTGAACGGGTAAGGGTATCTGGACTCGAGCGCATCAAACCCCTTGTTCGCATAGGAGTCCGCGCGTATAAGTAACGGCGCAAAGCGCTTCTGCAGGGGCTCTGTGTAGCTGAGCACGGAATTGGAAAGACCTTGTACAGTAGTGTAGAGCTGACGCGTGTATGCATTATTCGTCAATGTCGTATGAATGGTGCTCAAGGAGGATGCGACAAGTGGTATGGAGGTTATCCGGGAGATGACGGTGATTTCTGGGTTCGCCGGGGCCTCTGCTGTCTGCGTGGTCATCGTGGGCGACGGTGAGGGCGAAAAGGGGATGTGGGGTTAAGATAAGCTGAAGGTTATGCAGATTGTTATGCAATATATTGGAGTGAAGGCGCCCAATTACATGTGATTTTTCCCTGCTGGACGATTCGCCACGTGCTATTCACCTTGACTGTCGTTCTCCTTCAACAACAGAAGAATGCCGCACCTCTTGTTTGTTTCAATCGAAACCACCTTGAACGGTGTACAGGATAGCGGTCTTGTGTCATCGTTGTCAAGCTCCGAGTGTATGACGTTCTTGAATTCTTAATCAGTCTAACCAAATCACTTACATGTTTTCGGAATGCATGAACTCGGTATCATGACTGCCAGCCTCGAAGCCCCTAGCCAACAAATGTATTGGCGTCCATCCACCGCGGTTCCATTCTCTCTCAATCTGATGCTCTCATCCAATCACCAAGCAGTTCATCGAAGCCTTACTCAGTCTAGACTCTTCGGATATGAAATTTGCATTTTATGTTAGCAAAGCCCGACAAATGATATCGCTGTTGTTTCCGTCTTCCCTTACTCCATAAATCGTTTAGCGCGCCCCGCATTTCTTTTGGTACCGTTACAGCGTCAAGCAAACCCCTAGCGTCGATCGACCTCACTGTGGGGAAAGGGGCCACTGATCTCTCGCTAGTCGCTCAATCCCCGCTTCAAGTCATCTGCCATCGCTAGTGACCTGTCACCAATTTCATCCACAGCGAAACGGTATATCTCTTATCATAAATAGTAGTCAGGTTATTGGAAATCCATGAGCGATCCGGCGTAAGGAGTCAATCCTGCGTCACCGAACTCAATGGTAACCTACACTTAGCACTCCCGCGACCCTTGAACACCCAATCAACCTGGATCGGAAGATGGATATCCACGCCCAAGTCCTCCGCGAAGCCCCAGACAGCAGCATGATGCTTCAAAAAATGTCTACCTACAAGGACTAGGTCTGCTTGTCCCTTGTCCAATACTCCTTGCGCAATGTTACCGTTTGAAATTCCTCCTACTGCACCAACGAGGATCTTGTCTCCCATATTGTTCTTTACAGCCTTGGCGAAATGTGCTTGGTAAGCGGGGGATATCATCTTTATCTTCTGTCGACCATCTAATCCACCGCTTGACACGTCGAGTAAGTCGACACCGTGCCTTCCCAAGACTTCCGCAAGGCGAACAGTGTCCTCACAGCGCCAGGATGGCTCCTTCAAGTCTTCTAACCAGTCAGTTGCAGATACTCTGTGTGGCGCGATCATAATTCTTAGTACCACAGCTTAAAAGATCATGAAATTTTGGACTTGCCGGAAGAAAAGGGGCATTGTTTCAGGTATGACATCCCGAACCGCGTCTGTGATCTCGACGGCTAGACGAATGCGATTATCGAAGCTACCACCGTACTTGTCTGTACGCTTGTTGGTGATTGGGCTCAAGAACTCGTGTATCAAATATCCGTGGGCACCGTGAATCTCAATCACGTCAATTCCAGCCTGCACAGAGCGTTCTGCAGCGTCAGCGAAGGCTCTAATGACGTGCTGGATTCCCTCCTCGGTAAGTGCCTTAGCTTGAGCATATTCAGGACTGTCCTTGTATGAAATGGCCGACGGCCCCCAGACATTGTTTGGCCAGCCTCCCACTGCCTCGCTCGCGCCATCCTCTGGTGCAAGCCACTTAGCTACGGTGGACGCTTTGCGTCCAGAATGGCCCAGCTGTACCCCGAGTTTTTGCTTCTGGGAATGCACGAACTCGACCAGCTTTCGGAGTGGCTCGATCTGCTCATCAGACCACAGGCCCGTATCCTGAGGCGAGCCACGACCTTCTGGAAGGACCGAGGTCGCCTCGATGAAGGTAAGGCCGGGGCCCATGACAGCAATACTCCCGACTGGGCAGTGATAAGGGTGAGAGATTGCTTTACATATCAGACGGAAATGATTGAACTCACTGTGAGCGGTGTGCCACGGCGTTACTTTGCCATCGTCCGCCGAGTATTGTGCCATAGGAGAGAACTGATGACTAATGTCATTACTCTACATAGTGATGAACAGGGCAAGCGACAGACGAAAATTCGATTCTGAAATTCCACTCCGCGGATTTTGATGGGCTGAAAGAGCTTTGGGATAGGTTTTCCATCGAGCTGGGGGTCCACTGCGGTCCCTGCTGGAGGATCCTGGTCGGGAGTGAAGTACGGGGTGTTAGATGCTGCAGGAGAGACGATATCTTGCATGGCGAGAGATCGACTTTCTGGAGTGGCGGAGCCTTTTTCCCTGCTTAAATATACGAACGACAGCAGGTGTAAGTATCTATCAGTTCAGGTGTATGCAGACCTCGCGGACTGACCTCAGTCGGTCCACTCACCTTGTTGGCCAGAATCGAGCGAAGCAGAGCCGGAAGAAGCAGAATGGGTTGCCTTGAAAGTTGACTCAGGGTGACCTATAAAGCGCACTATACCTGACTAATTCTCGTCGCCGGCGTTAACCGAAGTTCGTCAGCAACTATGGTTCTCAGCTAACTTCTAGCAGGTTCTGACAATGGCCGAACGCATAAGATCATGCCGCTGGGACGTACACCTTGTATCGCACGGACTCTTGACCAGCTTACACACTACTGGCAACGCGTGCTCGATCCATCTTTGAGTCTATACGATCCTGCAATAGTGATTGGTGCTCTATCAATTCTAGGCCAGTCTCTCGAAGAGCGAAGAACTACACCTCGAGGCCCGCCACCAAGCTCATAGTAAACGTGTTTGTGCTATGCGCCTTGTGAACTCCCGACCTTTTCGGGAATGAAGGTGTGATGGTGATTCGACGAGATGGCTTATTATTCACTTCTCTGTATCGCCTTTCTGACCTCCAGTTATCGCAATAATGCCAAGTCCCTTACATAGTGGGCTGACACGTTTTCATGCAACGCTCTAAGGCGAATAGGTGCAGTTTGTCCATTATAGGTCAACCTTTACCCTCAAAAACACACTTGGCAGCCAAACTTGACAAATGATTCCAGCATATGGGTCTGAATGAGATATCGGCACTCGGTTTGTCAAGACTGCACGAGCCAATCAATGTGCATTAAATACACTGCTCTGGCTCACTGTTATAGCTATTCATTGTCTTCTTGCGGTCAGAAGATTATGAGTGGCAGAGCTAACTCTCCTTTATGTTCAGGTCTCATGTACTCTCAACGTATTCAGGATTGCGAATTGCTCTACCTAATATCTTACCCATAAAGCGAACCCCTGCCTCGATCTGCAACGGAGACTCGGAAAGCTCAAATAGTTCCGATTGTATTGCACCGCTCAATGAATGTAGCTTCGATGACCCCTGCTTATCAAGATTTCTACGTACAGACGGGTATCACAGGTGCACTCTCATCACTAGCCGTATGTCACATGCCAGTGCTACCTGCGCCGCAAGCAATTCGCAAGTACAAACCCCCCTACAGTGTTGATACCAATCGGATTCTCTGGAATCATAGCTTCCTAATGTGTCTACATACGTTCAAAAACTTTTTGTAAACGGACCAGACGATAGGTCCAAAAATGGCGCAGTCGGTATGATATCGGGTTCAGAATTGGCTCGAAGGCCGTATGCACATGCACACTTATACTCCTTGCGATAACGTTTCTCAAGGTCCCCAGCTTGTCCTTTCTCCGATTTGGTTCTGCGTACCAGCAGCTACTCAAGACGAACTATAATGTCCCGCATACACCTTCAGAATGAATTATTGGAAACAGCGGACCGCGTTGTGGTACAGACCCGATATGGCCAAATCAAGGGTGGCCGTGCCCTCAGCGGGGCGGCAGTATTTCTAGGTAAATGGAGGATATACCTTCAGAGGCCTTGATGATAGTTGATCTACCGCGATCTCACACCACATGACTCTGAAGAGATTCCGTACGCTGAGTACTGCGGAAGATTCCAAGATGCGAAGCCCTTGCCGCAAGACTTTCAGTATGAAGATAAGGAGTACATTTATGAGAGTAGTTGTGAGTAAAGGACTGATGAGGTCATAAACGTGATCGCATATCCCTCTTTAGATGGGGCTCAACCCATGAACGATGGGCAGGCAGCAGGTATACATGCATTGCCGTTCCATCTTTTTCCCGCACAATCCATCTTGACAGTCCTTTTTATTAAAGGCACACCGTTTGTAGATAAAGTTGGCTTGGGAAAACCCACCGAGAGTCCGTATGTGCCAATGCATATTGATAATTGACTAACTGGTATAGAATTGGTTCAGTCTGTTCGTCAATATAGTTTGCCCACCTCAATTTCCCTCGGAGACAGGGTTTCCAGTAAAGATCTACATCCACGGAGGGTATGTTCAGGCATTCAGAGCAGGGACCCTGGATTTATGATCGTTGCGTGGCAGGTTTCTTCAGTTTGGTTCACCTCACGGTTTAAGTGGTCAATCGCCATATGTTTCTGCTGAGCGATCGGAAGTTTGGGTCAATATTGGCTACAGGCTTTCGGTCTTCGGTTTCCTTGCATGTGATGAGCCGAAGATAAACGGCAACTTCGGATTCAAGGACCAATGGCTTGCCTTATTGTGGGTACGAGACAACATCAAGGCTTTTGGAGGTATTTGGCTTGCAGTCGTTGCATTCTTCTAAGGCTTGCCTTCACACGTAATTATTAGGAAATCCCGAGGATATTCAAATTACAGGCCTTTCCGCGGGTGCGTCCAGACAGTTCATGATTGAAGAGTTTGAGTTAAAGTTAAATATTGCAGGTGCTCATTCAGTACACCAGATACTCCATCACGTCTCCCGCTTGCCTGAAGGTGAACAGGCACCGTTCCAATCTGCTATCCTCCAGTCCAACTCCATCTTGTAAGTCTCATGAAGCATAGGACAGTCACTAGCATTGATCCGCTTCTCGCTTAGCTGACCATTCGTCTTAACAGAACCAATCCGAAGACGCCTTCGGAATTACGTCCTCAGTTTCGAGCACTATGTCGTGCTTTAAGACTCAACCCTGATAGTCCAGACGCGCTCTCCATCCTTCAGAACCCGACGCTAACCCCTTGGCAAACAATCATACGTGTAATTGAGACAGACGCTATGGGCATCGAGTTTGGGACGTTTCGTGGTTGCTTGGACGGCGTATGGCTGTCGTCCACGCCAGATCCCATGACTTGGCAGCGCACGGGAGGTCTTGCTCTTGGCCTGAGAGCGAAAGGCGTGCGAAGTATTGTCCTCGGAGAGCTTTCAGAGGAATGGTACTTGTATAGCATTGCACACCCCGTACGAAACATGCACGATGTCAAACTGAACGTGGAAAGATATTACCAAAATGCTGTGGTGGAGAAGCTGATGCCTATGTATCCAGTTGTCCCGGAAGATGCTCCTCAAGACGAGTTCAAAAAGCTCCTTGGTGAGATATTGAGCGACGGACAGGTGTACCTTCCGGTGAGACTACTCGCCAGAGACCTGAGAGCGACGGATTTTCCAGTAGTGAGGTACGAAATCCGATGGACTCCGGAGCAGATCCGGCCCCTTGGTGAGTCTTGCCTCAGCCCTCATCCTTGCTGATCTTAAGTGATGAAATGATATCAGGCTATGTTACTCATGGCACAGATCGTATACTCTGGGCACTGCGTCTTCCATCGTTGGAACCTTCACAGGCTGTCGTGGCGAGGACATGGCTTGACTCTATTGCCTCGGAGGTGAAGGAAATCGAGACCCACGGTAATCGTAAGGCGTTAGAAGAAGTGCTGATGTTGAAAGAGGATAAGACAATTGGGTGGAGAAGCGACGAGAGGTGGGAAGAATTGATGCGACTTCGAGGAGCTTTTCCAGGGGAGACACTATCTTGAAATGTGAGATGAAATCATTTATTTCGCTTTGGACCAATGAAGCCAGAGAGGAGTAGGGCTGTTTCCGTTTTCCCGATACTTACCCCAAAGCCTATGTACAACCAGTAAATTGACACCCATCATCAACATGTCTGCCAATTTTCTTCTATGTCGCAACGAACATATCTCGTGAGAAGGGTTCCGTTGCAAGTCCGTAGTACTTAGATGTCGAATGACGACTGAAGAATCAACCTTCCTTCCTGACTTCCATCGTCCGTGCTCAGACGCAACAGACTGCTGCCTTTCCGAAACTTGTATCCAATGAACTAAATTTGTGGGTATAAGCCTCACCACCAACGTCAGATATTGCAGATGTACCGCCTCACAATTCTGGCAAGCGAGGGAGGCCTTGAAACCGGAGGAAGATCCAAATTTAGCGGCAAGATCTTCACGGAAGAGTTGCTTATCTATCCTTCACCGGTACAACTGCTGTCACAACTGCTATCGTCGATAACATGCATCCAGACATGCCGTGTCAATAAGTTATGAATAAATACATGTTAGGCAAAGTCCTCTACCGCTAAGCCCATTGACCAACGTATCTGTTAGCGGTAATTGAGGTTAATTCATCCTTCAAACATGGCTATCGTAGATGCTGCTGTGGGTCAGTCATTGAAGAAGCTTCAGCATAATGGGTCTACTTACTCAGTTAATTTGAGCTCAACAACTGAACCCTTGTCATCTGGCTCTGCAAGCAAACCAGTCATGAGAGGATCATCAGAGATAAGGGCGGGTTCCTCTTCATCTTCAGACGTGAGTTCAGTCCCTTCATCGGCGCCCGTCAAGGAATTGCCTAGTGGAGCGCCGAGATTCCCTGCCATGTTCGATGCAAAGTACACACCCGAGAATCTCGACAAATGGGCAGTGCTGGATAGCTGGCTCCCAGTGCCACTACTCGAGATATGAACCCCGCGCAAGTTGAGGATAAATCGAGAAATGAGGATCGAAGTTAAACTGATGACAATAGAAATATAAGCTCCAGGTGTCAGATACAACGAGTGAAGGTACCGACACTTCGGTAAGAGCCGGTATGGAGCCAAATGCCTGGTAAAAGCAGGTTAAAAGCAGTTTTGATGCGTACATTTATACCCAAACATACCTGACTGGCCCTGATTGCGACGACATTGATGACATTCAGGATCAATAGAGCCCTATGAAGTCTTACTAAGATACCGATTAACGGAGTTCCACAAATGCTTACAGGAAATAGATTGTCCCTGTAAAGTGCTCCTTAAGATCGTAGACAGCAGTCAAATAGTGGAGGACATACCGTCCCTTTGCAGCAATTCGACTAGGCCTCCCTTCATGTGAAGCTTTGAGAAAGTCCTTCTGATCTTATATGTCTTCAACCAAGTCAGGACAAGGACAACACTATCTGAAAAAATGGCAAAAACGCAATTGAAAATTCCCACTAGATGAATGAGCATTCAGTACTATCAGAAAAAGGAACGATTTGATGTACGTCAGCTCACGTCTAGATACAACCCGACTCAGCTGATCACGCAACTGGAATTATCACGAAGCACTTACATATCGGTAACATTCATGCTCAACTTCACATACTCCCCACAACCTGTAAAGGGCGAAGGAGAAGAGACTATGGTGAGAGTCGTATAATAATACTGGTGTGAAAAATCTTATGAGCATTTTAGCAAGAGGAATTCATTCAGAACTCACCATATTCACGCCGGCAGGAACTAATCCAAGGAAGAGAACAAGCGCAAGTATCTTCCGATCCTTTTGCCAGATTGCGTACATGCGAAGAGAAGTGAAACCTATGGTAAACTTCAACATCGGTTCTATTCTTTTACAGGTACAGTCACCGACCTGCAATCACCAGCTGGAGAACGATCGTCAAAACTTGAGTTGTGCGCAGTACGCTTTCACAGCTGAGATGGAGGGTCAATATGTGCATATATACAGGAGATGTCAAGAGAAGCACATCTGAACACAGTCAGTAAAGAAATCTTCAGAAAGGACAAGGCGACGAACTCACTTTGTTTGCCGTTTCCTGAGGCTGGTTTTGCCAGGGGAGCATATCCACCATCATAAGGACTCGATAGATTAATGTCACGTATCGATTTAACAGGAACAGCACCGTAGCTGCGCTGAATTTGCGACGCCAAATGAACTTGATCTCCTGCGAGAAAGTAAGGGTATAATCGTAGAAAAGGAGTGCTGAATCGTCGTTAGTAACTCAATGTGTGTTATAGCAGCATTCTCCTACTAGTCGCAGCCACGGAACAGAAGTTCGCGAGCAACCTAAAGAACGAGAGCTGGATGAGATTGGGGAAACAGGACCAAGGTCATTCATTCACATGTCGCCGAACTTGGCTACGACTAGCGCAGCCAGTGCTTGGTCTGGGTCGACCTGCGACATGCTGGCAGCACAGCTGCAGCGGAAGATAGAGAAGGATCTGGGGGATTGAATTAGGAAGTCTAGCATCCGAACGCATGATGAGATGGCATATAAGTAAGGCGTCAGACCGACAGCCGCTGACGCTGATGAACAGTGGGTCGGCAATCCGATTGGATGGTTGGATCTATACGTATTTGCGGCGGTGCTGACAGAACGATGAAACCATCAGCGTTCTGCATACATAGGTGAACATTCACCTACATGTGTACACCATCAGTACGTTATGCTAATCTATATGGCAGAGATCACTAGGGCTTAACTCGTATTTGCGGCCAGTAGCATTCGAAGAATAAATGAGCTAAATCATTCCCGTTGTAGGTTGGCCTGCAAGACTGACTTTGAGCTCAATATATTATTCAGAATCAAAGCCTTCTAGCACGAGCTTACCGAAGCATTGGATGCCATAGTACAAGAGTACGCTCCATTCGCGTTAGCCAGTAATAGCCCAAGGCCTGTACAATGGACCCGACAGGACATCATGATGACGGTGTTACACAAGATACATATGACCGTGATGGGCGGACGTCCGAGCGGCGCATTCGATCAACTTGGACATTGGCGCTTGCAAGACGGATAATGATTAATAAGGCCTTAAGGACATAATTATTTCCATTAGACCTGTCTTCCACGAAGCCCACCTACTTGAATCGAAAGTCCGGTCAGGTGCAATAAGGATATTAAATCTTGTTGTGCCTACATTCCGAATCAAAGCTCACTGTGTAACCGTCAACGTCAGAATGCCGCTGTACCAGCTGTCCACCAGACAATGAATCAATCACAACCAGAGTGCACTCATGTTCGCCACATGAGTGATGCTACTCACGGCATTGAAGGAAGACCCGGACTCGAATGTGGCATGAGAATTTTGTAGTGTCAACTTGTGAGTTTCTATCAACTTAATGTAACAGTTGGTGGGAGATGCGGTGTTGATGCTGTAAAGAAGCGATCAAGTGCTGTGTTTGTCAGCGACCAATGGCCTTCCGTTGATAGACTCCTAACACTGTATGCGTACCAGCCCTCACTCGCAAGGCAAGTATGTCTATTTGAATCTTGAGGCTCGGTGGTCCACGTTGAACATTGTTCGATAGTAATAAACATCCCAGTGTGGACTTCCGAGTTATGTGGTATTCAGTACCAACTCAGTACTCATGATCAACAACTGTGACTTCAACGGCTCCCCTGATTCGTACCACAATTTTAGCATGATTTCTGTAAGTCAAGTCTACCTTACTGCGGTATGTTTGCATGTTGATCACTGGCAATTTCCAGATGTCTGTGTGAGTGTGCCTATTGTATGCAGCTCCATGGTATCAACTATATCATATATTCATATGTATATATGCCACAGTCCAGCCCTTGAGCCCCAAAACAAGAGTGCGTACAGTCCTTCCCTCCTAAAGTGGTCTCAGCTAATCTTGATGAATAAACCCAAACGAAGCCTCAAGCTGCTATACAGTAACAATCTAGATTACAAGTCCATTGCAGTTGACATATGAATGCGAGTGGTCCGTAGTGTGTCCGACTTCAGTATGCGATCGTCCTTATGTAAGTCCAATTCATGTATGTCCTCTTTTAGGCTGCTTTCGGCTGTGCGTGCCATGGGTACGAACAAGTCTGAGGCGTGGTCGAAGGCAGAGACAGCTTCGATTTCCAGGTAAAGGTTCACGATACTGAGTGCGCGGTGTATTGAGTACTTTCTGGGGCACGGCCTGTGTTTGTTGATTGCGGGGCACTCATCAATATGACAGATGTGAACATTGCCGATGATTGGGGGCCTTGCGAGGTAGGCTCAGAGGATGCAACACGTGGATTGCTAGCAGTGGGTAGTCTGTGCAGGAACCTGAATTTCTGCAGGATATCGTGATGCGACGGAATTTGGTACATATCTGGCATAATAAAGTCAGGATAACATCTCTGACCCAGATCATCAGTAAGTGGAGCAACAAACCTTCCAAGGCTATGTCAAGGTCTTCGTTCTGGGGACGCTGTTTGACACGCGTTGTAGAGCAAATCCATCCGCGCAGATAAAGAAGGGTGAACACCGCCACGAGCACAACACACACGCCGCCAATTACTATGCCACAGATGGCGCCAGTAGGAATAGACCTTCGTGGGGCTTCTGCAGATGGGTTGACGGAGGACGATGGGGAGGCAGGGCTCGGGGTTGGCTCCGTCTCCTGGCCGTCATAGGTCGATGTGTATTGCAGGTAATCGAGCCAGAAATAGCTACCCTCTCCCATAGCCGTTACATTCAGAGTATGCAGACCTGCGGACAGGACTGATGAAGAGAAGAATGCCTCGCGATAGACAGGTGAAGGTGGTTTTGGTGCTACAAAAGAGACTGGTGGACTACCGTCCAACACATACGTTGAATTGCTTCTGGTTGTGCCAACGGTCCCGTACACAGCGACAAACGTTCCTACAATAACAACGGTCAATTTACAGTCTTAACAGCATAGGAAGAATCGACCATTGAAAACAAAGTCTACAGACGAGCCTGCCGTCCCTGTGCCGTGTGTTGTCGAATTATATTCATTACTGCTCCCGCTCTCAACCCACGAACCCCGGTATATAAGTCGCGAACTTGTGTCATCAATGGTAAGGAGCGTGGGCCCATTATGGGACATTAGAGTCTAGTACAACACAGTGACAGGGCTGCTAGGACGAGGATCAGATGACCGTTAGAAACATTTTCAAGACCTACTCACCGTCAAATCTTACTAAATTTTGAGTACCACAGGTACTTTAGGTTGGAAGAAGCGTCTGATGAGGGCGATTTCTTGCCCACCGCATATGTATGAAATCAATATTTAAGCTTCCCAGTCAACGGCGATCACGATAGCCCGACCATCAACGCTGAAGCGCATGGAAACCCTCGCGAATGAACGTAATTGATCAATTTGGTGGCTCAATCCAACCACCAACTTGTACGAAATATGCCACTCAGATCACCGAATCCATGTGGCACACTTGGAGGGGATTATCCGCTGAACCCGCAAAAAGCCCTACTTCCGCCAACCTTCGGTCAAGTCGCTGAGCCATGCTCCCAAGTACGTGAGATAGTTGATCGTGTGCTCTCGCATGATCGAAATGGTGAGGCTAGATGTCAGTTGAGCAAAGGCTGTGGCGGTGGACAGTTACTGCCAGAGAGTCCATCATGAATCTGTCAAAGGGGCTTGTTGAGTCTGTGTGAATAACGGTCGTCAAGCAACATCGATTATGCATATGAGGCACAATGGCTGTTTGACGGACGATACGACTTGCGCCACATAAAATTGATGTAGGGAAATATGCCAGCTTTCAGTTTTCTTTACTGCGCATCAACAGCTGTTCAGCATTCATAGATAGGCTGCAACAGGTCACAGAAAGATGTAAGTTGGTATGAAGAACTTCCCTACTGTGAAAGAACTCAATCTTCAACCAGGGAAATGTGACTTAGATATCTGACCCTCTCACCAGTATAGATGGCACTTCCGACAAATTGCCCCGAGCAAATGAAGTGAATGAAGAACCTTAAAGGTAGGTCTCGCTCAGATCCTACTACATCACGTGATACACTGTGACAGACAGAGTGACATTTGGCAGGGAAAGACATGAAAAAGTTAATGCACTTTGCAAATCAACATACTTTAAAAATCCATCAGCACAGTTTTATTGTAAATTTGTTTTTGAACAAAAGTATGCTAATAGATTTTTTGTTTTCTGCCATGTTAAAGTGCCATTGGATTTTTCAGCCTCCCAGTACTATGCATCCTGATATGGAAGGGTGCAATGGAACTAGTCAATAAGAGCTCACAGAGTAACAGTACGGCTGGTCACTGGCCACGTGATGTAGTAGAATCTACCTTAGCAGAGGAAGTTCAAGAATAGCTCATTCAGATGGTGACTGCTCTGTCTGGCGTTGAGAATGAGCAAAATCTCATGATGATCCCATGTTTGAGAATTCTTGTTATACATTCGAGCTCTGAAAACGAAACCCGGCATACACAGACCCAAGTTGGCGATGCGTAACACGTATGTCAAGATGAGGAGCAGACATAAAGTTGAAGATCTCTTAAGCTCCCCTGCCATACTGCAGCCTGAGGTAAGCTCATCCAGCTTAACTCCACTATAGCAAAGGATGCACATGAATTGAACATAGGTGTCGGTAGAACGAGCACAACCTGTCCCGCCACTGGACAAACAAATGCACACAGACACGTCGCCTGACGTTGCGTGCGCGATGCTTCAAGTCGACAAGTCGGAAGCGCATTCGAGGGATCTGCGAAGGCGAATTCTAGGACCCTCTCAGGTTTGAAAAGGGGAGCCTTTGCAGGCGAAGTCTATCTATTATGCTCAACTTTGAAGATGTTGAAGAACGTGACGGTCAGCATTCTTGTTTGTATCTGGAGTGTTCAAGTTTGAGCTGCAGCTGTTGTGCAGGCGTGCGGTTATCGTGGAATGTATGGCCGTCCTCGAGGATTGAGGCAACTCGCACAGTTGTTCCCATATCAGCTTTGTACACCCCACTGAAGCAGCGCGAGGATCTGCCACCAGTGTTATATGAACCTGTGACCTGCAAACCTCCATGTCGCGCGGTTCTCAATCCTTATTGGTAAGTCCTGTCAAAAGTATCGAACGCCACTTTCCAACGTACACTTGCAGCCAAATCGACATACGCGGAAAACTCTGGATCTGCCCCTTCTGTTTGCAACGCAATGCTTTCCCTCCACACTACAAGGACATCTCCAATACCAATCTTCCCGCTGAGCTGCTGCCCAAATACACTACAATCGAATATACACTCTCTCGACCTGCTCAGGTCCCTCCCATTTTCCTGTTTGTTGTTGATACCTGTCTCGATGAGGAAGACTTAAAAGCCCTTCGGGACGCAATCGTCGTCAGTCTGAGCCTTCTTCCTCCATATGCTCTTGTCGGATTAATTACGTACGGAACAATGGTGCGACCCTGTTCTCTTCGACGTGTTTCTAGAGCCTGTGAAATAACACCTGATGCAGACACAAGTTCATGAGTTGGGCTATGCCGAGTGCAGCAAGTCGTATGTCTTCCGCGGAGGGAAGGAGTACGCGCCGAAGCAGATTCAAGATATGTTGGGGCTGAGTGCACAGAACCGTGCGGCACCGCGTCCCGGCCAGCCGATGCCACAGCAAACGTTCGGCGCTGCACGGTTCTTGCTGCCCGTGCAACAGTGCGAGTTCCAACTGACAGGTATTCTAGAGGCGCTCCAGAGGGACCCATGGCCCGTCGCCAATGATAAGCGGCCATTGCGATGCATGGGTGTTGCTCTCAGCGTCGCAGTCGGGCTACTCGAGGTGAGAATTGATCGATGCAGAATACTTGCAGAATCTGATGGGTGGATAGACGACGTTCCCGAACACGGGAGCCAGGATCATGGTCTTTGCGGGTGGACCTGCAACGGAGGGGCCGGGAATGGTTGTCAACAATGAGCTCAAGGAGCCCATACGTTCACACCACGATATTGATCGGGACAGTGCCAAACACTTCAAGCGCGCGATGAAGGTTAGGTCTAAACGCACTTGATTGTGTTTGTGCTTACCGTCCCCCAGTTCTACGAGGGTCTCGCCAAAAGAGTGTCCAATAACGGTCATGTTGTTGACCTCTTTGCGGGATGCCTGGACCAAGTCGGCTTGCTGGAGATGAAGTCACTCACGAACTCGACTAACGGTGTGATCGTGCTGTCTGATTCCTTCGCGACCTCAATCTTCAAACAAAGCTTCTTACGCGTCTTCAACAAAGACGACCAGGGGCAGCTCGAAATGGGGTTCAATGCGACGTTTGACGTCCAGGTTGGATTTATTCATTTGTAGGATTCATAAGCTCGCCACTAATCTCTTAGTATAGACTACAAAAGAGTTGAAGGTCTCCGGACTCATCGGACATTCCATCTCCGCAGCGAAAAAGTCAGCTTGCGTCGGTGAAACAGAGATCGGCATTGGCCAGACGTCCGCATGGAAGATCAACTCAATAACACCTCGTACTGCCGAGGCTGTCTATTTCGAAGTTGTGACTCCCGCGGGCCAGCCGCTGCAGCCGGGCTCGCGTGGGCTCATCCAATTTGTGACACACTACCAGCACTCGTCTGGCCAAATGCGATTGCGGGTGACGACGATCGCACGTAACTTCGCAGAGGCAGGTTCACCAAGTATTGCTGCATCCTTCGATCAGGAGGCTGCGGCGGTGTTGATGGCTCGCATTGCTGTCTTTAAGGCGGAGATCGATGACTCGCCAGATGTCCTGCGCTGGCTCGATAGGATGCTCATTCGCCTATGCCAGAAGTTTGCAGATTACAGGAAGGAAGATCCGACGAGCTTCCGGCTGACGGACAATTTCAGTATTTATCCTCAGTTCATGTTCCACCTCCGAAGAAGTCAGTTCTTGCAGGTGTTCAACAACAGCCCGGACGAAACAGCGTTCTATAGGTAAGTCCTTTTTGTCTCGCCGTTATAGCGATGCCTCATCGATATGTCTGCAGACATATCCTGAATGAAGAAGATGTTAACAACTCGCTTATCATGATTCAGCCCACTCTTATGTCATACACCTTCGATGTACCACCCCAGCCTGTCTTGCTCGACAGCGTGTCTATCAAGCCCGATGTTATCCTCCTTCTTGACACCTTCTTCCATATTCTCATCTTCCATGGAGAGACCATTGCGCAGTGGCGCAAGGCCGGTTACCAGGACCAGGAAGGCTACGAAAACTTCAAGGAATTATTGGAGGCACCCGTCGCTGATGCTCAGGTTCGCGACCATTCTCATCTTATCTTGCACCACATTGACCACTCTCTTTTGTTATGCAGGATCTGTTGGTGGATCGGTTCCCTATACCGCGTTACATTGTTTGTGACCAGGGCGGTAGTCAGGCACGATTCCTGCTTTCCAAGCTGAATCCCTCGACGACACACATGTCCACGAGTATGTATGGCACTGCTGCAGGCGCTGGCGCTGGGCAGGCTATCTTCACGGACGATGTCAGCTTGCAAGTCTTCATGGAGCACTTGAAGAGACTGGTACGTCTATTACTCTCGTGGCATGAGGCCGTCCGGGCTGACCCAGATTGGGCAGGCTGTCGGGGCGCAGACAGGCTGAGGTATGGCGGTGTATATGTAGCTTTTCTTCGTTTGTTGTGTAGCGTGCATTTGGACGATAGGATTCGAAAGCATCCTTTTCTTGCTCTTGACCATTAACATGCTTCGTGCGTGTCCGAGAGGTCTAGCTGACCAGCAGCACTTAATAATTTACATAAACGCAACCGCGCAGCAAGTCGACGGTATACTTACCCCCAGTGTTGTAAAACATTCAAGCAGATCTGATGAACGTACTTAGCTGACAGTGTAGGGCATTTAGAATCCGTGAGAACGGACCAAGGCCTCAAGCATCCGACTGTTTTCTCAAGCTCCTGCTGCGCACAGTGCGCAGCACTCCACAGTTCAGTACACGGGGCAGAATACGCGGCATTACTTATTTATTTCGCGTACCGGCCCTCGACGTTGACCTGAAAAGATATGGGATCGCACTGTGCCGGTGGTGATGAGACTTGAGTAGGTCTCCTGTTCTTCAGGTTGTAGGCTAGTAATGTTTCTGTAGTGTACTTACGTCTGGACTCGCATTATTGTGGAGTAAATGGAGGTTCACTTGGGCTTGGCCCAAGCAACGATTAGTATCTGTATTGGAGCTTCGCCTGATCGCGTAAACTACCGTCCGTGTCCAATGAACTCTACTCATGCCTATGTTCTCGTGTCTGCCAACAAACCAACACTACCAGTGAGAAGCGCTCGCTGAATATCGCTGGTCCATAGGTTCCAGACTGTCCACACTCGACTCGTCTGCAGCTTTCGTCCATAACCCTGAGCTTTGGTAGCGAATGAGTCGCGTTTCGTTGGGTCGAAGCTTGTCCTGTCATGCCTGCGTTCTACGAACTCCAGCTTATATACTTCACCACATTCTGTGTTGTCTTCCTCCTCGTTGAACGTCAACTATCTAGTCGGAAGCAGTCAAAGATCCCGAATGGCGACCTCGCCGCTCCTGCCGCGGCCTCCAGCGGATCCGGCAATGTTCTGTCCAAGCTTACCAGGCAGTACTTGATCGTATACGCGATTGTCATGGGCGAGTCGCAAATCTGTCTCCTTCGAATATCAAAGTCTGGACTCGGAAAGTTGACCATGCCTTGACCAGGCGCGGACTGGCTGCAGGGCCCATACGTGTATTCCTTGTATGAGGAGCAGTATGCGTTTCCAGAGCGTTTGGTAGCCGTCTTGTTTGTGACCGGATTCATGTCTGGGGGATTGACTGCACCATTAGTGGGAGTCTGGGCTGACCAGCAGTAGGTTTTCGGCGTCTGTCAAGGTGCACAATTGTTGCTGAGGGGTATTCGTGCAGCGGTCGCAGAAGACTATGTCTCGCATTCTGTATAACATACACACTGAGTTGTATGGCTATCCTCGTTCCTTACCTCCCTGTCCTTCTTCTTGGACGTGTTCTCGGAGGTGTCTCGACCTCTATCCTCTATTCCGCGTTTGAGTCCTGGCTGATATCCGCGTCGAATTCGCTTGCTCTGTCGCAGTCTGACCTATCCAGTATCATGGGTCGTGCATCACTGGTGAATGGGTTCGTCGCAGCTGCCACTGGGGTGATCAGCAACGAGCTGGTTGCAGCGACCGGGTCTTTCGCATCGCCCTTCGTAGCTAGTGGTGCGCTACTGCTGCTTGGGTGGGTGGTCATCAAGGGCACGTGGACAGAGAACTATGGCAGCGGCGGAGGAACGACTGTGGCCAGTTCAGACGTTTTCCAGCTCAGGCGTTTGGGGCAGGCATGGAAGATTGTTCGCACTGGTAGGCACTTTCATCCGCAGGCTCAGCCACATCTGATATCTTGTATCGCGACCAGAACCGTCCTTGATGGTCATAGGTCTCACGCAGACATGCTTCGAAGGATCTATGTACCTCTTCGTCTTCAATTGGGTACCATCTCTCCAAGAGGCCGCCAAGGCGACAGGCAGCACACTCCCTTTAGGCTTCATTTTCTCCTCATTCATGGTCTCCATGATGATCGGGTCTCTATTCTATACCTCCATCGTCTCCTACTACCGACCATCCGATTCCAATGCGCACGACGGACCGCTAACACTACATGCAAAGCTCAGCTCACTGGTGTGCGCTGTGAGTGCTCTGTCGCTCGCGGTGAGCATCGAGAGCAAGGACGAGCACGTGCGCTTCTGGGCGTTTTGCGTGTTCGAAGGTTGTGTCGGCATGTACTACCCTGTACAGGGCATGTTGCGGGGAACGCTGATCTCGGATGAGCATCGTGCGACTGTGGGTGCTTTTCCAGCAGCTGCAGTATGTGTGCTTGACTGACGGGACTTGGACCATTGTAGCTGTCTTCCCTATTCCGTGTCCCTCTCAACACTTTCGTTGTCGTCTCACTTCTAACGGGAGTCTCATCTGCGCGATACATGGTCCTAACTGCCAGCTCGCTTATGCTCGTCTTCTCATCACTGATGACGGGGGCCTTCCTGGTCGATCATTCCGTTGACATAGCCGTCCCGCAAGCCCCGCATCCAGCTTAAAACTAAGCATTAGTCTCCGATTTCACTGACGAATCACCGAATCACGATGCCACAGCGCATTGACTCAAATGGGGGTGTACAGCATAACCTCGATAGCTCTTGGACTTTTGGATTTCGCTAGAATCTGGATTTCCTTAATTAATCTATGTATATCTTGAAATTGCCAGCCATATGTCGCACCTTCGCGCACACGTAAGGGCATTAGTGATAGCTAAACACGTCGTAGAGTCATTCGCACGATTTCACGGCCCAGTTACTCCACAACCTTTCTGCCAGACGTGATATGATTGAGACTCTTTCTACCACGAGTGTGTACCAGAATTGATATGTCGAACGACGAACAGGCGGTGAGTTTCCGATTTGTAAAAAGACAAATAACTCAATACAATCGTCATGGCAGGCCTTCTACTGAAACAATCGCAAAAGAGCGTATTCTGCACATGCGACATCTTGACCGGTACCATCATGTTGTCAGGTTATAGCAAATTTGTGTGTACCTTGACTTACAAATTAGTCGGCTTTCATGTCTCGACCAGGAATGCGTCTACTGCCTACGTCCTGCGTACCCCACCACCATCCGCCCCAAGAGAGGTACCCACACCCTTGGTCTTTGTTTCTGCAAGCTCCTGGGATCCCAAGTCGCAAACCGGGTGCGCTGCTTTACATCATTACAAAAACATCGAATGACTTCTCCGATCTTCTGGGATGCTGACGTTGAAAGAATGAGGACCCTCGCCTCGATGTTTTCGGAGCAGGGATACACCTGTCTCGAAGTAGATCTAGCGCACCCAGAAAAGGCGACGACATCTGATGCCCTTATGCATCATTTCGAGAGCGGTGAGTCGAGCTCAACCTCGCCCTGTGATTACCTGCTCGCTCTGTGTTTTCTATGCGGAGGAGCCGGCCGAATAGAAAGCTTGACGTCGTAAGCTTGACGCTCCAAGAGAAGCTAATTACTCTGTAGATCTTGTTTCTCATATTCGCCTCACCGCGATCCCATTCCCGCCGGTCATCATTGCGCGTGCTTCTGGTGCTCTCATTGCGCAAACCTATATTTCCTCACATCCGGCCTCTGGCCTGCTTCTTGTGTCCCCTCCGCCTTCCAACAAAGCTGTTTCCGACTTTAGTCCATCGCTCTTGCCTACTCCATTGGCAGAGTTCGACTTTGAGCCAAAGTTTCCGTGCGCAATTGTGTGTGCCGAACGAGAGAAGGAGTGGCTCAAAGAGAACAGACTGTGGAAAGATGGGGGAGTTGACAAATTGATCGTAAAGGACAAGAGCGAGATTGGTGGACAGGAAGTCTTTGTGCGAATTGGACAATGGCTAGACGACATTGGTGTATAGATTGTGTTCTCTTGACATGATCGGTCTTGCGTACAGAGTCGGCATCGTCCTGAGTCCTGACGCCCCAATGTTCTGCTATCTCTAGGTCGCCACAAGAGGTTATCCTGCCAACTCAAGTCTCCATAGCAAATTACCGACAAAGGTAGCATTTAATGCGCTCAAGTCGCTCTTGGCAACAAGGGCGTAATAGATGATATATAGCGCTCGTTGGCACGTACGACTTGCCCTTTGACGGTCCTGTGTACTATCGCTTACGTGTCTCTTCCACAAAGACAAGGTATGGTGACATACAATTTTAATAACGTCCAGGGCAATAAGGCGTACAAAACACTTACATGAGATGACATTAGCAGAGCAGGCATGATGGACGTAATACGACGCCTCGGTGTCTGGGAAGCCGTGCTGAGTCGCGTGCACTGGTTACATCTTTGTCGAATCTGAGCGAGCTATATTCTAGCCTCAACACTCCATCGAGCTTCTTGAAAATTTGACGACAACTCGACGGTGGAGGGTGTGCTTGCCAATCTGATCATCCCGGCCGTGCAGAATATGCGCCAAGTGAATGAGGGCTGACTAGTTGACCTACGCTTGGGCCACTACGAAGGTGAGCGTCAGTGAGCATCTCTGCCTGTGACATTTCCCAGACGAGCGACTCTTTCCCCTTTGGACAGATCCTCATGCATACTTCTTCCTCTCCGTCTCTGACTGTCGTATGCTTACCGCCCCCATAGCAAGCAGATCTGTTGGCAAACGGCAAGATTATGAGGGTCCTCCAAAAACATCTTGCTAAAAGAAACTGAATTGGCTACCGCAGAATAGTCCTACATGTACAGAATGTGGAGCGTCTCCTATCCCTACATCTTGCATCAAGTGGACGGCCACCATCGTGGTTTGTGGCAGTGAATTGGTAACAATAAGTCAGATTACTAGTGTTATACATTAGAAGCTACATCTGTGACTGAAAGTATCAGGCAGGGAGCCCGTGCCAATGGTATAATACAGCGCCCTGTGACTTGTATCAATTGATCGGTCAAGAAACAGAGCATATATCATGATCGCACCGTGCTGTTATCTTTCCGAACGATTTTTCTTGCAACAAGGGCAATGAGGCATTTGTTCACACGAGCTTGTGAGAGGTCAGGCGGCTTGACCAGTTCGAGAACTAGATAACATACTTGAGCTTTCATACACTTCGCGATGTTAGTTTTGTCACATACTTCCTAAGCCACGCCCTTTGTTATTGAGAAAACCTTCGATAACCATCTCGATATGGCGGCGAAGGTTCGGATCACTCCCGCGGAACTCGAGGGGCAGAACAGACACGACCTTGTCGACGAGCAGCGCACGCTCTTTCTTTTCCTTTGCAGTCAGCTTCGGCTTGCCTTTCTTCTTTACAGGTACTTTCGTCCCTGTGAGGGCGGAGGCGGTGGCACTTGTGGTGGTAAAGGTTGTCTCGTTGCCGGGTTCGGAGGTATCAGCGTTCATGGTTGTCTTATCGCCGGTTGATACTTCTGGAGAAGGCGGGGCGGGTTGAGCTTGCGCAGCCTTGATTGCTTCCATAGCTGCAATAGCATCTTCCTCTTGTTCGAGACATAGTTGAGCGAACCATGCAGTTGCAAGTAGGGCGAGACACATACCTGCTCTGTGCGCTGCAAGCGTGAATGACGCGCCTGTGGGTGCCTATACATAATTGAGAATTCGGCCTCTATATAGAGCGCTATTTTCGCAGAAATAGAGAAAATGAACCATGCCTGAGGCCAATCGGTGGTTAACGCATTCATGTTCATCACATAGAGCCAGCTTGCAAAGCTCTCGTTGAAAGTTCCGAGCGCGTCACTGAGGCTTTTAAGACCCTGCACATTGGTATGGAGAGCCTCCGCTTCATCAACGAGTTCAGATAGCGCGGGCTCGAGAAATCCAAGGCCATGCGGTGCGTCCGGGTATGCACCCGAGCGAGAAAGACGAAAGAGAGAGCCTTGGGATATTCTACGCAGAGGCGTACGCTGTGGCACTGCACCTACGGGCATCGCCGTTCAGATTGCAATGAAGAGGATGCTCAGAGCTGGACCAAGTAAGGGCGATAATCCAAGTACGTGAAGATGCCAGTTGGTAATTCAAACACAACGCTTCGGACGCGTTTGAGACGCGTCGCACGTGGCTGTTCGTTTGGATATTTAAGTACCCGTTGGAAAGTAGATTTCGGCGCTATACTTTCCGTCTGGGTTTCTCCTCCGCTATCCTTAACTCTTGCTTCTGACGAGTCTCTTTTGGTATAGTACCCTCGCTGAGATTATGCTGTGCGTGATTGCTTCATGTTGGTCTCTGCAATACGGGTGACTACAGCGACCCCTCGGAGTGTGCGCGCGAAGAAGCTTCCTGCATTCACGCATGCTACGCATCTGCTTGCTATTCTCTGTCCTTGTTCCGCATGAGGTTCTGTAAACTGGGAGTAGTACTCTTAACAGTTTGAATGTTCTAATCTCCAAAAGAATAATTGAGAAGATCAATGTGCTGCAATTCGCGTAGGAGGGGCGAGCTTGAGCTTGAAAAGACCCGACTGGTGTGCTCCTCGATGTCACCGGACAATTGTTCCGTTCCCGGTTGCTGGCGTGTTCTCAAAGATATCGCAAGCATTTTTGTTACTTCTTAGGCTCTCAGACCTTCTGGCGAGAATGCGTTGCTATGTCACAAAAGCGGAATAGATACGTTATCCATGAGCATCATAAATATACATGTATACGAACACATTACAAACACAGGCCGGTTTGAAACCCCTTGTCCTCGAGGTACATCTTGCCCGCCATAAAGAAACCGCCAATGGCGGGTATAATCAAAACAACAGCCGATAGGTAAAGTACTGGGGTCGGTATCATGTTGTTTAGTTTCCTCCAAATTGCATAAAAGACAAAGGTAATCAGCGATGAAAGTTGGCCAGCGCAAAGCCAAGCAAGCATCCAAACCCTCTCAGCCACTGTGCTGCTTTCCTTCCTAAAGCCCGTGAGTACAAATATGAGCGTGTATGGAAGGATCATCGCAAGCAGAAACGACAGGCCAAGGCAGATCCGCTCAGACCATGACCTAGTCGACGGCTTGACATTGCGAGGCGGACCATCATGAGTAATCGAGGAAATGCCGAATGAATGTGTGTCATAATGGTCCGCGAAGGGATCAAACTTGAACTTTTTGATGCTGTGTCCAATTTCGACGATGAGAGTTTTCTGGGACAACCGAGTTTTTGCTGAAATCTCTTCCTCTATCTGCAGCTTCACTGCAGTGTATTCTGATTCGGTAGGGGATGCGTCCTGCAATACGCCAATTGCCCCATCGAATAAGGCGCCCTCATTGCTGCGACGCTCCGCTTCTTGTAATATCGGTGTCCTAAGCACGTAACCGCATGTGTATTCTCCAACGACGCCGACACAAATCATATTGGTCAATGTCATGAGCGCATAAGGAAACACGGAGAAACCGTACGCCGCGTATCCAAAGCGTTTTATCTGATCTCCTCGGGTGCGATAGAGAGTAAACGTGGCGGAGATGAGCTGGATGATGGAAAGAAGCACCTTAGGCCAGCTTTGCTGTGGGTAGAGCTTGATTTGCCTAGTATCTTGGAGAGTATCGGAAATGATACCCCTGATGATATACTTGTTTGCTGGTGCTGCGAGAGTATACCCCCTCGGAAACTTCATATGTCCGTGTAATTTGCACTTGTCAGGATCAAGTTGATAATGTGAACGCTGACTTCTATAACCGTCTGTATCGATCTCAAATTTGGCATATGAACTTGCGGCTTCACTAAAAGGTCAAACGAGACGTTTGATTTAGGAATCCTGGAAGTAGGAGCGTTGGCTGACTTACGCTTCGGTGAGAGTATGATAATTACGGGGTAATTTTACATAGACCAGTTCTGGCCGACCAACGGATAGCTGCCAGTCCGAAGTCCGACAAACGATGAGCAAGGCACCATGTACCAATGCGGTGTGAACATCGTCCTGGCCCCATCTGAGATGCTGCCCTATCAGCAAGATCGCCCTCGCCAGCCCAGCAAATGGAAGGAACAATGCAATTACAGCGGCCCATGGTGTTGACCTTCGCAGAGGGACATTCCTGGTGAACCTGCCAACTTCTGCTCTGACAGGAACAGACCCGGCGTGGGCGACGAAATTGGTAAAGAAAAAGACCAACATATCCCACACTATCAGCGCATCCTGGTAACAGGCAACTGATGGATATACGGGTGCGGCAACAGCGGGAACTGTCAAGTAGCCAAGAAGAGGAATGCTCCAGAGGAGTAGTGCCCTTATGTGCCAGGATGAATGATGTGCATCGAATATGCGAGGCATGATGGATGTACGACAAGAATCGAGAGTCATCAAGGAATGGCTTTTGTACTGACAGCCTCATTGTCAACTCCTGCATGGTGTGTCTGCTGCGAGTGTGCCTAGTCTCGGTGGAAATTGTGCAAGAGTCAGAAACCGCTTGGGGGGTCGACGTAGCACATACTCGAAAGTATCCTGAGCGCGACATAAAAGCACCGATGGCTCGAACGCTGCTCACCACGATGATGATAGGAGGAAAGTTGCCGCCCATGGCTGTTGGTGGACGATGTAGCGTTGTGCAGGCTTGCAGGCAAGTACAGACCCTGTGTGCTCAGGTCCACCAATTCTGACGCCCGAGTTACAGCGCAGGAGGTGCATTCGAGGCGGCAGGCGTACTGAGAATGCAAATTTGGCGCTTGATTGATCTGCAAAATGTACATCCTGAATATCCGTCACGGCTGAATTGTATCAGTCATTAGTGTCAGAATTAGGTAGCCACAGTCTAGAGTAGGCCGCGGGACTGAATACCACGATAAAAGAAGACTACCTACTACCCTGAATTACCCACCAGAATTGAGAAGCCGGAATAGGACGCTGTAGTATGACGAAGACTGGACGTTCATCAAAAGGGAAGCTAAAGAAGTACGGCAATGTGAGGATCTCTTGTGTGTTCAGCCACATTGCAACATCCGGCGAGGCAGCTCAGAGGGAGAACGGCAGTCAACTGTGGGATACGATTGTGACGTGTGGCCTTTTCGCTCACCGACTTGAGGATAGTAAAAAATGCGCTGTTTTGAAAGAAGAAAATCGGATCATAACAATAGTAGGACTGTTTCTCATTGTCTACCTTGCATTTGTTGCAGGGGACAGCTCACTGTCTTCCGACAGCGACCAGGAAGCAACCACACGAAGCTCAACGGAATTTTCCAATAGCAGTCGATGATGATGCCTTGAGGCAAATGGCGAGTATGAAGGCGCAGCATTTGTAAGACTGCGTGCCGCGTTGTCGAGATGCCATTGATGGACATAATCCAACCCGACTCCGCGTCTCCTGAGACACTTCCATGGCGAAATCATGACACCTCCTAGTGTGTGCGTGTTGTAATACATTTGAGACACCACTTCCGTTTAGTCTCGGATCTCAAGAGCAAATACCAAAATATGCGCTGGATGACAGATGGCCAATACCCATTCAGCTACGTCCGTTGCTCCAGCAGTCCGACCATTATGGATTGGATAGGGGATGGCCCTTCCATTTTTTGCGTCAATCGTCCGCAGCTACGACACAGTCTATAAGCCTCATCTCCTTCCGCAGCTGAACAAAATAAATGAGAACGTTTGCTAAATGAGGAGGGAGAATGGAAGACGAACATTAAATAGGAGTCTTGAGCCACATTGCCTGCTGTAAACATATCCTTTGGTGGATACCACAATATAAACGATGATCGTGCGGGAGAGAGACACAGATACGTGTCTCGGTATTCATAAGCGCTAATCTCCTAGTGGCCGGGAATGTATCTCATGCACTCCTTCAGTTGCAGGACAAAAGTGAGACTCCCAGGTCGGAGAGTGTTTCCAACATGCGTGCTTAAGTCAGTGTGTGGTCAGGCGCCCAAGCTTCGCAAGACAGACACAAACACCTAGTCAAACTATGATGGTGAAATGCCAGAAACGTTCACGAGAAGGATGGGTCAAGAAGGCGCCTGAGGCTAAGGGAGATGCAACAGAATGTCAGAATCTGAACTTTGGCCGCCTTGCAGTGGTGTGGTACGCACTATATTTAAATCGAGGCCAAAGTGTCGCTGTACTTCAGCTCCGACTCTGGGCTCTCATTAGTGCAGCCTGACAGACGCTGCCAGTGTGAATGGAAACGAAGAGCAATGACCTAGAATTCAATATTCAACTGGACTTCCGACAAGCTGCAGTCTTCCAGGAAAGGACGATCGGCTTGGGTCCCAACGCTGGCTTCCAGAACCCATAATTGTGACTCCTTTTCTGACCTCCGGTCATCTTCAAAGTCGACAATTACACTAAACAATGTTAGATAATATTGTAATTATATGTACATCGCTTTTTACTATGGGCCTCCTTCGTCCGAAACGATGACCGTACTCGGGGAAACCCTCAACAACTGAGCGGCCTACTAGTATGCGCATCAGTATAATTCTCAGCTCTTATCGTATGAGGATAGTGCATCATGCGAGTTGGACAGTATGGCATAGGCACTTAATATCCTTATAATAAATTATATGCTATAATGAAACCTTGCAGCTAGGAGAATGGATCCGATACCGACTAGGAACACATCCCGAAACCATTATCTTCAAGATACATCTTTGCCACCATGACATATCCACCGACAGCAGGTACTGCGAAGATAGCAAAGGTGAGCAGCACAGGGATTACAAATGTGAATACAGATTCAACTCTACGCTTGCCACCACTGCCATGACGGAAGCCGCGCAACATGCGAGTCAGTGGCTTAGAATCCCAACCGTAAGCAGAGAAAAAGTTGCCGATCGACAACCAGGACATCATCCATGCTCTCTGAGCTTTTGTGCTGTTTCCCTTTTTGAAGCCAGTGAGCACGAGAATCACGATATACGGGAGAACGAGTGATGTAACGAGCGAGATGAGGACAAGCGTTATGAACACTTTCCTAATTGGCTCCTGTTTGGGAGTATCGGTACTCGATTGAGTTTCGCCAGTGACTTTAGATGGCATAGTGATCGAAGAAGGCCGAACAGTCGATTGTGGTAAAGTGCCACAATCATAGACCTCGCACGACGGTTGGAGAGCCTGAGGGAGTGTGAGTGCAGAAATCTTGAAGACTCTATGCCCCGCATCAGGATTTGCACTGTCAACCAACTTATACTTCCTCGTAGTCGTCCTTGCTCTCACGATGAGAGTTTTCCCTAACGAACCACTGCTCGATTCTTCCAGAGATAGCCACGCAGCAACATATTCGTTATCATCCTGCAGGGACTCCTTTTGGGCCTTGCCATCTCCGCCTTCTAGCCCCTCCACTACATCCTTTACGCTTTTCAGAGTACCAATAGCTCCATCGAAGAGGGCATTGGGTCGTCGAGTTGCTTGCTCGAGCATAGGTGTCCTGAGCATGTAATGGCACGGCCATTCCCCAATTACACCAGCGCAAATCATGTTGTAGAATGACATGAGAGCATATGGGAACACCGCAAGTCCATATGCTGCGTAGCCGAAGCGGTTGATCTGATCTCCTCGGGTATGATAGAGTGTATAGAGGGCGGAGATGAGCTGAACCACAGATATGACCATCTTCGGCCACCTCCATGGTCGGCAGAGATTGATATTAGACATGTCTTCCAAGGTTGAGGCTATAATCCTGTCAAGTGCTTCAACGTGGGGGATGACGAGCTGGTATCCTTCCGGAACATTGACACATCCATAGATGTCCCAGTCACTGTGCTCAATCTTCTTCACCTCGTCTGTTTCTACGATCTCTAATGCTGCTTCTTTGATTTCGTCATCCCTGGAAGATATGCAACGGAATCAGGTTGAGTATGAAGCTATCGAGAAAAACAGAAAAGACAGACCCTTTAGCTTCCTCATTGAAATCCGACAGGCATTCCAATTTTACGTGGACCAGTTCTGCTCGTCCAGTAAAAGGCATCCAATCCCGCGCTCGAGCCACCACTAATATAGCTCTGTATACCGAGGCTCGCTGAATGTCATTTCTAAAGCCCCTGGCTGCTTTTGCAAGCAATTTCACCGACCGAGATAAGCCAATAAATGGAAAGAAAAGAGCGACAATAGGTGGCCACGGGATGTACTTTGGCAAGAAAGGGTGTGCTTTCCAAGGAAACTTTATGAATTCATCAACGTCAGGAAACGTTGGAACTGATGCTGCATGCGCTATGAAATTCGTGGTGAAGAATACAACCATGTTCCACACTATCAGTTCATCCTGGTAGCACAAGACGGTACGGCTGACCGGGGCTGAGAGTGCAGGCAACGCAAGGCAACATAACAATGCCCCGCAAAAAATTGTTGAGGGTTTTAGCAAAAGACTGTGACCAAACCGTTGAGCCATAGATCGCAAGATTTACGGTCAGATCCCATAGGTTCAGCAAGCTTTATACCTGTAGGACTTACCACTGTCATTGAGTGTATACTGGATCACGTTATTGCGAGCTTGATCTTTCATCGGAAGCCTGTCCTATACCACACGAACAATGCCTGTCAATGGCAACGTGCATCTTGCACAAGAATTGTGTAGCATTAGGATGGAAGAATACACCTCTTGCTTCCACCACTTGTAGATGAGCATAGGAGAATACACCGACTCCCCTTGTGGTGTAGGGGAACACCGTGCCTGAGGTGTCCTGATGAAAGAAGGGTTTCATGGAATCTCATGTGGTGATGAAGATACCGGATGCCCTTGGGTCACCCAGCGGCAGCTGCACCCTAGACTAGTAATTCCGTGGCTATGAGCCATCTATCTTGAGCGTTCACTCATTGGGGCATCCAGCTGTGTATCAAGGTGTGACATACGGAAGGCATTAGCGAGGCAGAAGTTCAAGACTAAATTCGAAAAGAACTAGTAAAAAATTACCTGTGGTCCATTCCAGCTGTCATATATGATGTTGCTGCCGAAGTGCGTTTTGGCAATTGAGCACCTAATAGCTACCTGAGTGAGTTGATAGCATGTGCGTGGTTCCGTCGTGTTTCATGCAGTACGGCCGTACCAAACGTGTTGCATCTCAGATGATCTCGGAGGCAATTTTTGAGATGAAAGCAAAGCGTTGCCACTTACAACTCGGAATCTGCAATGGAACAGGCTTTGGACTTAACATGCGTGCGCGAGACGCAACGAGTGGAGTTCCAGGACGCTTTCACACGCAGAGTCTGGCCGTCATTCGGCTGCGATGGACTTCGGAGGTCTTACAGATGCTCGGAACCAATGAGTGCTGAACAAGTTGGACTTGTTCGTGTCTCGATACCCTCAATCACAATCGATTAAATGATGGCTTGACTCACAAAAACTCTCGGACACGTCTCTTCTAACCGCTAAACTCATTGATATATACTTAGTCTTTCGCACCATGATTTCTTCCTGTCGGCTGCGTGAGGATGTGAAGGAACGAGGAACTAAGGCCGAACCGCAAAAGAAACCGAGATTAGTGCGCCTCGAGCAAGAACGGACTTCAGGTGCGAAATGAACGAGAAGTGCGATAATTTCGCAAGCCGTCGCTCATACCGTACACTAGTGTCACACTTAGATGAACATAGATGTCTGTCAGAAACTAACTTGTTAAGCATCGCTGGTTTTAGCTAGTTGTTTCACTGCGAACGCAGCATGCTTGGACTTCGTACCCACCATACACCATGTACAATCCAGTGGTAACATGAGCCTTCTTTTGGCTTGCTATCATCTGCTGCAAAAATTATAGGACCAATACGACCCAAGGCCGTGAGCGTCACTACCCCATGATATCAAAGGTATGTCACCCCTCGAGTCCTCAGAGCTTCTGTTCGAAAGGTTTATCGTTCCGTCATATGCACGTGAAAGGAATAGATGGATGCGTGTCTGACCGCATCAGCAGACATGGCCAGGTAGGTCAAGATTGAGATATGGCTGGGATGACCCCCTTGGGGCTAAGACTGACCGAAGTTGACAGTATTTTCCTGGTCGTCTCGAATAACATTTTTCTGATTATGGGCCTATCTGTTCATTAACTTGAAGCCCTAGAATACACACACGAGATCACTCTGTACGCTACTTCTTTCACCAACAAACTGACTACTGCTTCGACAAGCCCTTCTGAGCAGCCCTTCCGCGCCCGACAAGCGCCCACATTTGATGTGCTACAGTAATTGTTACACCGAGCTCCTCCGCAAATGCCCATACGGTGCCGGAATTTTTCTGGAACTGGCGTCCGACAAAGACAATATCCGCCTGGTCCTGCGTGCATCACATCGTCATCCAACAGATAAACATGATAAATTTGTGATATGAATAGCGAATGAAGGTTTGACTGTCTTGCCGTCGAGTCAGAATGGCACGGGTTCTACTACCGATGAGCGGCTTCCATGAAAATGGGGAAAATGGTTTCTGAAGAGACCTACGGCGAAGAGAGAGTTGAGCGAAACAAGACGTCTCAGGTATCAGAGGGAAACATGTATCACACTCTGATGGATTTATCGAATAAGAGAATCTATCGAACATTAGCAAACGCGGGTGCAGCGAGCTCTCCTCCGAAACAGTCGGAGAGACAGACGCCCATGCCCGAATCCACCCGGAGTCTCCGGTCCGCCAGACAAGTACGGCCACGGTAAACTGATTCCAGCTCTACACTTTCATTCAGAGACGCTCAGTGAAGGCCAAGTATAGCTGGTCACCCAAGTTATATCTTTCAACGATGCAGGCCCTTCACGATGGCTTGCGGTATCGGCCGAGACAAACTGGACGTGCTAGTTCCGCATAAATGGTTGAAGAGCATGTTTTCAATCTTCCGCCATCGAATTTTCATCCGCGAGGTGCTTACACATCCAGAATCTTCGCGATTACTCAACCAAAATCCCTGAGTAACTCGCCCAGGCCAGCGTTGAGTAATCCGTGACAAGGTGCGTATATAAACCCGACATTCCAACATCGCATCAATACTCTCACATCCTTTCCAACCACTTGCGTCCTTCAAGATCATGCTGGTCATTATCAATTCTCCCGCTCCCAACGTCCCGTACTTTACCCCTGCGCAAAACCCGCCTGCAGGAACCGCTGTCAAGCCCCAGCCCGATGGCGAGGCCATCCCAAAGCTCTTTACACCGCTCAAAATCCGCGGTGTCGAGTTCCAGAACAGGATCTTCGTGAGTATATTCCCATCTCGCTATACATCGCAATCGACTTATCTACCTCCTTCACAGCTCTCGCCGCTTTGCCAATACTCTGCTGAGAATGGCAAGCCGACCGCATGGCACATGGCTCACCGTGCGTCTCTCATCTCACTAATCTGACATACCGCACCTAACTGGCATCCAGTCGGCGGTATCTTCACGCGGGGACCTGGGCTGAGCATCGTCGAGGCGGCCGCGGTGGTTCCCGAGGGGCGCATCACTCCTCAGGATGTCGGGATCTGGTCGGACGAGCAGATCGAGCCGTGGCACAAGATCGTAGAGTTCGCACATGCGCAGAACCAGAAGATTGGCATCCAGCTCGCACATGCGGGGCGCAAGGCGTCGTGTGTCGCACCGTGGCTCGATATGGGTATGGCCGCATCCGAGCTTGACGGCGGCTGGCCGGACAACGTCTGGGCTCCATCCGCGGTCCCCTACAACGAGAACTTCCCGAAGCCTAAGGCGCTCACGAAAGAGGGCATCAAGCGTGTTGTGCAAGCTTTCGTCGATGGTGCGCGCAGGGCGCTCAAGATCGGGTTCGATGTGATCGAGATCCATTCAGCGCACGGGTACCTGTTGGATGAGTTCCTGAGCCCTGTGAGCAACAAGCGGACGGATGAGTACGGCGGCAGCTTCGAGAACCGCATCCGCATCCATCTGGACATCATCGACGCGGTGCGCGCGGTGATCCCGCCCACCATGCCTCTTTTCCTTCGGTGAGTTCTTACTGTGCGTATCGCTCTATTTACGATGCTGATTCCAACATACAGTATCTCTGCCACGGACTGGCTCGAGGAGTCGCTCCCGAATGAGCCGTCATGGCGCTCAGAGGACACGGTTCGGTTCGCGCCGATCCTTGCGGAGCACGGAATCGACCTGCTTGACGTGTCCACATCCGGGGTGCACCCTGCACAGAAGATCAAGGCGGGGCCGTTGTACCAGGTGCCATTCTCTGAGGCGGTGAAGCGGGCGGCGGGCGACAAGATCCTCGTTGGTGCGGTGGGTTTGATCACCACTGGCCAGCAGGCAGAGCAGGTGCTCAGCAACGTGCGTGATCGTTGTTAACATCCCGCTCCCAGATGGGTAGGCTGATGCGATGCGATGTATGCAGGACCAGGCCGACGTTATCTTTGTCGGACGCCAGTTCCAGAAGAACCCTGGGACAGTCTGGGCATTCGCGGAGGACCTTGGCGCGACGATTACTCTCGCACACCAGATCGAGTGGGGCTTCGCCGGGCGGGGCAAGGCTGGCAGAAAGGGCGTGTCAAAGAAGTAGACCTGTTTCAGCGATCAAGATGAATATGGCATATACACTACATACAATAGACTGTTGTGTACAAAATGGCTTGTAGAAGTAGAGCAATAGACGAACTCGGGACGTTCATTTGGTCGTTTATTGGGCGTTGAAGGAGACTGCGAATTGCAGAACTTCGCATGCCAAGGCCGATCTTACCGGAACGTCTAGATTCATCGTAGTTGGCTATGGCGGCCATGGCAGTTCCTCGATCGAAAGTTTATACAGACTACATGAGCTCGAGTTCATGAGACTAGCCTGTGGTTATTACGCCGCGGTGTGGGTCACAGCCAACCAGGTGCCACAAGTAAGCATCTTCCATAGTAAAGGAGTCAGTCCATCCTGCTCTCCATTGCTGGTGGGAAACTTGACTTGCACAGCGAACATCACTTGCCACCGTACCCTAACTTATAATTCACACAAAAATCATCCTCTATGACTGTCTGGTATTACTTTCGTTATGGTATTGTATATATCGTCTGATGCCCTACAGGAGGTAATTACGGAATAGTACCGCACGTCATGATGGCGTGTAAACAGCGGGACAAGTCATAAACGATGAGAAGAAATGAACGTGACAGACATCCCAAACGCCAATGCAGAAGACAAACAAAAACAGACTCGCGGGTGTCTCAAGGAACGGTAGGGAGGGTATACACTAAGGAAACGAATGACACCACAAGTAATTGCCTTTGTCCAGCGACACCAGCGAAAGGTTATCGGACCACGTCAGTCTATGCGGCGGTCCTGGAAGGGTTGCGTGCGAGGGTGGCACCGGCGCGTTGAGCCTGGATGCTGCTGAAGCGCTGGAGCTCCTCAGGTTTCATAGAGATCTTTTGGCCAAATCCAACCTTGCGAGCAGCACGGCGTATGAAGGAGACACGGTTGGAGTACAGAGACTCATGGACGGAAGCAGCACGGGATTGGGTGCGAGTCATAGGAACGCCCGTCTCCTTGACCTGTTGAGCGACTCCGGCGTTGTGACGATCGCGGAGCCACTTGATCACAGTCGCCTTCATCGCGAACTTGATCCAGTCAAGAGGGACAAACCAGCAGATATCCTAACATACAATATCAGATATTCGCCAATAGATACGGCTGATCAAGCGACATACCCAAACCCAGACGATACCGACCCAGCCACCTGAGATACCTTCGATTTGAGTGAAACCCCAGTTCGCATAGACGGCAATAATCGATGACACGAGTTGGGCAACGCAGAAGGCACCGAATAGGGCGACCGAAGGCCGCTCCATGAAGAAGAAGCCGTGCGAACGCGTGACGAAGATGAGAGCCTGGGAGATGATAGCGACCTGGAGATACACGATAGAGTGCAGCTGGGGATCGTTGTGGTCCAATGCCTGAGTGGCACCGTTGTGTAAGGTGACACCAAACTTGTCGTAGAACCAGGTTGTACGAATGATAATCGCAACAAGGGCAATACTGTCAAGATAACATATAATTAGTATGTACGTTGATGAAACAATATTAGACACATACGTAGACAGGGTGAGGTACAAACCATACGCCACGGCGAACGAGAAGATCTCGGCCAAGTCCCAGCTATCAGGTGTACTGGAAGGAAGCACACGGTCAACGGACAGGGTCATGATGGTACCATCGTTCAACAGGGCAATGATCAGGACCATGAACGGCGGGAAGTCGAACTTGAACGCGAACGCCAAGATAGCGAAACAGACGACTATACGGATGGTGACAGCACAAGCGTAAATGGAATAGTTCCTCATACGCTGGAAAATGATACGAGATTGGCGAATAGCATGGACGATAGTCGAAAGACCAGGCTCCGTCAACACAATATCTGCAGCACCACGAGCCGCATCCGTAGCACCCTCGACGGCAATACCGACGTTGGCACGGGACAGAGCAGGAGCGTCGTTGGCACCATCGCCAGTCATGGCACACAAATGACCAAGACCCTGGAGACGCTTCACAATCTCGTACTTGTGCTCGGGGAAGACACCAGCGAAACCATCTGCGTCCAAGATCATCTCGTCCAAAGAAGCGTGCTTTCCGCCCGGCTCGGGGCCATCCTTGAGTACCTTAGCCGGGTACATGTGATCACCGAGACCGAGACGACGACCAGTCTCCTTCGCGATGGCCAGCTGGTCACCGGTCACCATCTTGACACGGACACCAAGCGCGATAGCATTGTCGATGGTCTGCTTTGTGTCTTCACGGGGAGGATCGAAGATAGCGAGAAGACCAATGAGTTCGAAGCCGTTGCCCTCGCCTTCAGGGTCGTCACCGTCGAGCTCCTCATAGGCTACGGCCAAGGCACGAAGACCGCGCTGAGCGAACTCCTCAACGTCAGCCTCGAGACGCTCCTCAATCTCCTCAGTTTTGTTGCGCGTGCAAAGTTCGATGATGATACCGGTCATACCCTTAGTAACACGCTTGAGCTTGCCAGACGACTCCTCGCGGTACGTGATCTCGGTACGCTTGTCGACGGGATTGAAAGGCTTGAAGTCCATAAGCTTGATGCCAGCACGAGCGCGAGACGGATCGCCCAGAGTGCCAGTGACGCAAGCGTCAATCGCATCCTGGTTCTCGGTACGAGAGGCGTAAGCCGCGAGCAGAATGACGTCGTCAGCAGAGAAGGGACCATATGTGCGGACAATCTCCTTGTCGATAGTGAGCTTGTTCGTCGTCAAAGTACCCGTCTTATCAGAGCACAGGATGGTGACAGCAGCTAACTCCTCGATGGCTGTAATACGGGTAACAATGGCTTTGTACTTGGCAAGCTGCTGCGCACCAACGGCGAGCGTAACCGACAGCACAGTAGGCATGGCAATGGGAATACCGCCAATCAAGAGCACCAAGATGTTGTTAAGACCACGACGATAGCTGTACCGGAAACCAGCATACAAGCAGAAAATTTCCGCAATGACGAAGATACCGATGGAGACGAGACAGAAGGTACCAATTTGGGCGAGAATCTTCTGCAAGTGACCAGTAGTATCATCATCCTGACCGACGAGAGAGGCAGCGCGACCGAAGAAAGTGTTGGGTCCAGTGGAGATGACAACGCCCTCAGCCTCACCCTGCTTACAGGTTGAACCCCTGAAAACAACATTAGACAAACCCATTGAACAATAAAGACCAGCCTTACGAGAAACATTGGTCACCCATCTTCTTGCTCTGAGGTAACGACTCGCCGGTCAGAGCAGCCTGGTCGATGGACACATTGATAGCCTCCGTGAGACGACAATCAGCAGGGACAATGTCACCAATCTTGAACGAAACCATGTCGCCGGGCACAAGGTCGGCAGACTCAATTTCGCGCCATTGGCCGGCACGCTTGACTTTAGCCTTGGGTGCTAGAGAGTCCATGAGAGCCTTGACCGCGTTACCGGCGTTGCGCTCCTCGTAGAAACCGATGGCGGAGTTAATGAGCAGGAGGAGGACGATACCGACGAAATCTTCCCAGTCCGGAGGTTGACCCTCACCGTTTGACAGGGCGATAGCGACAAGCGCAGCACCTTCCATAACCCAGGAAAGGGGGTTCCACATGAAACTCAAGAACTACGGGCATGAATTCATAAATCGACTCGTATACAAGAAACAAGTGAAACCTTACCTGCAGGAAAGCATTTTGCTCCTCGGACTCGAGTCTGTTCGGACCAAAAAGTTCCAAACGCCGGGCAGCCTCATCGTTGGTCAAACCATTCTCGTCGCATTGAAGCAGCTTGAACACGTCTTCGACAACGATAGTTTCAAGATCAACTTTCTCTTTGTCGTAAAGATCCTCAGCCTTCAGCTGGATCTGCGACATGTCCACCTTGGCGTCTAGTCCAATAGGTTAAAACCACGCGACACGGAGCGTAGAAAAAAGGGAGGAAGAGAAATACTTACGGGTTGCCTTTTCCTCTTCATGACCGAAATCCTTGTATTCCCTCTTCTTCTTTTCTGGCTCAGGAGGAGTACCAGGTTGGTTTGTATCCTTGACTGGCTCTGTGGAGCCAGCCTCCTTCTCAACTTTGGAGTCCGACATGAGGAGGCGCTCAAAAAGGGGGGGTAAAGAGGAGGGCGGAGAGTAGGGAAATCCCTAGGGGTTTTCTAACGGAATCGCTAGTGCGAGGAGAAGAGCAGCAACACTATGGTGGAGGAAGGGATGGAAGAAAGGATAGGAATGGGTGGGTTGGCACCGGCGCCTTATATGAGTGTCAACCAACGCGCCAGATCAACCACCAAACACGCCGCAACAAGTCAGCCACCCCGGACCAAATTTGCTTGCCGAGCCTGAGCCAAGGGCGTGCCGCAGACAAATTCGGACGAAGTTTACTGCAAAAAGTCGGGGACAGGACTCCGATGTTGTGCGGTGTTGCCATATGCGTTATTTCTGCCTTGCCTTCAATGGCTATCGGCCTCGGGTCTCGACGGATGTTCTTCCACATGCGTGCATTCTGCACCTCGGCTTGACAGGGTGAGACGGTGGATACGGTCGAGGTGCTATTTCTCTCGTACATTCACCTGTCTGGCAAGGTTACATATCGGTTTCACCGACTTTCATCCATCAAGACTGCGTTGATCTCAACAGAGCTTGTCGACCTTTCACTGGTCGCGTGCCCGCATCTTGTTCAATAAGCTGGCGGCCTCAATTCCAGCATCCTCGCATGCGAGCGGTATGGTCCCATCATGATGTGGTTGGCATTGTCCTATTGGAGACATGATCATCACCCCCGCTGCAAGCTCGTCACGTCTGCAGTGAGAAATTGCGCAGTATCTGTCCCCAAATCATAGCATGATAGATAGATGCGCGTGTAGGTATTCGAATATTCTCATGGATACGGACATCCGCTTGTCTTCTAGGCGGCAATTAGGTGGAGCAAACGCTACAACGTTGCGGGTTAGAAAGGCCCTCTTTTGGCGTGTTTGAATGAGAAGCCTCCGCTCCAGGACTCTCCCATGCAAGCAGTCGATGTTCGATCCGCGTGTCTGAGGACGTCCAACGGTGACCGTCCGAGGTGCTAGGCCCTCATCAGACGTCCGCGATTCAATATGTATACAGCATGATATCATCCTCAGCGCCCATCTGTTCGCGCTCGTATGTATTACCGTCAATAGGCGCACAGAACTCGGGTAGAAGAGCTCAGTGGCGTTGTTCATCACAAGGCCCCGCGCTCCTCGTCCTCCCGTAAGACTTATCACTCACCGTCCGCACCGCACGGAGGCGTATCGATGGCAGCTCGTGATACGACAGGATGTAATCCCAGCCGGAATAAACATGCAATAAAGCGGCTGAAAATACTTGGCCATCATTTTCGGCCCGAGCCCGCGCACAAATTTCTTTGGACCAGATTCGTACTCAAAGTGTATCGTCTCGCCTGATTGGTACCGCCTCCGGGCCAATCGTCGACCGGTTTTTAGCGCGGGTACTTGTCGAATGCTTATGTAAGTGAGGGATCGAATCGGACCTCGCGCATATTCATGCTTGACCCCGGACCCCAAATTCCGGCAGGTCACTGAAGGTCGAAGCACCTTAACTCTCTGTACTTTCAGAGTGGTCATGCTTCTGTATTTTTACGGTACTACAATGCCTGGTATACATTAGAGGACATAAGCTTGTATACAGAGAGTTCACACGCCTTGACCCCCGGTGGCATCAGTCTACTGCACATCACTATCGACGACGGTATCTAAAGATCGATTCGAAGATCTTCAGTATCGCATGACTGCAGTCGTTACAACGCCTTCACCTCGAACATGACCGTGTTGCACTTCACTATGTGTTAACCCGAAGGAGAGCCAGCATGCCAGTATACCAAAGTTTGCCAGAGAAAACACTTTCGTAACAAGGTGGTTGAACGGGAAATTTGAATATAGCATTGCGGAGGTGGGACAGATCATCAAAGAGTTTGGAATAATGTATCAGCCGACACACGGAATAGGCATTCAAGAAACCGGGTCTTGCTGATCATTAACGCAGGTGCGTTGTACTGCTGTTCACAAGACATGTAGATCTAAGCTGGCGTGCGACACTACACAGTATGGGTCTCTTTTCACCGGCGTTCACCCGAGCATTCACTCTCATGGCCCTGTGGATCCGTGCAAGAATCGGCAAGTAGCCCAATGCGTGACAGACAAAGCCTACCAGAATATGCCGGATTAGTGCGACAGGAGTATCAGGGTTTCATATGAATTTATATATAACAAGGACATTCGGTCGAGTATAGAGAGATGCTTCAATATCAATTATGCAGGGACCAGAACAGCGATTCATTGAGACCATTATATTTATAACCTATTAATTGATATCACCATAGGATACAAAGCTAAAGAGCATGAACATAACATCATAACAAACTTCACAAGAGAAAGATCGTTGAATGGCGCCCTCATACCAAAGTACCATCAGACATCGTCTGTAGGCTAGTATTTGTCTCTGACGTATGCTCAGGGTTCAATTGCTCTGATGTTTGGCCTCCGAGGTTCGTCATGTCCCGCTTGCGGACGAAAATTGAAGACTTGATAACCGGCTTTACCTAGGGCTTCAGCCGATACGGTATTGCAGGGTAAATACCTTGCTATATCGCATATTTTTCCGGAGAACGGTCCTTCTTCAACGCGGACTGTGATGTCGCTTCTTGCGGGATAACGGCGCTAATCGATCACAAGCCGTTTTAGAGAACGTATAAAATGTCCTATTAGGACTGGCGTACCGAAAAGATGGGACGGTAGAATACTTTGCCATCTAGTTTGTCGTCAACAGTGGTCCTCCCGGAGGTCGCGCAGGCGTCGTCAGGGCAGTTGAGAATGGCCACGTACACAGTGATCTGGGGACACATTAATATGAACATCCGTACGTGGTTGGCAGAATACTGACAGCAGAAAGATAACGGGCGATATAAAACTTGTCATCTCGCAGCAGAGACCTGACTCCAGGATAGAACATCTCGCCAAACCACGGAGCGACTGAAGCTTCTGTCGTGGACGGTTTTTAGACACATTATCGACCACGTATGAGCGTATTCGCCCGCCAGCCTACGATGTATGAGGGAGGAGATCGGGAGAAATTCAAACGCCATACCACGAGCTTTGTATCAAGTTCTTCAAGAACTTTGCACTTGGACCATAAAGTAAAAACAAGGTGCCGCTCTCCGGCAACCTCTCCGGATATGACTTGGCGAACGCGATAGGTCATCCCAACCTAACAAGAGTCCATTAGTCAACACATTACCATGCTGTCTGAAGGCGTAAATTGAATACAACCCGTCGGTCATAGAAGTGAGGGGGCTCACACCCAACGGCGGCAACACGGGGAAATTCGAAAACGGTGTGTCGATAATCGTTAAAAGTCTGTGTTGCTCATGACTGAGTATATCCAACCATTTCTTGGCATATTCTGTCAGTTTGGGGGCATCTGCGCGAGGCATCACTAGAGTTGTCGGACTCAAAGATCTATTCGAAGACGCGAGAGATTGGATGGTTACTGGCAGAAAAAGCAACTTACACTGCACTTTTTTAAGTCCCATGATACAAAGGATGCTCTATCAAGGCAACGTAGTACAAAGACCGGCTCGCTTTAATCACACAAAACCGTGACAGATGGCATATCAATCATTCCTCACCGGCACTAGGCCATAGGCTTGCAGTCTCGTCCTTTGTGAATCTGACTCTGAATAACTGCATGACAGCCCGGACGCATAGAGGGAGCTGAATCTAATCTTTCCAAGTTGTAAAACGGATTTTAAGGTAGACAACTTGCCAGTCGTCTCCCGTATCTACAGAGGCTTGAGGTGGCCTTTGACTGTATAGAGATAATAAATGATTGCACGAGGTTCAGACTTGGAGGTCCTAGCAAGGGAGCGCGTAGAACACCCCATCGGACAAGCTTGATGTCCCTAGCCTGCGTAGAAAGGGGCTACCAAGGTCAGGAAGGTCAACTGAGTCTCGGCCAATGCTTGTGTACGGACGGGACGACCACTGATTGTCCACCGAGATCAAAAACACAGATGGAACTTAGTCAAATATACAACTGATGGCCCGGGATTTAACTCACTGATTTGAGCCCTGGAGTTTCGGTACAAGCTTCGTTGTGAAGCGAAAGGTTGAGCCAGACACGCTCAGGCTTATGTTCGATCATCGTGATAGCATTACGGAGTTCATCCAACACTTGAGCTTGAAGCTTAAGCTTGATATAGATACCTCCAACGTCCTGGAACAATCTTCGTACTCTAACAGAGAGGTAATACTGTCCCTGCCGCCAGTGCAAGTCGACATTTACAACGGTTTCGTCCGCATGAGAGTAACAGACATAATGACACAAGCCCTTGTACCGAGAACAAACGACACAGGTTCTGAATAAATTGCAACTTCGCACAGGGTGCAGTTATGCACAGCACTATGTAAACCAAGTATCAAAGGGAGGGAGAGAGAGATGAAAATAAGGAGCATCTGAGAGCCCTGCCAACTTGTAAGCCCTGCTGGCTGTCGGGTATTGAGGGATAGTATATAGTATCTTTAGTCAGACATGGATGGAAATCATGCATGAGTAAACGTTAATACATGAGTCTGGATAAATTGCTTTTCAGGTTGGAACCAAGGATGGAAGAAGGAGCATGGAATTGCTGAACTGATGCGATGTAGGCCAACAGGAAGACAACGACGGAAATTCCCATAAAAGTACGACTGATGCAAGTGCGAATAGGTATAGGCATCATAGACAAGCAAGAGTCCATCACTGACGACCTGACATCGCTAGGACAAGATACTGTCTATCCTCGCTCCGTGAAGAGGACGTTAAGATGCAGAATATATGATTGTTGAACCATTCCAGCGCAAATTGGAAACTATCGCAGGGACGTCTTTGAAGACCGCGTACTCATCGTCGGCATGGCTCCAGGAACAGCGAAGCCATCCGGATCAACACTCGCTCCAACACTCTGGCCCCCACTGGCGTTCCTGATCGATACCAAAACCTCCTTGCAATATTTGAGCTTGTCGAGGAGCCGCTGGTTGAATTTAGCCTGTTCGGGATCTGCAACTGGAGGGCGAAGTGCTTGCGACATCACCTCGCTCAAGGTCCATCGTGTTAACTTGTAGTTTTTATCGATGTGCGTGATGAGCAGTCCTTGAGAGGACAGAATTACTTTTGAATGGTCATAGAAATTGAACTGCGATGGAATGGACGGTGAGCGGAGGACAACTGAGGCCATAAAAGGAAATAATTTCACCTGTAAGACGTCATGACTCATCTTGAAAACAATAACGTGCTTCATACGCAGATACTTTTGGACAAAATCCATGCCCTTGGTACGCTCCACATCCTCAAACGTATAATCGTACTCGCCGTAAAGTCGGTCCATGATATATCGTTCAAAATGTTTCAACAGATAAACCTTGCTCTTCAGATCGTCAGGGTATTCTGACACTGTATGATTCTTGCGCACATAGACTGATCCTTGGCGTCTGGAAGAGACGTAGTCAAAGTGGCTACGGAGTATGTCAGATCAGCCGGTAGCACTCCCAATAGCATACGAACTCACTGTTTGTCCGGAGACAACACAATTGTTGTACTGTCGTTGAAATGTACGCCCACCGATCCATCTGTCAAAGCATAGCCCATCCCATACTTGTTGCAGTAATCAACCCAAGAAACGATGAACACTTTCGGGTCCTGTAAACCTGCGTCCTCTCTAGGGTCCCTGAAGAGTTTCCCGGCAGCTTTGGCGTCGAATGCAGTGGTCAGGGTGTGCGCAGCGGCGTCGAACCCATTCACTTTGAGCGGTACGCTTGTAGAGGTCGGTAAACCTGCAGCTGTCTTGACCTCCTCCTTTGCAGCCTCTGTGTCCTTCTCTCTCAAACGCTCTCTCATTTTATACTCACCGCGACCGGCTGGAGGGATGTTCTCCTGATCTTCCAACCCAAAGGCTAGTCCCTTCGCACTTTCTGGCACCATCTGCGCCACGATCCGCGCCTTCTGCGACTCGAGCTCCTTCCTTCTCAGCTCCTCTTGCTTTGCGCCCATATCTTCTTCCTCGCGTTCTTCAATGTTGTGCAGACCACCAGTGCCCAATCGACCAGGGCGAGCTGGAGAGCGGCCTTGCTTAACTGCCTGCAGCTTCCTGATGAGGGGCTGATCGCCCTGGCCTGATAACGGAGCCACCAATAGCGGTTGCCGCGCGGAGCTGAGCAGCGCCGAGATTGGGCTTCCGGGTTGCACGGCTTTCTGGAATTCTTTCTCCTGCTGTGCGAGACTAGTGCTCATCCCCTTCAACTTGTTGTTTTGAGCACTAGCACCACCAGTTATCGTGGATTGTTGCGTCGCAGCGGGTACGTGGACGCTCGTCATCTGATCTTCATCAAGCAATGCATTCCTCTTCAGGCGCGAGAGGTTTGACTGGGACACACTGCGCGTGATGTGTCGGAAATCAGGGGGCATGTCGTGTGCTGATGCAGGAATGTACCCTGGAACAGTTCCGGAAGTGAAAAAAACATGGTCTACGATCTCGTGGAGCGTGGGACGTTGCTGAGGATTAGGTGTTAGGATTTCCTGGACGAGTTCCTGCACCTGTCGCGACACAACTCGATCGGCGGGGAATTCGTATTCATTATCCCGAATTCTCCTGTATAAATTGCGTAAGCAATGGAGGTTGTGAACATATGAGCTGAACTGACTTGTAAATAGCTTTCACGTCCTTAGTTTGGAATGGCGGGCGTCCTACAACAAGAGTGTACAGAATCACACCAATGGACCATGTGTCGACCTCAAAGCTATGTCCGTTGGCTGTGTCGAACAACACCTCCGGCGCAATGTAGTTTGGTGTCCCACAGATTGTTTTCTTCCTTTCTCCAGGATTTTCAATAAGGGCAGCGAGACCGAAGTCACCCACTTTAACATTCATATGCTTGTCGAGAAAGATATTGCCCAGCTTCAAATCACGATGAATGACCTGGTGTGTGTGCATGTGATGGCATGCTCCTATGAGCTGCACCATGAAGAACCTTGCCTCAGGCTCCGTAAAACGGCGCCTGCGCCTAAGCATATCCATGAGGGAGCCGTTGTGACAGAGTTCCAATGTCATGTAGACGTTCTCGTCGTCCTCGAAACACTCTTCGAAGTGCACTATATTTGGATGTTCCAGAGCACGGTGAATCTTAATCTCAGCGTAAAGCTAGGCGCTGTCAGATACTGCATGCTCATTAGAATAATCAAGATACCTTTGTCTTGGCCTTCTTCGTCTTTAGCGACGATTTGGTGACTACTTTGCATGCTGCCCTCTTTCCGTCTCTGTCTTGAACTTCGTAGACACGAGCAAAGCCACCCTGTAAGCGTCTACTTCAGTACCGGCTTGTTACGCCACTTTTGACGAGAAAATGTATCACTAGCAAAATCGGTGTCCAAGTGATGAACATCGTGATAGCAAAAAGAGACTCGTCCGCAAGTCATAGAGCCAATACAAAGCATGGGAGAGAACGTTCGCGTTCATGACACGACTGACGACCTAGTCCATGCCACTAGCTTTCCTCAGCATGATACTGTAATATGCCGGAGGAGTTTAAGAGCAACAGCATTAATATAAATCATGGTGTTCAGAAAGAGCACTCCAAAAAGCCTTTGTGAAAGGCCTACAACCTGAAGATGTCATGTCAAACATACCTCACCGAGCATGCCAACGCGAACCAGCTCAAAGTTGCGATTCTTGTCGGTGATAATCCTAGGCGGAGACGGGGGGGTCACTTTCGCATTCTGCCTTGGCAGAGGGGGCGACGAAGGTTGCTTAGGCTTCTCTTGAGGTTTAGGCGGTGTTCCAGGAGGTGTGCAGTGGTGATTGACGGCGTGATGGTTGACAGGTATGGAGAGAGGGTGACGACGTGGAGGCGGAGGCATTGTTGTATAGTATGGAGCAGACATCGTTGCTGCTAGGCCTAACGCCGTCGATGTCGCAATGAAGTTAGGAAAAACGGAAAGAAATGTGAAACGACTGAGATGTTCAAGTCGTGTAATAGGCGTGTTAGCCACATTACATAAGCGCACGTGGTGGTTCGACTCTCGCGTCGCGCGTCTGATCATGTGACCGTATCTTGTGGGCCGCGTGCCTACAATTGCGCGCTTTGCTCGCTACAATCTAGGACGCTTTGCTCGTTATCCATATGCTTCGTCTCTTTGTCTTCTCCATGGTCAAAGCCAGTGGCCACATACCCGCCGCTATGATTGTAAATAAGCCTCCGCGCTCTTCTCCGCTCCTATACTTCTGTCGTCACCCTTCCTCATATAAAGAGCGATAATTTCCTCTAAATCAACCACTGTATACTGCTAGCTTCTCTTTCAAAACATAAGTTTTGCAACGCCACGCCAAACAGGAATTGTATATATACATGTGAGTGCTCCGTTGGAAGTGTATGTATCGTGCGCTACTAACCCATCCTCAACGCAAGCACGATGACCCAAAGTGTTAATAAGAAGTCAGAATCGGGCGTCCGTAAACGGACGTCCAGGACCGCCGCGCAGAGGTATTAACATTGTCCATCCAGTTATTTTCGTGAAATCTCACGTTTTTTCTAGAGAAAAGGCCACCGAAAGCGTTCTCGCACACGCATCACGACGGAGGGTAGTGCGATTCGCTGTTGAGGAGTTGCCTACTAGCTCTCCCGGTGCAGGTACATCTCGGACTCCCCTCAAGTCGGCATTGAAGAAGGGGTCTAGGTGAGTAATTAGCATGCCTGCGATACTTAGCCGACACAAATAGCATGCATTTACAGCTCTAGTTCCACTTCCCGCCTTGCAAAAATCTTCACTGGAAGGGCAAATGCAAGCCACAGGGCGAAAGTGAACATCGGCGGGAAGGTGTTTGAAGAATTGGGTGGCGGTATCCTCATCAACCACGAACCCAGAGCGATTCCCGCTAGTGGCGAAGCCACTCGCTCCCCTGTCTTCACTGCACCACCAACTCTGGTGGCAACGAGACCAAATTCTCCGGTTCATCAGGGACGTAAGCCACGGAGAAAATTGACGCCTGTACCTACGGCTGCTCCAACACGGCCCAATTCACCTACTGGGCTACACTCACAGCATGATGCTTGCATGCCTCCTGGAAGCCCCATGCTTCGACAAAGTGGTCCTTCTGTGCCAAAAGCTGTTGTGGATACACCAGAGCCCATGTTGCCGGCCATCATCCCAATGCCTGCAGACTCATGTGGCGCTGATGCTATCTCGCCAGGACACTCTTCGACCTTACACAGGAGCCCGATTGCGGAGTTGATGGCCACCCCAAATGAACAAGCTACGCTTGAGGACCAACATCCTCCTTCGGAGGTATCAGAAACCTCTACTAAACAAAGGGTGGTGGTGGACCAGCTTTCAAAGCATGAACTGCATGTGCACGCGGTTGATAAGGAGAGTGAGAATCAGTCTTCTTGGAATGTACGTGGGTCTTTAATTGTAAGATGCACTTAACTTAAATTACTTCACAGAGTTCTGCATGTATTTCTCCAAGGCCTGTGCGACCTTTTGCACAGGTCTCCGCCAGTGGGGACGCTACTCTCACTGGCGTTGCAGCACAGAGTCCTCCAGCGCAGGTATGTGTGATCTCGGACATTCCTTGCATTAAACTATAACCTACAATGTGCATAGACGGGTCCGACCGGATTCTCGACGTTCGGTACAAATGCTCCTATACTTCATTCATCGCTCCCGATCGATCTACTAGGCGCCGTCCCGAGGAATTGGGATCACGGGCCCATTCCTGCTCCAGGTCACTCGCATTGCATAGGAAAGAAGATTCGGAAGTCGAGTGGTGCTCCCTATCCAGCTTCCTTCATGTCTCATCTGTTTTCGTCATCTTCTCGCCGTCAAAAACATCCCGCGGGTTTCACCGTTCCATACTCTCATCGGGCATCTAGTCCAGCCTCCATGACCGAGCCCGGAGCACCGCTGTACCCGTTCACGGTGAAGCGCATCACAACATTGACCCACTTCCAGCGTGCGTCTGAGCGGAGGGAAGTCAACCGTGGGATACCACCGCTCCATCGTCCTACTATGCGGGCCACGCTCGCCCGCGCGTCGGAACTCCCGGAGTGGTGGCATTCTGGTCGTGCTCTGGCACTCAATGGCGTGCCATTTAAACTACAGAGAAAGCTACGCCGTGAAGCTCCAATGCCAATGGACGGCGTCGAGGAAGCCCCGGTCATGGTGCAGAATGAATCCTCGGTCTTGGAATCTCAGCGCTATGTATCGGCGGTCCGCTTTAGTGCCTCCGCTCCAATTGCCTGTGAGACACTGGATGTCGATGTTGACATGTCGAACGGTGGGGGTGAAATCTTGCCGATTACTATGGGCCAAGTTGTTGAGACGCAGACATGTCTTGCACATCCACTGTTTGATGATGAGCTTGCAGCTCATCCGGTGTCCTCGAATGCCATTCTCAGCAGTGGGGCGTCAAAGACATTCGGCGAGGATACTGCCAAGAATCCCGTGAGGGACGGACAGACAGAAGAGCGACGTATAGAACCCCGCCAATCTCAGCCGGAAGCCGGGAGCGGCGAGAATGCACAGAGGGAAGATGAGGATGGCAATGAAGGTTCAAAGGACGAAAAAGTAATCTGCGAGGGACCTCGACCCAGATTAGAGTGCTTGGGGGGACGACCGACTCCATCGACCGCATGGAAACGAGAAGATGGGAACTTCACAGCGTGTACAGAAGCCGTGAATAAGTCCCGAGTTGCCACGGGAATGCCTAATTGTCCAGAAATCGCAGATGCTGATAGTCACGAGAAGCTTTCAGCGACGAGACAAGAAGCTTTCGGGACTATTCCGTCGAGACAGAGGCCTATGTCCAAGCCCAAAGATTCCTTCGGACACGCTGCAGTTCGACGTGGACAGCAAAGTAGTCTTGCAACGAATTCTAACGCGAAGGCTCGAGCCCAGCAAAAGCTGTATGGCAAATCTGAACCTCCGCAATTTGGGTCAGCATTTCCCTCAGGCTCTCTATTTGGCCCCAATATTAGCGCATCTCCTTCCGAAGCAGGCGCCTCGAGCGCCTCAGGTATCCCTCCCACGTCTGTAATTGGTTCTTCTCTAGCGCCAGCGTCGCTTCCAGGCCTGCGTAAATCCTCTCCACCTCCGAATCCCAGGCCGGCGTCTAGACATTCTCATCTAACAAACTCAGGCCCCTCGATCGCTGCTGACGTCCCTGTCAATCCGCAGTCGCAAGAACTGCCTTTACCCTCGTCACCCATGTTGGTCATGTCTGAAGCGCAGCCCCCCACGCCTGTCAGACTGGGAACTAGTACCACCCTGCCTGAATCTCCGGCCGACGATCCTCAGATAGTTGACCAGTTCATGGACATGCTTAGGGAGGTATCAGGACTTACGGGAGCCCAAGAAAGGCCGTCATCGGCACCCTCAGTCAGCAGTTCCCTCGCGAACCTCCATAACTCCAGTACGCTGCCAAACTCACTCGCTGGCAAGCAAGCACACATGCCCCTTGCCTGGAGGGACAGTCAGTGGAGGCGTTCGCCTGGCATGCGAGTACAGCGCAGGGTGAAGAGGAGGCCTGCTGATGCGCAGACGAGCTGCGAACTTGCCCCTTCTCTCGTCCGCATCGCATTCCTTGGTCCCCGGTCGTCGGCGTCACAAGCAAGCACCTCCACCCCTACAGATGCAATCGAGAGCGCCCTACCACAACCTGAATCAGGACCCGAACTTGAGTTGGACCGAGCGGCGTGCACTTGTCCCTCACTTCCTGTCCCGTCGACGTCTGCGAATGACCGCGCCACAGTCCTGCGCCTGCCGCCACGCCACGCCGTCGTCAATGTGGACTCCGTCTCGGACCTTGTGGGTGTCGCGGCCATGATACCCGGTGCTATCTTGAGGCGCGTCATGAACCGTGATGCGGGCTGGTGGGCGAGCGCATCGGATGTGAGGTGAAAGGCTCCGTCGCGATAGTCCCGAGTCGGTGGTACCTCCACAAGCTGTTGTGACAGCAGGCAAGCCAGGATTGCCCTCCTCACCTTCCTCTCGATGACGACTCAAGTTGGATTCGGGTACGCGCCAGTGCCTTGGTCATCTGAAAGACACTTCAAATGGCCACTCCCCGAGCCTGACAGAGGCAAGCGCCGCCCGTCCGCGGCGTCATTTCTGGCCCCTGGGCGTTTTATAGTGCTAGTAGATCTATACAGGCATCTCTCGAGTAGTTGTAGATGACTGTTCGAGCAGCGGCTCTTCTAGATCATAGACCTTGATGATGAATAGGAATGTTCGGCGGGAACGCTAAGCTGCGCGCCGTGTCTGCTTCTGCTGTTTCATTCTCCTTTGTTTGCTGGCATGAACGTGGACTCATGTAAGATCGAGTCTATTTCCTCTGAACCTTCTCAAGTCGAGAAGCCGCCCTGATCTGCGGTCGTCTCCATCAGGAGTGCTTTCAGACTGATCCAGCCAATGCGAGCCACCAGCCCTTCGACCCTCTTCGCAAGATCAGAACCGAGATGCGACTCGTCTGCAGGGCTATTCTCTCTGACCATTCCCTTGGGGGCTGTTATCTAGCCCTCAGACGATTCTGGTCTGCTCCTAACGCCGATGTCGACCCGGATGAACGCTGGACCGTGCGATGTGGTGCTCTAAGCAGAACATCTGGAAAGAGACGCACGCCCGTGGTGTTCCTGATTGGCCACCAGTTCCGCATCCGCGTCTGCTTGATTATACTGTAGGTCCAGGACGGCTGTGGCAGGTCTGATACGCTCTTGTCGTCTGTCGTGCATCATGGACAGGTCGATAACATGAGGCGTGGACTTGCTCCCGACTCGCGTACCGAGGTTGTATCGTACGCCGGTACAGACCCCCTTGTTTCTCCATCCCCCGTCACGATCATACTATACCAGTTAGGGACTGAGGAAATGCGAAAGCGAGGCCCGGGAGAGACAGGGAGCAACGCCCTCCCCGCGGGCGAAACACGAGTGCACAGAAAAACACACGCACGCGTTCCGAGTGGTGTGTGTGCGTGCCCGCCGTCATCGACTCGTCTTTCGTGGTGTGTGCTCTGGGATCCGTCTCCCATAGGCGCAGGCACGCTGCATACCGTACTTAGTCCGAAGTGCGTCCGGTTGTCACACCTTCGGCGGGCTCGCAGCACGTCACCACCGACGCACACCTCACCTGCTGCACATGCATGCCAATTCTGAGGTGCTGAGCCCCGTGCTTAGAGTCTTACAGACACGCACGTCTTTCGATCCACACGCCAAATTCCGGGTTGTCGACGCAGTCGATGTGCGTCCGCGTCTCGAGCTCAGAGGACGTGTAGGCGACGTACGTGCACACACGAGCACTAGTATCGCGGAAATCTCACACCGCCGCCTCGAGAACACAAAGTCCAACGAGAGCCGGCAGCAGCGTCGGAGAGCCCCGTAAAGCAAACAACAGCGCGTGAATTGTCCCGTGTAATCGATGACAGTGCAGAACAGGCGAACGCGCAGCGGAGCGAAGTAGGTCAACTAGTAGAATACGGATCGCGAACCGCGAGCACTGTGCGGGGCAAGACGTAGTATACGATCGTTACCGAACGGACTGGACAGGACGGGTGCCAAAAAAAAAAAAAACTCGGGACGAGCACTCCACCTCCCGCAAGCGTCGCGCGCGAGTTGAGGGTTGGAATTTTGGAAGAAGAGGAATATATTGAACCCGACCAACGATGAAAATAAAGCCGCCGCAGTGATTTGGGAAAGAAAAAAGTAGGGTAAAAAAAACAAAGGGAATTCACGCCGCGGCGGCGCATAGAATGTACACGATTAAGAAACAGGCATGCGCCACCTCGCGCTCCACGTCCCGACGTCCTCGGGAGCGACGCAGCTCACTGGCGTATAAGTTAGACGAATGGGGAACGGAGAAAGAAATAACGGTTAGGGAGAAGGAGAAAGGCGTGGGCGATGGGAAAGTCGTGACGTGTCGTAGGATTGGATTGGATTGGAAATGGATTGAATTGAACTGGGATGGATTGAATTGCTGGTATTGAATTGATTAGATGTGTGGTGTACAGCTGATCAGCGTGATTGCCTTGATCTTCGTTCTTCTGCGGCCGCGCGTCGCCTTTGTTTTGTCGCCCCGTCACTCTCACCACCACCGCCGCTGCTGTGTCCCCTCTTACTTTTAACCTCCACCAACGCCACGCTCCTCGCCCCTCGCCGCCCGCGCCCACCACACTCCCACCCACATGCAGACGCGCGGACGCACTAAAAGCCGTCGAGACAGCCCATGTCGGACATCGCGAGCCCGCACCCGCTCAGCGCGCTCTTCTCCGACAGCGCCTTGTACCGCGCGTACGCCTCGGGGGACCGGCTGCTCGCCCGCGCGTGCCGCTTCCGCTCCCTGCCCGGCGGGGGGGGCCCGGGGCTCGCGTGCGCGTGGCGGTGCCGCGGGCGCTCGTCGCCCCCTTCTGGCGCGTGGGGGTACGGGCGCGCGGGCGAGGTCGGCGGCGCGGGGCGCGTGCGCGGCGGGGACGTCGGGGAGTGCGGGTGCGGGAGGAAGGACAGCGCGTCCCCGCGGGGCGGCGCGGGCTGGGCGGCGTCGAGGGCGGACACGTCGCCCTTGCACCGCGGCATCGGCATCGACATCGACAGCCCGGTGCGCGTGTAGGCGCCTGGCGCGTCGCGCCACGCGCGGGGGTGCGGGTGCAGCGCGGGCTCGCCGGGGGGGCTCGCGAACCCGTCGCTCTCGTCCGACTCGGAGGAGAGGTCGGGCACGAGCGGGGGGAGCGGGTGGTGGTGCGCGAGCGGCGTCGCCTGGGGCGTCGGGTCCTCGTCGTCGTCGTCGGCGCGGTCGTCCTCGAAGCACAGCGGCAGGCCGTCCGTGGCGAGCGCGGCGCGCGGGTGCAGGTGGCGGCCTGCGCCGGGCGGGCTGCGTGGGCGCCGCGAGCCGGAGGCGCGCAGGCGCATGCGGGGGCACTCGCTGTCGTTGTCGTTGTCGTCGCCGGCGTCGTCGAGGGTGTAGGTGCGGCTGCCGCGCTCGGGGAGGGCGCAGCGGTTGGGCTGGACGACGATGGGGGAGCGGTCGTACTGGGCGGGGGAGTGTGCGGAGAAGGTGCGTGTGAGGGAGGCGTGTGGGGGGAAGCGGACGAGTGGCTGGAGCACGCCGGGGTCGATGGCCAGCAGCTGTGTCGGTTCGTCGCGAGGGGAGGGGCGCTCGGGCTCGGGCTGGGTCGAGGGCCGCTTCAGGATGGAGCGGGGACAGGGACTGTATGAGGGAGGCATTGTGGAGGAGGTGATGGAGGGAGGATAAGATGGGATGGGGGGGGGGGGGGGCACGAGGAGGAGGTGGTCTGCTGCTAAGCGAGACGAGGGGGTATATAGGTCCCTGCAGAGGCGGGTGGCTCCCGCGGAGATGTCGCAGAGAAGAAGACAGCAGGTCCACGTATAAGCAGACTGTGAGCAGCTGTTAGCGGACGAGAAGATGCATCTTGGGCAGAATATGTAGTGAAGACACCAAGGAAGAGAGACGGCTGATGCTGGCTGATTTCTCCTTGCGCGAAAATCTAAAACTAACCTACAGCCTCGCTTAGTCAGCACCCGTTTTCCGATTGCGGTGCGCCACCGGCGCTTATCCGGCGAAGCGCCCGTGTGTCTGCTCCCGTCGTTTGGTGGTTTCCATTCCTCTCGAGGCGAACGTGCATCCAGCAAACGCCTGCCACCTGAAATACACCTGCCATACTGCTCGTATCTCTGCTCTGAGCTCTCCCTTGGCGATGGGAAATGGGCTGCTCGTGGCTGCGCTAAGCCTCCGCAGACAGCGAACCTTATCCAGTTTAGCTTGAATTCATCTCTCGCCGGACCTTTGCTGCACCATCTGCATCACCCCACCCCTCCTGGACATTTACCGACCGGGTCCTTGTCCCGATCCGTATGCACGCTCTACTCAACGCCCGCTATTGTGCTCACACCTCGAAGCCGTCCACCCACCACGGTGCCCCGCTAGTCGAGCACAAACAAGGCTGTTGGAAATGCTCGCCTGCTGCTCGCCTAGCGCAGCCGGTTGCACTCCCTTCCACGCCCGTCCTCCACATCGAATCTTCCGTCCTCAAGGCACAAGCCCCCGGCAGCCCGTCTTCTATCGCCCTGCGCGGGCTTCTCCCGGATCCGCTTCTCGCCCGGATCCCCCACGTTCATCCCAGCCCCCGTGCAGCCCTACCCCGAGCAGCCCTGCCCCGTCCGCACGCACGCACGCACTCGCTCTCCCCCGCTCGACTCGGCCGCCATGCATCTCGCATTCGCGGCTTCTGCCATTCAGTGCAGTGTCTGCCCCTTCCGTCCCTGCCACTGCGGTCTGCCAGGCTAAACTCTATCACGCACCAGCGCCCGGCAGATACGCTCGCCGGCGTGCCAGACGGTCGTTCTAACACCGTCATCTCCGTGCGACGCGGCCGCGTCGTGTGGCCCGGCTTCCCCCAGCCTCTTTTCGCCGATTGGGCAGGCAGACACCCGCTCGTCGCCCACCGTCCCGTCCCGCATCCCTCCGCGCTTGCGGCCCCAAGGTACAGTATCGTCGCTGCCCCCCGCCAGATCGGTCCACTGCGGTGCAATCGCCCGGCCGGTGTCCCCGATACGGGCGTGCCCTCGCACATCGCACATCGCACATCGCACATCGCACATCGCGTATCGCACACGAACAGCGATGTGACGGGATCGCAGGCCCCGGAGCTCGCGCTGCCCGCGTCCACGCCGCGTGCCCCTCCTGCCCGCCACGGCCACCCATCCGTCCGCCGCGATCGAGCACACACGTACTATATTAATAATCATTATAGCCCCCGCCGATCGCCGTGCGTCGCGTGCCCCGCGCACGCTATAGCCGTCCCGTGGCCCTGCTCGCTGTCGCCACGTTGCACCGCGCTGCCGCCCGCCCGCGGGCTGGTGGGTCCACTGACCGCGGCGAAGCGCGGTCTGTGCCCTGGTTAGGCAGGCAGGGAGCCCGTGGCTGGCGTGATCGTGATCGGTACGCCCGCCAGCCGTCCCCAACTCAACTCAATTGCAGGATCGGGGGTGGGGCGTATTCACGTGTGTGAAATGCTTATGTGTGTGGGGGGGTGGTGGTTTACTGCGCTATTCATATCGCGACTCAATGGCAGGATCTTGCGCTCGGGGCGTATGTATTGTATTGTATTGTATCGACGGACGGACGGACACGCTTACGAGCTGGGGCAGGCAGCAGCGGATCCGAGCGACGCCTGCCCGCCTGCCTTTTGCGGCCGCGCACGCCCGCCTTTCTGCGCTGTCTCGCCGCATTGGGCCGTCGCACGCGGTTCTTGGCTTCCTAATGCGTGCGGGGGCAGATGCTCCGCCCGCCTGCCCGCGGCCTGACCGCAGCTCGCAGCTCGCAGGCCCCTTTTCGCCACTGCCATCCCGAGGGCCGCCCGGGCTCGCGTCGCGGGGAAACTGCAACACCCCCTCCCCCGTTCTGTCACGCTGATGCCATCGGCGAGGGAGGACGTGCGTGAAGCCCTGGGCGTGCGCTTGGGCCGGGTATGGACCTCCCGTGATGCGATGCGGGCATCCAAGGCTGCGAGCTCGGTGATGCGCGATACTGGATCGCGCCGTGATGACGCCAAGGGCGGCGTGCCGTCCCCTGCAGCAGGCGAGCCGCAACGCCAAGTCGCCGTCTCTCGTTGCGCACTGGGGGGTCCGTCGCGTGGGGTGGGGGCCTGGGGGCCTGGCTTGGATACGCGGCGGTATTCGGTGTGCGCGGCGGCTGTGTGCCTGTACGGGCAGACGAAGTACGCGGGATGGACGAGCGATGGATGCGATCTCGGTGTCTGCGGCCGCCGCCATTGCCAATTCATCTAGCCAGGCTCCCCCGTTCTTCTTTCCTCGCGCGTCGGCACGGTGCCTCTCTCGTTTGCTGTTGTGGGCATCCGGATCTCGATGTCGCTGCGGTGCGGGGGCGTTGGTGTCTGCTGCGCCCGTCGCATGTTCTCGGTGCCATTAGCCTGTGCGTCTCGCCATCCGGGCTCTGTTAGCCCTGCGCGGTGGACGGTGGACAAGCCAAGCCCGCGACTTTGACGTCGTTCTGCGGCCTGTCCACCGCATCCGTCTCGGAGCCGCTTCTTGCCTTCTTTTAATTTACCGCGTGTGCATAACGTCCGGATCTCGAGATCGATGTGGCGCGCAGGCGGGGCGTGCGTGTGTGAATGGCGAATGCGGGAAGGACGGTGCCTGTCGTGGTCGCCTGCACGCGAGCTCGGTGTCAGATTGGACGGCTGTCTGTAGGTTCGCTTCTGTGAGCGCTGAGCACCGAGCAGCAGCTCTTGCCGTCCATCGCACGGCTTGGCATGGGACGGGCGGCCGCGTTTGGCGTCGTCATGGCCGATTTGGGGCGACCGTCGTTGCGTGTTGGCGTCTTGGCCTGCTTATCGTCCAATGCCCGGATCTCGATGCTTAATGAGCTCGACGGTGTCACGCCGCGAGTGCATTCCTGCCCGTCGAGCTCTCGAGTCTCGCACGCCGCGGGCCCTTTTTCTGCATCTTCTCATGTGACAGGCCTGAGCGTGAGGCTCCGTCGGTGTCTTTGTGTTCGCTCGCTGTCGCCCCATCTGCGTTCCATTGAGCCCCCCTCGGGCTCTTGCCATCGTCGTGCATCTCCGAGGACGCTGCGGACGAGGGTGGAGCGATCGTGATCGGATGTGCCTGCTTTTGCTCCCTTGTGATTGGCCCTCCCCCATCTCGCCATCTTGGGTCAGGCTCGGCTCTTCTGTTACCTGGCCTGCACTGTAAAACTGGGTGACCGTGGATGTCGTCCCAGCGCGGCGAGCTTGCTGTTTGCCCGATGCGTTACCGCCCCGGTTGAACGTTGACTGCAGACTCCGGACGCCATACATTTCGCAGACTGCCCCGGGCTCCGCTTCGTGTCGTCTATCCGCGTCTTCTCCAGGTTCTCGGATCTCGATGGACGGGGGCGGGTCAGACGACCACTCTGCCCCGGCCGCGCTACGCCGGACGCACTATCGGACGGTGATCTCCACACAGTGTGCGGGTGCGAGTGCGACGGTCGGACCGCGGCTGTTACCTCGGGGGCACGTCGGCCTGGGGAAGGCCCCACCTGATCCCTCGGTAGCGTTTTCAGGCGCAGCCCCCGCGCTGAACGCCGCCTCGCATTTCTGCCTTGTTCTCGACTAGAACCTTTGCCTGCGCCTGCTATCTCTGCCATCCTGATCGGCCTCTGTTCACCTCGTCCTCGTCGTCAGCATGGACCGCGGGCAGCTAGTGCTTCCAGCAGACACATCATAGTTGCGTGTGCTATCGTCTGGACTAGGTTAATCTGCCTCTGATGCACCGTCGAGCTGTCGAGCCGTTGAGGAGACCATGCCCGGTCGCGCTTTTCACAGCCCACTGCTGGCCTCTGGCGTTGATGAACGTCGCAGAGGTATCTGTTCATGACGTACGCTGTCGTCATCGCTGGTCGTCGAAGACCCTTCTCAAAGCGATCCTGGCCGCCCGTACGTCAGACCCGCAGACGCACGCACGCACGCACGCACACGGCGTCCTTGGCGTCCTGCCTCCGCTTCTGGCACGTCCCCCGGACTGGATGACCATACCGCTCGTTGTGATTCGTCCGCCCGCTTTGGGATCTCGATGGGCCAGCGCGGCCTCGTTCATCGTTCATCGTTGAATAGCGGTTGGGGCTGGGATGACGACGCGCACGCTGGGTCGGATTCCTTCGCTTGCTATCAGACGCGGGCCCTTTCCCTGGCGTGTTCTCGCCATCATGCATCGGCGTTCCTGACGTCAAGCGCGCCCGCGTCCTCTCTCGCACCCAGTCGCGACGCGAGCGGGCTCGTGCGATCTGTCCCGTACCTGATCTGGCCATCGCCGTCTGCGAGTTTGGCGGTGCACTCGACGCGTTGTCGGGGGATACGCTGGCAGTGCCCGTGCTGACGACCTCCGTTTCCTGGTTCTCGGGTTGCCTGTGCGTATGCGCGCGCTGGATGCTCGGAGTTGTCTCGCTTCGAGTGCATGGCTCTTGAGCTTGAGGGTCGCTGTCACGGAACTGCCGATCTCGCGGGCTGCAGCGGTGGCGACAGCAGCGTCACGGTGTCCGCCGTCTAATGCCAATGTGCCACAACCGGCTTCTTGCCATTGATTTTTTCTTTTTTCTTTCTTGCGGGATGAATCGATGGATCGATGACGTGCCTGGAATCGCCGCGACGCTATTCGTCGACGAACCTCAAAAGCCACTATCAGTCGTGTGATTTCGTGCCTTGCCACCGCACGGGAGATGAGCCCTGAGGGCAACCATTCAGATAATATTAATCATTGATCACTCGCCGCATCTCCCATTCAAATTTTCAGCATCTTCGCTTCGGCGTCGTACAAGCCACCTGACCGTCTATTCGCGTTATCGGGCGCGGGCGCTCAAGACCTCACTGGGGCTGCTTCGGCAGCACAGTTGACGTCATTCAGTCGCGCGCTCAATGCTATCTCTCGCTAATCGACCTCAGTATAAGCACGGCGTCTGGTTCCGTTCTGTCTTCTTTTCTGGCGTTCCTCGTATCTGCGAGCGCAAACGTTCTCGCCGGTGGTTGGGGCAGTACGGGTCTGGGTGGTCTGGGTGTTCCTTTCGCTGTCTTGGGCCTTCCCGAGGGACGGTGCTGTTCTGCCATGACCGGGGCGGCGTTTTTGTGGTATATACCTTCCTTTCGTCCTACGCTCTGTGCCTGCTTGGACGCTCGCGCTCACAACTCATCTCTCGGGCGCTCCGTTCGGGTTGGGCGGAGATCGCCGCAGTCCACGCTGCTTCAAGCTTCAAGCTTCAAGCTTCTTCAGCCGCCGCCGCTTTTCGTTGGGGTCTGCGCGCTGATGTATGGCTCTTTCACACGTGTATTGCTCTTTTTTTTTTGAGCTGCTGTGCTGTCACGACGTTTCTTCGACGGTGCGTTGGGCAAGGTGTCCCGCTGCGCGTCTGGATGGTCCCCCGTAATAGACAGTGATGTACGGTCAGTGCCCAAGGTCATAGGTCACGGTCACTGACCCTACGACTGTCAGTGACTTTCCACTGACCCTGGTAGGGTCATGACCCCGAAGGTAACGCCGGGGTCTTGTCCAGAGTGGTGACAGAGGGCACCCTTCCTTATCAGTAGTGAACGCAGACAGAGGTCACAAAGCAATCATGGCAGACCAAGTTTGTATGATCACTGACACCCTATCGCAAATGGTAGATGACAATCTTGACCTTGATGCTGCATAATTTCCGTCAAGCATCTCAATTGAACTCAAATCTCTCTTTGACTTTACCAGGACCACTTGGGTGGAAAGATATGAGAGGGGTGCACACTATATCCTAGATGAAGGGCTGGAATCTTATGAACTAATTGAATTAGATGTTGACGGCGAGGAGGAAGCAGCATTCAGTAGTATTGATGAGACGGCAGATACAATCCTTAGTACTTAATTGTATTTCTCTCGCGGGGCACGTTGAATGTTAGCTGCGATGACTTTATTATCTCAGTAACGGGCCCTACTCGGGCCGCTCTATGCTAGGACCGTGGGTAAGGTCATAGTCAGTAAGGTCAGATCAGGGTCAGGGTCACTGACTTGTGGAAAGTCACTGACTAGTCACTGACCCGCACATCACTGGTAATAGACGTCAACGCGCACTCGCACTCGTCGAACGTTGCGGGGCGGCCTTGTTCGTGTTGGGCGAACCGCTGCACACGCACCGCCGTCGTTTCAGAGTACGGATTGTTTGGGAAGGAGACCGTGCCGCGACTGTGACGGGAGGCAATGTCCTCCTCGCCCCATCTCGCGATCCGGGCAGGGCACTTGTCGATGTACGCGAGCTGGACATTCGTCGTGTCCCGAGCTGAACATGTATCGCCCGCCCCCGAAGCGACTTTGCGAACGCGCTCTCGATGCGAACGTTGAATTGGATATTGTCCCAGCACGGCAGCGTCGGGAAACGCTTGCGCTGGACGGTCGCCGTTCGCCGTCACCGACGCGGCTGCGGTGGTCGCTCGAGATGGGTGGCTGCTCGAACGTGCCGGCCGGCAGAATCGCTGCGTACCGCGGTTGTCAACGTGCTGGGCGGTCTTTGGGCAAGACAAGGGCAGGAATGAAGCGGATCGGTCTTGAATGCCTGTTTGCGCCACGCCAACCTGTGGCTGAAGCTACGGTGCTGTTCCTGCCTCGTACTGCGGACACACCGTGCAGTTGCGGACGGTAAGTCGAATGAGAGTGCAGGATGAGACTTCTTTGTGCGAGCCACGATGGCCAGCCAAGTTGACGGCCTAGGTAACATCGGCAAGGGCGACTCTAGTCAAGCAAATAGAGGTGGACCAACACGGGGCTGGGGGCCTCGAAAGACGTTTTATCATGTTGGGCTTGCCAAAGGATCGCTGCTGGGTCGCATAAGCGCGGTTGATATTTGGGTAGGGGCCGGTCATAAATCAGGGTTTTGTCCATGGATTTTTGTGTAGTGTGACGAGTCCAGAGGCGTTGATACCACTTTCGAAAGCCTGCAAAGTACATATGTATGGTGTACAAACGCGAACTACAGTACACGCATTGATTTGTGTCAGACCGATCGCCGAGGCGCAACTCTGACTGGTGCCGTTGATAACGCACGTTTGCCGTGCAAGCCCATGCCACACCGTCTGAGCTGGACATTTTCAACCAAATTGCTGGTACGCTATGTGAGGGACACGGTATCGAGCAGCAGTCCACATTGGTATGCACACGCTCGATGGGGTGGAACTGCCATCTTTCTTCTAGGAGGTGTGTGGTTCTGGCGGACTAGTTGCCGTCCGCCGGCGACTGAGCCACGCCAGTGTACCACTCTCTTCGCTAGTACTCTCTGAGCAGTCTTGGTACCGGCAATGGCGTGGAGGAGGACCTGACGTCGACATTGAACATCGTCGAGGCTGCGCGTTAAGCACCGATGACAGAGTGATCTTCTCGCGGTGCGTCCGTTCGTCACAACCCGCCTTGATCTGGCGCTAATGCGTTGGTCCTCTCCACGAGCCTTAGCAACTGGTTGCGACTTGTATATATATACGCGGGTCGCTGGTCTCAGCCGCATCCCCTACGTTGACACTCACAATGTCGCCCTCTCGCGCTGGCGGTCTATTTTCCACCCCTGGCATGAGTGCGCTGGTACTCAGCCTGCTTGCTGTTCCCGTCTGCTCTGCGCCGACCGCCCGCACCGTCGTGTGCAGGCAGAACGCGGAGATCGTGTGGAACATGCTCGTCTTCTTCGCCACCAACTACCTTGCGCACGCGGCGACGGTCCCCACCACCCCGAGGGTAGACGAACACATACGCGTTGACAGGCCCAAATTCGTCCCCGCGTGGGCGGTGCTCGGTCGATGGCCCAAGTTCATCCCGATGACACCCATCCTCGCCTTATTTCTTCCTTACGTCGGGCTGTTCCGGTCGTTGTATTTGGCGTGGGTGCATGTCGTATCGGATTATGACCAAGTTCATGCAGCAGCAGCACAGCATGCGATTCTTGTTGTGGCTCGCACGAGGGACTGGAAGCCGCCTATCGGTCGAGAAGAATTGGTCTACGTCAAGTTGCCGAAGAATTACGAAGAAATCAGCGCAAGGTTTGTCTACCGAATTGATTCTCTGGGCTGCTAATGTACTGACATTATTGGCCAATGCTCCAGTGATTCTGTGAAGATGTTTGCATCATTCGAGCTTTTAGATGAGGAGCATTTCGCGTACAAGTATGATGCTGGACCTCGAGATGCATTCAATCATGAAGTCAAACCTGATGAATGGGATGTCTATGGAGAGATCAAAGTCCCGGAGGGATATATGATGATATGTCCAGCACCCCAAATACTATACAGCATCATGCATGCAAGCCTGGAGGATACATCTGGGATCAACCTTTGCAGACCACAGACTGTGTTGAAGATGCTGCTATCTGCTGCCCAGCTCATATCTGCCATCCTCACTCTTTATTATACCAGAGGAGACCAAATTGATAGATTTGGTTATGCAGCCTATGGGCTTTCAGTGGTGCCATATGCCATAATGACAATGGTGAACCTGATTTGCACAGCCATCATTGGGGAGGTGCCATGCTGTTATGTTTTGAGGACTCCAATCCTGCAGAAGGCTGAGCAATGTCCAGGTGCTATTTTTAATGGAGCTATTGGTCACTTAAAAGATGCTCGATTTGAAGCAGTGACCACTGTAGTCACAGCTGAAGAAACTCAGGAAACAGAAGTTGAAAGAGACTCTCATGAAATGAGCCTGTTGGTTGGGGATTCTGAGCAATTTCAAGATATTGAATATGCTGCTACTTGGCTTTCATTAGAGGATTCAAGCACCCCAGGGACTGCCAGACTCTTACTGTCAGAGTTGGAGAAAGCATCAAGAAATTCAGTTTTTTGTGTGGTCAGATCACTGATCCTGACTTTGCCTGTATATTTGGCATTTCCTCATTCACCTACAATGGGGGTGAACCACCATATAAAAACAATGTCTCACAGGAACAGAAAGAGCCACCAAAAAGTATGAAGGAGGTAAGTCCAGCTGTTGATATCTGAGTAAAACACATTGATCAATTTGTTGACTGTATAAATGTTATTGACCAATCTGCCCAAATCTGTGAAAATGTGCTATATTTTTCTTATTCCCCTCTATCTTCCACTTCTGGAACTGGTGATACCCTTGCCATACATAATCAATTATGTGCTCAGTCACTTCAAAAAAGAAAATAGCACAGTAGCTGAAAGAGCATGGATGCTGGCATGGCTCTGTGCTACTCAGGTGTCACCGCTGATATATATAGTCAGTGGAGGATTTGGGAGGTTGCATAGGAGGATACTTTGGCTAGGCATGACTCTGTTGATGGTACCTGCCATAGGTGGGTTCATCATGGTAGGAAAGTCATACCTGGAAGACATGGGCTTCAAGACATGTTCTTAATGTATCTGTATCCGAATTCATCTCCAGTGTTAAATGCAAGATTCCAGACAAAAATAAACTATACAGTTTACATCAAGCTCTCACGGTGTCGATCAAAAACAGGCTCATACTTTCTGGTTTCAATGTCGTTTTCGACCTGGTGCATTCCTGGTCAATGTCGTAAACCGCTCTGTAATTACCTGGAGGGAGGGACTCTGCTCCTGCCCTGCACGAGGCGTCTCCGAATACCAAGCGGGGTCATACTCCGGGGGCTGTATCACAGGCCCAGCATCCTGTTCGTGCACGACCTGCCTTGAATTTGAAGCTCGGGCGTGTTCGTTAGACGGCTGTTGCTCTGTCCCATACATTTTTGTGTCTATCCCCCGGAACAACAATTATCAGACTCTAATTGGCTCGGAACGTTATATGGAGGCGCAAGATACGACGCACACGGGGACACCATAGCCAAGGACTCGAGCAAATTTGTATTACGAGTCTGCCCAGCCTCATTGGGATTGATGCCGTCGGTCACGAACGAACCTGGGTTGAAGTGCCCTCGACGTCGGCGTCGGCGATACATAGCATAGTAAACAACGAGAACCACCGAAATAGCGGAGACGCTTCCAAACTGCAATGAAATCTCAGCATTTCTGAGACATCTGTATAGATAGAAAGTATGTGGAAATCATACAGTTATTCCATAAATAGCGCCCGCGCTAAGAACAGACGTCGAATGACGAAGATCTGAAGTGTTAGTAGGAGACCTCGTCGTCGTAACTGAGGTTTCGATACCCATGGTCGCCGACGACGACCTGTATTTCCCCATTTGTATTTGTCCAAAGACCATAGTGTTACGAAAGTGCTTACACAGGAAGAGCATCGTACGCCACAACATCTGCGAGCACAAAGTTATTCGACTCGTTTGTGATGATCACCTGATATGTCTCGGTCCTATCCATCCCAGTCGCCAGGTACTTGACCTGGTCCAGTGTCATCCAATGCGACGAAGCGTTAAATTGGGTGCTCTGGGATGGTCCGAACGGCGGCGGCGGTATCACAGAGACATTGTACGTGCCCTGGTCGTTATCGAGACCGCCATATATTGCGAATGCGGTTGTAGAATTCAGGTTGAAGCTTACGACTGCACCTGGATCATGGGAGCAGATGCGAGGATATGGCCTTGTTGTCGACTCATTGAGCCCGTATGGTACCATTGAGAACCACATGCTACTGTCGAAGGAGAAGAAGGGGTTTTCTATAGAATTGTCGATCATGGCTGAAATGTTGCGCGTTTCAACAATGGTGCTGCAGAGGACGAACGCATTGTGGTTCTGTACATGTGGACATCCTAGCTAAATGCTTACCCACTCGCACCCATGCCCACTGTCGCTATCGCGCCGGTGATCGTGACACCACCTTGAATTACCCTCAAGATTACGGAATGCGACCCATACTGCAGGCCAACCTGGCTGAAAAGCACGCCTCCCGGTCGCAGGCTCCCACCTCCGGTCACTACAGGCATTTCGTCGATCTGCACAGCGTATGCACCCGCATTCGCTTGGCCATAGAGATATACAGCGGTGCATGTCCAATCCAGCTGGACGGACGCGCCAATGAGGGTTGTACTATGCGAGCTTGTCTGGAGCACGGTACGTCAGTGCATGGACTAACTGCCTAACCAAAGCGCGATACTCACCCCTTCAGGCCAGACATAGTTACTATTCCATTCGGTTTCTGATATACCAGAGTAAGAGACATACCATGAGGAGTTGGGCGAGTCGTCGCGAAGGGGAAGGTATTGGAGGATCGAGGACTGGTCGGACAAGGTGATATTATACGGCGTAGGTTCAGACGGCATGAATGTGTTATGGCTTGCTGGAAAGAGGGTAAGACAACGACAGACTCGCGTCTGGCAAGTCAATAATCATTGCACAGCAAACTCACATGTCCCAGAAGCAGTAGGAGCATTATTATGATAGGAAGCTGAGCAAAGATGGCCCCCGCGCCTGTCAAGTCTTGTCCAATACCGGCGGTTGCTGAGATGATAGTGGAACTGACTCGTGCTTACAGAAGCTCTTACAGCCGCGCACCTCCAGTCAGGGTCACCATAGCAAGAGTTCAATAGAAGATATATAGCACAGCTTTAGAAATAAGAAATAGGTAATAGAGACTTTGTTGACGTATCGATTGATGGAAGATGGCTGTGTAACCTTTTCGGATGGGATTTGGACAATGCGCTGTGCATATGCATGATTGTTGATAGCTTTGGGCATGGCGCGCACGACAAACTGGGAGGACGCTGTTGTAGAGCATGTATTTGCGCAGAGTAATTTTCCACCTGTCTGAATCCCTTTTCGATGTGCGACTCTGGAGACTTGACTTCAAATCAGAGATCTCCAATCAGGCATGAGTCAAAGAAACTTGAAACGTTGAAAGAAAGATCCCAATACATGTTGCCGTTCAAACATTCTGGACTCCCACTTGCTGAGTTCGAGGGGAATAGGTCTGCGTATTGCATCAAGCCCACTGGCGAGCGTCCCAGAGGTTCATGCCATGCACAAGCTTAAGCGAGTTTCGCGCCGATGCCAGAATCGACTTCAACGTCAGAATACATGACATTCAACAACCACAAAGTTCGACTTGGCGGTCCATTCTGAGGAAATGGTAAAATCAGCCCACTCTTGTCACCGTGACACCAGAGCATGCATAGATGGGTCGCAAGTAAAATTCAATGACCATAGCTCCGCAGTAAAAGGCGACGAGGGCAAAATTGCCAATGCCACAATAGTCCCGAGTAATGATACGCACTGTCGCTGGCGTACTATATCAAGAATCGAGGGAGGGTTAACCCCTCCAGTATCGAAGCAACATACTCCAAGTCTCTTTTTGGGAGATCAGAACGACTGGTCTGCAAGCGATGTGACGCTGGCATGTGAAAGACCCTGGCCCACGATCGCGCAGCTCGCGGTATGTTTTTCTCTGGGAATAATACAAGTAGATTAGGCCACGGCACACGAACGTGAACACTGAACACCGACTGGAGTAGCACGACGCGACTTTGCAGCTACTAGAAATCATATGGGCGACACAAGCTGCCTTGTACAGACAGAAAACACTCGCCTGCCAGTGTCCGAGCTATCGCCAATTGGCGAAGGAAGAAGTACAGAAACCTCCGTGGGCCGCAGGTCTGCGTACCGCCCAGAACGGTCCAGGCAGTGGCGCGCGGTCAGTGTGCTGGAGTAGTGAGGCCCTTCTTAAAAGCTCCTGAAAAGGTTTCTATCGCCGAAAACAAAGGAGGATGTACCAAGGATTGAATATTGATGGACGGGCGGAAGACATCCATGTCGCGCGTATCCGGGTCCGCGTCGTCCGAGACATCCGTAAACCGGATTATGTAAGTGGACTTTCGCAACAATTATCGAAGCTAAGCTCCAAATATGACATGTTACTTTCCCCAAATGGAAATAGGGCCGTGCGGATGTGAGCTCGACTGACGACCGAGCCTCTCTGTGCGTCTGAGTCTCCAAGTACGACGCTGTGAGCGACACTGCCGACTACAATCTTGCACCTCAACATCCACCACCTCTGCCAATTCATCCTACTAAGTTTTCTCTGATCTTTTTCTCCATTTTCAAGTGTTCTAGTACCGGTTTCAACCTCATACTCACATGGCCGCAGCCGCCATTCCCATTGCGCGGCCCTCATCCTTCGTTTCCGCTGACGACTTGCGCAGGCACAGCGTCGTCTCGACATCTGCAGGCTCCTATCTTACTGCATCCCAGACATATCCCAACTCCCTATCCTCGTCCCGCTCATCGTCCACCCACACACTTGGCCCAGCCGCATCTCGCGAGTCCGACAATCTGGCTTCCCTCCATGCGCTCGCTCTCGGCCACAGCCCCAAAGCATCTGCGCAGGAGGTTCACATCGTCAAGCTGACTGAGAATGGTGTTTCCCTCCAGCCAGGCCCCGTGGTAGGCTCCGGCCCAGACTCGAACGTAGGGCCCCCGCCCCCGTCTCCTCCTTCCAGCACAGAAAACGACGACGGCAGAGCGCTTCACGCCCCCCTCCCATCGAAATCCGAGCCTTTACGGCCAGTGGCATTCGAAGACGATGCACGCGGATCAGCAGCGCCGCGGGAGCAGCGGGTGTTCCCGCGCATGTCGACCGCGTCGGCCTCGTCGCGCGCATCGCAATCGACTCTTGCGCCGCGCGTGGCACGTACGTCTGCGCAGTCGGATGGGACGATGATGCTCGACACGCCGCCCACGGAGGAGGCGCCGCTGCCTATGGCGCAGTCTACGAAGAGCGCGCCGCACAGTGCACACATGTCCGTGGACGGGTACCTGCAGCCGCCGCCGGTGTCGTCGCTCAAGCCGTCGCGCCGGAACACGACGGGTTCGAGTGCACCCCCCGCGCACGCGTCGTCGTCGGTCTCGCGCATGAAGACGATGCACACGCCGGGTCCAGAGCATGCGCGTTCGCCATCGGGAGAGGAGGAGGACGGGGACGCGGAGGGGGCGCTGGCGTCGGATATCCAGCAGCAAGCTGAGCAGATTCGGCGGGAGCGGATCTCCAAGCGGGCGAAGGCGCAGCAGGAGGCGGAGAAGGCCAAGGCGGAGGCGGTTGCAGAGCGTGCGAGCTTGCTGACGAGGACAACCTCGCTGATGCGGGGTAGCTCGGGGCGAGGGGATGATCGACCGTTAGTGGGGAATTTGATCGGAGAAGGCCATGTCAATTATGTGCTGATGTACAATATGCTGACGGGGATCCGAATCGCAGTAGGTTTTTTCTTCTTCAACTGGGGTAGTGTGGTTTCGTCTCACCGATACCACTCTAGGTTTCGCGATGTCAAGCAAAAATCAGACGACCCTTGACAGATGAAGATTACACAGCCCGGCACAAATATTCTTTCGATATGTAAGTACACCAACATTCCGCTTCTCTTGTAGCTCACACGACTCTAGCGTCGGGAATGAACTAACACCTTCGGCAAAATATGACTTCAAGTTCAAGGATTATGCGCCATGGGTGTTCCGCGAACTGCGCGAAGACTACTTCCACTTAGACCCGGCAGACTACCTCCTCTCACTCACAGCAAAATACATCTTGTCCGAGCTGGGCTCGCCGGGGAAGAGTGGGTCATTCTTCTACTTTTCGCGAGACTACCGCTTCATCATCAAGACGATCCACCATGAGGAGCACAAGTTCCTGCGGCGCATCCTACGGTCGTACCACGAGCATATCAAGACGAATCCGCACACACTGCTGAGCCGCTTCTACGGCCTGCACCGTGTGAAGCTGCCGAGGGGCCGCAAGATCCACTTCGTGATCATGAACAACCTCTTCCCGCCGCATCGCGATGTTCACGAGACGTTCGACCTCAAAGGCTCGACTGTTGGCCGGGAGTACCCTGAGGAGAAGGCACAGCAGAACCCTCGTGCCACGCTGAAGGACCTGAACTGGATCAACCGCGGCAAAACGCTCGAGTTCGGGCCGGAGAAGCGCGCTCTCCTTACGGAGCAGATCAGGCGCGACTCGGAGCTGCTGAAGAAGCTGTATGTCATGGACTATAGTCTCCTCGTGGGCATCCACAACATGCAGCGCGGGAACAAGGACAATGTACGGAGCAACACGCTCAAAGTCTTCTCGGTCAGTAGCCCATTCTTCCATTATTATCTAGGGACGTCGGACGTTGATCGCATTTGCAGCCCGACATGCCGCTCATGCGGCGGAAACCCACACAAAGCAAAGGGCCCTCATCACCTGATGCGATCGCACTGCGTCGCATCATGCGCGAGTCGGATCCGAAGCGCCTGGGCTCGAGTACAATACGACTGCCCGACGAGGACACAGCCGGCGAGCGGCAACATTTCCTGTTCTACCAGGATGAAGGTGGGCTGCGGGCGACAGACGAAGCCAACGAGAACATGGACACGATATATTACCTCGGCATCATTGACATCCTCACCCCGTACACAACACTGAAGAAGTTAGAGCACTTTTGGAAGGGACTTTCTGCAGACCGAGTGAGTTGACCCATGCGACACCTCCCTTTATCTTGCGCTTAAGTCCTTTGTTTGTGTGATTTAGCATAAAATCAGCCCCGTTCCTCCCTCAGAATATGGTGACCGCTTCTTTTCATTTATGAAAGCTATCATGCGTCGAGGTGAAGGCGGTACGAAGTTCAAGTCGGAATGATGAGGACAGTGCTGCTCTCCTTTTCTACTCATTTTTCATTGTTCGTGGTTACTGTCGGACCGGTTGCATCTGCGTGTATTCAACTGCATCTCTATTCTTGTTGACGATACCCTGCACTTTCTTTATTTTCGCGGCATTCCTACCTTCTTTCCTTCATCTTTCTTTTTGCCTTGTGCCTCCTTCATGGAGCGCGCCCCACACTCTTTCGCGGTTCTTAACTACGCACGGACTTGACTATCATACTCACATGTTACGGCTTCCATTAGAGTATACAATGTACTGCATGTGCTGATATACAGGCGAGAATATAATATGATAGTCATATAATTTATGTTATGTGCCTTCACTCCGATTCCTCTTCGTCCCTCTGGATTACCTTTTTCCGAGCCGCTATGAATAAGACGAAGTTAGCCATTTAACTCATATTTGAGATAGCGGAACGCACTCCTGCGAGTAGCACGTTTCTTTGCCGCGGCTTTCTTGCCCTCAACCCTCTTCTCGAACGCTTCATCTTCCTCTCCTTGCCGTCTATGTTCTTCAAGAATCTACAAAGACGTGAGGAGGGTGTTATTAGGTATCATATTCACCTACATTTTCGAACTCATTTAGCTCAGCGTCGGGCTTGTTCACTGACTTATTTGAACGAGCCTGTAAATTTGGTCAACCATTAGTCGCTTCGTATGATCTATGTTGTCATACCTTAGTTAGAATCTCTTGGAAACGGCTATAGACAGTTTCTTCATGCAATTTGTCGCGATAAAATTGCAAACCCTCTATGAGTTTCTTGACCGACCGTTCTGACTTAAAGGGCAGCAGTGACAGGCAAAACGCGATATCCCGCCATTGTCGAGGATCTTCGGACAGGCGGAAGCGCTGACAGAGTTTCTCCACAATGTTTTCAGCTTGTTTTTCCTACAAGATAATGAGTCGTCAGATTTATCCACAACGTGTAAGCTCTGACCTTCTCAATGAAGGAAAAAATATAGCGCATTGTGCTCTGGAAGGCAGGTTCGTCGACTGCATGCGCTCCGACGGAGAGGTGGCTAATAACTTCAAAACCCCCTTGTAAGCCTTGCTAGGTCCTCCAGCATGGAAAGTGCATTTACTTACCATCGGGCAAATTATTATAAATAGCATTCTCCTTCGTGGACAGCTCAGAGAAAAACAACTTAGCAAGATCTGCTATTCTCTCATCCTCATCTTCCAAACATTTCGCCATCTCGCCAAGTTGTCCCTTCACTTTGATCATTCCATTCAGGATCAGATGCGTAAGAACCATCAAGGTGTTCTTCTTGACTACAAGGTCCTCGTCCGACAGACCCTTGTATAATTCATTGCTATTCTCGTCAACTATATTGTTGAACGACACGGCAACATCCCCGAGCGCGATGACAATATTGCTCCGAATATTAGCGTCCTTTGATGTCTCCAAAATCTTGAAAAGCAGGTGGTGATGTTGGTCACAGAACCGCGAGCTGACGCAGAGGAACTTGCTGAACGCTAGTGTCGCAGCCGCTCGCAATGTCCGATTCTATGACAAAGTTTGCTTTAATGAACGCAGCGCAAGTGTGAGACACGGCATTACCTTGAACTTGTGTGGGCTGCCACATATGTGAACAATCATTGGTCCAAAAATAGCCAATAAAGAGTTTGGCCCGTAGAGCAGCTCAGTCTCTCGCACTGCCACGATTCGTTCTCCAATCTCGTCTTCGGCATTACCTGCGACTTGATCCAGCTCTTCCTGATCTTTGGTTGTTCGCATGGGACTACTCTTGCCAACAGCCAGCTTCTCGGCTAGAACGAGAGTGTAAGAGCAAGATCATCTATCAAAAACACCATCGCTCACCTGTTTCCTTCTCATGTTTCTGTCTCTTCCACTCCCTTTCCACTAGCTCAAGATAAACAATGTGCTTGATAGCTACATGGCCGACTACGAAAAGCAGTTGACTTAAAGGGAATGCATCTCCGGTGTCCTTCTCGTCTTCTATCTGCGCCTGGGTGGTTGTATGATCGGACTTTTCTTCAGCATCGTCCTCATCCATGGCTTCCGGTTCCTTGGGTTGTGGGGTCTTGGCACGACTCTTGCTACCAAAAGCTCGCCTACAAAGATCTTTAATGAGACTGTCGCAGACAATATCGGGACGCTCAGCAAGCGTGTATATCGTATTGATGGCTTGTTCTGCCATGCCGAACCATTCCTTTGCCCTGCACGGATGCTCGATAGCATCCTGCAGCTTACGAAATAGAGGATTTTCAATGTCCAATCGTAGTGATTTGTCGAGAAGGGACCCTGTCGTGCATGCTTATTAGGCCATGATTCGATAATAAGTAACTAAAGGATTCACCCTTGACTTTCTTGGCGCTGCCATTCAGTCGCTGCAAAGCGACACATGTGTATCTCGCCAATGTTAAGTCAGCCTATGAAGTATCGGTTAGTCACTCACAACGATGGGAATGCGATCTTACCTTCCCCAGTTTGCCCAACCCGACCTTAACGAGCGTGTCCACGCGGTCAGCTACGACGCTTCTCCTGGCAAGAGCCAACATGCCAAGAATAATAATGGCACCTCGACGTTGTGCCTTGGGGAGCGGTCTGTCCGAACCTGTGGATTTTATTTCACGATCCTACAGCGAGGAGTCATATAACTGAAACCTACTGTACACCTGCCATAGCTTTCCAGTGACGTCGCCGTGGATCTGACTATCCTCCATCATTGACCGCATCATCTCCTCCAAGCTAGTCAGCTCAGCAAGCGTGGCATCGTATGTGAGCCTTCCAGGCAGCGAAACAGATATTATCAGTTTGCTACAACAACAGTGTCAGAGTTGGTACCTACTCGATCATGTTTTTTGCGATTCGATTGACTTGTTGCTTCGGCTCCATGTCGGGAAGAGGATCGAAATAGAGACTCCTGTAGCATTCTAGCAGGCGAGAACGAACTCCCTTGAGTTCCTTGCCATCTTCAGACGTCGCGCTGTTATCTTTGGACCAGATCAAGTGCAGCATTTTCTTGATACCAACCTGACAGGTCGTAAAAGAAAGTTCGCATATAAACAAAAGAAAATATTGTTAGCAGCAAAAACTCTGACCTCGGCGCCATCAAACTGATACTCGTACGTCACTCGGAAGAACTCTATGGCTTCCAAAACCTCAAGTTTATTTGTGGACGCAAGAAGGCGCTGTACCGTTTTCATGCCCTCTTCGACCTGCCGAATGAAATTCAAACCTTCCGCATAGTATCGTTTGCGCAAGCGCAAGTGTAGGAGCTGATTGCTCTCGAGCGCCGCAAGCGCTTCTTGCTCGTTATTCAAAGCTGCCATATCGAGTTCGGATTTACGGGGGTTCTTATTCTTCCTGGTCTTCACCGTCTTTTTCGACGTTCTTGAATGTTCCGCATCGCCCTCCTCCATCTCGGTGTCATCGGTTTGATCATCTCTCCTAGGCGTATCTTCATTATCCACGTCCATCTCGTCATCGGAAGCGTTCCTATCCTTACGGTGCCTGTTACCCGAATTGGTCGATAAGAAAGTATTGTCAATTCATACATCACCTACCGTTTGGAGTTTCGATGTCTTGGCGTTCTATGTTCCCCTGATTCATCTTCATCGTTTCCCTTGTCATCATCTTCCTGCTCGTCTGCATCTTCGCCTTCATCAGCGCCGTCACTTCCATCTTCCCTCTCCACTGCCTTGCCGACCACGCCCTCGACCTTCTGTAGTTCCGCAGATACGTTCCTATACCTCTCTTCCCAGTCATGGAGTGCAAGGAGCCCACCATGCATCAGTCCGTACGGGTGTGTCACGATAAGCTTGACAAGCAACGTAACCGCACCCTTACGCACGCCCGAAGCCTTGTCCTCTAGCGAGTCAACTGCTGCACGCGTCACAGACAATCGCTGTTTAGGGAACTTGACTGGAAGGTCACAGAGTCGCGCGAGAACAGCGATGACTTTAGTCCGCACGTACGAGGACAGATCGAGGACACGTTCGAGCAGCAAGTCGTATAGACCGTTCAGCTGTTTCTGCGTCTGATGTTCATCCGTGGTCAGATCGGGTGAAAGCGCAAGCTCTCGAATAAGACAGCCGATGACCTCGACGATTGCCATACGCATGGGATAGGACTAAAGCAACTCAACATTAAATAATTCCATACTTAGATCAAATTGTGTGCTCACCTCGGAGTCCAGGTGTGAGAGTAGTAAGCTGATCTGCTTGAGCACCGATCTAGGAGCAAGCTCAGCAAACCTGACAAGGAATCTGGAAAAAGCTCTGGGGCCCTTTGAGTCTTGCGCACTGAAGCTCTTAGCAGCAATTTCTCGCATGATTTCGTCACCGAGTTGAGCGTGGTCAAACTCTTTCGCCAGAATAGTTAGGCACTCGGCCATCGGTTCTGAAAGATGTTCATAGTACTGTAAGGACTGCATGATGCTGATTTGGGCAGCTAGTGCATGGCCGTGATGTTTGACGGCAAGACAAATGACTTTGTAGACACCAAGCCGGATGGGTTGGGACTTCATGTATTGTTCACTTTCTGTAATATGATATACCGGTCGTGTAATGCAACTAGATAACATTTAAAGAATAGAACAGCTATATCAGGCGGATTACTCACTTGATGAAAGTGTCCCTCTCAGCGGTCGTCACCCAGATACGTTGTGTTTTGAGTCGCAAGCCCTTGCTTATCAATCCCAAAGTAGACGGAATCTGGTCTACCCATGTCCACTCTTCGGCATTCTTTTTGACAACAGCCTTAGACGCGCCTGCCTTGCCTCCTCTCCCTCTTCTCGCCTTTGGTGGTGGTGCACCATCTTCTTCACCCGATGACTTCACCTTTTCTGCAGCAGTTACAAACCAGTGCAACAAAAATGCGTACATCTCGAGGGGTATCTTGTGTGATATAACCGTTTGTTGATCTTCATGCTCGATGTCGCGCAAAGTAATGTCGATCTGGGCTTGGAAAGCTGACGAAAGAGAATCAAGTAGTTTGTTCATTATAGAGCCTTGAATTGTTTCAGCATGTTTCAAGAGACTGCGATAGACATCGAAAACGTTGGCGTCTGTGATAGCATCAGATGATTCCGCCAGAGGCTCGACGGCAGTCTCGAGGATGTGCGCAATAGACCGTGGATCCATCGAGGAGATGTCATGTTCATTTCTGATCTCGTAATTGGCCAAATCTTGCAGACCTTGTAATTCTTCTTGTAGTTCGAAAGCATCCATCGTAGTCAACGGCTAGTAGATTGTTGAGTGCACGCGTCGCGGTTCAGGTTTGTAGAACGCGTTGATCACATGCCGCTCGCGTCTGTCACATCGCTATTCGTGACATACTCATCACGCTTACAACTTTCTTTCCAGCGGCCTCAGTGGGTGGTCATCCGTAAAAGCGCTCATTATGGTAGTTTCCTCCACCTTGTTATCTTTCTGCTATACTTATATTTCTTTCAGATTATTCCCGTTCGTTGCTTCTCCTGTGGGAAGGTCATTGGTGATAAATGGAATGCTTACTTGGAGCTCTTGGCTAACGATGTCAGTGAAGGGTCAGTCTCAATTTCAAAAGGTCTCGGGACGAGCATTGAATCAGCTTTTACATCTCATAACAGTGATGCATTAGATCAGCTTCAACTCAAACGATATTGTTGTCGACGCATGGTCCTCACACATGTCGATCTAATTGAAAAACTGCTTCATTACAATCGTTAGTATCATTCGCTCTCTCATGATGCTGTTCCTGATACACTTCTACTTTAGCCTTCGAACGCTCGAAGGACAAGGCAAACTACTTAGCATGATGTTTACATGTATATTACTTGTTGTATTATATTGATCTGTTGTTTCCGGCCACGGCCATTTTCATAGGTTCTCGCCTCGTATATGGCCTTCATCTTGAATTTTCTCCCTTATGTGCATCGGCAGAGCTTGAAGCTAAATGAGTACAAATGTCAGTACGTTAGCCCAGACTGTACAAGGCTGCGTATTCAAGCTCGATTCCCATAATTCCCCCATTGCCAACGGCATCCCATAGCTCATCTGGACCTATCTTTTCTCTGTAACGATGATCCCTTTACGCCATGCACTTTCCCATTGGACCTATCACTGATGATTTTCGCGAACATGCAGGTTTGAGTTTTCCCCTTGATTAAAACGTCTCATAGAGATGCCGTTTCCTCTCATTATACGCATCTTTGTGATCATATTTGGTTGGGGCGGTTTTCATGACTGCCAAAACAATAAGTTGTCTCCTGTCATATTTCCCGGCGCTATCTCTTCTACTTTTACCTCCGCTACAGCCGCTCCAATCTACCAATAGCACTACCAAGGGCCACAGTGGGACACTGATGTCCAGCAAAAGCGATATGAACATTTGCACTGCATGCAGTCTGACTCTGTCTGACTGTATAACCTATCTCATATACGCCCCACTGTGTAGCGGCCCACCGTAACTCCCTCATGAGGTTCTAATACTGTCTTCGTCCTTTTCCCAACTACATTGTCTGATGACGACAGCCTTATTCATTCTTACGGAGCCTGCGCTTTAGAGGAACCAAGCCGCCGCTCTTAGCCAGCTTCAGCTGAATCGTATCCGTGTGGCATTTACAGAGCGAAATGCACGCAACGACGTGTGCACTCGTCTTTTTTTCCCCATACCTAGACGCAATTACCCGTTCGGGACGATACCAAAGTTCGAACGCATAAGAGGAGCATGGATACCTTAGATTAACGGAAGGTGCGTGTCAAGTTAGTCTACAGTCTATAGAGCATGCCGATGTGCTCATTGCACGTGAGATGCTCAAGAGCCCGTCGTAGATATAAAAGATGCTTAAATGAGAGGCTTCAGTACATCGGATACTCTGATTTGTCCAATGAACTGAGACCCGACCTTAGGTACGATCTTATCTTTGCTTTGTGCATGTCTTTACCCACGTATGCAGCAGGGCCAGTCGAGATTGCTATGCACAGTTTGAAAACAATGAATGGATAGCTCAGCTGATAACCTTCAGGAGTCGGCCCAAATGTACAGAAGATAAACATGGTTTATCATTCACAATACATGTAAGAGAACCATATTATGCAAACCCGACCCAAAGCTCAAATGAATTTTGCTCTAACTCCGGACACGCTAAGGTACCCACCGAGAAATCTCCGCTGCTCTCAGGTGGTATTCAACCCTTGACACTGCGATTGCGCTATTTATGTCCACCACCACCGTACGTGGGTTCCGTAGGTTTATAAGCTTCCTGCACTCAACGAGGTTGCCTGACGTACCCCCATCAAAGAAATATGTCTTCACCCTTCACTTGGCTCATCACAGGGTAAGCTCTGAGCGTTCCTCAGATATCGTTCAAGCGATGAAACGGCTTGCAGCACCTCTCGTGGCATTGGCCTTGAAGTCACTAGACAGCTGCTTAGCTCTCCCTCTAATTTTGTCATCGCAACGTGTCGGAATCCGGAGGCTGCGCCAGCTCTGCAGGCTCTCAAAAGCGGCGCGAAGGGAGTCTTGCACATTGTGGCGCTCGATGTCAGCGACGAAATGTCTATCCGCAATTCAGTGAAGACTGTGGGTGCGATACTCGGTGGCAGAGGGCTGGACTACCTGTACAACAATGCTGGCATAGTAAGTTCCCGGTCGTGTTGACCGTATCGTTGCTAAGTCTTTGATCTCATCATCGGTTATACACTGCTTTCTCCTTCAGAATATGGGTGATGACTCCGCCTTCGACTTTTCCTACCAAGGATTACTGGAGACATTACAGGCCAACGTCGCAGGACCTGCTCTTCTTGCACAGGTCTACCTGCCCTACCTCGACAAGGGCAGGCGCAAAGTCATCGTCAATGTGACCAGTGGTCTCGCAAGCATTGGGTTGGACTTCGGCGCGAAGAACGCAACGTACAGTATTAGCAAAATGGCCCTAAATATGCTTGTACGTCACGATTGTACATTCGCAGCCCACGGATGCCGCTCATGGAGAGACCCTAAGACATACAAGCAAGCGAGAGCAAGGCCTGACCTAATTGCCTATGTTATTGACCCCGGTTGGGTCAAGACAGGTGGGTCGATATTTCCGAAATATTATATCTGAGATTTCCTTGATGACACCAATGTAGACATGGGCGGGCCAGACGCAGTGATGCAACCTCACGAAAGTGTGGCTGCGCAACTCGAGCTTGCTACATCTGCTACTTCGAAGAACTCCGGCAAATTTTACAGACACGACGGCGAAGAGATTGTATGGTGATACGGACATCTGATCAAGGTGTAGTCAAACTGTTGGTGTGGAGTTTATCACCGCATTCGTGCAGAAAGTGGGTTTTATGCACATGGTTAAGGGAAGGACGTCGGTAGCGCAATCATCGGGCAACCCGATGACCAGAGTATGCAATTGATGAGCTACATAACGTCAGACAATATTAGAAAACCTTACATGCAAACTGGAGTCAATAGCAAACCCAGTTGGAGAAGGCGGAGATCACAAGAAATTATCCTGATATACTCAAAGGTAAATTCTGCAGCTGGCCAACGGCCGCTCAGGTAGTATCGCCTGTGGACTTCCAAGCCATTGCGATGCTCATCGTCATCAGACGACAGGGAATGCGAAACGAATAACTAATGTTTCATTTTTTCAGTGTAAATTTTTTCCAACTCGAGGAGATCAAGCGTGAGCATCCGGATGGATGGGGCAAAGAAGCGAACAAACACGGACCACATCTCGAGAATCAAGCTGCATTCTACGAGTGGAGAGGTCATATTCTCGCCTGTGAAACTGTTATGGGAAGGACGATCGTGATTCGAACGTCGTGGCTCAGCAACATAGTCCCTCCTGCTAATGAAGACGATGCCGGTAAGCTGCTTCGGGACGATAAAATGGTGCAGCCAGGAGATCCGCCTCTCCAAGCGAGAAGCGCAGGATATACTGTTTAGACTCTTTGTGGCTTGCAGGGGTATTCGTGAGAATAATTGCCAGACGCAGTCGGTCGGGATCATAATCAATAATGAACTCGGGAAGCACTCAGACAGACGCTTATACTGCAGCGTATGATTTAGCAGGCCAGCAGTAGTATCGCGGCAAGAAATGAGGAAAATCCACGGCGGTGCGCAACGGCCAGCAATGACAGACATGATCATATCCTTAATATAACGGAAATAAGTGAATAACCCATCGAGGACCAAATTGATCAGGACGAACCGGGAATACAGGGAAAGCACGGATGTAATCTACGCTCTACGAGTCCCATCGAGATACCAGCTTCCTGCCACGCCGCACCCACACGACCCAGCAAGGGACGGCTAGTGCGAGCGGCGATCACGCGTCCGCCTCGGGCCTGAAGCTCCATATCTCCATAACGGTCTTGCCGCCGCGCTTGCACATGACCGCGCACGTCTCGCGCGTGCACGCGACCTTCCACACACTCTCGCTCGGCTCGCTCAGCTCGCGCACGTACTCGAAGCGCGCGCCCACGGCCCCGCGCTCGCGCTCGCGCCGGAAGAGCCGCACGCGCCCGTCGTTCCCGCTCGTCACGAGGAAGCGCGCGCCGAGCTGCAGCCCCGTGACGGAGCTGTCGTGCGCCGCGAGCCGCTGCACGGCCGCGAACGACGCGCCGAGCGTGAACGTGATCACCCGCCCGTCCGACCCGCCCGTCGCGAGCAGCGTCGGCGAGAGCTGCAGCTGGCACACGAGCGCGGTGTGCCCCTGGAGCAGCGCGAGACACGTGCTGCGGGCGGAAACAGGAGCGTGAGCGGTGCAGCACAGACGGACGGAGGGAAAGGATACGTACCCGGTCGCGGCGTCCCACACGCGGACGGTCGTGTCGAGGCCGCCCGAGGCGATGCGCGTGCCGTCGAACGCGACGGAGTAGATCTGGTGGAAGTGCCCGCGGAGGACATGCAGGCACGCGCCCGTGGCGGCGTCCCACACGCGGCACGTGCAGTCGTAACTCCCGCTGACGATGCGGCGCCCGCACACGTCGAGGCAGCGCACGCTCTGCTCGTGCCCCGCGCACACGCGCAACGCGCGCCCGCGCTGCACGTCCCACACGCGTACCGTGCGGTCGCGCGCGCCCGAGACCGCGAGCGGGCGCCCATGCAGCACCTTGAGGCAGCGGATCGTCGACGTGTGCCCGCGCAGCACGTAGATGCAGTATCTGCGTGCAGAGGCAGCACGGTGAGTGAGATGATGCGGAGCACTGGCAGCGGCACGCGTACCCGGATTTCACGTCCCACACCCGCAGCTCCTTGTCGCAGCCGCCGCTCACGACGAGCGCATTCGGCTGGCCCCACCCGTCTGAGGCGCCGGATGGGTCGCTGAGCTTTGTCGACCACGTCTGTCTCTTCGCATGTCTCTTCGCCTGCGAGTCATTGATGTCTGAGAACACCTCGGATGCCGATCTCCGCCGCGCACGTCCGTCGGGGACCTGATCGAGACCGAGTGCGTGCCGCAAGGTAGGAGGGATAAGGTGCTCCTGCCCGGTGTCTGTGTCGGCGGACATGTCTTCCGTGCGCTCCGCGATGCCTCCCGAGTCGTCGCACTCCCTGTCTACATCGTCGTCGACCGGCCCCTCGGGCGACTCTCCGCCCTTGATCAGCGCGACGGCCCACACTCCGGACTGGTGCCCGACGAGGGTGCGGCTCAGCACGCCGGTCCTGGCGCTGAAGACGTGTATGCGGCTGTTGGCGAGGCCAACGACGACCCAGTTGTCGTCGATGGCGACGGAGGTGGGGATGGCGGAGGACGGGGCAGGGGGCTGTTCGGGCGTGTTGGCAGTGTGTGGGAGGGCGAGGGACTGGCTGGCGGACTGAAGCGGCACGCGGTGCGTGCGGAGGAGCTTGCCCCCGTGCTCCCAATTCGTGACTAGAGAGAGAGGGACGAGTGAGATCACGATGAGTACTATCAGAGGACAGCGGGCTCACCGATTGTGTGGGCATACTTGAAGTGGTTGCGGTAAGAGAACGAGGACGGACTGTGGGCTGGGTGCAGAGTAAAGGTAGACAGATCGGGGGCAGAGCCTGTGGAGTGCACAAGTCGTTTGCCCAAGCTGAGCCCGGGATAGCTGGAGGGTACCAAGGAAGCGGCTGCTTCTGTCTCGTCTTCGTCCGAGTCGCTCTCATCCGGAAGCTGCGTGGTGTTATCCGGCGCGATCGAGGGCAGGTCGTCGACAGGATCGTAGCCATGAATGGCACACATTCTCTTCCAGAGACATGGGTCGTCGACGAGACGATTCCAGGCCTTGCTGACTCTGCTGGCGCGGACGAGGGTGCGGGGGTCGTCGATGAAGCTGAGGATGTGGATGGCGACCTCTGGGGGAAGGTCGCGGAGAAAATCGCGCTTGAGGAGGGGGGCGATGGTGGTGTTGACGAAGAGGAGCTCGGCGGGGGTGCAGTCAGCGAGAAGGGCGGAGAGGTAGCGGAGACGCAGGACAGGAGGGAGGACGGCGAATTCTGTGCGAGACAGATAGGTGGGGTCGAAGGCGATGGGGAGGGAGGGGGAGCCAGGACGGGGAGAGGGGGCGGGTGTGGGGGGAGAGACGATGGGGACGTAGAGGGTCGAGTCGAGTGGAGGGGGCGCCATGGCGGTCGATGGCAGAGAGAGAGAGCTGCAGGGCGGTGTCCTCATTCGTCGGCAACGGGCGCGCACATGACCAAATACGTCGAGCTCGTGATTCTTTACGTCCAGCAGCGTCCGAGCCATCGCTATATAGTGTCCTCTCCTCCTCCTCCTCCTCCTCTGGCCCCGTGCACGGCGATGACACCGCCCCTCGTCGAGTTCCTCAACACGCTCCCCTCGCCTCTCACCGCCGTCCTCGTCGGGCTCGCACCCCAGATCGCCACAACACGCCATCTCATCCAGGTCCTCTCCTGGACCGCGTCCTCGCACGACAGCTGCATCGCCCTCGCCCTCTGGTGGGCGCTCTGTCTCCTCGCAGAAGTAGCCTTTAGGCACGTACGACCGTTCCCCATCGCACACACTTTAGCGCTCACTCTCGTACCTACATAGATATGTATTGCCCGCAGCCGTACTGCTCATCCTCACCGTGTCCCGCTGGACCGCCAATCCTCACGATCCGCCACCTCCCGTCTCAGAAGACACCCTCCACAAGACCATCACTGATCTGACAACCATCCACGCCCTCCTCCCCGCCTCGCCCCCCAAACAGCCCGCATCATCCGCGCCACCGTTCTCCGTCCTCCTGCGCGTGGCCGCCATCCTCTATGCCCCCTACCTCCTTCTCACCTACCTCGTTCCCCTCCGCATCCTCCTCGCCCTCGCCGGCACCATCATCCTCACCTGGCGCGCACCCTGGGCCGCTTTCGTCCGCAGCGCCCTCTGGCGCAGCGCCTACCTCCGCTGGTCCGCCTACCGCCTCTGGTCCCTCCTCTCCGGGCTGCCCCTCCCCCCCAAGACACTCTCCACCCAATCACTCCCCCCAACCACCGCCGCCGCGTCGGCGCCCTCCACCACCGCCCTCCGCTTCCTCTTCACCGTGTACGAGAACCAGCGCTGGTGGATGGGCCTCGACTGGACCGCCGCCCTCCTCCCCGGCGAGCGCCCCTCCTGGTGCACCGCCGCCCTCCAGCCCGTCGCGCCCCCCACCGTCTTCGCGCTCCCCGCACCCACCGCCGTCTACACGCACGACGCCGCGGGGCGCCGCGTGCGCCGCACCGCGCGCTGGGCGTGGGCCGAGCCCGAGTGGCGTGTCGCCGTGCACCGCGCGGGCGGCGTGCGCGCCCGCGTCGAGCGCCCGCTCCCCCACGAGGACGCCCCCGGCGCTGCGTCTGCGTCCGCGAGCCGCATCCTGCGCGCGGCGGGCAAGGTGCGCGACGGCGGCGGCGCGGGCGTGAGCCCGGAGCGCCACATGCGGGAGGAGAGCCAGGTCGCGACGGCGGGGAGGGCGGGGGAGAAGGATAAGAGCGGGGGCGGGGGTGGGCCCGCGGGGGAGGAGGACGCTGTAGAGGAGGAGCCGCTGACGGACGCGGACGGGTGGGTGTATGCGGACAACAAGTGGGAGGGCGGGAGCAGTAAGGGCGCCATGGGCAAGGTAGGCTCTCTTTTCTTCGCCGTGGACGGACGTGGCTGATGCGCGTGTGGCAGTACACGCGGTACAGGCGCTGGACGCGCATTGCGGTGCTGAGCGAGACCGTTGAGCCGGTGGGCCCCGGCGAGGTGGGGATTCACAGGGTCGACGCGCCCGAGACGGTGTCTGCGTCGCTGACGGAGACGACCGCCACAGTAGTGCGCACAGACGTCGCCGCGCCGCGCGACACGAAGCCCGAGAGCCCCCGCAGAGAGGATGGCAACGATCAGGCGCGGCTGCGCCGGAGGCTACAGGCCGCAGTCCGGAGCGCGACACAGCCGTAGCGGCGGAGGCGGAGGTCGTCCCTGGGCATCGCCAGCGACAAAAGCAGGCTCTCTGCCTGTATGTTGGGCCTGTTCTTCCACCGTCCCAGTATGTGTATATGTATTATGGTAACCGTGGATGTCAGTTTTCTTGGGCTATTGGCCTCGGGCCCGCCTTGCTTATGGATCCTTACGAGCCGCTGCTTGTCTCAATATCAGACGGAGCGACCACAGCGCCCGCGAATCGCCTCGCCACGGGGCGGGGTGCTGTGCATTCTGCGTAGATCAGTATGTACATGAGTGGGCTCGTGGCTTTTCCGGCGGGAGGCGGTCGCCCCGCACTGCCGCGAGCGCACGGATTCTTGGGCGAGGCGCTGTGGGTCCCTGTGGTTGTCCCCGCACACCTTGGAGGCTCGCAAGCGTACGGAGTTCGGAACGCACAGAAAGGTCAGGGTCGAGGTGTGCAGACGAGCTGTGGCGCGTCGGTAGCGCGAAGGCGTCCTTTGCTACTTATTAAGATCTTGAACAGTCTTTCACAAACAATGTAACCCGTGCGTAAAGACATGGTACTAGTAGTACGGCGACATACTGAAGACACACAGGAAAACGCGGTCACGTGCTACGCGCGCCTCATACGCCGCATCTTTGATTGCTCTGTTCATCATCGCGGCTGTTACCAGGTCCTAGGTCGTTCACCAGGCCAACTACGCCTCACCGAGGCCGTCGACACCGCCACGTCGCAGACCAGATGCGACTTTGCGCAAACTTCACTGGCAGAAACGTAGCAGGCTTCAAGCGGCGGAACATGGCACGCCACGGCAGGCAGGCGAGTCTCTGAAGCCTTCAAGGGGCCAACTGCTCCAATGATCCCACATGCTGATGTCGCACTCAAACGGGTTTCCCGGATGAGGCATGGCGAGGCTGTTTGGGCGCCGAGCGCTCAAAGCACATCAACAGTACATATATATCTTCTGGAACTCTGTGCCCCGTCCTCGTCCTGCGCCACGCCCCCTTCTCCCTGTCTCGAGGGCTCTTTCCAGCATGCTGGGCTTGGCGTGCTTTGTTTTTTCCACCCTTGTAGCCTCCACCCTTGCCATTCGCATGCCTGTCCGCCGAGAACCCATCAGACGGCAAAATTCCCCTACTCACTCGATCAACACGACAAGGAAATCGGCCTCAAACGTCGACACGCTGACGGGCTTTGGTAACCTCGAAGACACCAGATATGTGGGCAACATCACCCTCTCCGGCCGGTCCTACGAGGTGCGTGCCTGTCTTTGTGGCGCCTTGCTCTCTCCGCCTCGCCGCCCTCGTGTGAATGCTCAATCTAGACACTGTAGGTCATCCTGGACACCGGCAGCCCCGACCTCTGGGTGTACACCGGCGGCGCCCCTTCTCACTACACCAATACCACCGTCCCGGGCGAGATCAACTACGGCGCGTCAGGCCTGGACTCCTCCATAAAGGGCTACATCCTGCTCACGACCATCGAGTTTGGGGACTTCACGATCGATGATCAGGCGTTCAGTACGTTCCCTTGGCATCTGCCGGTCGTGAGCATTGAAGGGTCACTGAATACGTGCTTTGCTCGTGTAACAGTCAACATCGCCAACATCAATGATACTGGTGGACAGCTCGAGCCTGGCCTGACCGGTCTTTTGGGTCTTGGCCCGTAGGTCTACCGTCTCCCATCGCTGTTCAGCGACTTCTTTTCTGATGGAACTCCATGCTATTCTTTACGCTCTTACAGGCCATCTGAAACGACTGTCATAACGGGGAGTCTATCTGGGAAAAGCTCCGCTAGTGGCGCACCCGTTCTAGGGAATGTTCGTTCACTTATCTTCTGATAATTCTGCGACCCTTTTGCTCGACCTGATACAATGCGCTTCTCGACAGATATTTGAGCAGAACCCAGACTTACCTCCGCAGTTCACGTTCCTCATGTCTCGTAACGATGGCACACAAGAGACGGAAGGTGGCGTATTCACTATCGGTAGGTGTTCTTGTCGCACTTGTCAAGAACTATGGGTCGGCTGACTTCTTGGCTTTTGCTCATGCAGGTAATCCAGACCCTCAGCTCGCTGATATCTCCAACGAGCCGCAGTTGCCTATCATTGACGCAGACCATTGGACCGTCCATTTCGACGCGATCATCATTAATGGCCAGCGGTTCAATCAGAGGTGCCTTGCCATACTTTTTCTCTCTCCAATCAGCTGTGTAGATGGGCTCATTGTGCACTTCGCAGTGCTGGTGGCTCAAGCAACCTCACAGCGATCTTGGACACGGGGACACCGACTGGTAACGTACCTCAGCTCATAACTTGTCGAGTCATCGTTGACTTACGTGCGCTCTGTCCATCGCACATTGTCGCCTCTCAACGTCCCCTATTTGCGATGATGCACTCAAGCCCTCATCGATCCCAATTTTGTGGATATCATATACGGTTCCAACGCTCAGACAACATTGCAAGGCCTTGCTTCCATTGTGCCTTGTGATGCCCAATATAATATTAGCTTCATGTTCGGGTGCGTACTTATGTGGATCCCTTCTCTTCTCTGTTATGGCTTGGCCAACGAGACCTGATCTACTGTCGCAGAGGTATAGAATTGCCCATTAACCCAATTGATGCAGCGATGCCATATGCACTCGATGACGATGGCAATCTTGTGTGTGTAGGCGCGTTCTATAGACTCGCGGGTTGGCCCGGTGGGGCCACTGGAAGTGAGTACGAGTTTACCACATCTTGTCGAAGCATGGAGGTATCCGTTGTCACTCAGCAGTGGTTTGATCGAGCTACAGACCTCGGCTGACCGCCATTATTTCCAGCCTTTCTGCTCGGAGACACTTTCCTTCGCAATGTGTATTCACTCTACAACTTCAACCACTGGCAGAAGTCAGGCGATGAGCCCCCGTTCGTTCAGCTCTTGAGTGTAGGCGTATATTTCCAGTGGTCACTCCAGCTCGTGCTCTAAGTCCTGTTCTTGTGTACCCAGGTCACCGATGCGAATAAGGCTGCCGGACAATTCAGTTCGTCGAACGCTGCACGATTGAAGGCGTTCGAGCAATCTCTGCAAAGCTCGTCGTCATCCAATCTTGCTGTTGGAGATGCGCTGGCTGACGAATCGAGCTCGTCGTCCTCGCCTGTGGACCTCTCTATACTCACGCGCAACACGTATATCATCATGGGGATGCTGTGCGGCGCTCTGGTGGTCCTGATTCTCATCGCTGTGTTCGCCATTCGCAGTTCGCGTGCGAGCACTGGCAAGGGATACAGAGTCATCGGCGCGGACCAGACGGCAGAACGGCATCAAACGTATAATTCAGATTACCGGGACTGAGTACTGAAGAGCAAAAGAAGGTAGTGTTCTTGCCGTGAAGTTCGCCCCCGGGTTGGCGTCGGCTTATATGTGATATCGTCTTTCAGACAGGGGACATTGGGCACGAAACTGGCTTCATTCGTTTAAAGTACTTGAATGGACTTATGTATTTGGCTTCCTCTTGCTGTCGCCACTGCTTCCACAGTTGTTCGTATCTCACTACATAGTTAGCCACCTTCGAGTCACTTGCCGTATGATGTGTCACTTCTATGTGCATCTTCCAGCCGCAAATGCAAAGCCTGATATTCTAACGCTTTGCTCCGAAATCCTTTTCAGCATCACGTCCTACGCGCTCCTCACGCACATGGTTATATCAGTGTGTGACGGTTCGGCCGACACTTCCCTTTCTTTTCGCCAACCTTCGGTAGTGTTCTAGCGCTCTAAAATTTACACTAGTTACTGTACTTAAGTCACCCGTCTGTACGGACTTCGGTAGCGTACATACGAGCTGAAACGGTCTTAAAACCAGTCATTTCGTGTGCAACGTTCTTCACCGTGTGCCGACACCGACTACCTTTGGTCGCGATCGTCACATATTTTTGACTGTCGAAGACTCGTTCGAACAACTAGCTTGTTTCTTTATCTCTCGTCGACGTCTGGCTACTCTTGGGTCTGATCAACTCAAGCCTCCGACTCGACGACATCACCCACTTCAAAAACACCTTTAACCTATTCATTCACCGAGCTAAAAGGAAACTGCTCTAGATGGCTTCTCGACGGTATAACCTGCGGTCTCAGCTGAGATCGCACTCTGCACCGTCTAGTCCAATCATGCCAGGTGAGTTTTTACCTGCTGATGGCCGAAATACTGAGGATACGCTGGGCAGAGAGGCTCCGCGAGCATTGTCAGACACGGAGAGCATCCGTTCGTCCCCCGGAGTGAAGCCTGGGCTACTGTATAGCCAGGTAGTAACTTCGCAGACTCCTGTTATCGAGCCTCGAGCTCAGGAGTCGGTATCCCTCGTGGCTGGTACCCACTTTGAAAACACTACCTTATCTCCTTTGACGTCATTAGACTCGGAGGGTAGGAACTTATCCGTTGATAACACACATCGTGTAGAGATTAGTCTTAACAGTGATGATAGGGTCATCTCAGATGAGAGACCCTGGATAGAAGTACGACGGACGCGTCGCAGTAAGAGTAGAGACTTGGATAGCTCTACGGCAACCCCTCTATCTCAAAACCGAGTGATGGGGAGCCCTCTGACTCAGGAACAAAGGGAGCTAGTCAAAACCGCTGAAGACTCACTGAGTCGAGCAGAGCGGGATCGCATCCAGAAGCGATATCAGATGATTCGGGAAGTGAGGGCCTTTGAGCATCTCGAACCCCGAGGGGAAGGTACTTCCTCTTTTAAAGGTAAGGGAGTTGACCTGCGAAAACAGAGTGATGCCGATATCTCTGAAGGTGAGCTTAACGTAGAAGCTCAGAGAGAAGAATCCGAGATGCTAGCCAACAGCCTACCCCACCATGAGAGCATTCTTGGGGAAAGGCTCAGTCTTGATGAGCAGCGAGAAGCTCTAGATTACTGGAGGGCTAAAAAAGCCGCCGAAAGGGCCGTTGTCGCTGAGGGTGTTCAATCTACAAACGACCATAGGCCAACGGCGAGGGAGAAAAATTTTCCATGGTCTGCAGAAGCTCACGTTACCCCCTTGGGGGTACCTAGTTCCTATCGAGAAACTATGGAACGTGAGCTGGAAATGGTAAGGGCGAGAATAGCTGCCCTTGAGATTCCGCTCTCAAGCAAAGGGGAGCAAGCTATGCCCTCTGAGCCAAATGGACCTGCGGAAGTGAGGATTAGTGGGGATAAGCTGCGGAGGGGCACCAGCTCTCGCACCGCACCTAAGAGCGACGGCTCTGCTCTGCGGCCTGTCGCTCAGATCGAGCCAGGCAGCTATCTGGGAGCCGCTTTCAAACTATTGGACCGGCAATCCCAGGAACCGCATAACAGAGACTCGTCGTCCTCATCATCGGACTCCTCTGCTGAATCTGATAGTTCGGATGATGGAAAGCGTCGTTCTAAAGCTCATAGACGGAAAACACAAACCTCGAGAAGAAAAGTCCCTCTTCTGAAACCTAGAGAGCCCACTCCGTATGACGGATCAGTAGATGTACAGGTCTTCCATAAGTTTATGCGGGAGATGGCTGAATACCTTGATGGGTATCGAGTGAAGGCCTCACGGCAGGCTACTACAGTCTCACATTTTCTCACAGGAACGGCATATGAATTTTTTGTCACTTCGGTGTCTGCGGAACCGGCAGCATGGGATCTACAAAAACTCTTTATTGAGCTATTCAATTACTGCTTCCCTGTGGATTTTCGTATGAAAATGCGAGAGCGGCTACGGCGCTGCTACCAACGTGAAAAAACTGTTCGTGAATACATTCACGAGCTTGAAAATCTCTTCTTGATGGCCGGAGTATGGTCTGATCAAGAGCGTGTAGACAGGCTATGGTCAGGTCTCAATATTTACATTCAGAAAGGACTGTGGAAGGAAAAACTTACCCCGACGCATTCCTCGTGGGCGGAAGTTCGTGAAATGGCTGAGATTCTTGAAATTGCTGAGAATGTTGGAGAACCTTCTCGAAAAAGAGAGTCCAAGTCTGATGGGAACAACAATGAGAGTCGTAGTTCCCGCTCTAAACAGGCCTTTATAAAGAAGGATGGTAATAAGTTGGTATCTGAAAATCGCACTCATAAGTCTACCGCATCCGTTAAGAGTAGTATGGGAAACGTACACCACGACAAGCGTCCGGCAGGGAGCTCAGACACTAGACCACAACGGCCTAAGCTCTCTGATAAAGAGAAAGCTCAACTGTCTGCAGAGGGCAAATGCTTTATCTGCAAACAACCGGGCCATTTTGGCCGCAATTGCCCTTCCAACCGGAGTGTTAAGTCCGACTGCAAGGGTAAACCACCAGGAGTGTCTACGTACAGCCTCGAATTTGATCTGCAGGATGCAGAAGCTTCGCGCAACCTTGCTGAGGCCACTGCTCGGATAGACCAATTAGAACTGTTCAGCATCGATCTAGAACAGGTAATGGCAGATCAGCGTGACAAGAATAGACCGCCTGGTGCAGGACCAGAGTTTGAGTGCACACCTGCTAGCAAAGCCCCCAGATCATCTGACCATATGGTATGGACAGCCTTTGATCCCAGTCAAGATTTTATGACATATATGGAGTTACCTAGCACTCGACGGGAGGGGCGACCGCAGACATGGTTACACGATTTGTATGGGAAACGAGCGGAGCAGCTGTTGAGACAATTTGCGCCGTATTTCTGCCCATCTCGTTATACCTTCCATGAAGATGAGTGGCTGACCTGTTTCGGCGTGTATCGGGTCTGCATGCCAGAAAGGCATGCCATCCTCCAGTATTACATCAAAGAGGATCCTCTTCTTAACTCTAATTGGCTTAAGGATCGCAATTTCGACCTACCAAACTGGTTTTGCCAACAGACGGCACTACACAACAGGGAGGGAGACTGTTATCATATAGACAACAGTGAACCAATGGGGGATGCCTTAGCCTTGGGATGCGAGGACATGTTAAACAAGCATGTTCCCTTCCCGGAGGGATTTATGAATTCATCAGATAATGTGCCGCGGTTTCACTGCTTGCAACTTGAGTACGGGGTAGAGGTCCAGGATACATACCTGGAAGTGTGCACTATAATACCAAACTCCCAGCTGGAGAATATCTGGTTTGACTTACCAAATGCATATGCTTGTGCCGTGCGACGCTCGCTGGGTAGGCAGCCCTTTCAAATTGACGATTTGGAGGGCGAGTTAAATTCGTTGTTTGAAACACTGGTCCCGGAGGGCGGAACTGATGCGTATACTTGCATTGAACTTAGTGCGGCACAGCTGTCAGCGGTGCAGCGCAATGCCGCTACTCCTAGAGATTTTGAACGCTTGATCCCTGAACCTATCGTAGTTGTTGTTGATGTCAATGGGCACCCAGCACGGGCTCTCCTGGATTCGGGATCACTGGCTGACTTTATGTCCACTCGATTAGCACACCAATTGGGAGTGAAATCGTTTGAGCTAAAAAAACCGCTGCCTGTGCATCTTGCTGTCCAGGGATCACGGGCAAAAATCAACTTGGGCTGTCAGGCAAAGGTTGAGTATCAGTCTATTCACGAGCATAGATATTTTGATGTCATCAACCTACTGAACTACGATCTGATCCTGGGAACCCCCTTCTTGTTCCAGCATCAGGTCACTCTTGGATTCAACCCGACTACAGTTGAGGTCGGGAGCAAACTCGCGCTGCCGCTGCAAGGCAAATTTGTAAGGGTCCTGGAGTCCCGTGCTGCTGAAATCTATGAAGACAAGATTGAACGCACTCGTCAGTACCTTCGTGACTATGCGGCCCCTATATGCAGGGAAGCAGGGGACTCACCCTTACCTCCGTTGCGGGCCATTAACCACATTATTCCATTGAAGGATCCGACCAAGGTTTATACTTGGCGTCCATCTAAGTGCCCTGATGCTCTGAGAAAGATTTGGGACGAAAAGCGTGAGGCATACCTGAAATCTGGGCGCTGGCAAATGACAAACGCACGAAATACTAGCCCTATGCTGTTGCTTCGGAAGCCAGGGACCAGTGTGAATGGGATACCGCCAGCGCTGCGAACAGTGTGCGATACTCGGGAGCGAAATGCGAATACGGTGAAACTCACCTCGCCATTACCAGATATGGATGGGATATTGCGCCGGCTGGCGCGAAAACGGTGGCGCTCCGCTGTGGATGGGAAAGATGCATATGAACAGATCCGCATTGAGCCTGAGCATGTTGAGCGAACCGCTATGGCCACACCTGATGGAAACATGGTCAGTTATGTGATGCAGCAGGGGGACTGTAATGCCGTAGCGACATACCAGACCCTGATAAACCATATCTTTGGGCCCCACATAGGGGTGTTCATGGACGTCTATTTGGATGACATTGTTATCTATTCTGACTCCCTTGAGGACCATGTAGATCATTGCAAGAAGGTAATTGACATACTCAAACGAGAGGAACTTTACCTCAGTGAGCAGAAGCTAAAGTTCCTGTGTAAGGAGATGAAGATTCTTGGAAGGATTGTTAATGATTCGGGAATCCAAATGGACCCTGACAAGGTGGATAGTGTGTTAAACTGGAAGGTACCCACTAACAAGGAACTTTTGCGTGGATTCTTGGGCTCGGTGGGGTACTTGGCCGATGATATTGCGACGGTGCGTATACCTATGGGGGTCCTAACCACCTTAACGGGGTCAGAGTCAAGTTTCAAGTGGGATTTCACTCACCAACGTGCGTTCGATGAAATCAAGCGCCTCGTTCATGCACACCGGGAACACCATCGCGTGCCGCTGTGTTATGCCCCAGATGCACCTAACATCTGGTTGGTGACTGATGGCTCGATGGGTGGTATAGCAGGAGTCATCTCACAAGGAGATGACTTCAAAACGGCCCATGTAGCAGCCTTTTTCTCCGCCAAATTGACATCAGCCCAGTTCAATTATCCTGTACATGAGATAGAGATGTTAGCAGGAGTAGAAGCCATGAAATGACATCGGGACATCCTCCTGGGATGTCATTTCACATGGTTAACAGACCATAAGGGTCTGATTCATCTGCTTAACCAGAAAAACCTATCGGGGCGGCAGGCACATTGGTTGGAACATATTTCCGAGTTTGATTTTGATATCAAGTATGTACCTGGTGTGGAAAACGTACTGGCTGATGCCCTATCCCGTATCTATGTGAATGACAGCCCAGGGACGGTGCGTGCGGCGTCTGAATATACTATGTACGATGATAACGAGACTGTCATGACATGGCTCGATTCCGCTTCCATCTCCATACCTGTATTCACAGGGCTGGAGGCATTTGCCGTTCGAACCCGCTCACACACTACAGCTGAGAGGGGGACATTCAAAGCTGGAGAGAATGTGAAACAGACACATGATGAAGTGAGACAGCTCACCATTCCTGAGTCTGCAGGGATGATAGAGGAGACCGGAAATGATCACTTCCACCGCAGAGGGTGACAATGCGTACTCACGCCAGCTGAATCGGGGCGCCCTGAGACGGCGCAGGAGTTTGCGAAACAAATTCGGCGTGTCGTCTTGCATGCACCGAGCGCACGACAACAGGAGGGCGGGAACCTAGACATGATGTCAGAAAACAAGAACGAGACAAACGAGGACATACCTGCTTCTCCTGAGGACCAGAACGGCCACGAGGAAACATCGTCAATGGACGACAACGACAACGTAGCAGCGAGCGCAAGGCCAGACGCCACTTCAGGCAGTCTCCCACGTGCTAGCGCTGGCCATCAAAATGAACATTTTGACAATTCATTCAATAAGGATGGTAGACCCACTGTGGAAGTCAGTAATAAATTCTTCGAGCATCTGTCGGGCAGCTCAGAAGGAATAGACTTGCCTGGAGCACTGAAAGGCCGATATTCAGAGGACAACTTCTATAGAAAGATCCTCGAGAACCCTAAGCATTTCAAAAACTTTAAGGTGGAGAAGGGGTTAGTATATCTTAAGGAAAAGCACCGGGAACTACTGTGCATACCTGATATTCGACTGGAACACTCTAAGAGAAGTGCCCGAGAGGTGGTAATCTCTCACGCGCACTCATTACTCGCACACCTCGGCCCCTTCAAGACATCGGGGCTGCTTAGGGACCATGTATGGTGGAAGACCTTGACGGTTGATGTACAGAAATACTGTATCACTTGTATGACCTGCAAGAGAAGTAAACCATCAAATCAGAAGCCTTACGAGTTACTGAACCCTCTTGAAGTGCCGGAAACTCCATGGGAAGCCATAGGCATTGATTTTGTGGGACCTCTCCCAGAATCTAGGGACCGTGATGCTAGTTATGACTCAATTACCACCATAATTGATCTGCTTACCGGTATGGTTCACTTAGTTCCAAGCCGTACCAACTATAATGCACGCAACGTGGCGGAATTGGTGTTTGCAGAAGTTTACAAACATCATGGCATGCCTAAGGCCATAGTTAGTGATCGCGATGTTCTTTTTACGAGTCAGTTCTGGACTCACCTTCACCAATTAATGGGTGTTGAACTTAGAATGTCGAGTGCTTATCATCCTGAATCTGATGGTTCCACGGAACGGGCAAATCGTACCATTACCCAAATGCTCAGACAGAGCATACAGCCCACTCAAAAGGACTGGGTGGCCCATCTGCCCGCAATCGAATTCGCCATAAACTTGGCTCGTTCTGATAGTACGGGATATGCCCCCTTCTTCCTCAACACGGGGCGTATGCCGAGGTCAATGATCTGGGACAACCCGGTGATGAGTCCCGTAGCCTCCTGGGCCCCGAATCGCGATTTTAGGAGCTTTCTAATCCCCCAACCGACCACTCTAAGACTCTCCTACAGCCTACGACAGGAGGGATAGGTTCCTATAATATTCCTAACGCCCCCTCTCCTTCCTAAACCCTCCTAACACCCTACAAAGTCTTGCAAAGTCACACGAGGTGCTACGAGATTTCGAATGCTAGACGCGAAGTCCCTAACTCCTGCTAAGTCCACTATCGGACACTGCCGGCCCTCCCATACTGTTCCATTGGATCTAGGTCCTATCTACTACGTCACTCATCCCGGGCTTAGCTAAGAAGTCTTAGCTAAGTCTCTCTTAGCTCTTGTGATTGCAGCTACCTCCGATAGGCTCCGAAACGGTCCGAAGTTCCGGAAGTTGGACTTAGGAAGCCTTGTGCACCCCCATGGGTCTCGATCCTATGCCATAAGGTCATCCTAGGGCGTACCCATATGACCCTCCACCCATTTAGGACACCTCCTGCCCCGACTAGGCCAAGTCCCGCTGCTAAGAACTTCGTGCGCTCTTAGCCCACTAAGATAGGTGATCACGGCGCATGGCTGCTCTCGGATAGTCATCCCGCCCTTGTGAATGAACTTGGTCACCTTTCTACTGTACGTAGTTCCCCTGTTTCAGTTCCTATTTAGTTACTATCCTCCTCGTGTTCACTTTGGAGTCCATGCGCTTTAGTACACATTTCGGACTCGTAAGGATCGCTTCGCGCAAGATTAGTTCACCTCATGTTCCCCTATTTAGTCAGAGGTAGTTTACTATGTACAAAAGAGACCCCTCAGTGCACGCTTCTCTCTTTGGAATACCAGTTCCCCTGTAGCTTCGATCTCAGGAAAGCGCCGTGAGTACAACCTTAGGAACGGTCCTAAGGTCCCTAAGTCTCCACCCCAGCTTCGTTTCAGTACCTTTGAACTACGTCTACGCTCGCGATATATCTACGAACCACGTCTACGCTTCCCGAACTACGCACTACGATCTACGAAAGTCGCCGTGACTTCGCACCCTTCAGCACCTCTTATAGCACCTATCCGGTGGGCCTCCGCCTTAGTTATACCCTTAGGCTCACGTTGCGTCATCCCTACGTCCTACGAATAGCCCTACGACTCTCCCATAGCCTTAGTTACAGGCTATAGTACATCTCCCTATGCCCTCGAACTCTCCGACCTCTCCTACAGGTCTCCTACGCTAGCCAAACCTCGCCCACCTCGCTCTAACAAACCTCTAAACCTTACGCCCTTTAGCTAACTCTAGCTAGAAGGACTTCGCAGCATCTACGAAGTCAGCTCGCGCGATTTAGCTAAAACTTCGAAGGACTTCGCAAAATCTCGAAGAACTTCGCGTACTTCGGAGGGCCTCGCAAGGCCTTAGGGATTGTATAGCACTTAGGAACAAGATCCTGTTGTGCAGGACCCTTGACCCCTTACTCCCCTACTTACAAAAACAAGACATACAGGTTTCCCGGTATCATACAGGTTGTAGCTCCTACCCTCACACCCTCACAGTTATCACACTACCCCCAGCCACGTTGCGGAGCACTCCCTAGGTACCAGGGTCCCCTAGGTCGTATCACCGGGCGTCAACGAGTATCCAGGAGTACGTGCTTATGCACAAAAGGTAAAATATGCCATCATGTCAGCCCATGACAGCATAATCGCTGCCCACGTCAAACAGACACGGGACGCCAATCGTCGTCGCCGAGCCGCTCCATTTGCTAATGGCGATTTGGTGTATGTTTCAACCAAGAATATGACCCTACCTAAGGGATTAGCCCGAAAATTGATTCCTAAGTATATAGGTCCTTACCTGATCACTCAGGACTACGGAAACAATTCATTTCGCATAGACCTACCATCTAGTCTTAGGAGACGAGGGATACACAATGTTTTCCATGCATCCCTCCTCCGTGTTCATGAACCGAATGATGATAGGCTTTTTCCAGGACGACTGGATAGCCAGGTAGCAGAATTAGAGGACCAGGATGGGGAATGGGCTATTGACCGGATAATCTCTCACTGGGGATCAGGCACTGATGCAATTTTCAAGTCAGTTTGGAAATCGGGGGACAAGACTTGGGTGCCTTACTTGTCAATTCGGCATCTTGATGCCCTCCGATCCTACCTTGAAGTATTAGGCGTGGAGGAAATTTCACAGCTTACAGAGGGTAATGGCAACGTGCCTGATGATCCCCAAATATTTTTGGGAGGCCTCGAAATTCGAGGCTCGGATCTGTCTATTAAAACTCAACCTTATCAGCACTACACTACTACGACGACACACCTCTACCATTGTCTTCCTTCTACCTCAAGTGAAATCTCATACCATTCCCATCGCATGGCTCCTCACACATATCTTCGTCGTCTCCCTAATCTGGATGTAATCCTGCATGACCCCGTCTACGACACCAGCCATCTGTTCACCGTGGCCCAACTCCGTCTCTATTCCAAGTTTGACCGAAATCTCCGAGACCATCTCTTTGATAAAACATCCACCCCCATCCCAGGGGGATACAAGAAATTTCAGGAGGTGTGGGCCCGTGACGGAGCTTGTACCTATCAGTTCTCAGAGTACAATGCGGTTACTGGAGAAATCATCACTCACGGGCAACCTATCACTATCGACTCCCTTGCTCCCCATCCCGATAAGGAGGAGGAGAGTCCTGGGTATTCGGAAAACCAGAAGGAGCTTATCCAAGTTTTGCTGTGGGGTGCGGCGCAACGGATGAGGAAGCAGGAGGATGGGATCGCAAAGCAACAGGCCGAGCGCAAGGAAAAGCGTAAGGGGAAGCGCGCGAGCATGCAAATCTTTGGGTTAGGAGATGAAGGGGGACTCACTGCAGCTGATGGGGAGGACCAGAGAGGACCAGAGCCACCTGCGAAACGAAAGAAGATGGCCGTACACACTGAAGCTGGGCCCTCTAAGGCTCGCCACACTTCCCGTGCGGCTGAAAAACGGGCAGCTGCGTCTGGAATGGCCACTACCGCAGAAACGACCAACGCTGCCATTTGTAGGGACATGACTGCCGAGAAAAGCGCTGACGTCGAAGAAAACCTCATGCAGACTGAGGAGTGACCATCGTTGACGATGGTCGGAGGGCATATGTGACGGTTTGGCCGACACTTCCCTTTCTTTTCGCCAACCTTCGGTAGTGTTCTAGCGCTCTAAAATTTACACTAGTTACTGTACTTAAGTCACCCGTCTGTACGGACTTCGGTAGCGTACATACGAGCTGAAACGGTCTTAAAACCAGTCATTTCGTGTGCAACGTTCTTCACCGTGTGCCGACACCGACTACCTTTGGTCGCGATCGTCACACAGTGGCACCGAGCCACACGAACTCATCATCCAACTCGGCGATGCACACATTTACTATGAACATCTTCAACATCTCCCGTATTATACATTAGCGAAGTGTCAACCCCATTAACTGACACCTTCAAAACAGGACCCATCCCTTGTACCCATCATTCAACACTCATGACACCGAGATCCCTCAATGCCTTGTAAAACATCAATAGTCTCCTATTAGATAAGGCCGTCTTGAATGCAAATGGAGTGGTCCATGTATATTCCTTGATTAACTCTGCGCTGGGATTGACTTTCGATCTCGGGTTCCGCAATCCTTTCATCAAAGTAATTCCCGGTTGATCAGTATCTCAGCGCTCCATCACAGCATTCGACCAGTAGCATCCCGCACTCCCAATTACCATGACGGAATCCAACCGCTCCTCTGGTTGCTACCACCAACGGCTGTCTTTTTCCTACGCTTAGAAAAGCAGAAAGACGGTATCACAGTTGAATAAGCATGCCTAAGGACGAGGCCATAGGCCAACAGGGACACGGACCTAGTCCGTACCCCAAAAAAGCAAACGAGAGTGTAAAGAGTATAGTAGAAAAAGGGACAACGAGAATGAAAGCTGAAAATGCAGTGACCACACCGAGTACCCCGAAAAAACAGACGATAATCAAGAGGATCAGAGAGAGACTATCTAGAACCCCTACAAAACCCAGACATGAGGGGAGCATGGAAGGAATAATAATATCAGGTGAAGATAACAACACCAGAAAAACACAGGGGCCTGAAAGAGACGATGTGAGCATAGTATCATATGAGGGACCTACTGATGTCGGCACCGGCACGGACATATTTGACACCAGAAGAGAAGCAGAACAAGCGATGGAGATGATAACAGAGATAGAGAGAAGAGAGACCAGAAAGAGCACAATGAAAGACCTAGAAGAGGCAATGGAAAGAGCAGCAGAGATTCTGGGGCAAATGTCGAGCCACGCTGAGTTCACACTGTCGATTCTCGAGAAGGCAACCATAATTGCACAGAGGCTGACTCTAGAAATAGATAACCTTACTGGTACAGGCCCACTAAGACGACAAACACAAAAGGTCAGCGAGAAAAACTCAAAAAAGGGGACAAGTACAGGAACAGAGCACCTGGCACAAATCGCAGCATCGCTCATAAAGCTCACAACGAGAATGGACCAGATTGAAATGCAATTATCAATCCCGGCACCAAGACTCGCCCAGGGAGAAGTGACGAACAAGCACCTAGGCGACAACAGAAAGGGAGCATTGGGGACAGAGGCGACCGAAACAAAGAGACCAGCTCAAACAGTGAGTGACTCACTGAAGATAGCTAACACTCGAGCGACCACCAGACCAATAATTCCAAAACCCCGGAATGCGACAGCGGAGTTGTCGAAGGGCAAAATCCTTCCAACAAACCCACTTGCAGCCCACCACCCATCGCGCCTCATTGTAGAAATACAAGACGGCCTACCGGAGGGCAAAAGGCCCAAAGAAGCAATCACAGTTCAAGATATCAACGAACGGTTACAGAAACATGAAGACAGCAAACACTTACGAGTGGTAAATATAAAGTATAATCCCCAGAATAACTGCATAGTCTTTGTACGCGCTGACCAGCGGGCAACAGAACTGATCCCCTTTGCTGATAGATTCACAGATTTGATAGCCGGAGACTGAGCAACACAAGTCAGAGCAGACCACCCATGGTACAAAGTACAGGTGAACGGGGTAAGCACATGGAATCAAAACACACATGACATACCCACACCGGAAGAAATACACCAAGAGCTTGTGGACAATAACCCGGACTATGCAAGAATGGAGATCCTCCAGCTCCTGAGATGGATGCGACACCCCTCAGACCTCAAGACACTATTCTATTCGTCAGTAGTTATTGCATTAGCAAACCAAGACGACGCAGAACACCTGGTCAAGAGACTCAAGAACCTCGCCATCGCAGGAAGGTTCGCAGAAGTACGGAGATATGCTGACCGTCCCCTTGTGCTCCAGTGCAACAACTGCTGGGAGTACGACCACTCGGGTGGCAGATGCAAAAACCGTACAATCTGCCACCTGTGTGCAGGTGAGCATGCAGAGACTGACCATATATGTCGAGAGTGCACAGCAGAATACAGCGACAATGCAATGGACCTAGACAAGTGCAAACATGACTACGTTTGCGTAGCATGTAAAGGACCCCATACAGCTAACTTTAGAAACTGCCCAGTTCGATCACATAAAGTGGGCATCCCAAAGTCACAACCCACGAAGTCATCAGTGGGAGGAGCAAAGATCCCAAATGCATGGAACACGGTAACAGCTAACAAACAGAATCAAAAAGAGAAGGCGTCAGAAAGCACAGACGAAAGAACAAAAGAAAAGATGACAATCCGAATATCCGGTAAGACAGGTAAATACTCACAACAGCAACTGAACCGCTTCCAAGAACTGGAGGATGAACAGCAGATTAACACACTACATTCCCTCGACCTCCGATTCCCAGAGATGGATATGAAAATGAAAGCAGGTGCACTAAAGGAAGCTGACGGCGACTTTGCAGCTGCAGTAGCAAATATCGAGAGATCACGGCAGGCAAACAGGTCTGCAACGCAACACCCGATGATCACCGACGACGAGGTAATATGTTAGAGACAGCGAACACAAGACCAATCCGAATACTTCAACTCAATGCAAACATACAAAACCAAGCAATCCACGCACTCCTCAATGCGGCGGTAGGTGTGAAGAGCTTTGACCTTATTCTCATCACAGAACTGTGGTGGGGCAATATTGGAGGGGAGAACAAAGGACCAGTGTCAGAAGCGGCAGCAGGATGGACGCCAATAATCCCAGTATCAACAGTCCCAGAGGGAAGAAGGCCACGAGCTATGGCATACGTGCAAAAACGAGACAATTTCACTGTAACCCTACGCTCGGACCTAGCTAATGATCTTGATATGCAGATCCTTGAAGTCCAACAGAACCCACATCCGTTGACAATCATTGTGAACCTATATAATGATGATAGAAGACAAGGTAGGGATTCGGCAGTAAAACACTTACAACGTATCAACCTTCCACAGGAGCTACCAATAATCCTCTCAGGTGACTGGAACCTCCACCATCCAATGTGGTCAAAGCACGCAACACCGGCGAATGAGTCTATGGAACAAACAGTAGACTGGCTGAATCAGGAAGGGTACACCCTCAAAAACAAGAAAGGTGAACCCACATTCTACTCACACGCCCACAGCTCATGGTCCACAATCGACCTGACATTCCTTAACCCGACGGCAACAACACTGGATGCGGCAAGAAACTGGACCATAGACAGGATGAAAGCATTTGGCTCCGACCACTTCGCATTAAGATGGGACCTGGACTACGGTACAAAGGAAATCAAAAACCCTACAGGTAAAAGATTCAACTTTAAGGCTGCTGACCCAAAGAAATGGAGGGAAGCGTTCCAAAGGACAAGGGCAAATCACAACGAGAACCTCCAGATATTGCTCGATCTGGAGGCAGATCTGACGGAAGAACAACTCGATAACGCCACAGAAAGCCTAACCAAAGCCATGCAGGAAGCGAACGAGGAAGCAGTTCCAATATGAAAATTGAGTGACAAGGCGAGGCCATGGTGGAATGAGGAGCTAGAGATGGCAAACAAGCGCATTGCTGAACAACGCTCAATGAACCTGGATCATCAAAGGCACTGGGGTACGCAATCAGCTCCCGTATCAGCACTGATTAAGAAATCGCAGAACTACTTCAAACGACTCTACAAAAAGGCACGCACCAGATGAATAACCGAAACTTTAGAATCAGCAAAGACAAAGGACATCTGGAGCTTCCCAAAATGGGGCAAAGGCGCACGGACATATCCATCACCGGCAATCTCAAGAGGACCAGACAAACCACCCGCAGTCCAGCACAAGGATAAGTGCGACGCCCTACGAGAAGAACTTTTCCAACCCCCACCACCGCTTCAAGGGGTGCAATTCCCCGATCTAACAACCACTGCAGTAGATGACTTTATACACATACCGACTACAAGAGAGGAGGTAAGGAATGCAATCTATGATCAGGGAGCTGATAAAGCACCAGGCATAACCCAGAACACGTTCTGCGCAATCAGATGGACCTGGGAGGTGAGCCCAGAGACAATATCAGCACTAATGCACCATTGCATAAAGACAGGATACCACCTCAAGGCGTGGAGAAAGGCGATTGTGGTAGCGCTACCAAAACCAAGAAAACCGGACTACTCTAACCCACGTGCATACAGACTGATACAACTTCTTGAGTGTCTAGGCAAAGTCCTCGAACACATTGTGGCCACTAGATTAGCATACCTGGTCACAACACACAACCTAGTCCCAGCAAACCAATTCGGAGGCAGACCATGTAGTTTCACAGAAGATGCGATACTAACATTCGTGAACGACGTAGAGGCGGCACACAACCATGGAAAGGTAACGTCAGCACTTACGTTCGATATCAAAGGATTCTTCGACTTCGTTAATCATAAACGACTACTGACAGTGATGTGAGAAAAGAGAATACCAATCCAATTGGTGCGTTGGACTGCATCCTTTCTATCAGAACGACAAGCAGTGATATGTCTGGATGGTATTTGGGGTGAGATGAAACCAGTGGAGAATGGGATCCCCCAAGGATCACCAACGTCCCCTATCCTATCAATCATCTATGCAGCGGAGGTACTAGAAATCTTCCAGGCCAAAGCTGAAAATGACAGACATGCAAAGGCTGCAGGACTCAAACTACCGGACAACCCGACGGCAACAAATCTAATCATGTTTGTAGATGATGGAAAACTGTACGTATCCTCTGAATCATTAGACACTAACGTGCGTATCCTCAAGATAGGCTACAAAGTTGTCGACAAATGGCTAGAGAGCGTTGGGCTCGCACCAGACATGGTAAAACGAGAACTAATGCATTATTTCAAACGCAGACACAAACCAGGAGACTCACCTGCTATCTCACTCCCAGACGTCAATGGGGACGAGAGAGAAATAAAGGCAGAGACGAACATCAAATGGCTAGGGGTATATCTCGATAGGCGACTGACATTTGATTTTCACATAAAACAGATAGCAGGAAGAGCGGAAAAAACAGTGAATGGTTTGGGGATGCTCGCAAACACAGTTCGAGGCCTTTCGCAAGAACACCTGAGGACACTGTACATAGCATGTGTCAGGCCGACAATGACATACGCTAGCGCGGCATGGTGGACAGGGAAGCAACTTCATATAAACTATCTGGAACGAGTACAATGATGGGCTCTTCGACTAATCTGTGCGGCCTTCTGCACAACCCCTATTATAGCATTGGAGATAGAAGCAGCCATCTCCCCTATCAGACAACATTTGGAACTAACAAGCGACAGAGCAGCTATTCGATTGAACAAACTAACACCCTACAGTCCTATTCTACACAGATTACCGCAAACATGGAGGATTCTCGAAGTCAAAGCCCCACTGCCACCGCTACCAACGCACATAAAACCTACACCAAGAAGAAGGAAACCAACAAAGACGACACGACTATGCAAACTGGCACTCCGATCAGACCCTCTGGACGAAAGAATTCTCCCCCTATGCCTACCGCCATGGAAGAAGACAATACCAGACTTCAATGGCCGCCTAAAAGTCACACCAGCGACAAAAGGTACATCAAAGGACGACGCCTCACTAGAACACATCCTAAAGGTAGGAGCGTTCGCTAACTCACCCCAACACTTACTTGTGTATTCAGACGGCTCCATGCTGGAGACAAGAGGAAGCAGAAGAGTGGGGGCGGGGTACGTAGCCCTAAAGCAACACATACCAATCTCCTTGAGGAAGATCGGGCTAGGTAAAAAAGCAGAAGTATACGATGCAGAGCTCGCCGGTCTATCATGGGCAGCAAGAGACGTTGCCACATATATTCGAGAAACTGACCCAGGCATAAAGCACTTACATTTCTATGCAGATAACACTTCAGCTATCAAGACAATCTTCGAACCAAAGGCAGGACCAGGCCAAGGACACGCAAGGATATTCTGAGAAATCACGATCGCCTTCCTAGAGGCACACCCAGAGAACACCGTCAAAGTAGAATGGACCCCAGGTCATAAAGGCATACGAGGCAACGAACTAGCGGACCAGTTAGCCAAGAAAGCGACAGAACTCGACGGAGGACCAACAAAGGCCACAAGATCTCACGTGCTACGCAGAGCCAAAGAAAGAGCCGAAGAAGAATGGGTAAAGACATGGAAACGCACCACACCTTTAGGCAGATACGCCACCGCAAACCGTCTCCAACCACAGATACACCCCCGAAAACCGTTCACAACACTCCCGAGAGAGGTATACGGAAGACTAGTGCAATGCCGCACAGGCCATGGGTTCCTAGGCGAGCACTATGATCAATTCGTACCGTCTGAAACAGTTGAATGCCCTTGCGGAGCCAAACGACAGACCAGACAACATATATTACAACACTGCCCTAGATACAAAAGGTACAGACACATACTACGGAAAACTAGCGAAACCATCGAACTACCAATCATCCTCGGCACACAAGAAGGGATTGAAGCACTAGGACGGTGATAGGCGCCAGGCCCTTCTAGGCCCCGCAGAGCGCCCTCACTCGACCCTAGGACCTTAGTCATGGCTTCGACGCCACTCGACATGTCCGATACAGCCCGAAAAGCCACCGTGGAACTCTCCGATAGCCTCGAATCACGCCACCGCCACTCCGCCAGTTCCGGTCCGATGTTCCGGTGTACCGATCCCTCTACGCACAATACGCCACGCGCAGTTGCCACTCAATGTCCTCGCACGTGACCGGTCTCGCCACTCCGATATCGCTCGATTTGCTACGATGCGCCACTCGATGTACTCGATAATGCTACGGCCCCAGGTCTTGTCTTAGTATATTTCATGCCACTCCATAATTCGTAGTACGCAAGAAGTTAGGATGCCACTCGTACTATGCCACTCCCGATGCGCCTTACATTATAGTACAGTAGTATAAATGCGATGTATGGTGTCTCAGAACAACAGAGAAGTTTTCCCCTATCCTGCAGAGCTCAAGAAGAGCACCTTCGATTTAGTCACCTACTGCGTTCTACTGCGTCCTTCCGTCTTCGATTACGTTCGAAGAGTTGCGTCTACTATCTGCCTTCTACAGTATCTTGAAGGCTTGCGTCTTGTCCGTCTTCGACATCAGTCGAAGAAGTTGCGTTCAGTCTTACGCCCACCTTTGAGCCACATCAAAGGGTTGCGCTAGCATCTCCCTCTCTAACCCAAGTCCGCCTTCTACAGAAATTCGAAGGGCTGTATATCAGCTAAGTTCTCACGTTTAAGCCTCTCCCTAGTATAGTACAGCATAGTAGCACATCGAAGCTACGTCGAGCAGTCGCGACACACGTAGAGGGTCGTCGAAGACCTTCGTAGACGTCTCTCGACCCATTTGAGATAGGGAACCCTTTGCTGCTGACTCTCCCCTCCACACTAACTAGTTCTATAGCATTCCAGCTTCTCTAGGTCGTACCCAGTAGGGGTTGGAGTATTATAGTTCACAACAACGGTTCATCAAGGCAAGCGGAGCAATGACGAAGAGTGGCGAGAGAAAAGGGGAAGGGGAACAGAGGCATGAGGACGAGGAGGAAGGAGCAAGACAGAGCGACGTCGAAGAAACAGAGGGTGAAGAAGAAGATGAACGATAGAATGGCCAGAACACGGTGCTCGCTGCACGACAACACACCGTCCCCAACAACTCCCCATAACGCAACCAACACACACCCGTGCACCAGGGGAACAATACCGACTTGTGCCCCTGGAAGAAGACCAACCCCAACCGCAAACTTCTCCATTGTACCCCCTTATGCAAGCAACTTTCCCGATAATATGCCAGTTCAGACCATATATGCGACGAAAACAACCGTGGTAGCCCTATTTTATTCCGGTACCTAACGAGAACCACATACCCAACAGAGCCAAAACCCCCACCCATGCATCTACTATATCCCCCCATAACTGAACTCGTTGCCTTCCAACCTCTTAGAATGTTTCTGGTGTAGTATAGAACAGTGGCGCATTCTAATGCCTACTATTTGTACCTACCGGGAAACACCATGTCTTAGCACTAGTTTGCTTGTTGCGGTATATAAATGCTGATTTCATCATCATCATACCATGACAGAATCCATGCTCGGGTCTTTTAGGAAGAGGTGAGCTGCTTGCGCTTCGAGATCGTTCCAGGCTTCATTTAGCCTCTTGCGTAATTCAACTTGAAGCTGAGCTTGAGACAAGCTCCGGCTAGGATACCTCTTTTGTTCGACTAGTAGGACCACCTTCTCCCAAGTTATGTGCCATCTGTCATATCGTATTTTCTGACCTTGAGGTCCATCAATAGGGTCAGCCTCCACACGAACAATAGCGTAGTCGACAAGGCGGCTCGATGAATCCGATGCTGGTGATGTTCCCGATGTGGAAAAGGAAGAATCTCCAACTTCTTCATCCGACTCCTCAGAAATCTCAGTTGGTACATCCTCCGTATAGCTATCCGCAAATACCCCCACACTATTCTCCTCTAAATCATCCCCATCCTCCGCATCCTCGGCAATCTTCTTCACGGCATCCTCGGTTATCCAGATGGGATATTGCGGAGATACTATGAAATTTGGCATGTCCATGACGAGATCGACCAATGTATGGCACATCATTGGGTAGAATAAATGTTCAAGGTTCCTTTGGTTAAAGATGCGAGAGAAACCCAAAGATCATGCAAGTTTCACTTTGAGCCTTGCGGCAGTGGATCGGGTGGGGAGCTGGAGCTCCTGAGCCTGTTCCTCAGACATGGTGAAAGAACGACGTCGAGATAACAAAATAAGACCACAGTGGTTTCACATTTATACCCATTCACTGAGGTCCAACCACATGTATTGACAGCAATGTGACACAACGACCACGGGCATTCTTGGTAACAGACAATAGACATAGAAGGCGTGACTTTCGAGGACAAGGCCCATGGTTTTTGTTTGCGTCATTGTCTTGGCTGATTATTGATCGAATCTAGCTGCAACAACAAAAGCATCTATTAGAGCGTATTCGCACCCAATTCGAACTTGAGCAAAAAAAAAAAGGAAAAAATAGGCAAATAACGGTCTCTGATTGGCTTGGGGCCCAATTCGAACTTGGCTGCGAATACGCTCTATTGTGCAGCTGGGAGACAGACAATAGGCACCAGTGCTACTTATGGTAATCTGACAACAATTGCGTAGCTGTGGCGTTTTCAGGCCGTTCTGAGGTCCAACACGAGGGTCATCACGTGCATGTTGAGAAAGTACAAAGGTCTTTTTTTTTTTTTTTTAATTCCTCGAGTTTATACTCCATACGACGTAGGTACATGTAGAGTAATAATGATAGTAAGTGGGCATCTGCGCCCGCATGAGCGGCACATCTACAGGTTTCGGTGGCCTCGTTATGTGGTGTGGGCATTTAATCCAGCTAGGCCTGCAAAAAGAAGGGTACAGTCATCCATAGGAAGCCATACCCGACCCTCGCCCGACCTGCTTTTCACGCTCTATGTGTTTACCCGGCCCAGTGAACCCGTTCCATCAGTAAATCACCTAAGGAGCTGAGTGTAGCCCTACAGGTTTCAGGCCTCAGTTATTGTTCGGGTTGACAGGGGGGTCGTCGCGGATACTAGGTTCCGCTATCCCCTCATCTACCCAGTTATGGTATAGATCAAATGCCTTTGCTTCAGCGTCATACCATTCACAGAAATCCCGGTAATTTCCACCCAGGGTGGTGGTCATTCCGGGATCTAAATGTCAGTCCGCATGGAACCGCTGCCATGCCGCTTGTCTTCTGACCGTGTGGCACATAAGATGAGCACAAGTGAATGTTCTCGTGCGTGCAGCTTCAGCTTCAAGCAGAGATTCAGCCAGAATCTCCGCCCAATCAAAGGTGGAGACCATCGGGTTGAGCCGAAGGAACTCCATAATGTCGTCCGGGGTCCATCCCCTCTGTTCAGGGGGCCCCATCAGAAGCAGGGCTTGAGGACCCTGTTGGCGCTTTGTCCTGACCCAGAATGGGCAGTCGAAGAGCACATGTTCCCTGGTTTCCTCCGCTCTGCACAAGCAGAGGTGAGGTCCTGGGATGTTGAACCTAGAGCGGTATTCACCACCTGGGAAATGGTTGGTGAGCACACGACACACACGTGCCACCTCCTTGTTGGACTTGCCAGCTGCCTTCAAGACCCACGTGCCCTTAGCCGTGGTTCCATGCAGCGGTAGGGCGTCCTCGGTTACTTTCCATAACCGGTGACCGCGATAGCTGGGATTGTCAACTAATGTCCCCCAGCGCTTTTTGACCCTTGCCTTGACGCTGATGAGTCCCGTAGCCTCCTGGGCCCCGAATCGTGATTTTAGGAGCTTTCTAATCCCCCAACCGACCACTCTAAGACTCTTCTACAGCCTACGACAGGAGGGATAGGTTCCTATAATATTCCTAACGCCTCCTTTCCTTCCTAAACCCTCCTAACACCCTACGAAGTCTTGCGAAGTCACACGAGGTGCTACGAGGTTTCGAATGCTAGATGCGAAGTCCCTAACTCCTGCTAAGTCCACTATCAAACACTGCCAGCCCTCCCATACTGTTCCATTGGATCTAGGTCCTACCTACTACGTCACTCATCCTGGGCTTAGCTAAGAAGTCTTAGCTAAGTCTCTCCTAGCTCTTGTGATTGCAGCTACCTCCGATAGGCTCCGAAACAGTCCGAAGTTCCAGAAGTTGGACTTAGGAAGCCTTGTGCACCCCCATGGGTCTCGATCCTATGCCATAAGGTCATCCTAGAGCGTACCCATATGGCCCTCCACCCAGTTAGGACACCTCCTACCCCGATTAGGCCAAGTCCCGCTGCTAAGAACTTCGTGCGCTCTTAGCCCACTAAGATAGGTGATCACGGTGCATGGCTGCTCTCGGATAGTCATCCCACCCTCGTGAATGAACTTGGTCACCTTTCTACTGTACGTAGTTCCCCTGTTTCAGTTCCTATTTAGTTACTATCCTCCTCGTGTTCACTTTGGAGCCCATGCGCTTTAGTACACATTTTGGACTCGTAAGGATCACTTCGCGCAAGAATAGTTCACCTCACACTCCCCTATTTAGTCAGAGGTAGTTTACTATGTATAAAAGAGACCCCTCAGTGCACGCTTCTCTCTTTGGAATACCAGTTCCCCGGTAGCTCCGATCTCAGAAAAGCACCACAAGTACAACCTTAGGAATGGTCCTAAGCCCTTAAGTCTCCACCCCAGCTCTGTTTCAGTACCTTTGAACTACGTCTACGCTCGCGATATATCTACGAACCACGTCTACGCTTCCCGAACTACGCACTACGATCCATGAAGTCGCCGTGACTTCGCACCTTTCGGCACCTCATATAGCATCTACCCGGTGGGCCTCCGCCTTAGTTATACCCTTAGGCTCACGTTGCGTCATCCCTACGTCCTACAAATAGCCCTACGACTCTCCCATAGCCTTAGTTTCAGGCTATAGTACATCTCCCTACGCCCTCGAACTCTCTGACCTCTTCTACAGGTCTCCTACGCTAGCCAAACCTCGCCCACCTCGCTCTAACAAACCTCTAAGCCTTATGCCCTTTAGCTAACTCTAGCTAAAAGGACTTCGCAGCACCTCGAAGTCAGCTCGTGCGATTTAGCTAAAACTTCGAAGGACTTCACAGAATCTCGAAGAACTTCACGTACTTCGGAGGGTCTCGCAAGGCCTTAGGGATAGTATAGCACTTAGGAACAAGATCCTGTTGTGCAGGACCCTTGACCCCTTACTCCCCCACTTACAAAAACAAGACATACAGGTTTCCCGGTATCATACAGGTTGTAGCTCCTACCCTCACACCCTCACAGTTATCACACTACCCCACAGCCATGTTGCGGAGCACTCCCTAGGTGCCAGGGTCCCCTAGGTCGTATCAACGCGAGCAAGGGCCATTGATTGTGAGATGAATTCCGGTTGAGGATCATCCAGTGCTTTCTTCGCGAGTTCATCAATGAACTCGTTCTGAAAAATGCCTTTATGGAATGGAACCCAAAAAAGGACTATGCATCGGCGTTCATCTGCATCGAGGAACACTCGTACGTGTTGAGAAGCCATGACCGCCGCCATTTGCAACGGCCCGACCTCCGGCTTGAAGATTCGGTCGAGTGCTGATTGGTTATCGGAACAGACTATAAGGGTGGTGATGTGGGCAGGGACATCACAGACCGCTTCACGCAGCCCACGCGCCAATGCCAACATCTTTGCATCGAAGCTCTGGACCTTGCCAGCCCCAAACTTCCCATGGGCAACGTGGTCTTCCCCGTCAATGACGAGCCACGCGCTACCGGATCTCACTTCTGGCGCATTTGCATACGATCTGTCAGTGAACAACATTCGCCCTTCTGGCTGGGCCAACTGGCACCGGAACTCCAGCCACCAGGTGAACTCCAACCAGTTGGCAAATTCAGATGAGCATTTGTTTGGACCTTTTCCGTCCAGGAACACCCGCTGATACGACCTAGGGGACCCTGGTACCTAGGGAGTGCTCCGCAATGTGGCTGTGGGGTAGTGTGATAACTGTGAGGATGTGAGGGTAGGAGCTACAACCTGTATGATACCGGGAAACCTGTATGTCTTGTTTTTGTAAGTGGGGGAGTAAGGGGTCAAGGGTCCTGCACAACAGGATCTTGTTCCTAAGTGCTATACAATCCCTAAGGCCTTGCGAGGCCCTCCGAAGTACGTGAAGTTCTTCAAGATTCTGCGAAGTCCTTCGCAGTTTTAGCTAAATCGCGCGAGCTGACTTCATAGGCTGTATGGCGTTAGGGGGCAATAAGCCAATGGACTATAGTTTCTACTTAAGCGGCAGAGGGTACGAGACTGCTGCGAAGTCCTTTTAGCTAGAGTTAGCTAAAGGGCGTAAGGCTTAGAGGTTTGTTAGAGCGAGGTTTGGCTAGCGTAGGAGACTTGTAGGAGAGGTCGGATGGTTCAGAGAGCTAATACTTGGAATAGGAATGGGAGAACGAGGTTGCTGGAAGCTCTGAAGTGTCTGATGACTTCGAGGTGTAGGTCGAAGAGTTCGAGGGCGTAGGGGGAGGTGCTATAGCCTGAAATGAAGGCTATGGGGGAGTCGTAGGGTTATTCGTAGGACGTAGGAATGACGCAACGTGAGCCTAAGGGTATAACTAAGGTGGAGGCCCACTGGATAGGTGCTATAAGAGGTGCTGAAGGACGTGAAGTCACGGCGACTTCGTAGATCGTAGTGTGTAGTTCGGGAAGCGTAGACGTGGTTCGTAGATATATCGCGAGCGTAGACGTAGTTCAAAGGTACTGAAACAGAGCTGGGGTGGAGACTTAAGGGCTTAGGACCATTCCTAAGGTTGTACTTGTGGTGCTTTTCTGAGATCGGAGCTACCGGGGAACTGGTATTCCAAAGAGAGAAGCGTGCACTGAGGGGTCTCTTTCATACATAGTAAACTACCTCTGACTAAATAGGGGAGTGTGAGGTGAACTATTCTTGCGCGAAGTGATCCTTACGAGTCCAAAATGTGTACTAAAGCGCATGGGCTCCAAAGTGAACACGAGGAGGATAGTAACTAAATAGGAACTGAAACAGGGGAACTACGTACAGTAGAAAGGTGACCAAGTTCATTCACAAGGGCGGGATGACTATCCGAGAGCAGCCATGCGCCATGATCAACTATTTTAGTGGGCTAAGAGCGTACGAAGTTCTTAGCAGCGGGACTTGGCCTAATCGGGGTAGGAGGTGTCCTAACTGGGTGGAGGGCCATATGGATACACCCTAGGATGACCTTATGGCATAGGATTGAGACCCATGGGGTGCACAAGGCTTCCTAAGTCCAGCTTCCGGAACTTCAGACCGTTTCGGAGCCTATCGGAGGTAGCTGCAATCACAAGAGCTAGGAGAGACTTAGCTAAGACTTCTTAGCTAAGCCCAGGATGAGTGACGTAGTAGGTAGGACCTAGATCCAATGGAACAGTGTGGGAGGGCCGGCAGTGTTTGATAGTGGACTTAGCAGGAGTTAGGGACTTCGTGTCTAGCATTCGAAACCTCGTAGCACCTCGTGTGACTTCGCAAGACTTCGTAGGGTGTTAGAAGGGTTTAGGAAGGAAAGGAGGCGTTAGGAATATTATAGGAACCTATCCCTCCTGTCGTAGGCTGTAGAAGAGTCTTAGAGTGGTCGGTTGGGGGATTAGAAAGCTCCTAAAATCATGATTCGGGGCCCAGGAGGCTACGGGACTCATCACCGCTCGAAGCAATCAATGTACCGATCCATGACCCGATCTCCGGGCCGCGCCTCCGGATTGAGTGGTGCAAAGTCTTCTGATGACTGCCTCCCGATGCGATCTATGAACATCATGGGGGTGACAGCCTGTTTTTTGCCACAGCGCAAGTTAAGCGGCCATGGCGCAGTGATATTGGTGACGTTGGTCGCCCAATAGGGTGAAAGGGCGGCCCTCATTGGGTGCCCTTCGTGAACTCATCGCGCTCTGAGCGCAGCTTTTTCCATGTACCGGTCAACCTGGATGTGGATGGGGACCAACCCACCCAACATCTTCATCGCCCTGATTGGTGTGGTCTTGAAGCAGCCAGTAATCCACCGGGCTGCTCTAGACTGAGCGGTCTGCAATTCTTTTGCAGCCCATTTGAGGCCCTTCCACTGTGGGTTCCACCACAGTTGAGCTCCATATAGCATCAACGGAACGACGTGCGCAATGTAGAGCCGCCGCTTATTGATGGGATGGAATCCACGTGCTGAATTACCGAGCATGCGGAGTGCGTTGCATGTGCTAGCCGCCTTATTGGCATAAAACTGCACGGGCACATGGAAGCTAAGCTTGGGGTCCAAGAAGAACCCAAGGTAGCGCATGGTGTCCTTTGCTCGCAAAGTGACGTCATGTCCATCAGTCCGGATGGTTAGATCCGGTCTGAGTGGTCGAGAAGTCGAATACCCCTTCTGGCGCTTCCAGAAGTGCATCAACTCCAACTTGTCTCCTTCAACGCCTAAACCTAAACGATTCAGATCGCCGACGAGATCATGGAAGACATCCGCCAAAATGACGTTGTTCTTCAATACAAGGGCTTGTGGGCTGTCATCAACAGCCTTCGGTGAAGCCGCCATGATGAGACCGTCGTCCACATAGAACTGGGTCCCGGTACGGCCCGGTTGTACCAGATGGACAGGCGCCCACTTGTGTATGACCGGTGATAGGTGCCAGGCCCTTCTAGGCCCCGCAGAGCGCCCTCACTCGACCCTAGGACCTTAGTCATGGCTTCGACGCCACTCGACATGTCCGATACAGCCCGAAAAGCCACCGCGGGACTCTCCGATAGCCTCGAATCACGCCACCGCCACTCCGCCAGTTCCGGTCCGATGTTCCGGTGTACCGATCCCTCTACGCACAATACGCCACGCGCAGTTGCCACTCAATGTCCTCGCACGTGACCAGTCTCGCCACTCCGATATCGCTCGATTTGCTACGATGCGCCACTCGATGTACTCGATAATGCTACGGCCCCAGGTCTTGTCTTAGTATATTTCATGCCACTCCATAATTCGTAGTATGCAAGAAGTTAGGATGCCACTCGTACTATGCCACTCCCGATGCGCCTTACATTATAGTACAGTAGTATAAATGCGATGTATGGTGTCTCAGAACAACAGAGAAGTTTTCCCCTATCCTGCAGAGCTCAAGAAGAGCACCTTCGATTTAGTCACCTACTGCGTTCTACTGCGTCCTTCCGTCTTCGATTACGTTCGAAGAGTTGCATCTACTATCTGCCTTCTACAGTATCTTGAAGGCTTGCGTCTTGTCCGTCTTCGACATCAGTCGAAGAAGTTGCGTTCAGTCTTACGCCCACCTTTGAGCCACATCAAAGGGTTGCGCTAGCATCTCCCTCTCTAACCCAAGTCCGCCTTCTACAGAAATTCGAAGGGCTGTATATCAGCTAAGTTCTCACGTTTAAGCCTCTCCCTAGTATAGTACAGCATAGTAGCACATCGAAGCTACGTCGAGCAGTCGCGACACACGTAGAGGGTCGTCGAAGACCTTCGTAGACGTCTCTCGACCCATTTGAGATCGGGAACCCTTTGCTGCTGACTCTCCCCTCCACACTAACTAGTTCTATAGCATTCCAGCTTCTCTAGGTCATACCCAGTAGGGGTTGGAGTATTATAGTACACAACATTTCTGGAGCCCACCGCGAGGGGATTTCAGGCAAGGAATCCGCCGCTTTCAGATTTGCCGAAGACGTCTCCAGTATTCACCCGCTCACAAGCGCGTGAGGCTGCCAGTTGTAGCGCAAGTGAAAACCTTGACAACAGTTCTACCACCCTTTCCACAACTCCTGACACCTTCGACCACGAGGAAGAAGACCTCGTAGATCACGAGCTAGAGTTTCCTTCAACCTCCGACAAACGTACTTCGTCTCCCGAGCTTCTAGGGCTATCTACGCCAGAAGTCAACCTCTCGTCCCCCGATCCCTACGAACAGTCCGGTTCATCGCCTGAGCCAGAGGACCCAGTAGAATCAACATCGCATACCGCTATCCCCACTACTACGACTCTACCCTCGTCCCAGCAGACCGTTACTCCATACATTCTTCCCAGTTCTTCGAATCACCCCACACCAGCCACCGTCAATCCCTCTAAACCTACAATGAATCAGAACGCGGCACCTACGCCTTTTATGCCCCCTCGAGGCCATTCAACAGCCCCCATCTTCGACCCGACAGAAGTCCAATCACTTTGACGTTACTTTCAAGACATCGAAGTCTTATTCACCCAGTGCAGAATAGTCGATGACACAGAAAAGAAGTCATGGGCCATTCGTTACCCCTCGATCGACGTCACAGACCTATGGGAAACCCTCGAATCCTTTTCCGATCAGACCAAGACATACGCACAGTGGAAAGCCGACGTCCTAGCACTCTACCCAGGTACCGATGACACCAGGAAATGGTCCCTTGCAGACATGGACCAGTTGATTGGGGAGCGTGCACGCATTGGAATCCACAACGCCGCAGACCTCGGAAGCTACTACCGTGACTTCGTATCTATTACGAAGCACCTAATCACGCAACAACGACTCTCCGACATCGAACAGAGTCGAGCGTTCCTACGAGGCTTCCAGCCTTCTCTACTCACGCAACTCGAGGCCCGACTTCACCTGAAACATCCTGACCACTATCCCGATGACCCCTATCCACTTTCCGATATTCATGCAGCGGCCACGTTCATTCTTCACGGTACTTCGAGTACGCCGACAGTCGCAGCACCGCAGACAACATCTTCAACAACTACCCCACCCGGCATGATTAAGACCGAAGACATCTCGACGATCATCGAGAGCCTATCGAAGACCATCGCCACCCTTATCCAGCCCAGTAGTAACAAATCGAACGTAGCCGCTAGGCTCCCGTCAACCCAAGGTAGTACAGAACAAACCTGCCACTTTTGCGGCGACCAGAACCATAGTATTCGAAGCTGCCCGCACGTAGAAGCAGACATAGCCGCCGGGAAATGCAAGCGTAACACCGAAGGAAAGGTCGTACTCCCAAATGGTCTATTCATCCCGCGTAGTATCCCTGGCATTACGATCCGTGACCGCCTCTACGAGTGGATTCGCCACAATGCGCCAGCAGCACCTGGCCTGCTCTACGGCATCAACGAACAAGCCAGCGTCCAGACCTTCACGCTCAACACGGAAGGAAGAATCGAAGCCCTCGAAAGAGAGCTCCTACAGCTTCAAAAACGTAGGGAGGTCTTTGATGGCGTCGAGATTTTACAGCGCAAGAAACCTACTACGACAGCGCCGCAGACCACAGAAGTTTCTGATACGACCCCCATCTCACGCAGTACCAATAATCCAGCGCCTGACACAGTCAAGTCAGCAGCTCCTACCGAAGTCCCAGTCCCAGCGACCCCAGCTAAACCTTCGACGAGTACCTCTGCACCTTCGACGATCCCCGCAGCTATAGTTCCCCCGCTGTCCGTACCCTCGACACAGCCCGCTACCGTATCTACTCCATCAGCGCCCCCAGTCCATCCCTTTGCAAATGCTCGAGACGTGACCTACGCTCCGCCGAACCTTCGAAACTTCGCTATGCCACCTAAGCCTTCGAACGACAAGGGCAAGGACCCAGCTTACAAGACCATAGTTCCCATCCATCAGCCCAAGCTAGCCGACGACATCTTCGCGTGCTCAATGAGAGCTCCTCTCGTCACGCTGACGCCAGAAGAACTCCTTTCGATCTCGCCCGACGTACGCAATAGGTATCGAGAAGCAGTTACACCCAAGCGAGTATCAGCGGAACCCGTCAATGCGGCACACATCGTAGAGATTACCGACGAAGACGAAGCAAAAGAGGTACACCAGCTATCCTGCTCTGGTGCAGCGCTACAGCCAGGAGCTACTATCGTTCCCGATCCCTATGAAACTTATCTCAAGCACGTCCCACATGGCGAACATCCCGCCGATCTCACGGTTGCCCGCGACTCGAACGCTATCCGTTCGATCTACACGCTCGTCGACAATAAAGAACAGATCGAATGCATTGTAGATCCAGGCTCACAAATCGTAGCAATGTCGGAGGAAGTCTGTTTAGGCCTGAAGCTTCTCTTCGACCCTACGATACAGTTAAACATGCAGTCCGCCAACGGTGAAGTAGACCGATCTCTAGGGCTCGTACGCAACGTACCCTTCCAAATTGGTGAGGTAGTGTTATATCTTCAGGCTCACGTCATTCGAAACGCAGCATACGACATTCTTCTCGGACGACCCTTCGACGTCCTTACGCAAAGCATCGTAAAGAACTTTGCGAACGAAGAACAAACCATCACGATAGTATGTCCCAACTCCGGTGAAACCCTCACAATTTCTACGTATCCGCGCGGAAAACCACGCTTTCGACCGCAACATCATAGAAGCTGTCCGCATGTGGGTTTTCATGCTTCAAGGATTTGATACCCCATCGTCAAGGAGAAGCAGCCCTAGTCATCGACTACGATGGGGCAAAGCCAAGTATTTCTTTCGTCGCTCCGATAAATTCTTCGATCTCCGGCGCAGTCCAGTCCCTTTATCTCTCTGCTTGTTCTTCAGTCTCCTCACATTTGCAGTCTCTCTATACCGCAGACACAAAAGCATCCAGTTCGGCCACATTGAACGCTTCGACGTGGGCTTCGACACTTCTATTTTCAGCCCCTTTTGCTTCACTTCCTAATCCGTCCTTTTCAAACTCTTTGAATTGCGCTTCGACCTCTCAGCTTCTTAATTCCATTTATCCGACATCTTCTACGTCGACTCACGAAACCTACGCAGCTACTAAGAAGAAGTACAAGCCAGTCGCACTCAAGACTCGTCCCGTTCTAGGAGCGGTCCCCAAGCAGTTTCGAATAATTCGAGATATCAAGGGGGACCCCCTATCCATTATGCCAGTACTCTCAGCTGACCCCCCACCCTTCGAACCTACTGGCCGTTATACGCGTGAACGCTTCGAAATTACGGAGAAACTTCACGACGGCACCTTCCTGCTCCCCGACGAGCGTCGAGTTCTCCATCACTTCATGTGCTTGCACAACGAAGCCTTCGCATGGACCGACGAAGAAAGGGGATGCTTCAAACCAGAATACTTCCCTCCTGTAGATTTCCCCATCATTCCACATACGCCCTGGGTGCAGAAGAATATCCCAATTCCACCTGGGATCTACAATCAAGTCTGCGCAATAATCAAGCGAAAGATCGACGCAGGTGTCTATGAGCCTTCGAACTCGTCGTATCGATCGCGTTGGTTCTGCGTAGTAAAGAAGGATGGGAAATCTCTTCAACTCGTACACTCCCTCGAGCCCCTTAACGCAGTTACTATACAGCACTCCGGCGTACCACCAACGCCAGAATATCTCGCAGAACAGTTTGGAGGAAGACCGTGCGGCGGCATGCTCGACCTCTACGTAGGCTACGACGAACAACTCATCGCGGAGTCTTCAAGAGACCTTACGACGTTCCAAACTCCCTACGGTGCCATGCGACTCGTCACCCTTCCGATGGGTTGGACAAACTCAGTCCCTATATTCCACGACGACGTCACGCACATTCTACAACCCGAAATCCCGCACTCTACAGTCCCCTACATCGACAATGTTCCAGTCAAAGGCCCCGCATCTGACTACAACGATGAGCGGCTGCCTTCGAACCATGGGATTCGAAGATTCGTATGGGAACACTTCGAAAACTTGAATCGAATCGTTACTCGAATGCGCTACGCAGGAGGAACCTTCTCCGGCATAAAGAGCGTTCTAATCTCGCACGAAATCATGGTCATAGGGCACCGGTGTACTCCTGAAGGACGGTTGCCCGATGACTCTCGAGTCTCAGCAATACGCAACTGGGGCCCCTGCGCTACGCTCTCCGATGTCCGAGCGTTTCTAGGAACTATCAGAGTTGTTTGAATCTTCATACGCAACTTCGCCCATCGTGCCGAGGCCCTCGTATGCCTTACGAGGCAGGATGTAGAGTTCGAATTCGGTCCTGAGCAAATCGTAGCACAAGAAGACCTCAAGGACGCTCTACTCTCCTCCCCCGCACTACGAGCTATCAACTACAATTCCCCGTCTCCCGTAATCCTCGCAGTCGACACTTCATTCATTGCAGTTGGGTACCACCTTTGTCAGTGCGACGAAGCCAACACTCGAATCCGCTACTACAACCGCTTTGGCTCTATCACGCTGAACGATCGCGAGCAAAGGTTCTCTCAACCTAAACTCGAGATCTACGGTCTATTCTGCGCCCTTCGATCCCTTCGACTTTACCTTATCGGTGTTCGAAACCTCATCGTAGAAGTCGATGCTCGCTACATCAAAGGCATTGTAAGGAAAAGGAGGAGATGATAGAAGAGGGGGAGCGTGTCGAACGTGGAACGACGAGCGAAGAAAAACAGCTAAGTCGCTCTGGCTTAAATCCTCCTCGACGGCACGTGATTGGCACAAGTCACGAGAAGGTCGGAACTGCGCAGGTCCCCATAAAAGCTTCGATCCAGTCACATCCACCAAGCTTCTAGGCGTCACGTGTGGACCGGGGACGGTCCAAATTCCAAAAAGGAGGAGATGATAGGCGCCAGGCCCTTCTAGGCCCCGCAGAGCGCCCTCACTCGACCCTAGGACCTTAGTCATGGCTTCGACGCCACTCGACATGTCCGATACAGCCCGAAAAGCCACCGCGGGACTCTCCGATAGCCTCGAATCACGCCACCGCCACTCCGCCAGTTCCGGTCCGATGTTCCGGTGTACCGATCCCTCTACGCACAATACGCCACGCGCAGTTGCCACTCAATGTCCTCGCACGTGACCGGTCTCGCCACTCCGATATCGCTCAATTTGCTACGATGCGCCACTCGATGTACTCGATAATGCTACGGCCCCAGGTCTTGTCTTAGTATATTTCATGCCACTCCATAATTCGTAGTACGCAAGAAGTTAGGATGCCACTCGTACTATGCCACTCCCGATGCGCCTTACATTATAGTACAGTAGTATAAATGCGATGTATGGTGTCTCAGAACAACAGAGAAGTTTTCCCCTATCCTGCAGAGCTCAAGAAGAGCACCTTCGATTTAGTCACCTACTGCGTTCTACTGCGTCCTTCCGTCTTCGATTACGTTCGAAGAGTTGCGTCTACTATCTGCCTTCTACAGTATCTTGAAGGCTTGCGTCTTGTCCGTCTTCGACATCAGTCGAAGAAGTTGCGTTCAGTCTTACGCCCACCTTCGAGCCACATCGAAGGGTTGCGCTAGCATCTCCCTCTCTAACCCAAGTCCGCCTTCTACAGAAATTCGAAGGGCTGTATATCAGCTAAGTTCTCACGTTTAAGCCTCTCCCTAGTATAGTACAGCATAGTAGCGCATCGAAGCTACGTCGAGCAGTCGCGACACACGTAGAGGGTCGTCGAAGACCTTCGTAGACGTCTCTCGACCCATTTGAGATCGGGAACCCTTTGCTGCTGACTCTCCCCTCCACACTAACTAGTTCTATAGCATTCCAGCTTCTCTAGGTCGTACCCAGTAGGGGTTGGAGTATTATAGTTCACAACACCGGTGCAATGTAAACCCCAGATAAAATTGGGGATAAACTTGAACCCTGGCCGACTCCGACATCAGATGGATCGGTCAAGGTGCCATTGAACAAGAAACGGGTTTTTCGCCCGATCAAGTAATTTGCCATGAAATTACAGAGCTTGCTGTTGAAGCCCTGCTTTCGCATGATTCCTACCAGTGAATCATGGTTGATGGACGGGTAGAACTGTGACACATCGAGCAATAGCACCGATGGGATAAGGTTTTGTGCCCATGCCTCTTTGACATTGTGCACAAGCTGGATTCCAGCATCAGTGGTACTATGTTGCATAGCCCCACCGAACTGGCATGGGTATAGGATTCCCCACTTCTGGGCATCCCACTGCATTCGTTTGGCAATGATCTTTTCAAACAATTTGCCAAAGCAGTTGAGCAAGCATATAGGCCTGTAGGCCTTTGCTAACGTATAGTCCGGTTTGTTCGGTTTGGGCAGAACCACCGTAACAGACCGTTTGAAGACGCTCGGATAAACCTCGAAATCGAGGCAAGCGTTATAGTACACGCACAGCCATTGCCACACGTGTATACCGAGATCGGTCTCGATGCCCTCCTCAGAGCACTCGATCCGGTCCACCAACCATTTGATCCACATCCAGTTCACATGATCGGGACCGGGTGCGGATGTATTGCTAGTGGATTTGAGATTCTCACGAATCTCAAACTCACTAATGTCAGATAGAGTCAATTCCTCCCGTTGAGGAATTTCGTCTACAAATGACAGATCCACCGGCCGTGGGTTGGCGGGTGTGAACTGAGCTTGAAAGGCATGACTGAGATCAGCCGCACTTTGGACTGGCGCACCATCAGCTTGGCGCAGCTGAATGGTGGCCTCTTGCCGTCTCGGCTTTGTCCATGCAACAAAGTCCGAGATCAGTTGAGGATTGGATTCATCCATGATCCTATCAAAGTGTGCGCGCTGATACGACCTAGGGGACCCTGGTACCTAGGGAGTGCTCCGCAACGTGGCTGGGGGTAGTGTGATAACTGTGAGGGTGTGAGGGTAGGAGCTACAACCTGTATGATACCGGGAAACCTGTATGTCTTGTTTTTGTAAGTAGGGGAGTAAGGGGTCAAGGGTCCTGCACAACAGGATCTTGTTCCTAAGTGCTATACTATCCCTAAGGCCTTGCGAGGCCCTCCGAAGTATGCGAAGTTCTTCGAGGTTTTGCGAAGTCCTTCGAAGTTTTAGCTAAATCGCGCGAGCTGACTTCGTAGATGCTGCGAAGTCCTTCTGGTTAGAGTTAGCTAAAGGGCGTAAGGTTTTGGAGTTTGTTAGAGCGAAGTGGGCGAGGTTTGGCTAGCGTAGGAGACCTGTAGGAGAGGTCGGAGAGTTCGAGGGCGTAGGGAGATGTACTATAGCCTGTAACTAAGGCTATGGGCGAGTCGTAGGGCTATTCGTAGGACGTAGGGATAATGCAACGTGAGCCTAAGGGTATAACTAAGGCAGAGGCCCACCGGATAGGTGCTATAAGAGGTGCCGAAGGGTGCGAAGTCACGGCGACTTTCGTAGATCGTAGTGCGTAGTTCGGGAAGCGTAGACGTGGTTCGTAGATATATCACGAGCGTAGACGTAGTTCAAAGGTACTGAAATGAAGCTGGGGTGGAGACTTAGGGACCTTAGGACCGTTCCTAAGGTTGTACTCGCGGCGCTTTCCTGAGATCGGAGCTACAGGGGAACTGGTATTCCAAAGAGAGAAGCGTGCACTGAGGGGTCTCTCTTGTACATAGTAAACTACCTCTGACTAAATAGGGGAACGTGAGGTGAACTAATCTTGCGCGAAGCGATCCTTACGAGTCCGAAATGTGTACTAAAGCGCATGGACTCCGAAGTGAACACGAGGAGGATAGGAACTAATTAGGAACTGAAACAGGGGAACTACGTACGGTAGAAAGGTGACCAAGTTCATTCACGAGGGCGGGATGACTATCCGAGAGCAGCCATGCGCCGTGATCACCTATCTTAGTGGGCTAAGAGCGCACGAAGTCCTTAGCAGCGGGACTTGGCCTAATCGGGGCAGGAGGTGTCCTAAATGGGTGGAGGGTCATATGGGTACGTCCTAGGATGACCTTATGGCATAGGATCGAGACCCATGGGGGTGCACAAGGCTTCCTAAGTCCAACTTCCGGAACTTCGGACCGTTTCGGAGCCTATCGGAGGTAGCTGCAATCACAAGAGCTAGGAGAGACTTAGCTAAGACTTCTTAGCTAAGCCCGGGATGAGTGACGTAGTAGATAGGACCTAGATCCAATGGAACAGTATGGGAGGGCCGGCAGTGTCCGATAGTGGACTTAGCAGGAGTTAGGGACTTCGCGTCTAGCATTCGAAATCTCGTAGCACCTCGTGTGACTTCGCAAGACTTCGTAGGGTGTTAGGAGGGTTTAGGAAGGAGAGGGGGCGTTAGGAATATTATAGGAACCTATTCCTCCTGTCGTAGGCTGTAGGAGAGTCTTAGAGTGGTCGGTTGGGGGATTAGAAAGCTCCTAAAATCGCGATTCGGGGGCCAGGAGGCTACGGGACTCATCACCTCCTCCCTATTGAAATCCTGACTGTCCTCAGTCAGTGTGCGCGACCGTGGGAACTTGTAGCCTATCGCGTCCGATCTGCGAAGCGGGCAATATCCTGATAGAAGCTAATTGTGGGTGCCTCTTATCTTTTTCTCCTTTCTCCCCTTTTGCCTTTCCCTTCCCCATCATGTTCGACGATATGGACTCTGATGGTGTTGGCCTAGCTCACAGCGATGTCCTGGCGCTCCTCGATTCTCGTCCGGAGGGCGTAGCGGAGGCCGAAGATTATCTGCGGTGGGCGAGGAACTTAGGACGTCGTGTGGTATGTATTCTCCTCGATCGCTCGATACATCGTCTTCACTGCGTTATAGGGTAACTGGCGGGTCCTGTCCCAGGCTTCGAACGCTCCTGCCGATCCTACCTTAGAGGCCGCCATCGTCGAAGGTTTGACGGCGATCCTCCCTCTCGCGGACTCGTCGTGGATCTCGTGGGCTCGCACCGGTTTTCCTCAGTTCGCCGCTATGCTTCAAGAGCGAGATGCACAGCGCGAACTCGCCCGCGCGACCGAACGACTTCGTGCGGAGGCGGTCGAGCGCGCTGCGCTTGAACGCGCTGCCCAACTTGCGGCTTCGTCTTCTGCTCCCTCACCGGCCCCTAGTCGTACCTCATCGCGCACTCGTCGTCCCTCAGCTCGGGCCAAGGCAGCAGCTTCTACTCGTGCGGCTTCCCAGGCCAGCTCGATCATGGCCTCCGTTTCTAGCGGCCAAGTCGGTGAACTCGCCTCGTCCACTAGTTCGGGTGTCTTCGTAGGGGTCCCTCCTACTCCGGGGAAGGACACTGCGAAGGCGAAGGCTCCTCCGACGCCCGAAGCCCTGGCTAACATGGCGAAGGCGGCGGAGCATAGGCGAACTCATGCGAAGGTGAGTGCACGTCCTTTTCGTGACTGTTCGCGGCTTATCATTGCTACCTAGTGCGATCGCTGCAGCACCTACACCGCAGACTTCGAGTGCGAACTCCCCGCGGGCGCCGTGAAGTGTGGTAAGTGCCTGCGAGAGTCGCAGGGGTGTTATTGGGGCGGATTCTCCGTAGACGGTAAGGAGCGCGGCGTGCGCGTTTCGAAGCGTGGTAGGGCTTCTCGTGCCCTCGTTATCGCGACATTGCTGATGTTAAGACGTTCCCTAGCTGCGGGCCAACCTCCTCAGGTGTCCCCGCCTCGCGCCCGCGAGTCCAAGAAGGCGAAGTCGACCCCTGCGCCTACGATGTCGCTCGAGGCCTCGCTGGCCCTTAACGGCGCCGAATACTTGGACGGCCTCACCCCTGCGCATCAAGCCGTTGTCGAAGGCCTCTGGTATGACCGCGCGATGGCCGAGAGTCGCGCGATGCGTCTCAAAGACTACATCTCGGGGCTCTATCGTGCCGAAACCGCCCTAACCGGTCGTACGCCTGCGCCGCTCGACTTGAGCTCTCTCCCCCTTCCTCGCCGTCGCGTCGCCGCCTCCTCTACCGATCCTGGTCCCTCTGGTGAGTCCGAGCAGGATGAGGAAGATGCCGAGGCCGAGGTTTAGAAGGTGGGGGGTTCGTAGTTCGTCATCTCGCCCGTTCCGTATCTGTCGCACCAACGTGCTGTATTCTCTCTCGTTGCACGTCCCTTTGCTAGGGACCTTTTCCAATCTGTGTACAGTAGTCTGAATAAAGCGGACGCAAACGTCGTCCTTGTGAAAAGGTTCCTAAGTGTGTGAAGTAACCAAACAACACAGCGAAGAATTAGAAGACTTAGGGGGATAAAATGCGCTCATTTAGGCTCAGTAAATCATCATGGCCTTGAAGGGCTTAAGGCCCCTCGCGCAATCTTCGCTCCGCTCGGCGTTTTAGGAGCCTTTAGAACGATATCGCGACTTCGTGAGTTGAATCACTATAGTAAAAAGTAGGAGATGTTGTAAGTAAAAATTCGTAGACATTCGGAACTTCGTAGCTGTCAAAACTGAGTGGGGGCTTGTTGGGGAATGTAAAACATGACCAAAGGGTAAGCGAAAAGTAAAATGGACGTAGCGTAATCTTAGCTAAAGTCGGGGTATCGTCGATTGCTCCTCCGATTCTTTAGTGAGATTCGGATGGACTAGAGCCGGACTTAGGAGAGTAGGGATACGATCCTAGTTCTTCGTCATCGCCTTGGGTGGTAGTCAGCTCTAGTTCGCGAAGTCGCTCCGTCGACACGTCCAGGAGTTCGGTAGGAAGTTCGAGGGCTTTTCGCGCTAAGTAGGGGATGACTCGGAAGGCTGCCGTAGGCCTGTCGAGTACCGAACCATCCAATTCGCATAGGATATAAGCACCACCTTTGTTTCTAGATACCACGAGTATCGGGCCGAGGTAGCGAGGTCGCATCTTCCGATTTAGGGACTTTTCTATCTGCGTGTTGCGAATTAGTACTAAATCGCCCTTTTCGAAGTTGAAATCGTGGATGGAGTGCTTATGCTTTTCTTCGAATCGCAGAGCAGCTTGTCTTCGCGCTTCGTAGACCTTCGAATGTAGTTCCGCTACCTGAGTCACCCGCTTTTGCAATGCGATAGCTCGACGTGCGATAAGATCGGTCGTGGATAGCATAGAAGACGGAGGAGGAAGGATATAGGTGGCCTCTACGACGTCCAAAGGGATAACAGGGTGGGTGCCAGTGACCGCGAAATAGGGCGAACATCCCATGCGCTTTCGAGTCGTGATCCTTTCGGACCAGAAGACTGAGTACGTTGCCTGAGACCATTTAGACTCTTCGCCATCCACAGCCTTGAATAGAGCCTGCCTAACATCGAAGTGAGGCCTCTCCACCAGTCCGTTGGCACGCGAATTGTATCCGCTAATTCGGATGTGTCGTAGCTGGTACTTCTTCGCTATGTAGTTCGTAGCTTTTACGAAGGGAGCGCCGTTGTCCGTGACTATCTCCGATAGCGCACCCCACCTACAAACAAAGTCTTCGAAGAGCCATTCTGCCAAAGCTTTAGCCGTCTCCTTGCGAAGCATCCGAAATTCGGGGTACTGGGTTAGAGAACACCGGCCTTGCACCAAGTACCTAAATCCGTTAGAAGGGGGCATATGCATGGTATCTATATGAACCTTTGCGAAGATCGGAGCGGGCATAGCGACCGTAGGCGGGATTAGGATCTGCCGCACTTGGCGAATCTGGCATAGGTGGCAGCTTCGAACATACCAGGCAATGTCGATATGATGGTAGGGCCACCAAAACCGCTCCGAAATCAGCACCTTCGTAGCGTGTATTCCTCGATGCGCGACTGCATCGTGACATTCTCGGAGGATTCGTAGACGATCTGCCTGCTTTACAACTAGTTTGTGAGCTCCTTGTGGATCTTTGCGCCATAGTATGTCCTCGTCGAGGAAGAATAGAAGACAGTATTTTACGAAACCTTCGTATTCTGAATCCGATAGGTTGGCAGGTCTCGCGAGGCTTCGTAGGAATTTTGCTACTAAGTCAAGTCTTGCGTCAGCTTCCTTGGCCATTTCGGATCTTGGGACGCTATCGTAGCTCTCCTCCTCCCTATTGAAACCTTGGCTGTCCTCAGCCAACTCGGAGGCGAAGGTTGGAGCTATCGGAGGTGTGGGGGTTGTGATAGGAATGTTAGAGGCGAATTCGTAAGGGAATAGGGTAGAAATCGATGGTATAGGATGGGAAGGGGGGGCTTGGATGTGATGTAGAAACGAGTGCATTTTGTCTATCCAGTCTTCGAAGTCTTCTTCGCTGCTCTCTTCTTGATCTCCTGGCTGGGGGGTTCGTCTTGATAGTCCATCTGGTCCATGCATCGTACCTGGTACATGTACTAGGGTGAAATGGAATGTTAGAATCGATACGATCCAGCGATTTATACTCGCGCTGGGCGCGATGTCCGGATTTTGCAACATCCCTTTGATATAGCGTGCGTCCACTTCCACTATAAGGTTCCTAACTCCGATTAGGTAGATTCGTAGTACGCGAAGTGCTCGAAACAATCCGTAGATCTCTAACTTCGGTTGCGAGAACCTCCGCTCGCGATCATTTAGGGTGATGGATCCGAAACGATTGTAGAATCGGACTTTAGGGTTGTCCTCATCGCATTGGCAAAGGTGATAGCCAACTGCAATATAGGAGGTGTCAACCGCTAAGATCACGGGCGCACCTGATGAATAGTTAATGGATCGGAGAGCTGGAGAGGACAGCAAAGCATCCTTAAGGTCCTCTTGCGCTGCGATTTGCGCTGGACCAAATTCGAAGGGTACCGCCTTTCGCGTTAGGCGTACTAAGGCATCTGCACGATGCGCGAAGTTTCGGATGAAGATACGGACCACTCCAATGGTTCCTAAAAAGGCTCGAACGTCAGATAGGGTCGCACAAGGTCCCCAGTTGCGTATGGCTGCAACACGAGACTCGTCCGGTAGGCGACCTTCTGGAGTACACCGATGCCCCACAACGGTGATTTCGCGGGCAATTAGAATGCTTTTAACTCCAGAAAAGGTACCTCCTGCGTAGCGCATGCGTGTGACTATCCTATTGAGGTTCGTAAAATGTTCCCAAACAAACTTTCGAATGCCTGGGTTCTCCGAAATAGGTACGAGATCGTACGAACTTTCAGGGCCTTTGACCGGAACATCGTCGATATAGGGAACTGTTAGGTGAGGAATTTCGGGCTGTAGGATGTGCGTAACATCATCGTGGAAGATAGGGACCGAGTTGGTCCATCCCATAGGTAGAGTGACCAATCTCATAGCTCCGAAAGGTGTTTGAAATGTCGTAAGATCGCGCGAAGTCTCCGCTATCAAGCGTTCATCATAGCCTACATATAGATCCAACATAGCACCACAAGGTCGTCCTCCGAACTGTTCTGCGAGGTGTTCGGGAGTCGGGGGAACGCCTGAGTGTTGAATCGTGACAGCGTTTAGGGGTTCCAGACTATGTACGAGACGTAGGGACTTTCCGTCTTTCTTCACCACACAAAACCATCGTGAACGATAGGAAGAATTCGAAGGTTCGTAGACCCCCGCTGCGATCTTCTTTTTGATTATTGCGCACACTTCGTTGTAGATTCCGGGTGGGATAGGAATGTTCTTTTGTACCCATGGCGTGTGCGGTACTACCGGAAAGTCGATGGGAGGGAAGTACTCTGGCTTGAAGCACCCTCTTTCGGAATCATTCCAAGCGAACGCATCAGCATGCAGGGTCATAAAGTGATGTAGGAGGTCCCTCTCTGCTGGTTGTAGGAAGTCTCCACTGTGTAGCTTGTCCGTGAGATCGTGCCGTTCTCGCGTATATCGCAAAGTAGGTTCGAAAGGTGGTGGAGTCGGTGATAGGGTAGGCATCGTTGCTAAAGGGTCGCCTTTAATTTCGCGAATGATTCGGAATCGTTCGTCCAAAGCTCCCAGAATAGGGCGAGTCTTCAGTGCTACGGGCTTGTACTTCTTTTTCGATGCTGCAAATGTAGGAATAGGGGAAGAATCTGACAACTTAGGAAGGGATACCCTCGGATTAGGAGCAAGGGAGGGTCTTCGGGCTGACTTCATGACCTTCGTAGCGTTCCTGGGACCTGGAATGGGGATAGAGGAAATGTTTCTAGAGGTGGAAAGCGAAAGCATAGGGAGAGAATTCGGATCATCGTGTGAAAGGGAGGGAACCTCGGGCGGTGTTGCTGCTGCTAGAAAGCCAGATAGCCACCTAGTATGATCAGCAGGACCTTCCGAGACTTTCGAAGATTCACTAAAATAGAGAGACTGCAGATAGCTAGACACAGAGTTAGAGACTGATAGATAGAGCGCAGGAACAGAATTGTTATCTGCTGCATTTACAGCAGCGAAAGACACAATTTTAGGGGTATCGGATTCATACTCAACGACCAGGGCGACCTCTCCTTGATTTCTCAAATCCTCGAAATCTAAAAACCCGATCGCAAATGATTCGAAGAGTTCGCGTGGGGGCAACTATGATGATGGGCTGGTAAGAACTTTTGACGTCCTCGAGGCATCGTAGGGATGGTCGCGACTTCGCTCGTGTTCGGGCATACGATCGTGATGGTCTGCTCCTCGTTTCCGAAGTTCTTAACCACACTCTCGGTTACCACATCGAAGGGTCGGCCTAGAAGGATATCGTAGGAGGGATTGCGTATGACGTGTATCTGTAGGTACAACACGATGTCGCCTACTTGGAACGAGACATTTCGAACCAGTCCTAAAGAACGGTCAATACTGCCATTAGCAGACTGCATATTTAGCTGCACGGAAGGGTCGTAAATTAGCCCTAAGGCATGACAGACTTGCTCTGACATCGCAACCACTTGTGACCCAGGGTCCACGATGCATTCGATTCGCTCTTTGTTGTCGATTAGGGCTTCGATAGAACGGATAGAATTCGAGTCGCGGGCTACTATGATTTCGGAGGGTTCTTCCTTTCCGGGTACGTGTCGTAAGTACGTTTCGTAGGGGTCTGGAATTATGGTCGAACCAGGGACAAGGGGTTCACCGTGGCACGATAGTTCGGAGGTTGCTAGCGTCGTTTTAGAAGCGAGATCGTCTGAGAGTTCCGTAATTTGAGCCATATGAGTAGCCTTAGGATCCATAGGCACACGTTTAGGGGTGATAGCCTCGCGATATCGCGCACGAACATCCGGGGATATAGATAGTAGCTCCTCGGGCGTTAGTGTAACCACTGGTGTTCTCATAGATCGCGCGAATATTTCCTCTGTAAGTTTCTCCTGATGAACCGGTGTGATCGTCTTATAGGCCATGTCCTTGCCTTTGTCTGCTGTAGGCTTCGGAGCTGCTGCGAAATTTCGAAGATTCGGAGGTGCGTAAGTAGCATCTCGAGCATTAGCGAAAGGATGAACTGGTGGAGTGGGCGGTGGAATGGCTGCCTGTGATGCGGGTTGGGCTGGTACGTTAGGTGTAGACGAGGCATGCTCCGATGAGTTCGTGGGTGGATCGGACGCATTCGCAGGCTTCGGAGGCGACGGCGCTGAATTAGAAGGATAATTGGATCGCCTTAGAATGGTAGGAGGGGTCTGGTTCTGCGCCTCCGCCACTGGGGCATCTTGGTTAGCAGGGGGATCCACTACTGGATGCTGAGCGCGTCCTATCGGAGGTGCGTTGGCTAAGGGTGGGTTTCTAGGATCAGACTGCGCATTAGGAGCACCCTGCCTTCTGTGCTGGGGTACTTCCACACCATCGAAGACTTCGCGACGTCTCCGAAGTTGGTAAATCTCGTGTTCTAAAGCGGCTATACGATCCTCGGCGGATAGTGAGAATGCGGGCACATTTAGGCGATTGTCGATTTCGAATAGGAGCTGTGGGGAGGAATTCGTGCCATTTCGTCGATGATATTCGTAAAGCCTATCGCGAATCGTACGTCCTGGGATCGTTCTGGGTACGAAATTTCCATTTGGCAGCACTATCTTTCCATCTGGGTTGCGCTTGCACTTGCCATCCTTGATGTCTTGCTCAATGTGCTTGCAACACCTAGTGCAGCAGTCCAAGTCCCCGCAATAGTGACAGTACTGGCCTTCTACATGAGTGTGCTCGCCGCGCGAGCTGTCCAATCGAGGGGGTCGCTGGTTCGCAAGAACAGGAGCTAGCGCACTGGTTACGGACTTCGTGAGGATCTCTGCGAACGTCTGTAGATCCTCTATCTTTAGCGATGAGCCCCCCACGGGCATGGTAGTGGTCGAAGTAGTTACAGTCGTAGCAGAGGTAAGAGTCGTAGAAGTACCAAGGAGTACGAACTTTGCTGCGCTATGTAGCTGGTCCAAGGTGTAGGGATCATCGGGTAAGTGATCAGGGAACTTTAGCTGTAACCTAGTAGACACGCGAGCCCACAGCGAAGGCTGGAAGGCCCTCGTGAAAGCATGGCTTTGCTCGATAGTAGACAACCTATTTTTCGAAATTAGGTACTTCGTGATGGCATAAAACTCACGATAGAAGCTTCCTAAGTCTGCCGCATTGTTGATTCCAATTCTAGCACGTTCTCCTATCAACTGATCCAAGTCGGACATAGACCACATTCTATCATCCTCTGTGCCTGGGTAGAGGCTTCTAATCTCCTTCTTGAAGTCTTCGTAGGTCTTCGTGACATCGGAACACTCAGGGAGGGACTCCCATAGGTCCGAAACATCGATAGGAGGGTAGCGAGTAGTCCAGTGTTTCTTCGTCGCCTCATCCGCTATCTGGCAGCGGACAAAAAGTGACTCTAAGTCCTGGAAATACCTTCGGATGGTCCTAGGCTGGTCAGGATCGAAGGTGGGGGATGTACGATCTCCTCGAGGCGGCATGAGTGGAGGTGCGTTCATGGTTGACACAGAAATAGGATTTAGGGGATTAGCTAAAATGGGTGCGGTCAGAGATGGGTTCGAAGCTGAGTTGATGCTAGCTGAAGAAGATTGGGTCGTAGAAGCGTCGGAAAGTGTAATAGAAGGAATCGGAGGGGAACGCGAAGCTGATGGGAGCGTAGAGGATAGCTGAGGGGATGCCGGTAAATGGACTAAGATAGGGTCAGATGCTGAAGAAGGACCGCTTCCTTCGGAGGTGTTAGGAAGCTCAGGGGACGTGGACTGAGGTTCGAAGTCCTCAATTGGTGAGTCTTCGGACGTGGTAAGCGTGTCTAGAGACCCTTCGAAAAGAGCCTCAAAGTCGGGGGTCAATTCGGAAGATTCGAGTGTAGAAATGATATCGGAGGGGATAGTCGTAGGTGTTCGCGAAGAGGTGCTTCGTGGAAGGCCTGCTTGAGTATAGTAACGATAGCCAACTTGAAAGAACTCGGATAGTAACTGATCGCTGTTTCTCGGAGAGGACTGGTTAGACGTAGGATGATCTGAAGGCAATGAAATCTTGACTGCTCCCCCTCGCGGTGGGCTCCAGAAATGATACGACCTAGGGGACCCTGGTACCTAGGGAGTGCTCCGCAACGTGGCTGGGGGTAGTGTGATAACTGTGAGGGTGTGAGGGTAGGAGCTACAACCTGTATGATACCGGGAAACCTGTATGTCTTGTTTTTGTAAGTAGGGGAGTAAGGGGTCAAGGGTCCTGCACAACAGGATCTTGTTCCTAAGTGCTATACTATCCCTAAGGCCTTGCGAGGCCCTCCGAAGTATGCGAAGTTCTTCGAGGTTTTGCGAAGTCCTTCGAAGTTTTAGCTAAATCGCGCGAGCTGACTTCGTAGATGCTGCGAAGTCCTTCTGGTTAGAGTTAGCTAAAGGGCGTAAGGTTTTGGAGTTTGTTAGAGCGAAGTGGGCGAGGTTTGGCTAGCGTAGGAGACCTGTAGGAGAGGTCGGAGAGTTCGAGGGCGTAGGGAGATGTACTATAGCCTGTAACTAAGGCTATGGGCGAGTCGTAGGGCTATTCGTAGGACGTAGGGATAATGCAACGTGAGCCTAAGGGTATAACTAAGGCAGAGGCCCACCGGATAGGTGCTATAAGAGGTGCCGAAGGGTGCGAAGTCACGGCGACTTTCGTAGATCGTAGTGCGTAGTTCGGGAAGCGTAGACGTGGTTCGTAGATATATCACGAGCGTAGACGTAGTTCAAAGGTACTGAAATGAAGCTGGGGTGGAGACTTAGGGACCTTAGGACCGTTCCTAAGGTTGTACTCGCGGCGCTTTCCTGAGATCGGAGCTACAGGGGAACTGGTATTCCAAAGAGAGAAGCGTGCACTGAGGGGTCTCTCTTGTACATAGTAAACTACCTCTGACTAAATAGGGGAACGTGAGGTGAACTAATCTTGCGCGAAGCGATCCTTACGAGTCCGAAATGTGTACTAAAGCGCATGGACTCCGAAGTGAACACGAGGAGGATAGGAACTAATTAGGAACTGAAACAGGGGAACTACGTACGGTAGAAAGGTGACCAAGTTCATTCACGAGGGCGGGATGACTATCCGAGAGCAGCCATGCGCCGTGATCACCTATCTTAGTGGGCTAAGAGCGCACGAAGTCCTTAGCAGCGGGACTTGGCCTAATCGGGGCAGGAGGTGTCCTAAATGGGTGGAGGGTCATATGGGTACGTCCTAGGATGACCTTATGGCATAGGATCGAGACCCATGGGGGTGCACAAGGCTTCCTAAGTCCAACTTCCGGAACTTCGGACCGTTTCGGAGCCTATCGGAGGTAGCTGCAATCACAAGAGCTAGGAGAGACTTAGCTAAGACTTCTTAGCTAAGCCCGGGATGAGTGACGTAGTAGATAGGACCTAGATCCAATGGAACAGTATGGGAGGGCCGGCAGTGTCCGATAGTGGACTTAGCAGGAGTTAGGGACTTCGCGTCTAGCATTCGAAATCTCGTAGCACCTCGTGTGACTTCGCAAGACTTCGTAGGGTGTTAGGAGGGTTTAGGAAGGAGAGGGGGCGTTAGGAATATTATAGGAACCTATCCCTCCTGTCGTAGGCTGTAGGAGAGTCTTAGAGTGGTCGGTTGGGGGATTAGAAAGCTCCTAAAATCGCGATTCGGGGGCCAGGAGGCTACGGGACTCATCAGCGCTTCGCCCGCTTCGTGGCAAGGTGAAGTGTTGTACGTTGTTTATGTCGCTCAGACCGAAGTTCGGCAGCAACATCGTATGTGTCTGCAGTGGCCTGAGCGCCAGGTCCCAACTGATGACGTAGGTAGCGATACTGCCCAGACGCCGCACTAAGACGGTGCTGGGTGTTCGCAAGCTTAGTGGCCGCACGGGAGCATGCAGCATCCCACCACGACTTTGATCATTTGGATGGACGCTTCACTGATGAATACTCCATCCATAGTCGTTGGAGGTCTCGCTCAAGGCAGTCCCCCATCCGTTCAACGCCTTGAGCGCTGCTGAAATGTGTAGGGTAATCAGCAAACAATTTCGCCGTTGCTGTCACAAATTGTTGGGCCGCGTCGCTGGTGCGAGGTATACCCCATACTGGTTCTGGCTCAACTTCAATCGGTATCTCCCACCGCAGGACCGCATGGTCGCTGTTGTGGTGATGTGACATGAATACATGAAGGTCTTGGCCTTCATAGTACACTGGGTCGATCCACATCAAGTCAATGACTCCAGGCGTGAGAGCAATATTGTGGGAACGCCAAGTGACTGGACCATCCTGGGCGTTCATCAAGACCAAATCGAGCTCGGCCTGGGCCAGCTCGATAAGGCAATTGGAATCAGCGTAGTGCGGAGGCCGCACCCGAGATCCCACAGCACATGTATCCCACAATGGGTGGCGGAGATTAAAATCCCTGCACATGCACGCAATGGGTGAAAGCACGTGGACACGTGTTTCCAAATATCTGACAGCATCGAAGGTGGTGCTGTCGTTGTACACGTTCAGGACATTGAAGTCCCCGGATGGAAGCTTAAGCGCTACCAAAAGGCAATCCTTATGGGAGACGCTATGGGTGACAACTTGCGGAGAGGCCGAAGCCCACCGCTTGTTGACATAAATGGCAACCCGGGAATCTTTCGATGCCCTGAGGCACTTGAACGAGGCGTGGGCAGACGTATTCTCATACGCCTCCCCTTCCCGTGACTTAGCTGAGGCCACATCCTTGATGCGACCCCAGAAGATCTCCTGGACACAGATAATATTGGCGTCCCTATGTCTCTCGAGTAGAATGCTCATATTCTCCGCAGATTTCTGAACATTCGCACTTATGCATGTGAGTACAGGCCTGGTAGGCTCGTCTCTCAGATTGTCGCCATCAGCCGTAAAGCTGGGCGTATGGGAGGGGTCTGCTTCCACCATCATGGGGGAATCAGGCCGTTCAATAGGTTGTGAGGCCGGCAGAGTTCCAAACGGTGGGGCCGAAGCACCGTCGGAAGAATCCGGTTCACACACTGACTCATCAAGCCCACAGGGGTTTGGTGGCGCTGAGCCCGAACTGGTGTGCCATGCACTTCCAGCATGGGCAAGGGGCATGGGTACAGTAAGGCTGTCTCCACTACCATTGTATTCGTTACCCCCTCCCCTATAGGGAGAGGGCCTACAAATCCTTTGTGAATCCTCTGGCACTATGGCCGTCGATTCAAGGAGAGGACCTCCCAAGAGGGAGGAACTTGAAGTGGAACTCTCCCCATGATAGGGTGAGTTCAAAGGTGTGTCCGGAGGACGAGAGCTTGGGGGTTCCAAGTCGGCTTGAGTGCGATGAGCAGGGCAGCCGCCATGCACCGACATCGCACTCGACGAGGAGGGTGCACCATCAGTCTTAAGACCAACAGCGGCTATAGGGGCACCAGTAGGGGAAGAAAAGGATAGGATATGAGGTGATTTAGACATGCTGGGCACGGGCGCTAAATCGAGATGGTGGTGGTACTATCGTGTGACACCACTTTGAAAAGGACCCAGTGTTTGAGAATGGCTTATCGCAAACTCTCCTTGGGATATTCTCAAGATCAGATGGTGTCTAAAATAGTCTATAAAATCATGCAACACAACTGTGTTCTCCGATTTTAAAGAGAGGGAGTGTGTAGAGAACAAGTTCAATATAAGTGTCAGAAAATCTATTAATTAGGCCGATCGCCGTTCTTCTACCCTCTCGCCTCATCCCAAACCATGGCCGCTTAGTTCCTGCACTTGTGTCTAACTCAAGCACACCATAACATGCACTCCCCCAATTTTTCCGAAGCTTATTGTGGGAGCAATGAGTGTACAGCAGTAAATGTGTTGCTGTGCGTTACAATCCATGAGCAAGAGTGACACTTTCTCAATCTGGATTTGAACTCAGCCAGCAGACGCACTTCGTTGTCGTTGCGATGCTGCAGGCGGATGCCCAAAAGCCACGTCGGAGCTTCATTGTGGCACTGTCCTGGTATGGTGACTCTTCGTGACATTCCTCGGAAAAATCGTCAAACACTAGTCCCCTCCACCGGAACGTCCTTGGGCACCTCACTATGAAAATAATTAGAAATGTAAGTATATGGCCATGTAGCCAGGATCCATAACCACAAAATGACACTGCTCCGAGAGCAATCCATTCAGTCGTTGTGGAGCTAAAAATCGAATGATGGAAATCTTCAAACACTGGTCAAATGATAGTACTGGTTCAAGAAGCGACGAAAGTACAAAGGTCGACAATCGTAAATTTCGCGCATCAACCCATCTCCTTGACTCTTCAGTACGTATTCAGCGTTTCACCAAAGAGCGGAGCTAAATCTTTGAAAATACAGATTGAATCACTGTCAACATGGTAAACTATTTCGGATACCTGCTCGACGATGCTTGGATCGTGAGACGTGGCGTGAGGCTGGGACTTGGCACAAACGAGACTCCAGAGGCCGAGGACACCACCTATGTCAGGTGTGTCAGGAATCTCATGTATGAGGCCGAGATTGGGGATAGAGCCAAGCTGGTTACCGTCATAGCGAAGGGCAAATGCTTTTCATGCATAGCGCTCGCCTCGACTGATCCGCGGGATGGGATGCCGCCGCATACGCAGGATGATATCGAGCGATTGAAAACCGTCTTGAAGAAGAAGGTGCAACCGAAGTGGTGGCCGTACGCTTGATTAAAGTGCGGGTTGGGAGGCACTCCTTTTTTTCCTCCGTGTAAATTGAGGTTTCCCCGAATACGTAATATCGTCAATGACTCTACTCTTGCTCTCGTCGCTGTTGTATCTCGCTACATCGTTAGCCACCTTCCGAGTCACAAGCTACTATGCTTTGTTGGTTCGTTCACTGCTTTCACACTGTTTGATGAGTTCTAGTGTCATTGAAATTCTGTTGTCTTGCTGCGACAAGTTTCGCATTTTCACCTTCTGGGACGCCTTTGCGCTCTTCAGAACCAATTGCAAAAATGAAAAGTCCTTCGACTTCTACCAACACATTGGATTGAATAGCTGCCAATACTGAAGATCATACCTTCTGTCTCAAGGCTTACTAGGCTAGATGTTCTCCAGCGCTGGGCGCTCAGGTTCGACTAAACCTGTTCCCCACACATTGACTGATGGTGATTATTTTCTTCGAAGTTAGACAGCGGGAGTTGAGAAGAATGACTAGTTAGTCAAATGGTGCGATTTGCCCCTTGTACTGAGAGTCGTGTTTGAGAGCCTCACTGTTGGGTTGGAACTAATCAACGGTGGCATCTTTCGTATCGCGGATGTCATGGTTGACATTGAACACGCGATGGACAAGAGGCCGTAGAGGGACAAGAGTACGTTGATTCTCTTTACACACCGATCTGGCTGCTGTAGCCCACTCGGATAGGAAGGTGCCTATTATTTACCTCAAAGTCGGCGACGGAGTCTAGGCTTTCTTTTGGGCTGCAGTGCGTGTTGCTGATGATTGATCAAGGACATACGACCGACCTGCAGATATAGCGTCGATGGCTGTCGAAAACTTAGTACCCATAAACTCCTTCATCGGCGCAAGTCCGTCAACCTTGACAAGCCGCCGGAACCGACGCGTCTATGCAGTGGCGCAAAAGACGCAGAACACAAGTTCTAGTATTTACCTAAAGTTGTGAATTTTCTTGCTCCCTATCATTTGGCCAACGTTAATCCTAGGGTGAACCCGCTCCGGGCGCTTTTTGACATAGGCGGTTTTCGTCAAGTGGTGTTTTGTGGCTTGCATCTACACTTCTGAACGTTCTTCTTCCAACTCGAGTGATGCGTGTAGTTTACTTCGGCCCTCGGTAAATTACTGTTGTGGGCTACTGACTGCGACCTTAGTCGCGTTGTTCCTTTCTGTGAGTCTCCGTGACACTAACCTATCGCATCTTTTAGTCAGGTTCAGCCGCGCTGCTAATTTCTAACCTTCTGGAATAACCTTGACGTTTCCAGTATCAAATGATTCTGTGCCCACGAATGTAGCATCGCATTTTCCGTTCTCATGTAAGATCTTTTGCTCGTAAGTGTGGGGGGTTGTCGCGTATTTCTCAGAGTTAAACGGTTAAAGTGTTCGTATCTGTCATGACGAGTTGATTCACGGTCCATCTTCAGGACTAGTAGTAAGTATTTGAATTGAACTTAGACATCTATCATGGAATTACGACTGCCAACTGCGAGCCGCCTGAGCGGGACAAAGGTTGCTGATTGCAGCCCAGTGGGATTCAATTACCGACTATCGCAGAATCGTAGTGTATATCTCTATCAAGCTCAGACCACTTATTGGATCGCATAGATGCCATGCCGAAGAAAGCATTCTGGTCTTTCCGAGACATCCTTCGCCTGGATGCACGTCTTCTGCGACAGGACCCACAGATGATTCAGAGTGGGCACTGATAACAACTCCTGCAACAACATAACGTTCATAAGATTGGGGGCAGTACTGAGCCCTAATGAGAAGTGATACTAGCATATATCACAATCGGTTATCAAATTTATAGGTACTCCAGTACAGACCAGCTACAGATATGAAAGAACACAACACAACACACACGAGGATGGCACAAGCCGGTGGAGACGATCTACAGTATAGCAAGCAATAGCTACAATCCAAATCAGACACTCATCTTCATAGGAATGCTTGGATGCGGGTCATACCCCTCCACTAGGATATCCTCGCTCGCAAACTCGTCGATACTAGGTACATTTCTCTTCCACCTTAGCTTTGGGAACGGGCGCGGCTCCCGCTGAAGCTGCACTTCAAGAGCATCAACGTGATCGCGGTAGACGTGTGCATCGCCGAGTTGGATGATGAGTTCGTGCGGTTCGGTGCCGCTGACGTGCGCGACCATGTGCGTGAGGAGCGCGTAGGACGCAATGTTGAAAGGAATTCCGAGCCCGAGGTCTGCGGAACGTTGGAACATCAGGCAGGAAAGCTTTGGTTTTGCGGAGGAAGAGGTTGGAAGGTGTACATAGAATTGACACATCATATGGCAGGGCGGAAGAGCCATCAGCGGCATGTCTAAATTGATCAGATGTCAATGGTCCGGATTCCAGCGGTGCACAAGGCCGGGAGGAAGGTAACGCAAACTCAAGAAACAAATAATACAGGATATTCCATCCAAGGGAGATAAAAGAATGTACTCACCAGCAGGATTCCATGCACTTAGGATGATTCTGCGGTCAGTCGGGTCTTCTTTGATTTTGCGTATGCATTCTTGCAACTGGTCTACACCCTTCCCTGTGTAATCGGTATCGCAATCTTCATAGGTTGCACCAAAATGCCTCCATTGAAACCCATATACGGGTCCAAGGTCGCCCTCTCTGCGATGGCCTAGGCCTCTCTTATCCAGGAACTCCTTCGAGCCGTTCCCGTCCCAGATTTTCACCCCCCTGTTTGATAAGAGTTTTGAGTCGGTGGACCCACGCACGAACCAGAGAAGTTCTTCAACAATCCCGCGAAGAAATGTGCGTTTTGTTGTAAGTAAAGGGAGAGTCGCATCGGCGAGGGAGAATCGAAGAGAGGGCGGTGCGAAGATGGAAAGGGTACCAGTCCCTGTGCGATCTGGACGAGGTGCGCCAGTGTCAAGGACTCTGCGAATGAGGCCGAGATATTGATACTCATCGTGGCAATGCTCGCCCCGCTCGACGGCGACAGTCATAGCTGAGGCAATCCTAATTTCTATGGTGTAAAGACGCGTTGAGTCTGGGAACGCGTTGATGAAGGGTACGCGTGGTACCTCGGTCACGAGACCAGTACGCGAACGCGTCTTTTGGCGGCCACAAACTGATCAACTAGACTCGAATAGCTACTCCGACCACCCACTCATACCGACTATTCTCTAACGACATTCAACCGACAGCACTTTTGGCTTCCAATACATTATGTCTTCTGCTCCCATCAAGACCCGCTCGGATACTCGGTCGACTACTCGGTCGTCGCGACCTCTCACGTCGAGGTCCAAAGTGCAGACCACTTCTTCGGAAGATCTCGCTACGACACTAGAGACGAAATTGACCATCTCAGATGCTAAAGGGAAGTCAAAGGCCAAAACGACACAACCAACGGTGGAAGAACGTCGCATTAACGCCATGCGCGACATCAACGCTACGTCTAGGAGTCTCTCCGCTGTGCTCGACTCGGCAAGCCAAAGAACCTCCAGCGTAAAATACGACGATACAAGTATATTTGAAAGTGTCTCCACTGCAAAAAGTGCTCTGCAGATGTTGAGGAAACTTAGTCCCGGAGAGATGGACATTGAGCGCGCAGCGTCGAGTATTGTGGGGAAATTGGTTTCTCTTGAGATGGTAGGTACCCATCCTTGCTTTCAACGGTATTTGGCTAGATATGCTTGCTTTAGGACGATGCGGCTCTACAAATAATATCAGACATGCATCCAGCACTAATAGCGATATACAATGTCGATCACTGCCCACTTCGACAGCCTCACACGTTCCGATTTCTGTGTCTCCCGGTATTCGCCGGAGTATTGTCTGATGCTGTTCTTGCACTTATTGCGACATATCTACTCCATGTTATCATCATCCATTCTCGCATCAGTACTGACTCCGTTGATTTCGTGTCTGCCCTATATGACACCCCGACGCTCCTCACTTGGGTCCCTCGCCTAGGCAGTCTTCCACCAAAACAACATGACTCGATCCTGACTCGTGCGTACACTGCTGTGGCGAGGTGTGCGTCATCTCCTGGCGTCTCAGCGGTCGTTGCGTTCCGTCTGCGCACGTATGGTCTTCTGTGTCTCGCGCAAACTCGCCCCTCGGTCATCGTACCGAACACATTCTGGGACCAGGCGGTCAAGTTTGCTGCTGCGTTTGCCGGTGAGATTGAAGCGGAACAAAAGAAGGCTGCTGTCGTTGAGCAGTTGCTGAAGACCTACGATGAACTCGTCGCATGCGCTCAGAGACGGAAGGACAAGGATGATTTCATGAGTGGGCCCGGTTTCATTGAATTTTGTGAGCATTGGATAGGATTTGCGAGACAGGTACATTATTGCACTCCTACATTGCGTAGTATTGTCTCATTTAGACTGCAGGGAAACAACCTCCAGTCTCTCAGCAGCATCACTAGGTTGATGCGAAGCATTGGAGAAGATACGACAAATAGGCATGGGGAGCAGGAATGCGTACGTGAGCATACGGCACTAAAGGCGGCGACGATATGTGCAACACTCGCACAAACTGTAGCCGTCTTTGATCAATGGGCAGGTTGGTTTTTTCTGCACTACCAGCATTGTTTCGGTCTCACATTTGGACCAGACCATACAGATAACCGGGCGTTGCGTATTCATGATGCTGCTATGTCAATCAAGAACTGCCAGCAATTCTTGATCGAAGTCAACGAAGGAGATGACAGACGTACTGCTGATAAAGTGAGGCGAGCGCTTGAGAGGCTGAGGCGCAGTGCAGTCAAGGTCTTGGAGTTGTCGTCATCAGATGGCGCTTCGTCAAAGTCTGGGCAGGTACGGCAGAGTGCGGAGGTCATACTCAAAGAGATTGTTGACGTCCTTGCCACCACCGTTAAAGAGGTAACATGGTATATGTTGACTGAGGTGAACCAAGACTGACAGTTGCCGCAGAGAACTACAGTAGCCCAGGGTACTCTTACCCCAGCTCTGGACTCGCTCTTTGTTCTCGCTCGCAACTCGCTTGTTGTCTCCAATCCAGACACGTATTCATGCGCATATGAACTCCTGTCGCATGCTTCGTCACTCGTTGTTGGGCTTAGTCCAACCGATGCGGATGCAGTCGCCTCTTATGCAAACTACGTCCGCTGTGTCTCAGGAGCATTTCATAATCTTGCTGGCATCTTGTATCAGGCAGGACGATTTTCGCATGCTGTGCCCTTCCTGAAGGAGGGGTGCGTACTTGGTAATCGGGCGCTGGAGATATACAGAAACGGCGGCAAAAGAAAAACAGACGAGGAAAAGAAGGACGCGTGGAAACAGCTTGAGGAGCAATTGTATCGTCGATGGGAGATCCTGGCGGTTTGTCAGTATAAGACTGGAGATCGCAAGGTTGGTGGTCAAGTGCTCGTGTTCCATTTCATCAGCCTGATACCAGTGACTTCTGATTGCAGTTGGAGTACGAGGCATATTTAGAGTGTATGAGGGCATTCCCCTTCTACCAGGCATCTTTCATGCAGCTTACACGCACGAGCTCCTTAGCTCACGCTTTCGAGGCGTCTTCAACTCTGAGGCAGATGGGCAATATTGTGGATAGAGTGACGTATATGGGAGTATGTGACCTCTTCCGAGATTCTGCAGAGTTATCTGCAAAGACGTGGCTCGAAGGCGTCGCAATGATGAACGATAGTGCGGATTGTATGGAGAGTACGCAGACGTGGAAGTGCGTCGTCGGAGCTCTGCTCGAGAAACAGGCGGTAGGACTTGAGGGAAGTAGATGGAAGCCCGGCGTGCGCAAAGTCATGCAAACTCTATTGAGTCATGCCCTCGACATATATTCCGCTTCGGAGAGGCCCATCAGGAGAGCGCGAGTCCTATTGACATGCTTAGAGCTCGCGTATTATACACCAACTGGAGCTTCTGATTCGCTCTGTCGCATCACTGAGATCGGAGGAGAAGTCCGTGCTCTCTTATTGGTGGAGGTGTGTAGTCTTTGCTGTCTTGGGATCCTTTCGTCTTCATGTCCTTGACTAATCTTCTCTTTAGAACGTGGGATACGATGCTGAGCTGGTACAGTTCCGTACCCAGTATCTCGCTACGCTAAACCTTTGGCTCGCATTGCATACTCATCGCCGAGGAAACACTCATGAATTTTCTTCCATCGTGACCGGTGTCGAGGAAGCATGCAAGATCCTCAAGTCGCTTCTACCAAGTGTTCCACGTCAGTCGCTTGTCAAAACTAAGTCACCAAGAGATGCGACTACCGTGAAGAGATCCGCCATAAAAGGTGGAGTGGGTACTACTCGTACAATGTTGCCGAGATCAAGAGCGAAGAAGGCAGTCAATGCAGACCCTCCAGTGACCCCAAAGGCTCGAAAAGGTGAGCGCATGGACTTCAGTAATTCCGTGGATGAAAACCAACTTACTCGATGATAGTGCTCAATGATGTATCATTAAATACTGTGACCGCACCTCTGAACTCTTCAGCGCTGCCTAGCAAGTCCTTCACATTGGATCACTTCAAGAAGCTAATGAATCTCGTCCGTGAGTATTTCTGCTTTAGCCCTTGGCTTCAAAATTTAGAACTTTAATTGATTGCTCCACTTGGAAGAGATGGCCTCTGAACTACTCGGATTGATGGGCTACGTTCTCGCGAAGATTCATCTTCTCAGCGTGGCCTGGAAATTGAGTGAACATCAAGAGGGTCCTGCATCTGAAGGTAAGGCTACGGTGATTCCATGCATTCCCTGTCTCAAACATTTTCAAGAATATATAATCATGTCCGTCGACCTTGCACATGAGTACGTCAAGCTCGGCAGGGCCGAAAAGGCCGCTTCAATCTACAGTCAAGCTCTCACAGCAATTCGTAATGTTGGAACCACTACGGAAATTCGCACTTTATTTCTCCTGCGATACGCAGAATCTTTGGCTGCTAGCGGCAACGTTCTAAAGGGGTAAGTGAAAACAACGTCCATGATCATCCAGCTTAGACGTCAAGTTGAACAATAGGTCGAGTATATATTGCGAAGCCTTGGCATTGTCAGATGCTCTCTCTTCCGACACGAAAGGGTTATCAACCTCGCAACGGGTGAAACTACGGGTAGCGGTTCTGCAACGGGCAGCCATTGCTGCAACCACGTTTTCAGCTATACAATACTGTAAAGTCTGTCGTGAATTTCTCGTTGGCATCTTTCGCGTCTCAATACTTTTGATAGGACGATCCTGCGATGTCATTCAATGGTTTGTTGCAGGCACTACGGCTGTGGAACCGCGCTATTGAAACTCTTGCCCGCCTGAGCTCCTCTTCGTCCAAAAGTAGTGGGGAAGAAATTAACCCATTCGAAGTGACTCATAGCGAAGATGCACAATCCAATCCTGGTAACAGATGTACACTTAGCGAGCAAGTTGCACCATCAAGAGCATTGTCACTGAAATCCTCCATGGACGGTATGGAGTGGCGAATAGCCGCAGGGGCACTTGAAACTCTTCTCGCACTATCTCAGGCTTACTTTGCTAGGGGTTCACCGCGTGAGGCAGAATATTTTGCGCAGCAAGCACATGATTTGGCTAAATGCCTACATGCACCTGCCATGATCAGCCGTGCGCTGGCGCAAGACGGGGAGATTTTGCTTCATTTAGGTCGTCTCGACGAAGGGTATGATGCCCTTGTGCAGGCGGCAAGCTTGATAGCAGATGTATTGGGGCCTGATGCAGTGAACATCCGCCGTTTGCACGGTCATTATAGTCAACTGAGGGCGAGACATGGTGATGCTCAGCGGCTTTTTGAGGAAGCTATGAATATGCTCGACGAACTATCACAGGCGTTTGCAGCATTTGACGGCGCTACAATCGGGTAGGTTAAATGTTATAGGTTGAGGTATAGATCGAGGGTACCACTAATCCCACCCTCAGCACCAGAAAATCTCTCGGAATGTCTCCTCGGGGTCCAACGGTTCGACGTGCCAACGACGCCCTAGTCCCTACCCTCCTGGCAGCGGTTTTGCGACAGCACAGTTAGTGCCCTCAAAATTTGTCGTACCACTGCTCTGATTAATTGATTCATAGTATGGCTCTTGCGTGACACGGGAGAAGAATACAAGACTCTGCTCGAACGGTTTTCTACATTGCCGCCTACTGTAGAAACAAAGGTGATTCGTGAATACTGTTATCAGTCTAGTCAGGTATACTTATTCAGAATCAGGCTGAAGAAAGTGCGCTTATCGCTAAGCTTACCCTTGACGATGTATACTCGCGATTCCGAGCAGACATGTTCCTCAGTTCTCTGGCAGAATCCGGTGGGTTTAATATGTTTCCCGTCATGCCATACACAGACTCATATGTGCTCAGCGATCACAATTCCTGTGGGGATGTCTAGCTCACGGACCACTTCTATATCTTCTGCCGCACAAGATATCCTCCATACTTTGACCGCTGTGGAGAAGTCGTTGTGGGCTGATTTATCTCTGATCGCCCACCGAGGCAATGTTCCTCATGTTCGTGATACTGCTACATCCTTGGCTTTGATCAGAGCACTGCAGACGTCTCTGGGATCTGGAGGGGAAGAAGCGTCTGGCATTGCTGCTCATCTGATAGGTGATTGTTTCGTGGCAAGCTTCGTCTTACTCAACTATTCACGCATAGTTTACCAGATGTCTCATCAGCAATTACTTTACATCGCGAGATGCTTGAGGCTATCCAACATAAATTTATTGATCCAGTGTCATTCAATGATATGCGCTGGCCTTCGATGACCCCGAACGGTTCGCCATTAGCCCCTCGTACACAAACCCATAGTCGTTTCGAACCAGCTGGTGACTCAGATGAAGAAGTAGATGATGTATGTCACTCATCATCGCTCAAGGATTACTGGAATTTGGTGCAAAAGAAGTATCGATCTCGAGTTTTTGATCCTACCGCTATGTTAAATGATCAGGAGTATGACTTGCCTTCCCACTGGACAGTTGTAAACATCAGTGTCACGGAGGACAAAAACTTGATGTTCATCACACGGCAAAGAGCTCAGCGGAAACCCTTGGTATTCTGTTTACCGTTGAAAGGGCGACGTGACAACGAAGACGAAGACTACTTGGGTTTTAATGATGCCATCAGCGAATTGAAGACCATTATACAGCTGAACGACGAAGGGACCAAGCAAGCAGCAAATGTCCGGAAGGATGATAAGGCTGCCAGGGCAGCTTGGTGGGCTGACCGGACCGCACTTGACAGACGGCTGAAAGAGCTGTTGGAGAACATTGAATTCTGCTGGCTAGGTGCATTTAAGGTTTGTCGGTCATGTTCACTCGAACAATCCAAATCTTCATCACAATTGCATAGACTATCCTTAGCCAACCAGTGAACCATTCTCTGGATGAACTTGCCACCCTTAGGTCGCGACTGGATAAGGTTTTCGAAGGCAGCCTCGTACTCAAAGATAAGAAGCAGACAGTCCGTGTTAAATTAGAGGATACCTTGCTAGAGTGTATTTCTTCTCTTCCCCTCAATTGCAGGGATGAAGAACTCGAAGATCTCATCTACTTTATCTTGGATCTATACCAGTTTCACGGCATCCCTGTCGCCATCGCGGAAGTAGACATCGATCAAGTTGTCGTAGACCTCAGAAGCACACTGGCGGAACACGCGGCGAAGACGAAGGGACGGACGGCGCCGGACGATGATTGCCATATGTTCTTGGTGTTGGATAAGAACGTCCAGGGAATTCCTTGGGAGTCTCTTCCAACTCTGAGAGGCAAGAGTGTCAGCCGAATCCCAAGCATGAACTTCCTGATGGATCGGATTCAATCTTTCTACTGCAAAAGTGGCTCTGTCGAAAAAGTCTTTCTGGACAGCTCCAAGGCACAGCACGATAGAGCAAGCGTGGATCCTAGGAAAACATTTTACATATTGAATCCCAGTGGCGACCTCAAGGGAACAGAGGGACGGTTCGCGAGTTGGCTCAAGGATATGAGACCTGCCGGGTGGGATGGTCTCATTGGTCGTGTACCTACTGAACAGCAATTCATCAATGCCTTGACCAGGAATGATTTGGTCATGTGAGTTGCCGACCCTTTCATTTTGTAATACTTACACGCCTTCTCGGTTGTCATAGATACTTTGGCCACGGGGGTGCTGAACAATATGTACGTTCACACAAAGTCCGTCATCTGTCTCGATGTGCGGCGACGATGCTTTGGGGCTGCTCGTCGGGTACACTTCGAGAAATGGGGGATTTTGATCGAACCGGTACACCACACAATTATATGTTAGCTGGCTGGTTAGTGTCTTTCTTTCGTAGTTGGCGCCCTGGAATGACGTCTCCTCCTCAGCCCAACACTTGTTGCAAACTTGTGGGACGTGACGGACCGTGACATCGATAAATTTTCACAGGCTGTCTTTGATGGACTGTCCTTGAACCCCTCAGCTGTGAAGCAGTGGCGGCGCGACGATGATACCAGAAGCGAATGTTCAGTTGTGACAGCTGTTGCTCGGGCAAGAGAGTCTTGCAAGTTGAAGTACCTTACAGGTGCCGCGCCGGTTATTTATGGCATTCCATTCTATCTATGAAGATGTCTACACTTGCTGACGTGCTTGCATCCGCATTATCGTTATTCCTAGTATACCATGTTTATCCATTGCATGTCATGTGGCAATTTCACTACCTAAGGAGTCAAACAACTGAGTATAGAAATTTTGAGTCCTCGACCTACCTAAACGATGACTCCTCACGATGAACATGTAGTCCACACGTAAGTTGACTTGGAGCATTTAAGGACAAGAACAGAGCAATGTCATATAACAAAACAATGATTGATATAACTTTAATAGTTTACAGACTTAAGAAGGTGAGGAGATCTGATAGAATAGATAGTTAAAGATACATAAAATCAGTCAGCCAATAATTTGATCTACTTCCTCTTCCTCCTCGTCTTCGTCTTCTGGGGCATCAATGTCCCCATCTAATCCTTCAGCATGGCTAGTGGATCGAAAATTAGTAAAGGATACCATCCGAGAGAGTGGAATAGTCAAATTTACCTTTCTTTTGTTCTCGAGGATGAGGGAGCAAGTGTACCTTCTTCACCGTCATCATCGTCTTCACTGTCTCTCCTAGGAGTAACCGCCGCAGAGATGGCTCGTCTCGATCTCTCCGCTCTAAAGTGAGGAATGATTCATTCAGCATTTTCAACGGGAGAAAAATACGGTACACATACGCAGAACGCCTGGGCATCACCCGCGTTGGTGCAACGGATGTGGGAGGTGTCGATCCAGTCTCTGTACGAGTGTCGTCATCGGATTCATCATCTGACTGAGATAGACGTCTTCTCCTGTAGGTACGTCTGAATGAACGATTCGAGTAACCTCTACAAGAGATGCACTCACTTGGCTTTGCCCTTGTGACGTCGGGGTGACGGAGGAACACTATCGATTTCTTCGGACACACCACTAGCGGTTGAAACTGTGACAACACTCTCAGATCTCCTGATGTAGAACGTGAGACGAGGAAGGTCTCGAGCTTTCTCGAAACGAAGTGAAACATACCGCTTCCTGGTTTTCTTTGGTTTTTCGTCTTCTTCGCTGTCCGACTCAATTTCGTCCAAAAATTCGAAAAGACCCTTTAAGTTCTCCAGCTGTCGATATTCTTCCTCGCTGAAGCCTTCCAGTTGCCTTTCGAACTTTTTCGAGATAGCGCTGTCGAACTTGACAAATGCATTCTGAGACGCGGTATCTCGAAGAGGTCGCCGCTAGTCAATAATTAATGAGACGACAGGAATCCTAATGTGCAATTGAGAGTAACACCAACTGAGCGCAGATTATGAGTGAGAAGCTTCAGAGTGCGTAATTTATCATCGTCGAGAATGTCGGGAATGTGGAGTTTGCCAAGCAGTTGACACAATGCTTTCTTGTCATCCTCTGACGGCCGGAAATGCAATGCATAAGTCATGACGTGGGCACTATCCATACGACCGAGAGCAAATACTCACTCTCCATTTCCTTGCTGAACAAGGCTTTGACAATATCACTCGCTAAATCTATGTGGATGGTATCATCAGCAGGGTTGTCTCGCAACCCCTTAGTGACGGTACTACAAAAGTCGATTTGAGGGGAGATTACTGGCAGGTCAAGATATCGAAGACGTACGCTGCCTTCTGCGGATCTGTCCAATCAACAAACATGAGTCCTACTTGTGCAGGCGTGACTATCTCTTCGTCCCCATCCCACTCCATGTATGTTGATATCAGGTGCTCGTACAGAGGAATAAATACCTATGTGAATATGATCGGATATCAAATAGCTATTAACCTCTGTTAGGTGACAGTAAGATAGAGACAAGATCACCTTCTGCATCCGCCGTTGGTTGGCGGCTGATGAATAACAATACACAGGGAAGAAGTATGAAAGGCATTGTCTGAGTTCCTGGTTCGTCGCAGTTTCTGGCGAGATGAAGACGAGCACCAAGCTCTTCAAGACCTATGCACAATGGAAGTCAGCGAGCCTCCTGCAAAGCTCGGGATGATAGTACTTGCCCGATCATCGGTGATCATACCGGAGAGCATCAGCTTCGAGATCCCAATGCAGAGGAGTGCCTGCACTTGGTCTGAGTCCTCCTTTTCTAGCAGATGGAGGAAGTATTCGACAATACGGTCGCCCTGCTCTCGCGTCAGTACTACTACAACGGATAAGAAGGTATAAGTTCACGTTCGCACTCCCGGGCCCGAGGAAGTCACCCTCGTGCACCATGAGGATGTCGAACACTATCTGCAGCACGCTGATCTTAATAACTTCCGGTGCGGACTGGATCTGACTCAAGAATAGCTGAAACGAGTTCAATGCCATGCGCTGTACGGTGGGGGTATCAATAAAAAGAGACTCTGTGAATGGAGGCAAGCATACCCGTGCGATTAGACAACAAAGTCCGAGACTGACGAGGCCCCGCTGCCTCAGTAACAGCTCCTTGCGCTTTACAGCGGGAATAATCAGCTCGCCCAAGATTCCCTCTAGCGTCGAGTTCTCCTCGAAAGTCTGGAAGACAGTCAGCTAGTCTTGGCATGTTCATCGAAGCAGACTTACCCCGTTTACTCGCTCGAGCATCCCGATACAGAGGGAGAGGCAGCGTAGGTCTATCGCGTCAGCATGCGTCTTCTCCTCCGGCGTCATCTCAGAATTAGGTTTGGGCAGAGCACGGACTGTGCGCGCTGTCGTGGGAGTCTGTCCAAACTCACTCTCGCCATCGTTGGCTTCCCGCTAGCGCATGGGCGGATCAGGTTTGACAGGTATTCACCTAGACAGTGTAGGGCTCACCGAATCTTCCTCTGGGTCACTCGGATCTCGCAACTCATGAACGACCTCGACAACGACACGAATTAGGTCACGTTCGTCCGGTGAGAGGATCCTGAGTACGTCCAGACAACGCGCAACTAGACTCTCTGGCAACACATCCTGCGAGATCATATCGCCTATAGCATTTCCTCAGCCCAGTCCATCGCCAAGGCACAATGAAAAACACTCACGGACTAGCTGGAACATCCGCCTCCTCCCAATCTCGTCTGCATAATCCAGACCGACTGCGAGCCGCAGCATCTCACCGATAATAGACTCGCCATCCATCCGCTCCTCCTCTCGCCTCGCACGCTCTTCCTCCTCGTCTTCCGCGGCCTTCTCGTCTCTCATTCCAGCACGGAGTAGCTGGGCCTCCTCCTCAGCATGTACGAGCGCGATGAGCGCGTTGTACGCTGCCTGGATGCGGAAGGCCATTGCGGTGACAACGGGAAGCGCGGACTCGAGCCGGGCATTGTCCTGTATCGCGGCGCAGTGCTCAGTGAAGACGCGGGCGAGGAAAGCTTTCTCTGGGGTGAGAGCAGCCCAGAACCCATCTGCGACTGCAAATATCAGTAACTACCAAGTTGGTCAGCAAGAGGGCTTACCGTCAAACTCTAAATTGTCTAATATATCCGGGCGCGTCCTGAATACGCTCAGCAGCGCATCCTCCGCAATCTTGCCCTCTGCAGCGGCGAGGTCGAATAGTTCCAGGAACGCCATTACGTCCCCTCTCGCCCCATCTTCCTTCTTGGACCCTCCATCCTCGCCATCGTCTTCTTTCTTCTCGTCCTCGGCTTCCCCTTTGGCGCTGCCAATCCTCACAACGTCCACCCACGCCCCTACAAGTCTTTCCGCGGCGGACCGCACGCCCTCCTCCCTGTCACCCAGGCCATTTCGAACGATCAGCTCGCGCTGCGCGATCGTCAGGGCACGGGGATGCGTCGGGCCGATTTCGGCTCCGTTGTGTGCGCCTGCAGCGGGATCGGGGAGGACGTGCGGCTCGAAGACGGCAGTGTAGACGAGGCGCCGGATACCGGGGTCGACGTCACGCGTGCGAGCGAGGAGAGCGGGGAGGGTCTGCGGCGCGACAGGGGTGTTGAGTAGGGTCGCACGGCGGACGTCGCTTTAGGAGAGTCAGAAATGAATGAGCCGTCAGCAGAAATATGACGAGGGGGAGGGTACGGACGGTGAGGTGTCATATGCAAGGGTTTCAAGAAGGACGTCGAGAATGCTCTGCTCGTCAGGCTCGAGGTCCGCAGGGTCCTCAGAGCCGGCGAGCTTGGTGAGAGCGGTGGCGGCTTGAGCGCGAATGGGAGGCTCTTTGTCGCGGACGCGCTCAAGGAGTGCAGAGCGGAGTGTGGTATACAGATCCTCGCTTATCGTTAGAATAGGGAAAGGGTGAGGTCAGTTGGCACCATCCCAGCCTCGAGATATGATAGGAAATAAGAGGATACGCACTCGATCTCGCCAAGGTGAGAAATCATGTCTGCAATGCATTGAACAACCCGGAAGCGGACAGCCTTGTCCTTAGCGACGCAGCCCGCTAGGAGGAACTTGAGCACACGCGCGATGAACCGCGAGGCAGTCGTGTCCTCGTCCTCATCCAGGTCCTGCTTCTGCCGCTCCTCCGCGGCTAGCACCGCATCAGTTCACGCCTCCCACGGCAAAGACTCAGGTTAGCACGCACCTTTCTCGTTGATGAATCGCGCATACGTCCCGACAAACTTGACGATCCTATCCGCGACAGTCACGCCCTTCTTCACGGGGAGCACCCGAGCAAGCATGCCAACAAAGATGTCCTCAAATGTGCGTTCTCCAACGAGCCGCACGCTCCGCCCTCCTTGCGTGGGCTCAGTGTGCGATGCAGCATCAGAGTGCAGTTTGTAGAGCGCGACACAGTTCTTCTGGTGATTCGCGGACGTCGTCTGCACCTGGTCAAATATCTTTGGAATAGCCGTGCCAAGTGCCTCGAGAGGAGTGATAGGACGCGTCCGGGCAGGCATTTTCTAGAGACGAGAGTGTGTAAGTAAGAGATTAAAGTCGAACGCCCGACGCGTCGTGGCTACCAGTTGAACGCGACGCGTAGATCACGTGTTCCGTCTGACTACTCGTGCGAGAGCTCGACTCATCGGAATCATAAACCTGCCAAGTTTACTGAGAAGGACTAGTACTCAGTCTAGTCGGTTTACAATTATTCTGGAGCAGCGAATCTATGCCAGCACCTATACTTTATTGTCCATATGACAACCAACTCGAGACGGGCGAGCACGTGAATTGATCTTCGGATACCAGTGAAAGTCAGCTACAAAGTTGGTACCCTGCAGTTATCTGGTCGGTATGAAGTTGCTAGTTTAGAGCTCGCGATGATGCGATGTAGCGCTATAGGAATATTGTAAAATATCTTCAACTATAATCGAACAATAATGACATGCCAGGGTATCAGTGGAGTCAAATGTGCTGACAAGCGTGCTCTAGTATTTATTATAAGAGAATCCAGTAGAACGGCTCGAAGAGGAGGATACTGACACAGCATAAGGTGTAGGATGATGGGTTAGAGTGCCTGGCCCACCTCACTTTGACGACCAAATGTCCCTTGACTGGGTTCGCGTGTAAGGGTACCAGAGGGTCGCAAGAGTGTAGATCCGAGCGACGTTTTGGAATGAGCCTGAGGGCTCTCATCAAAATAGGAATTCAGGATCGACATATGTTCGGGGGTGACTTCCATTGGTGGCACAGGGAAGTCCGACAGCCCGGACATGCGGGAAAGATTGGTATCCGCTGTCATGAAGCTGGAGCGACCTGCGTCTGAGGACACCTGGGCACCCAAGCTGGAGTTGTGTGAAGCGACGCGAGGAACAGGTTGTTCGTGTGGTGGATCGGTGTCGCCGTGTGCAAAGTGAATAAGTGACAGGCGACTTGAGAACCGTGGAGGTGTTGCGAAAGCAGGAGGAGTAGCCAGTGCTTCGATAGCGCCGACACGCATTTGTTCTGAAAGTTAAAGGCTAAGATATGAGATCGTAGATTATGGTAATGACGAGCTCACCGTCGGGTCCTTCACGCAGGGGTGACTCGAGCACAGACGAAGCCCGAGATGACGGCTCAACGTCCTCGGGTACATTTATCGTTGGCTGTGTCAACGATGTGTGCTGATCAAGCGGAAAGCGCAACGGTGAGGTTGCATCCGGGGGCGAGCTCGCGCCCGAAGAAGTTGGAGAGAGGACGATATTTGGATCAGGCCCAGCATCGTCGGGACGTTGACCACGAAGCCCACCGAAGCGTCTGCCCCACATGGGCGACATGTCTTCTCCGCTGTCGATAGAGTCCCTTGCCAATTCCCGTAGCTCCTCGATGTCCTCAGTTAGTTGACGCGCCAAGGTCGTCAGTCCACTCACGCTTCGCGCGCTTTGGGAAGAGAGGTCCATCGGGGCACTCGCCTCGCGAGAAACCGCTGGGAGGAAAAGCTCCTCGGATGGCGTCCTGCGGTTGTCCGGCGGTTGATAGAAGAGATCACGGAAGCGCTCAAGGTCATCGGGTGCGTTGAGCGGGCGGGGTGACAGAGGCGGTGAGGACTCATGCGAAACCATACCTGGAGATGAGCCTGACGAATGTCCTGTCTGAGGCCCGGTTGAGTGTGTCCGTCGAAACGTGGGCGGATTGATGTGCTCCATGGGCGACGAAGCCAAGGTATGATTCGACGATGCTTGTGTGGTTCCGCGAGTTGCACCGGGTCGTATGCGTGGTCCTGAAGGCGCGCGCTTGGAAGGCGAAGGCAGATGCCGTGGCTCTTCTTCCTCTGGACTGGCAACAACTTCACTGTTATGCAAAAGTTGGGCGGCACGCTGCCTCAACTCAGGCTCTTGGTCCAATTCATGACATTCGCTTGTCCCAAGCCCGCTATCAGCACTCCCGCGCCCCCTGAGCGTGTGAGTCAGTGCATCCGCAAAGCCCCACTCGCTCATGCGTTTGGCCTGAGGGCCATACGGATGTGAACGAATGGATGTGTTTGTCTGAGTGACACCCTTCGGCTCCGATGATAGGGTAGGGTCTGCCGGAGTGAACGGAGAGTACCTGATCTCATCAGGTTGAATCTCACGGATGTGGCCAGGGGTTAGCTCAGCATACATAGAACGATTTGAGGGAACCTCGATGTATTGAGGTGAATCTGTATCCTTCGAAGATTGGCCTGCATGATGAGTCGCGGCATAGGGATGGGCACCCTGCGCATAGGGCGAATACGGGTGAACGATAATAGGATGCCTTTGGCGATTCAAACCATCATCGACTCCCGCCGCATTCGTATGAGATTCTGAAGGTGGTTTTGCAGAGGCAATTTTTGATTCCAACGCTGGCGTTACTTGGTGATACCCATAAGTAGCACCCTGGGCATAAGGATGTGCCGGCATTCTGAGGCGCTCCCTGCCAGCATTGTGCTGCCAGGAATGATCATCCGATGGAGGAGGAGTGGATATTGCAAGGCCCACGCCTTCGCCGGAGGTTGACGTACCTGACGGTGCTGGAGACACGCCGTCCGATCCATGAGGTCCGCTGCCAGCCTCAAGTACTGCTAGACCGCGATGCGGACCACTGGGTGATGGCGGCGATGTAGGCGTGATGACCACAACATTCTCCCCGCGTCCCTCTCTCTGGCGCTCCTCCACACGCGCTTGATCCTGCAAGCGGATTGTACGCGTTCCTTGTCGCCTGAGCGCAACTTCAAGGAGGTCTGGGCCAGTCGCCTGCTGTGAATGTGAGACTGTGCCCTTCTCCTTCATTTTATCCCTTTCATGTTCTTTCTCAGCGCCCACGAACCCACACAGATTTACCGCACTTGACGCCGTCGTGCGCACGAGCCGGATGGCAGACTTGCCAAGAGAATGTGCACGCGTATGCCCAGCGCCGGCGCCGCCCCACATGAACGACTCCTCCGTCTCGTGGTGCGATGCGGACGTAGCCGTCCCCAGCGAATTGGAGTGCGTATGCGAGCGCGAGCGCGGACGGGGGTGAGAGTGTGAATGTGTGTGGTGCGACGTCGAAGTGAAGGTGCTGATCCCGACGCCCGTGCCCGTCATGGTCGTCGTGCCTTGGTCGCCTGACCTGCGGAAGACCTGCGACTGAGATGGATGAAGACGGACATGCACAGCCGGTGGGCGCGACTGATTTCCCATCAGAGTGCGCTCGGCAAGGTAATCAATTGTCGCACCGCGCGGGCGGACGCGGGTGTGCGAATTTACGAGCGACCGTGCTTGCGTGCGAGACAGTGAGCGGGCACGCTTGTTCTGGAACGAGCGCGTTGCCTGTGACTGCCATGCTTTACGGTCTTCCTCCAGCTTCCTTCCGTCCTCGAGAACCCTGTGTAGTGAAATGTCAGACATGGCACATTGAAAAAGTGCGAAAGAGGACAAGAATCATGAGACAATCGAACTGATGGAAACAGATGGCCCAAGACGCGTGCTTGACCAGGCACCAGGCGTATACAAAACTCCACTTACTTCGCTAACGAAGGAACCGGACTTGGTAATGCAAGATCATCCAGTGCAAAGCTCTTTGGCCTCGGTACTCTTAAAGTCGAAGGACCTGCTTCCGCATTATCGCCGCCGCCACCACCCCCCTCAACTTCACCAACTCCACTACTTGACACAAAGCCTGGAGTGCGCTCTCGCCGCTCCTCGACAACCGGGGGCTGAGGCCTTACGGCAGCGATGACGTTGACCCTAGGAGGTGAACCTAGCTGCCCTGCCGACCTCGATTTCCGCACGTCCCGACGTCGGCTTGCATTCATCTCCTGGAAGCCACGCTCCACGACAGACACCGATGTCATCTGGGTGCTCGTCTGTGCATCAGGCTCTGTATCGTGCGGCCATATAGGGCTATCAGGAGGGCTGACAATCCGGCCGCTTCCACCCCCGCTTCCAACGTCGGTTCTGCTCGGCCCAGGATCTGCCATGCGTATCGCGAAGCGCGGGCGCGGGAGGATGAGCGCATCGCACCACGTCTCCGCTGACAGCCATCTCTGCTTTCCTTTCGGCAGGGATTGCGGCGGCGGGGCCGAGCGGGGTTGCGGCAGCGTGGACGGCTGGCGCAGGTTGGGCGTTGAGATCGAGGCCTTGATGCTGAGCCGTGATCGCGGAGGCGTGGCCTTCAAGTACGAAGGCACGGCGGGTGGCGAAGGCTTACGCGCGGAAGGGTCAAAAAGGGGGAGGGTGAGTTTGGACATGCGCTTACGGTGCGGCGGCGGAGGATGGGATGTAGAACCTGAAGGGCTTGATACATGTGGAGGGGGCGCCACGGCTGTTGAAGAAGGCATCGAGAGGAAGGGGTACGCATATGGGTGTCGCCGTGGGGCAGGACTGGGTTCAGGTTCTATATGGGGCTGTGGATGAGACGGGGAGTCGGGGTAGACAGATTCGACTGAGGTGCGTCCGGGGTGAGTGGGAGAAGATGAAGCCATGTTGCGTCCGAGCTGGCCAGTCGATGCCGAATGATGGATCACGAGTCCCCGCTTTGTTCCCTGTCCGAACGTGAGGATGCTGGCGAGACTGGTGCGATTCGGCTCGGGTCGTGACTGCTCCTGCGAGCTGCGCTGAGGCATGGGGGACTCACCGATGCCACCTGGGTCGAGGTGTATGAAGGAGGAAATACCAGCGCGGGTCGCACGACGCGACGATATGTTTTTATGACTGTGGTCAGCGGTCGCAGATGAGAGGGTGAGATGGGACGCGTTAGATACGGCGCGGGAGCGAGTCGAGTGGGCGTGTCTGCGATCCGTGTTGCGCTCACGCGGTACATTCGCGTCCTCCGTCAACCAACCGCTGACGAGGTCTCCCCAGCTGTCCCTGTCGTGCACCTGGTTGACTGCTGTTGGCTGCTCGTACGGACCGTTGTAAGGAATGTACCAGTCTTCTTCAGCAGTCCGCTCGGGCTCAAATTCACGCGCAAGAGGAGAGGACGGGCGAGACTTGAGACCAAACGCAATGCCCAAACGTGAGAGACGAGAGAGCGGAGACGATGGCTGGGACTTTGCAGCCATGCATAGGTATCCAGTGGGCGGGAAAGGAGGGAAGGAATGACCGACAGATGGAAGGAGCGGTGACTGATCTCAGTTTGCTAGCCGTGATGGATTCAGACGCATCAGTACCGCCTCTCGGATCGAGGAGGACGTCTCGCACAGCGGGAACACACCTGTGCTCGATGTCGAGAACAGCGACAACGGCCGACGCTTGCCCGGCCAAAACTGCGGTGGGCGCATCACAGCAAGCCCGACCTTTTCTCCACATAAAACAGCCACGTGGGCATACACTACCTTATATGGATACTCACATGCCCTTTCAGGAGATCGGCTCCCATAGCGCACGTCTCTTGTACTTTCGGTCCCTTCGCAGCCTCCTCGCAACACCGACTCGTCCCTGCACGGGTAACTATCTCGCACAGCCATTCTAGAACTGTTAGACTTCTCGACTCCATCTCGTGAAAAAACAATTCCAACTGGGGATCCATCTATGTAAGGTTCAATATTACAGTTCATCCCGGGGACGCTCGTCCTCCGCCCCCTCTGTCGCACCTGCCGCCGGACGTGCTGCGCCGACATCTGCGAGCACATTAGCATCCGCAGCAACAATCTCCGACCGTACTTTGCCCTCTTCTGCCAGCTTCCGAGCAAAGCGTGCGATCTCCGCATCGTATTCTTCCCATTCCGGAATCTGTCTGGCCCGCGCGAGCTTCGGTTCTTTCTGCGTTGCATCACACAGGAATAGTCAGCAACAAGGTCGCGAGGACATGCAAAGTGACGTACTGTGAGAGGGTTCTGGCAGAGGTCAATTGTTTTGGCCCGGTGTAGACGTTCTTTGCTGCCTATAATGGAAGTCTCAATCAGCCTGCGCGTCTACTGGGAAGATTGCACAACTGACACCACGTTTCGCACTGAAGAAGACAGATCAACATGAGAGAAGGAAGTTGTCTCAAACGTAACACGTACCCACAACCAGTCTTCCGGCAGTGAGAACTGTACCGCAAAAACAATCGGATTCCAGCTATTACAGACAATGCTTACGGAACACGCACTATAGGTACTTCTCGCTGCAAGTTGTTTGGCAGATCTGCGAACGAACATGTGCTCCGGATCAATATTGAGCCACCTGATGTCACGCACCTTGGTCTAGATTGGCGAGAGAGTCAGGATCAGCGGAGAGTTGCTGATAATGGCCTCGAAGTATGTCCTATCATAGAAATTCTCAGTACGGCATCGAGGAGGGTACACATACGAGGCAACGCTCAACGCTCACCCCAGCAGCCAACTGTGTGTTCATCATCAGTTATCACCACGAGTACACTAGATGGCTTAGACCCGTACCTGGCGGAAACGCACTAGATCCACCACGTACAACGCACTTGCCCCAATCGGATCAGAACACAAAGACTGCGGCTCTTAACGGACAAGGTGTACCTAATATGATATGGGAGTCCGCGCAGGAACTCCTTCCAATAGCCTGTCTTCCAGAAGCGGAAGCCCTCCATCTCGACATTATCGTCCCCCATTGGGGTGTATCCGTACGGCGCGCCATGCAAGTCAAGCTCAATGAGTTCCTTGAGGTCTGTCCGCACAATCTGGTCCGCATCGACGAAGATGACTTTCTTTAAGTCCATGGGGAAGAGTACGTCGAGGAAGAGGATCTTATACGCCCAGATGATGCGCTGCTTCTCCTTCTGAGTACGCAGCCAAGATGGCCACTTGTATGTCACCAGTTCGTACTTGAAGTTGTATGCTTCAGCAAAATGGGGAATAAACTCCTATAGATCAGTACGTCATGTAAGATCAAATTTAGGAACGACTACTGTATCAGGGCGTACCAAGAAGGATGGAGACAGGAAATTCTCGATGAACCAGAACTTGACACTGCTGTTAGTGTTGCGAAGTACACTAACAACCATGATTGACACGAAGCGCTGAAGATACGAGTATAGATCAGAACGTGCGGGAAGATCTGGGCAACGACGCACCTCATACAGCAAGCCGGATGCAACAGTGAAAATATTAATGTCAGCTTGGTCGTTGGGCTTCGCCACATCATTGTCAGTGTGTGCTTTCGATGGAAGTAAGGATGCCACCCTGTAGCATGTGCGTGAGACAGGTCAATCAGCAGTACAGAAAAAAGCTTACCATGACATAATATCCCCGAACAGGCCGTTCGAGCCCTGTCGCGCAACTGCAACTTCTGCAAGAACGTCCGCGCGCTCCATTCCTGGAAGCCTCGCGAGACGCGGATACAGGGTCAAACCTTCGAAGCTTGTCAATGTAATTTCGTCTCCACCCTCTTCCACGGTGGGGCTGTTCCACCCTTCGTTACCAACACTTTCCATCCCGAAGATTGCGCGTCCTCGTCCAGGACGAATCTCGAGACGAAACACACCCGGCTTCGCGCGGAACTGCAAATACCCGAGGTTTGCGACCACCTGCGTATCTGCAATAGGTATATCTTCGCTCGTCGTAAGCTGCAATTGGACTCCGCGCGGAGGTGCATTGGTCAGCGTGTCACGAGCGTGACCTTCAATAGCTAGATAGTCGAGATCAAATACGGCTCGCACTCCCTGCAGGCTATCGTGAGCCGACATTGAGCCGAGTTGGATGTTGTCAAGGTCGTGAAGTGCCTCACGGGGCCGGACGAGCCATGACTGCGGTACATCCATGGCAAGAGTGTAAATAGGCTCAACGGGGAGGCCAACAAACTCAGTCTGAGCATGCATCTCGATTCTGAAAGATGTCAGAACAAGTATGTCATATTGTAGGAGTACTTACTCATTCTCGTCAAATTTAGGCCGTGGATGAAGATTATAACGGTAGAATCTCTTCAAAGGGAGCTAAACTCTTTTTTAATGCCACTACTTGCTGGAAGCTGGAACCATACCGACCTCACGATACCTTGCGGGATTGATACGCAGCTCAACGAAGACATGTGGAATATCCAGCAGCCACTATGTTGGAGTGTATCAGCCAAAGATCAATCAGCGGATGTATAAGCTGACCTCCAGCAAACCTGACCATCTCTGCGCAGCTTCACTCAAAGGATCGACCAATATCCCGAAATGATAAATAGAAGCAGACTTGTCTCCTAGCATGAAGGCGCTACCGGACCCATATTTCTAAGTAGTTTTCCAAACAACAAATGGACAACGACCTACGTATATTTGCCATCCAGAAGCTGATAACTGCGCCGCCGAGTCCTTTGCGGCGCATTGAATAGTCCCGACTCACTCGGATCCGGAACCTGGATAGCGGAGACGATCGAGGCTGCCATCGAGACTGTCTCAGAGAAACCATAACTGAAGTCATGGTGAGCGTCTTCACACCATCCTAGGTAACAAGAACGCTATACATACTGATCCAAAGCCTCGGACGACTCCAGAATCTCTTTCAGTGCCTCGACTACAGGTTGAGTTCTTTTGTTAGACTCGTATTCCATCAGTATCTCGAAGTCCTCCGAAGTGAATTCTCCCGGCTGCATCGGACCGAGGACCTGCATATAACCGAGAAATAATCGATGAAAGCCAGTATGGAGTATTCAAACTGAACTCACACGCCCATTCACAATAACGGCTTGCTCACCGGGAGCAAGTCTGAGCTCATGGGCCATTAGACGACTTGACTTCAGGTAAGCCTCGTACTCGGCATCTTCCAGGATGGATCCACCAAGAATATCGTCCAAGGTGCCCTCCGACGATATTACGATCTGCGTGCTGTCACCAGGCGTTGCAACATTACCAAGACCGAGGATTTCCAGAAGACGAGAAGGCGCCATTCTGTGTAGTTTTCTTTTAAGAGTAAGATGTGCCAAAAGGGATGAGATGTGCGCAGGTTTGCTCGGTACCAAACTTTCTTCTCCACTAGGATTGTGAACAAAAGAGAAGCGCGAGGGAACGCCCCCCAAGTTCTGTTCCGCATCGCTACGATCAGATGTCACTCAAGGAGACGATGAGAACCTTTTACCGCAGAGTTCAAGGCGTGCTTCATAAGGAAGAGACCACCTTCACTGTTGAAGTCCGCCACGATATATGTCGAGAAGGGAAGAAACTCCGAATCCGCTGTGACTTCTGTAAGGAGTCATGAATTTGCCACAGTGAAAGCAAAAGCAACGAACTAGGATACAGGAACGACCCTGAATCTCTGGGGAAAGCAGTACGGTCAAGCAATTCGGGCAGGCTGACCACTCGCAGGCTTCCTGCTTTGGAAGAGGGATATATATATCGATTTCTCCTTTTGGCGGCCGCAGGCAAGTCGTAGAAGTATGTTGAAATTCTCCCTAAATCGTTATCAGAAAGCTTCCCTAAAGAGAGCTAGACAAAAAATCAGTTTGTAACAATACCCAATTGTGAATAGTTATAACGGGCAATGTTAACCGACCTGTTCTTGTAGGTATTGCATCTGATGCCCAAATTCAATTTGCATATTGCGCAAAAATTCCTGAAATCACAGCGGTTCATTGGCAACAGTTGCGAGAGCGCTGAGGCAAGGGAAGTTAACATACGTCATCGAGGTCAAAATATTTCCCATTCACGAACGCATGACCTTGCGGAGCAGATGCCAGAGTTGTTCCGAGCCTCACAGCATAGTCACGCACTTTGGCCAACTGTGCGCCCGACTGTCTGTCAAGGCCGCCGAGTATTGAGTCTAAGTTGGTGGTAACTCCTTCGCCTAGCGGACCACTGGTAGTCACAAGCGATCTGAATCCTGAACGAACTAGCGCCCAATCCACTGTAGGTTTCAGGTACTGCATTGGCACTTCCGCCTGAGATACCTAGGGACCGGAGTCAAAACAAACTGGCGGTGATCCAAACCTTACCCCCAAGTCATACATACATATCTCAGGAACTCCATCGCCTTTGCCCGACCAAAGTGCTCAATCAAGAAGTAAAACAGTCTGGCCATCCGTGTGCCTGTCTCCACCGAGTCGGTGTACCGCGATGGTTAGATGTATGCGAGCTACGTACCGTCTTCTGTCTCGGCAATAGGTACAACGCCCCAGCGAAATGGGAAACCCCTGGTGATAATGTTCGAGACGGTGACGGAAATGAAATGTAAGCTGCTCGATTGAGACAGGTCGACGGCGAGAATAATATTAAAGAGGTTCGCTTTGACGTTCGGCCATTGACCTGGGTAAAGAGGTCGTAGGAGCTGCACAGCACCGTAAGCATTTTAAGCTCCAAATGAGGAGGAGCAAGGGTGTCAAAGCATACTTACTAGCCTCAACGACGCACCCCACCGCGAGTAACTAAGTCATTGGAATCAGACGAGATGCGATGGATTTAGACACTGCGTCTGGCCTACGAACCGATCATCTTTCTCAAGGTCATTCCACCAGACGATAACATCCCCTTCTTCTTGACGATCACTGGCATCGACCAGGCCATCTAAGACATCCGACTGACTCTGTGCAGCACCAATCGAAGGATAAGTTAGGAGCTCAACGGCCTGCTCTGGGGAGAGTCCCAAAGACATCAAAGAGCGCATGATGCCCCGCTCCTTTCGCAGTAGCCTCAATAAGCTAAAATACACCGCGTCAGCACGCAACTTGGCTGATCATAAACTACGAGATATGTTACCCAAACGGATTCATATCCCTCTCATGAATCACCATGCCGTTCAACCAGGCGACGCTGGCACCGCCCTGCGCCTTGATCTGATTCTCTTCCACCTCGTCGAGTAGGTCCGGGTCAATTGTCACCCGGCGCGCGAGCGAGGTTGCATACTTGGGGAAATTCTGCGAAAGCTGCTTCAGAGTAGACAGCGGCTCTTCTGCATTGTATATGAGCTGGGCTGCTTGGAGGCCGATGTCTGAACGGGCTGTTTAGGCGATTTCCGTGAACACTATACTTCGTGCAATGCGTACCGAGCAACTCGTCCTCCGTTAGAGGGGTGCTTGAATCTAGAGTGTTGTTTTCTGGGTATTGATAAAGTAGAGCTTGGATGGGATCCGATGCAAAAGACAGATCGACGTCGTCGTCGGCATGCCTGTCTTGTGTGTTGGTGGCTGGAGAATATATATCACACATAAATATTTATCTTCACAGGCTGAAGTTAACTGTACCACGGTGCCTGTCATCTAAAGCAAGATAGTCCATCTTCTTCAAGTCCAGAGTGACTCCATAGCCGGACAGATACGTCCGTTGGGAGAGATTGCGGCCGTCAGGAGGGATTGGTCGAAGAACATATTCGACATATGGTGGGGAAGCTCGGGACGCAGCGAAGAGATAAGAATGCAGCTCCCGAAAGTTGTCCGATGTCAGTGAGGCGTAGAGGATGGCAGTACGTGGAGGCGGCTTCGATATCTGAGAAGACGACGGGTGTACATGGTCAAATTGAAGGAGTTTTGGACGAGGATATTCACTTGGCCAATAGAGCGTTAATGGTTCCAGATTCAAGATAGGCTCTTTAAGTATGCAAGACTTACTTATCTACGCTGAAGCCCGAATGGCCTGTCGCCTCGGCATTGACAAGACGAGCTAATGTCTCTGCATCACAAATTACCTGCCCATACCAATCAACCCATGAGCCGCAGTTGGTCGCCTGGGAACTACTTGTCCGCGCGGAATGGCGATCAACGTAATATTGGTAGAAAGCCTCTATTTTGGGAGCGGCTGCATGCAAAGCCATGCCCATTTCTGCCACAGCATAAACGTCTGGCTCCGAGAGGAATCCTGCAGAAATGGACGTTTCGAGTGCATGCCGATACAGCGCCTCGGGCGAGTAAGGCGGTGAATTAGGCAGTGTCTCGAAGTCGGTAAGGGCGTCCACCAGCGGAAAGAATGCATCAGGCTCTTCTATGGAAATAGACTCGCTATGTACTTTTCTTCAATATGGGATAGAAATCTGACGCAAGACGACTACGCACATGCACTCCAGAACGAACGGAGGTGCGGGCCAAGAGGACCGCAGCTCGACTTTGACAGAAGGGCTTGATGCATAACTTTTACAACCACTCAGAAAAAGTGATGTCAATAAAATCGCATAGAAATGCTTCGTCATGCGGATAGAGACCCAAAGGACAAGAATCGCTTGACAGTCTGAGCCGCTGCAGCAACGTTCTAGTAGCTGTTGTCCTAGTCCAAGGTCCAAAGGTCGGTGAGATAAGGTTCCTTTCTAAATTGCAGGCTGACAAGTCTGCAAAACAAATGTATTGAAGTGATATAGGGTGCACAGTGTCCTCTGAGAATATCGGGGATTTGTTCAAGTGTGCAGGTGCACTACCAATGCGTAAGTATATGATACAGCTACGCGTTCTCAAAGCCACGTGGCACGATCGTACTGTCACATGCGCGCGTCTACGCGCCTTCCAAGTTGCCCTACTATTTATTGCACAGCAAGCTTCAAATCTTCGGACGCCTTTATCCTTGGTTTAATACAAGAAGACTGAAATCTGTCGCGGGCCCAAAACAATCCCAATCGGTCTCCCTAAGGCAACTGGTGCTACCCCAGGAAAGCCCAATTTTACCTTGGTGCACATTGTTTCTTACATGTCCTGCACGACTTGATAAGACTGGATAATACCGCTATGAAAGCAATTCAAGAACTGGGTCTGCTTTTTCGTCTTGCGGTCACTTAAACTACTTGATTAAGATGAGTAAGAACAATAAGTTACGAAAGCAGAAGTTGGATTTTGCCCTTCGCGGCTGGAGGCATTTATGTCGCTATATGTCTTGCCAAAAACTCTGTACCTTGTCGTTACTGAATGCTCCTACCTCCTTTCGCTTTCTTGACTATTCTGCAAAGGTGACGGGCTCGACATGAGCCGCGATAAATTCAAGCCGAAGCAGGAGTCGAAACGCTGGGTCGGATCCACTTGAGTGAGTGCATATGTGCCATGATACTCGCTTCTGCTCACCGCACACGATCTTATCTGCTACGCGCATTCCGCCGCCAACAATGCCACATGAAACATGAAGTAGAAACGTTGCCGCATTCAGCGCTGGCTACTGTTGAAATATGAAGACAGTCAAAGGCGAGACGAGGAGCGCAGGAAGTAATGGGGCGCTTCCTCGGCCATTTCCGCGACGAAATGGCCTTTTCCAAGAAAGGAAAGACGAGTCTTGTATTTGGAATTCGAACCATGTCAGTATTAGGTTTGTCGGCGCATGCGAGTATGAGCGCCTCAACCAGCACTGTCTCCTTGTCTTTCTTCCACCATGCCATCCGTGTCCCACTTGGATGTCGCACGATATTCCAAACCTTGTCGTTTCTATGCTCAAGGTAACTGCAGGTACGGAGCATCGTGCAGGTTTGCGCACAATCCAGATCCTCAGGCGAGTGGCTCGACATCCGTTCCACGTCCAGCGTGTACTGAAGCATGGCCCGGGTGGACTGCAGGGTACCTCAGCATTTCGGACCCCCTCTAGTGCTATAAACGTCGATAAAGACCTCCAAGATACCAATCGCATGCCCACCAAAAGGCGTCCGGGCGAGCAGCCGAATCATGTCAACATTCAACCGTCCGCGTCCTCAAGCGCGTCAACAGCAGATCGCCATGCTGCCGTCTCCAATTCCCACAGTAGGCCTCCTCGCCCCTGTCGTGCATGGAAGGCCGGAGCGTGTTCTTGGGGCGCCAAATGCTGGTTCGCTCATGATCCCGAGGTGCGCCGTCCCGCTCAGAACTGATACAAACTGCCTACAGTTCGCATCTATCTAGTCACAAGGAAGAGAGACACCACTACAACCAGCGCAGACTGAACGGGAGGAGTCATTGCGACGAGCCGGGGAACAACTGCAAGAAGCACTCAATCGTGCACGCCAAGCAAAGATAGAACAAGACGAAGCTGCACGTCAGCTAGAACTACAGCGGCAAGCAACACTTCGAGCAGAAATCGTAAAGCAGGAGGCCGCGAAGACCATCCAGCGTGTGGTGCTTGGATCCGTTATCACGTTCAGCGCGGGCCTGTGCGTCGCGCGTTTGATCACCGGTTTCGAGTCGTGTACGGTGCATATTAAGAACCTCCCCCCTGACGCGCGCGAGGACGAGGTGTGCGCACTCTTCACGCAACAGGGAGTCGAAGCTGGGCGATTCCTCATTGTGGGCGGCCTCAAGCGCATGCCGGACGGGAAGCGGGAGGCGAAGGTCATCACGGACGCCGAGTGCGGGCACACCGTTGCCGTGGGCCTCGATGGGATCCAGTTCCGAGACGAGACGCTCGTGTTTGAGGCGGGCGCATTCAATAGTCCCGGAAGCATGTTTGCCGCTGCGAGGCGCGACACCGAGGTGCTTACTATATCCTGGCCGGCCCCGTCTACTCGCTATGTTGTCGAGTATCCCGATATTGCTCATGCAGAGGAGAAGGCCCGCGTACTCAACCGTGGCATATGTGCCGGGCGCCGTGTCAAGGTTGAGATGAACTCCCCGCCTCCCGGGCGCATCGTACCGCGTTTTCGCCCGAACTCGATCAAGATCAGCAATCTTCCGCTGACGGTCTCTGATAGGGACGTCGAGCATTTTTCTGGGTCAACTTTGACCAGACGGTTGGCAGACGTGGCTTACAATGTCGACAATGCTATAACAAGTTTGCGCACAGTTCTTGAAAGCGCTGCTCCTGGCACGCTCATAGCATTCGATCAACAGTTGGGGGCTAGCACTAGCGGCGTTGACAACATGATCTCTGTCCGAGCACAATTCAACTCGTGGGACGATGCGCAGAAGGCATATGAGCGCCTTTCTGGCCAGAGATATCCCTTCATCGGCAACACGTTCTTCCGTCTTCGCCTCCCAACCCCAATGCACTACACGATTTTCATTGCAAGCGAACAATATCAGGCGCAGAGGATGCAGTGGGACGCGCTGAGCCAAGGTATCAAAGCTCGGAAGGCGTGTACGTTGGCAGTATTTGAGCAGGGGAATGAGGTCCGCATCCGTGTCTCGGGCTCCGTGAGGGAGGCCGTCGGTGCGCTCAAAGTCAGAGTGGAAAGCCTCACTGAAGGCCAGCGGGTGGACGGATGGCACCGCTCCCTGGGCGCCGCGAGCAATGCATTTGTGCGCTCTGTCTTCAGAGAGACAGGCGCGCACTTGCATGCCGACTGGCGGCGGCAAACGCTCAAATTGTACGGTGACGCAGACGCCGTGGAGCGCGCTCGTGCACTCGTGAAGGCTGAGCTCGAACGGCTCTCATCGTTGGAGTACACCATCGTCTTGAAGAGGCAGTCTGTGAGGTACTTCATCCAGGCTGGCCTTGCCGCGCTCACGACGACATTTGGAGAAGACAACATAAGATTCAGTGCAGCGACAAGAAAACTGACAATTACAGGCGGCGAGGAGGCCCGACATGCTGTGGAGCGTCAAGTCGAGAAGTCTCTCCGCGAAGACCATTCTCTCGCTAACGGTGCCTCAGCGCAACAGGTGTGCCCTGTTTGTTACGATGACATATCCTCCCCTGTACAACTTGGGTGTGGACATATCTATTGCACCGCATGCCTGCGCCATTTCTTGATGGCCGCACTCGATGCATCGGACAAGTTTTCGCTAACTTGCATAGGCGACGAGTCGCGATGTGATGTGCCGATTCCTATTCCGACCATACAGAGCTTCCTTCCCCCGGCAGTGTTCAACCGTCTGCTCGAGATGGTTTTCGTCGCGCATGTCGAGCGCCGCCCACAAGAGCTCCGACATTGCACGACGCCGGACTGTATGCAGATCTATCGGGTCGCAGGCACGGGGAATGCAATGGCGCTTCAGTGCCCGTCTTGTTTTGCAACGATTTGCGCAGCCTGTCATGGGGAGGCACACGAGGGGCTGAGCTGTGCAGAGTATAGGCTCCAGAATGACTCCACAGAACAGGAGCGGCTGAGCGAGGAGTGGATTGAAGCACAGAACGGGCGTGTGAAGAAATGCCCATCATGCAGCGTGCCGATTGAGAAGCTCGAGGGGTGCAACCATATGTCATGCCGGTATGTTACCATGCGGTCAAACTAGAATTCGCGCTCACTTAGATTGTCTCATCATGGGGCAGGTGTGGTGTACACATCTGCTGGCGCTGTATGGGTATATTCGAAGCCGACACGATTTATCAACACATGCACAGTGCACATGGTGGAATCCATGACAATGATCCTGTTGTTGACCACTTTGACTTCAGAGAACAGCAAGAAATGTTGCGCCAGGCAGAAGTTCGTCGTCAACAGGCACTAGATCGTCAGCGCAGATTAGACATTGCTCAGCTGGTGCGCCCACCCCAAGTCGTAAACCAGGACAGGGAAGGCCAGGAACAGCACAGACGAGATCTACTGAGACAACATACAGAAGAAATGGCGAGAATACGCAGAGAATGGGAGAGACAACACACGGAAGAATTGCGGCACAGGGAACAGCAGCAACAAGGCTGGGGTTGTACTATCATGTGAACGGTTATTGTAAAGCTAGTCTTGTACCATCCTTCACGCGCGATGCGCGCATGCAACGTTAAATGGCCTTGTCTCCCAGATGAGCCCTCCTACTTTAAATAAGCACATGAGTGAAAGGACTACGTCAATAAAACGAAAGGACCATGCTGACGCGCCTAGCGAGTGTTCTGTCTGGCTGAGTCTCTCGTGCAAAGGCGCGTCTGGATCACCTGCGGACTGTATTCGCGTTCGGCATGTACTCTGCTCTAATTCGTCGCATGCATTCAAGGGCCTTCATACTTCATAGTCCGATATCATCCTGTGTCTACACGCATATGAGCACAGTCTGCATATATAGTATAAAGGAGTAGCGCAGGTCGTTACTGGAACCGTTTCTCTCTGAGGACGCGGCGGAGTTGCAATCAGGTTCACACTACCTACTTGAGTCTTAGAGAACAAAGTGGTAGGAGGCCTGGCGCCATCAGCTGAATGAGCCTGTGGTGAACCAACTCCAGGCGTAGGGAGTGTATGAGTCTGAATAGATGGATGGACAGACTAGGCTGAGTGTGTTTCATGTGTTATGCTGGCAGAGCACTAGATTAGCTGGTAGCAGGGACACGGATAAAGACGTCTTTGCAGGAGGGGTGGACAACTCTGATAAGGAAGACAGACAACTTAATTGAGGAGAGTAGCCTAATATCACGTAGGGATGAGCCACATCTTGAACAAGTGGCATTCATGCAATACAGCCAGGCTTTAGCGATGGCTCCAGGGGAGCCATGCACAAGAGTATCTGTATATGCGGCAAGGCCATTGCCGCTGATGTAACTCGTATACCGTTTATATTGCGGCACAGTCAGAGCCTTTTTGAGGAGCTAGCTTCGCCGAGGCGCATTCAATTGTCACTGGTGAGATGTCCATTTCCAAATCAGCCAAATTCTCTATCAAGGTAGTGCGTCGGAGAAAATTCAAGGTTAATGTATGTGATCAACTTGCGTACAAATTGTGGTTGTTTCAATGACAGCAAAGATGACGAATGATAAGCACCATCTATATCGACCTTTTCCAGGAATGAGGCATTGGAACTTGCGACATTTAGAAACACTCTAGTGGCATGCTCCCACCTTTTGCCAGGGATGGTAGTGCAGGCCTAAGGTGACACAAGCGTCAGCACGCTCATATCAAAAGGCGATACTGTTCCTAATTAAGGGCCTGAGATGGCGGAAGTATACACTACCCATAACTGCGATGATTGAGGCAGACGAATACGGAAGGGTTGATTCTATCATTAAGGAGCGTACGTATCTCGCATAACGTTGGAATCGGGGCCAATCCTTCGCATATAAATTACCGTCATGAAGATACCGGGAGACCGTGCGACCTTGTCAGAACTGCGACATAGCGTTCTATTGAACAGTACTTACAATCAGAGGCATATTGTCTTCTCCTCCCATAAGTGTCTACACTGTTGAGGGAACGCCATTGATGTATGTACGAGTAAGTACTTGACAATGAGCTATCGACATCGTCGAAATCGGAGTTTGAAACACAGTATGCAAGAGTTCGATCATCGTCGATTTCAATTCGATCGCATCCATGGCGGCTGGCACAGACGGATAGCAACAATGTTAAGCAGATTGTTGAATAAATGCTGCTTATCAGTAATTCCTTTGGATACGTTCGTAGTTTGTCTTATTCTCTCTGCACGAGCGCATTTATCTGTTCATTTTCATGGCTGCCGTCAATGTCCTCGACCGGTTCTATTTGTCCATAACTCTTCTGGTTACTATAGGCTATCAACTCTTCGGATTTCTGCTAGCGTGGACGTTTCAAGTGATTAGCCTCGAGTCTCGTTCCATCCTTATATCATACTTATTCTTGCATGTTCGTAGTTTGACAAGCTCACAGACTTCACCGGAGGTTCGCCGTGTCTTTCCTTTGACGATGGTTGTTGAGCTATTGTTCTTACATCTCACTCTCAGGTTCAAATTTTCTCTTTCTCGGTCAGCATTGCGTTTTCCAGAAGTCCTTTGAAGGTCCCATGGCTCACTGTGTGTTTTGTCACAGCATTGCTTACCCTTCTACTCGGCCAATCTTTCAGTGCACGAAACATTGTCGCGAGTGTATTTGTCATGGTATGGGCATGCCGACTTGCGGGTGAGGATTTCCGATAGGAGACTGGCTCAGCTACATGTCGCCTCTCGCTGATATACACAATGCTAGGGTTTCTCCTATTCCGTGTACTCAAGAGGGGAAGCGATTCTCGCTTTGATGATATTAGGTCACACTTTTTCAAGTTCCTTGGTATGTCCTCAATTCAATATCCCACGTCTCAAATACTCACTGTATGTACTGAAAAGGTTTTTGGATCGGTGTTGTACACATATTATGTTTTGCGTCGCATGTTGTTCTGATAATTCTTTATGGGAACATGGCACAGGCCAGATTATCTGGGTGAGCTTTGAATACTCATCAGCCCTGCGATCTTTCGCGTCAATGTCCTGGTTATCCTGTCCGTGCCGTGCTGACAGCATGATCAGGTATGGGCTGTCTCTCTCCCGCTCACGGTCCTGAACTCCCCGGCCGTTTCTCGCGGCTCAAATGTTCGTTTCGGCACTGCGGCTGACATCGTAGGTGTCATTTTGTGGGCGCTGGGATGGGCAATCGAATCTGTAGCGGACGCACAGAAGGCACACTACATTTGTTTTCCTACCCGCACTGCCGGCTGACGTAGACGAACCAACAGTACTACTATAAGAGTACGAGCCCTCAGAAGAACATGCCAATAGCAGTATGTCTCCTGACTTGATGGAGCCGTGGCGAGTAGCTTATGCCTAATTATGCCTAGTTCGGCCTGTGGGCGTGGTCGCGCCATCCGTCTTACTTTGGCGAGTCAGTGAACAAGCTATCAACGAGAATGAGTATACTGACGGCCAGAAACAGGATGCTCTGCTGGTGGGGCATCTGGCTGTTGTGCCTCTCCCCAAGCTCGAACGGCGATCAGAGTGCATCAACGAAGGCCGCGCAGTATGCATCAGTAGTCTCACCTGTCTTTACCGTCCTGTATGTTCATGCCACCCTCACTGTCGTGCCAGTTGTTTGCCATCCGCTGACGTCTGGAGCGCAGACTGCTCATGTTCGCATCGGGCGTTCCGACTGCCGAGAAGCCTCAAGCACGCAAGTTCTTTCTCCTCTCGTATCCGGAACACGCCGAGGGAAGCACGAACGACTGCGAGACCGCGCCCTTGGCCGCCCGCCGTCCCGAGAACGATGCATGGGAGAATTACAAGCGCTACCGCGCACAGACTTCTTTGCTTGTACCACTTCCCCCTGCGCTGTACCGTGCTCTCCCAAGGGTGGTCAAAAAGACGATCCTGCTCGATTGGCCTATGTATACCTTCAAACCTGAGCAGGAAGCAGGAAGTGCAGGACAGGCCCGGACCCACGCATGAGCTGTGCAGGTGAATACAGAAGCGAGATGGTATCCACTTGTGTCAGGGACTTTTTCGAAACATTAGAATGGCAATGTATTTGTATTCAAGGTACCGTCGACGGGGAAAGTATCATAGTCTCAACAGCAGGACAATATGTTTTATGTTGCAAATGGCTCCGAGACAATATTGGTATCTTAGTCATGACCCTCGAGGATTCACTACTTCGAGCGGAAGACTGAAAGCGTTGTATTGTAAGCTGTACGCTGCTCGATAGAATGTTTCAAGGTATTGCCAGATGCTGTGTATTCCGAGTGCGCACAGCATCTCATATACCAGTCTTGTATAGCAAGTCCGAGGAGGAAAAGTACATAGAGGGTGCCGATGTCACCGACATAATTGAGGAATGGCCAAGAACGGTTGAGTTGATAGAGCTGAGTTTTCACTCTAAGCTCATCCAAGTCTGTCTCGTCTGCAGCGCTAGTGATAATGTTCACTGTCGTATGTCAAGGACAAATTACGCAGGTTCGAGAGGCATTGAACCAAACGCCTCGGTTCTCGATATGACCATTTTTCGTCCTCAGGGTGTGTATCAAGGGAAATTTGACGGATGCACGTCTGAAACATGCATGGTTCAAGTGTACCACCTCAAGCGTGGAGGCATATTTCGCGAGCAATGTTGCCACGTCGGAGTCGTCATCGCTATAATCACGATACAGATGTATCTCTACAACCGATGAACGCAAGCCCTGCAGCATGATGCGGATCTGGATAACAACACCATCAAGTTCGAGAAAGTTGCCGTTAGTGAGCGCAGAGAACGCGGAGTCGTGAATCTGCCTCAAGTATATGTTGAATATGAAGGAAAACAAGCTCTTTAAATTGCTGGGCATGTTTCAGAACCTCGGTCAGAAGACCGATCTTGGGAGAAGCACTGAAAGAGCACCTTGCACTGAAGGAGAGTCGCCGCAGATACAGGAACTACGCTGGAACGTCGACAAGCATAAAGGCAGCAGAAAGACTTGACTTGACTAGCATTTGATGCATTGATGGCCAGTCCAATCGGGTACCAAGTTTCAACAAATGCATGACACTTATCGAATAAAGGTTGCGACACGATCTCATGAGAGACGCCACGTCGGATTGAGAGAGTGATGCCAATGAAAATGAGCAGCACATCGCAGTCAAGGATCGTCCTTAAGCTTGTAATCTGTGCAAAATATGTATACGCACGGCATGGGAAAAGTTTCATTTAGTGGATAAATCTTTGCTAAAGTACTTATACTTGTCTCGAAATTTGTGAATGGCGGTCACCGATAGCGATCTAATAAAATATTGATCGGCTCTAGACTGAACTACATAAGTAGATTGTCCTACCGACAATTTCCCGCTCAACTCAAGTGATTCTCGCCAAGTAGTCATCACCGTCCCCAGTCCGGTCACCCAGGCCGATAGCATGCACGTATATAGGCACGGTTTCCCCTTCAGCGGGGTTTGTCCGACTCTGACCCCTTCGCAATGGCCTCCTTCACCTGGTTGATCACCGGGTAAGTCTCAAGCGCAGACTATCCTTTTGATTGCGGTTGCTGACCCTCAGTCGTCCATAATTGCAGCACAAATCGCGGCATCGGCCTCGAGCTCACCAGGCAGCTGCTTGTATCACCGTCCAATTTGGTGATTGCGACGTGTCGTAGCCCAGACAAGGCCACCGCATTGCAGGCGCTGAAAAGTAGTGCGAAAGGCACTCTGCACATCTTACCACTCGACGTAAGCAGCGAGGCATCCATCCGCGACTCCGTCAAGCTTGTCGGGAACGTTCTGGGCGACAGGGGCCTTGACTACTTATACAACAACGCCGCCATCGTAAGCGCTGATTTGTTGATTCGAACACACTCTGGCACCGCCCATGCTCACCGCTCACATGTCAACTAGAATCCAACGGACGACTCTCCGTTCGACTTCTCCTACTCGACCCTTCTCGAGGTCTTGCAGATTAACGTCGCAGCGCCTGCCCTCCTCGCGCAACTCTACTTCCCTTACCTGGAGAGGGGCCAACGCAAGGTCATTGTCAACATGACAAGTGGGCTCGCAAGCATCGGACTCGACATAGGTCCGAAGTGCACCTCGTACAGCGTCAGTAAGACGGCGCTGAATATGCTGGTCAGTGTGTAGTTCCTTTTGTCGCTGACAAATATACAACACTTCGTCGAACAGACGCACAAGCAGGCCAGAGCACGGCCTGATTTTACCGCGATCGTTCTCGACCCAGGATGGGTCAGGACAGGTCAGTCAGTCACTAGCAACAACACGTACGTGGTGGCATAGTACTAACCATGGCTTCCAGCCATGGGTGGCGAAGGCGCCATCCTCGAGCCAGAAGACAGTGTGACTGGGATTGTCAAGGTCGTTACATCCATTACTTCAAGGGACTCCGGAAAATTCTTCAGATACAACGGTGATCAGCATCCATGGTAACGTGCAGAGGCTGGGGCTCGATTTCAATTAGAGATACCGTTCCACAGCAGAAAGTGGTTGTTTTTATACCTGATAAATACAGAGCGAGCAATATTCAATAAGAGATGATGTTTATCGGTCTCCAAAATGTCTCGCTTCCGTCTTCTCGGCTCAAAGAAGACCGTTGTCAGCTTGCTGGTGAGCATGTGCTCGACAGACAAATATGATTGCACCATTAAATATAGGTGAGATTGGACACTTGACCTTGTCCGATTTACAAATATATTTTCCGAAGACAGGGTACCAGTTTCAAACATCTAGGGCACAATCTGAGTAAACGCATAGATCTCACCAGCTGCAAATATGCTTCACGATAGCACGTAATTTGATACCTCAAAGATCTCTACGTTTCATACCCACCATACAACCAAGGGGCTTTCTGACAAAACTCTCGTGCACGAAAAGCTATGGCAAGACATTAGCGAGGATTGTCCACAATGATTAGAGGATTCATCGAGTTCGCACCTGCTGGCCCGGTTCAAGAACGATATGGTAGCGACGGAATACAGTTGCAATCAGGATTTGCAGCTCCATCAATGCAAGGTTGCGCCCGATACACGACCTACGCATACCGATACGTCAGTCCAAACTTGGAGCAACGGGCAAAGTGCAGGGGTGTGGCTCTTACCTCGGACCCACCGAAAATGGTGCAAACGCTTTCTGCATTTTTATCTTCTCGTCGTCACCCTTTTCGATCCAACGTTCGGGCCGGAACTCGTTTGCGTCCTCTCCCCATACCTCCGGCATCCTGTGAATGCTGTATAGAGGTGCACTCACCCAAGTGCCCTCTTTGAATGTGTGCCCTAGCACTGTGAGACCGCCGGGAGGCGCAACGCGCGGGAGGTTCGCTCCCACGGTGGTATGCAGCCTCAGGCCCTCGTTGATCACTGCCTCCAGGTAGGGGAGACGCTTGGTCGCATCGAACGGCACGACGCCTGAACCGGACACATCCCCAAAGGCTATATCAAGCTCGGCCTGAAGTTTTTGCTGTACCGTTTGGTCGCGCGCGACGTAATACGTGATTGCACAAGCGGAACTGCGCGAACAGAGTGAGCGCGTTAATATAAATGCTGGTCAAACAAGCATTTTGCTCACTTGGACACACTGTCCGAGCCGGCAACAATCAAGGTAATGGCCTCTGCGCTTAGTTCCTCTGGTCCCATTGGATTCCCATTTTCGTCACGACTGCTTAGCAACTTCTTCAACATATCCTCGCGGAATTCGGGTGCTGCGAGGCGTCGTGCAACAGCCACAACAGCCAGTCCTGTGAGCTCTCTCATTCCGTCAACGCCGCGACGGAGTCCAGGAAGTCGCTGGATCAACGGGCGCCAGTACGGAGGGACCATGCCGAGGAGGGAGGATGCCTCGTTACGTGCATTCAACATCTCAATGGCAGCGACCTCTTGGACCTCATATGTAGAGGCTGTAGAAGCAAGAGACGGAGATGTGGGAAGTGCATATGCCTTCATGCCAGCTTGAGGAGACTTTGCTATTTGTGCCACGTCTCTGGCAGCCGGGAGCATACCAAAGGGAGAACCGAAGGCGAGGTCGCCTACCAGAAACGACAGAGACAGGTTAAGACGAAAGTAAAGCGCGAGAAGTGAAGGACGCGTACCAATCGTATCGAAAGCCCAGAAATTGTACCCTAACATGTCAATATAGACCATAGATATGATTTGTTCTCCCATCAACTCACATGGCATACAATTGAACCACACTTTACCCTCCTGCGCCTTCCAGGCACATGTGCCTAGCTGTCCCTCCTTCGTCGCCTCAGGTTCGATGTCCTTCGTAATTGCACCCTCACATAGTTTGTCCCATTGCCGCAGCAGACCATCCACATGCACATGCAAGAGGCCCTCAAGCTCACGCACACTTTGTGGCGCAAACATATGCGACATGATGCGGCGCTTCCGTGCATGCTCGGGACGTGATCTCGCATTGAAGACTGACCTCTGCTTCACGGTTGCAAAAGCATCATAGAAAGGCGCCTTGGGAGCATTGGAAGAGTGGCCGTAGATCTGAGAAAGTGCGGTCGGGGAGGCAATAGATACGTGATTAGGAGCGATCTGAACAAACGTCCCTGTAAATGCGATGTGAAGCAGTCTGAGCAAGCGAGTCAAAAGGTTGTAATGCGTAGGCCCCGCGTACCGTATTTTCGATGCAGTACATCAACAGATTCTGTCCAATGGCCTCGAGTGATGGCCCAGGCCTTCCAACCGTGTGTTAGTTTGGCAAGGAGTGGTCCGGGATAAGCACGAAGTCCGTCTGAATTGGCGAGATATGGAACGATGAGCACAAACAGCACAACGACCGTAACAGCAAAAATCAAAGAGATCGGGTTCATAAGAACATGCGTGAGGACATCATGCACGGATATCATGATGAAATCGCAACGCCTCCAAGTGATCCACCAGAAACGCTAGTACTCGCTTGCTAGAAAGTATGCTGGTGGATGCCTTGTTATACTCGTCTTTAAACTTAGGCGGCTGAAGGTATGCCGGCATAACACAGAAATCCGCATACTTTGCAGGACCCCAAGAGCGCCTCCGTGATGGTCGCTACGCTCAGTTCGGAATTACGACTTCGAAGTTACTCGTGGCCAGGCAATGAAAGCGGAATCAAACACTAAAAGTAATCAAGATGTCAGTCTGGGCCAGAAACGAGGAGTACGCATGATTATGCATTGAGACGTCTGTGATGCTTATCAAAGGAGCTTTTCAATGTCCAAGTGGCGTAGAGGCCGAGAATTCTTCGTCGGACAGATGATTTCGGTTTCCTACAGATTCATACAAGTTGTACTTGTCCGGGAAGCTGAGAAACTCGCACCTGACGCAGCCGTCAACGATAAATCAGGATTTGTCACGGTTGTCTTCCCTGTTGAGCTCTTGAGGATGCGAATTTAGGAAGTCCTTTCTTCAAGCTGCGAAGTAAGGTTTGTAGTTCCACGTCTTGAGGGGGTCAGGACATTGGAGGATAGTTGAAGTATCCACTGTACTGGCATTGTAATCCACCAGACAGAAGGTGACCGGGAGCTTCAAGTTAGGGAATTCGATCACGAAAGACCTTACAATGTAGGCAGAACCAAGCACGTTTATATAGCCGTACTCATTAGGCAGTCACAATAAATGACTGTTACCACACTTAAGCCTTGACCACAGCTCGATCAGAGGCAGACAAAACGTAAGAACTTGAGCTTGCCTGGATGCGAACGGCGCACTCCACAAAAGGAAATTCTTCATGACTGGAAAGCTTGGCCATCACTTATATCCATCTACCCACCTACCTCTATAACTATGCTAAACACAATTATAAATGTGAGTGTTGCGAAAGCACTAAAGTAACACATTAGCATTGTATAAATGCCCTTCGTCAGCCTGAATAAGCGAACAGCATGCTAAAACTTTCTTCTGTGGAACGGAACATCGCTACATCCTCAATATAGTTGAACCTCCCCTGTTATGGGAGGGTCAAATTTGACAGCGAAGTGCTGACCCGGGTCAGACCAATTGACTTGACCTTGGTCAAGGTCAATGCGTAACCCGATAATATTAATAGCCGCCCTCCCAAAACTGAAATTTGACGCCTTGACCCTTGACGCGAATCAAGCTCTCGACCCGGGTCTGACCTGGTCTGACCTTTTGAGTCAAAGTCAAGAGTCAATGGCTTGAATACGGTCCGACGGTCTTCATGAGTGAGCAGCGGCTGTTATCCGCATTGACCAAGGCCAAGGCCAAGGGTCTGTCCCAGGTTAGCACATCGCTGATCAGGCCTGAGCTTGTCAAACAACTTGGTGCATCACCTTCTAACTTCGACATTGCGGCGTGCCGAAGATCAAGCAAGGCAAGTGCTCTGCACGCGTTAAAGAACAATGCACATGGAGCTTTACACATACTGGAACTAGACGTCGCTGATGAGGCCCGAGGCGTCTATCCGAAACTCTATATCGAAAGACGTTGGCGTACCGTCAATGTGAGCAGCTCGCTTGCGAGCATTGGACTGATCAAGGGATCTGGAATCGCTACCCATAGTATCAGCAATGCTGCCCTGAATATGCTTGTGCGTTACCACCAGACTCTGTGACTTTCCCCGAACCTCATGGGTCCCGCCTAGACGTATAAACAAGCGAAACAAGGCCCGATATCATCGCGGTCATCATCAATCACAGGTCAATTGCGCTCAATCACTATCGAGTTCGCGCTGTGAGACTGGTTTTGACGACACCAGATATGAGTGGCAGTGATGATATGTTTGAGGAGAGTATATCTGCGATTATTAAGACAGTCTCGTCCGTCACAACTGGCAAATTCTACAATGACAGTGGCAAGGAGCATACCTGGTAAACGATCGGAGCGGCTGAATTAATTTGACAATGGTCAAATATTGCTAAACAACTATATACAGAGAGTGAAGGGTGCGGTACAGTTGTACTATGGTTTTACTAGCTTTGAAAAATTTTCAGCGAATTTTTGAATAACTTCACAACAACATCATGCGCTGGTCTCGGAGTTTCAGCAATGCATGGCCGAAGGTCCTCACTACGATTCTATCTACTAACATGTTGAAAAAATGAGGATAGGGAGGCAGAGTAGTGCCGATAAAAAAAGTGAATGTCTAACACATATTGCAAAATTTTGTCACACTGTGTCACGGTATGCCGCACGGCCAATTCTCGGCTTCTTCGGCAGTTCAACCTTTGCAAACACACTAGCTTTCAGTTAGTGCTGCTGCCGCCACTGGCCGAATCGGGGTTATCTAGCGTGATTCCCTTTCTGAGCAATGTGGCTGTCATTTGTCACTCTTGCACAATGTCCTGCTTTCTACACAAAAAAGAGCTAATTCAATATTTCACTCAGTGGAGGGCCTGAATGAAAGGAATGAAGCCCTGATGCACTGAAATTTTTAGGAAGAACCATGGGCAGGATCGGACTAGATCTGCTCATACATGGCCTTATCTGAGACTCACAACGATGCATTTGTGTCTCGTAAGATGGCTACAGTGAATGGTTTTATACTTTAAGTTGATAGTACAATAGAGTATTACTAGATACATATATCCAACAAATTCCTTTAGGTTTGATGAGGGTTGTCGTGCTCAGGAGACTATTTTGCAAAGCCTGTTCATTTTACAAAGCTAGTAAAACCATAGTATGATGGCATGACGAAGATTCACTTGATTCAAGACGAGAGCTTTATATAATGTAAAGTAACCATGAATCTGGTGAATGGGCATCCCTCATGAGATGGTCGGGATATTCGTATGCAGGAATGCGATGATGCCTACACATCTTTGTTTAGGTGGCCTTGATAACTGAACCTTGGGCGAGTCCCGTATATCGCAGCATATAAACAGGGTGACGAAAATGAAAAGCTACAAAGTGTCATCTACATCTCACGACCTTACTAAACGGATACATGAGAATACAGGATGGTGTTAAACCTCGTGACCTTCGTCCAGAGTCATCTCGTCGAAATCCTCCAGAAGGTCATCAAGCTTGACCTCCGGGAAGTCCGGCTCATCTTCCTCCTCTGGTTCGGCAGGCTGCTTAAGGGTCTCAGCCTGACTCGCACCTTCGTCTACATCCATCCCAAACTGTGCCTTCTTCCGCGTCTTCCCGCCTGCCAGACCCGAGCCAGCTCCAGGTTTATTCGACCTCGTTTTGTAAAGGTTCACCGCACCGCGCATCTCCTCGTCTTCCTCCAGGTCCCTGAGGAACAGCTCATATTCCTCCTCTACCTTCTTCTGGTCGCGCCCGCCCATGCGGCCCACAACTCCTCGTCCACCGCCTGTGTCGCCCTCCTCACCTTCCTCCTTCGCCATACTACGGAGTTTCCAGTTCCGCGCGCGATTCTTTTTCCTACGGTTCGGATACGCCTTCTTCACGAGCACGACGTCCGGGATGCGGTGTGCCGGCAACGCGGCGAAGTCGTCCGAGTTGAAGTTCGCGTTCGTGAGGTGGTAGCCCATGACCGCATCACCAGGTTGCAGGATCCCACCGAGATGCGTGCGCGTGTGAAGGATTTGCGAGGACAGCTCCGCGCCCTCATAGTCCATCCCATCGTCGTCGTGCATCCCCGACGACCGGAAGGCGCCGGACAACGCGACTTGGGCGTCGGCGAGGACCCATTTGCCGCGCGTCTGTCCAGACGGCTCGATGTCCAGCACGGTGAACTCCACTAGGTCAGTGACGGTAGCGAGACAGTCAAAGGGCGTGCGCCAATATATTGGCGAAGTCAATTCGACAAATTGCAGTGTCGATGGATCGAGCAGATGCAGCGAGTTGCCGACGCGTGAGCAAAGTGTCAGAGGGTTAATATTGCTTAGTTGTCGCGCCAATTTCTGAGGCACACAGACAAGGTCATCCTTGCATATTGGTATGATTTCGATTGAGTAAGTGTATTTAAAGTTCGCTGTATTCGAATGTGTGTCTGATGACAGCAGTTGTTCAGATGCTTTTGACCTAAATCGCAATATTGTCAGAAAATCGGACCGAAACAGTGATGGTCGAAGCTCACCGTATGGGAACGACACCGTTCAGAAATTCGACCATTTTTAACGCATGACTGCGTTGGCTGTAGAAGAAGTCAAGCCCGTCTCTCACCTCCTTGACTGAGATGGTATCTTTCTGAGCGCCGTGCTTCAAGATTAGCTGCTCTAGGAACAAGAATGTCCGCTTGTGCGGAACTTTCTGACGGACTTGGACGAGCGCCTTCCATGTGTTCTTCGCGGCGAGCTTTGTACAGTCAGGACATTGCCCGTACTGCACAAGAAACTCGATTTCAAACACCTGCTCGAGGATTGTTGAGGTAAGGACTTCTTTTTGGATCGTGAGGGACACGCGGAGACGTTTGGAGTGTGGCTCGGTCCAGATAAAGTGCGCCTCCGTCAGGCGGACCTTATTGAGACCCTTGAGCTTTCTGAGGCAAATGGCAAGGAGCTCTTGTGACTCGGGTCGCACAATTGCCCATGTTGTCGGCGGTGACAAGAACCGCTCGCAGTTACGACAAAATGAGATGGACGCTAGAAACTGGTCAGATGCACCGACACACAAAATCTAGAGTAAAGGCTGCACACCTTGCTTCGGAATACCTTCCGTGATATCTACGGTGTTTCTGAGACATGCGACGCATAGATTGGCAGAGTTTGGGACGATAGGTGTACCACAATCGGCACAGAGTACGCGATGGACTGCAGGGGCGGGAACGAACTCCATCGATTGTACAACTGCGGGTAAGGAGTAGCCGAGAGCTCGGCGACATGGACGCAGAACATGGGTAATGTTATGAAATTTGACTCACTGCTTCTTTACAATGCTGTTTCGCAGTCCTTCCAGTCAGACCAAGAAGACGGGGAAATGATCACAAAAGTACGAGACACGCTGCCGATGAGGAGGTATCTTTTGTGAATCTGAGCACTCCTTGCACAGGTCGGGTGTGCTGCAGTTTCAGGAATTGGCTAGCGATACAACACTGAGAGCGAGAGAATTGAAAGTGAATGTACAAGGTGAATGGTTACTTTCGAGTTAACAAACTCGGACCCGCCAAGTCTCGATTGGAAAGATTACCGATCAGGCAAAAATGGGTGACATTTTGTGTAATGTGTGACAGTCGTGACGTCCAAAAAGGTCCGGGCAAATGGCAGCGATTACATAATCCGAAGATCGGGTCGGTGAGTCTTTGGTTATGATTTGACTGTAGTGGTGTGTGTTTTTGTCTCGTTACGCCTTTGCAGCGCCGCCTTTTGGGTCAATGTTATAAATGTCCTTATCGGCTGTACTCCTTTCGCATTCAATTGATGTATTTTTGTGGACCATCTGTGTCAGAGACCCTGGTCGCATGGCCACCGAGGTTACTTTTGTCATTCCCGCCAGCTTCCGCCCAGGCATGTTTGCGGTTCCCATCGTGTATCGGTTCACCACCATGCGGGTAATCTTCTATCCCCTTTCCCGTAATTCTCGCGAGATATAAGTATACCTCATCACTTCTGCTCGCCTCCACCCTCGCACTCGGGCACATCAGACGACTACGTGTCTCTCAGCTTAGTCGTTATGTTCAAGTCACTCGCAGTCTCCGTCGCCCTCGCCATCGCTGCTGTTGAAGCGGTCACTATTGACCTCACCCCAGTACAGGGCAGGACCGGCTCTTACCTCAAGGGTGCTCCCGACGCCGACCGTGCTCGTGCTGCGTTCTTCAAGAGTAGGGGCTATGCAAAGACCACCACCGTTCCCGCGACCAACCTCGACTATGTCCAATACACTGCCTCGGTTGGTGTTGGCTCTCCACCCACGTATTATAACCTCATTGTAGACACCGGTAGCTCCAACACCTTTGTGGGGTCAGTATCGTTTCTGTTGTCTTCTAATATGTTTTAATGCGCCTCCAGAACTGGGAAGGAGTACGTCCGTACTTACACCAGTATTCCTACCGGAGAGAGCGTCAACGTCACATACGGAACCGGCTTTTTCGCGGGTAAAGAATGTACGTGTTGACCGTCCCCATTTATTAGTCGCGCGGCCCAGTTACAAGCAAGTTTGGGAAAAGCGTTAGTGCGGCGATAGTTGTTGGAGATGATAGTGTGAATACCGGCCAAGTTCGCCGAATCAGCGATATAAATCTGATTCTAAGGTGCATTTGGTGGAGCTGTTGGGAGAAGGGAGAGAGGAGTCTCGTAAGCGCATGACAGAGGTCTCCGATCATATGGTTCTGTTCGAAATACTTTCACGAAGACTATGATCAGAAGCGAGCAACGCCTAACCTTCTTTTCCATGTACGATTTGCAATGGTAACGCTTGTTTATTGACTTCGCGTTGTATTGCGTGCCCTTCTCCTGTAGATATCGATCAGGTCACGATCGCACCCAACTTCGTGATCTTGGGTCAGTCGATTGGTGATGCCTTGCAGTACGCAGACTTTGGGTACGTCAATAATATCATCAATACAGTCTTCAAATTACTGATGAACCCTCTTTAGGGGCGTTGATGGCATCATTGGCGTCGGTCCCATCGATCTCACCGAAGGCACGCTGTCCCCCGACACCTATGCGGTGATCCCGACTGTCATGGAGAATGCCTTCTATCAGGGTCTCATACAGGAGGAGGTTCTGGGCGTATCTTTTGCGCCGGCCAACACATACAGTGCCACAAGTGAATGCTCCAACCCACAAGTAAATGCATCGCTGACTGAGTAATCCTTTTCCAGACGGTGCACTGACCTTCGGTGGTATCGACCCGTCCTTGGTGCGCGCACACCTCCCCTCGTTTTTGTGTTTGCACTCATGTGTCTGCCTCGTGTGATAGTATACCGGTGACATCACATACACACCAGTTACTACCACGTTTCCTTCGAGTTATTACTGGGGCGTGAATGTCACTGGCGCCATATACGGTACCACAACCGTCATCCCAGGTTCATATGCTGGTATTGTTGATACCGGAACGACCCGTACGTCTCATTCCTCCTTGCTTTACTATTTTCACAATCGACCTCTTTAGTGATCTATATCGCGGATGACTGGTTCGCGACCTACCAGGCGGCAATTCCCGGGAGCTACGTCGACTATAACACCACGGGCCTCTTCGTCATACCCGAGACCTCCGTTGCGGCTATCCAACCGTTCAATTTTACGATCGGCGGGAGCGCCTTCACGCTGGATGCGGAGGCGCAGCTGCTCCCTGCGGACCAGAACGAGGCGTGGGGTGGCGTCGACGGTGTGCGGTACGGTTATATTGGCCCAATTGGCGCAGACAGTGGAGAGGGGCTTGACTTCATCATTGGCCAGAAGTTCATGGAGCGGTATTATGCGGTGAGTGCAGTACACAGTCAGGGTAGTTGAGTTATGCTGACATACTTTGCTATTCAGATCTTTGATACGACGAACGAACGTGTCGGATTTGCTTACACGTGAGCTCCTTTGTCATCACTCTCCTCAAATGCTCACTCTAAGTGCCCTCATTTATCTTCACAGCACTCACACATTCAGCTCGTAATCGAGCGCCGCAGCTTTGCGCCCTATCATAAGTCAATGAACACAGATTCCACGTTTCACTGCGACTAGAGCATCGTTCCTATCTTGGACAGACGACAGTGGTTTTCGCAAATGGACACCAAACGTTTTCCTATCATTGCTGACGATTATGTGTGTTCTGGGGCTTTGTTCGTCGCTGTAGCCATATTGTTATTGGTGCCTCCAAACATTTTCAGGAGATAAATCTCTTGTAAAGTGGGTCTAGCTCACGTGCTCCACAACCCGTTTGTGACCAACTGCCGGGCGTCTCTTACTAGCAAGATAAATCCACCTCTTGCTGACTGCAATGATATCAGGGGTACCGTCATGTATCGTATATGCCATGGAGGCTTGCATCCTCTTTCGTTTACATGGTGCTGGTCCGCCGAGGTATTCAGGGAACTATTGTGTATTAGCCTGGACAGACTGACAGTCAAGTTGTCTGGGTGACAGTCATCTCAGGTCCCAGGATCCCTCTGTTTGGTGGCAAAGAGCGATAGGACCTGATTGTCGTATACTCAATGAGCTCTGTACTCTCAAACCGTCGTCATCTGAGACTCATGTTCGCCATACTGATTGTGTTGTCAATGGTATCTGGAATGATAATTAAGGTCAGGTTCGCTACTACGTCCCCTTCATCCCTCTCTTATGCAAGTTCCGATAGGTACACAAGATTAGCCATGTGCAGTTCGTTGTGTTTAGCTTTCGACGTTTCTTCGGATGTGTTGGAGTTCTCTGAGAAGGTTGAATCAGATATTCTTGAGATTAGTATAAGTCCTGATAGCATTTCAGGTACGATGCATGCACAAGGCGGACATATCGAACGGTCTCAGTTCTTAGCACACAGATTTCGGATAGTTAGTGGGTACTTGCGGAACCGAACCACAGATAGTGATCTAACAGACAGGTAAGCGGTTAACATGATGTCCGTTTCTATCGTACAATGGAATGTTCTTCAATGCTGAACGTGAGCTGAATTCAAAAATGCAAATAGAATAGCACACAGGTCAAGGGTTAAATCGTACAAAACGATGCATGGGTCCTTCAGATCTCAAGAGCTTCGGGAATTACACGATTATCTTTGTCCTTTATCCTTACTGAAGGCATGATGTCCTCGAGCTCGTCCGTGGTTGACCCTCCGGTTCTACCTCTACCGCTCATATCGACGGCAGATCTCGTACAGGCAATCACGCAATACGCAGCCAGCACCCCGTGTACGACACAAACTCAAATCCCTGTCGCATCTACTTCATTTGTTGTCTGTCAGACGAGCGGTCTTTCTCGTTCATGTAGCAACGATACATACCCAAGTCTTTTCGCGACACAGTCCTGTCTTCCGGTTTCCCACGACACTGCGCCCTGGATCGCAACAATAGTGTTGGGCTGCGTTCTTGGGGCAATTCTTGTATTGCTACTGTTGGTGTTTTTCATTGTCGTATACAGACAGTCGAGGCGAGTGGAGGCGGACATAAACATCATTACGCACAAATTTGTGGATGGTGTGTAATATTTTCCTCGACGCTCATGGCAACATAGCCTAATGTGAATGGTTAGTTGAAGCAGGACTATCTCTTCCTGCTACCCCTACGCAAGCCACACTACTCGAGATGCCGACTTCGCAGCAACAGACTCAGGCCCGCCACTCCTTCCTAGTCTCTCCGCCTTCGAGTGATAACTCTGCCTCACCCTCTAGTGAGGCACAGTCCAGGAGTCCGCCTGCTTATTCTTACATGCAATCACCTGAAATCCAACCTCGGCACATTCACGAAAGATGCTGCATGCTATCCTCATCCAACACCTCCCTTCCGTCTGAGAACGAGATACCTTTCGATCAGCCAATTATGAATGGTCGTGTATCTGAGCAAGAAGATGATACGGTCTGGCAGATTGCAGATCCACCACCTGCATACATGGATGGGCAATTTCGCTTCTCTGTCAATTCGCGCTATTCGTTGATGTAGTAGACTCTAAGTGGGTCAACTTGTTGAACGTCTTATTTTCTATTTACTCCGCTATCAGGTCTCAGGTACTGTATCATGCGGATGTTCGATCTCCGGAACAGCGTGTACCACGAAGAAGGCTTTCAGCTATACTGTCCGATAAAATGTAGTCCCTAGGTTAGCTAAGCACAGACAACCTTCACACCGGCTTTACATGTTCGATCCTGGCGATCTGTAGATCAGGGGGATATGGATATCTCTGTTCCATCGTAGTATACAAAGCGAGATAATGTTATAATGATAATCATCGTACTCGTACAATATAATCATTATAGTCTGGTAGCATAGTCATCCGTTTCGTCATGACGGTCATTACGCACTAAACCATTATCCTCACATCGGGATGGTTCAAATTTCGCCGAGACAAGAATTGGGCAGATGTCGAGCAAGGCGCGGCACGCCTGTGGATGTAGTCATCTGCGAGATTAAACTCGTCATCTTCGTAATTTGCCGCAATGAAGAATTTGGTGGACTTTGAATGCGTCGATTTCTGCATCGGCATCGGATTTTCCATGTGGGTTTCCTCGATGTCTGCTGCGACAGTGGACTCTTCAACAACGGCTGGGTCCTGAGGATAACATGTATGTTCCGCATTTGTTGGTGCGAAAACTGCTCCTTGCTGGTACTGACTCTTCTCCATAAGAATTTGCCAACGTGCATACCAGTTCCATTCCCACTCCCTGGCAGAATAATCGGCATGCGCGACCTTCAACTTTGCTTCGTGACCATCATAGATATGAGAATCGTCTTCACTGACCAAGGTTCTCTCGTCATCACTCGATTCCGGAGAACAGGATCTCGCGCTGACAAAAGCGCCATGCTTCGGCTTAGCGTCCCGCCCATGGATGTTGAGCGCTCTGTGGAGCATGTCATGGAGATAGAGGACCTTGTGAATAGTATACATGGGAAAATTGCAGAACACACGGTCAATAATTGCCGAGTGAGCGTCGTGAAGTTTGGAGAGATCGCCAAGGCGGGGATAAATGGGTGCATTAGGATCAGCGCAAGCCACGCGCGGGCTGAGTTCTGCTTTCGTGCTGCAAGAGGTGTCGCTTCCCGGGTGCGAACACTCTGGAGAATTCCGGTGGTCTTGTTCTGGTGTATCAAAGCTGTCCGATGGATCTATTCCGTCGTAAGCAGCAGCGGCTGCCTGCACGGCTTCATTCTGCAGGTTCCATTTTGACCACTGAGCACGCCGAGTGTCCCAAAACCGTTTGACGTTGGCTAAAGCATTGTGAGACAATCCGTGGTCATTTATTACCGGAAGGGGGAATTCGAGGTCGATGGTATTCGCCGCTGGAGGTGGAAGAGGAGGGAGTGGCGGGAAAGACGGGGTGACGATGTCTTTTGTGCGCCTTTGACATGTTCCTGTATCGACAGGTTCAAAAAATATTATCTGAGCAAGCTCGTCATCTTCATCTGAGCCTGAATCATCCGAACAGTCAGATTCAAAGCTTTGTCTTCTGCCGGAAGACTTCAGGAAGGCTTCACAAAAGCTCCGGTCACACTCATCATCTGATAAGTCATCGTCGCTAGTGTCGCTTGAGGACCCAAATAGGTTGTACGAGGCATTTACACGTTTGAGTTGTGGCCGTTTGATCCCAATACGACTTGGGCAGCGAGGAGGGATGTCGTCGTGTTTGTCTTGGAATCTGCCTTCCATAACGATTGATGAGGTTTGCTGCTAATATTCGTTCTATGTTCAAAGATAGAGAGAAAGAAAGCTCTCAAGAGGATGACATGCGAAGGCGGAGGTAAGAGATTGTGGAAAGGCGGCAGCAACAACGAGCTCAGCCACGAGAATCGCAAAACAAACACGACGCGTCAATCACGTGTGCGTGGCCACCGATTTTTGTGCCAACGCGAGTCAAGTCGTTGGTCTTTTCTTACCTTTCATCCATGGCAGCAGACTCGAAGCCGCGATGCTCGTCCCACACAGGACGTTTTGCGTCCATCTTCACGAGCGGGCAAGGTCTGAGTTTTCTATTCCTCTTGATCAATCCTAGCAGGATTCGACCTCGATGGTTGAGCGACGCAGCAGAAATACACTCGATCCTTCATTAGCACCCGGAGACGCTTCTTTTGAAGCAGAGAGTGGATTCCCGGGTTTGGGATACGTAGCAGGGACTGGGCAGCACATCGGTATTGTCGATACACCCACCGCCTTATCGGCATCTATTCGTGTCTACACGGACAGAAGGACTGGCTACCTTCTGTATGCTTCTTCAAAGCTAGTTCAGCGAAGTCACTGCATTTGACTGGGGATCATGTGCAAGCGTGCAAGGTGATGTTCCTAATTTTGGTGCATAACCGCTGGCTACGGCTTTACCACCGCTCTCATTGCTTTCACGTGAAACATGATTCCTGCCGAGACATACACTGGCTAAGAGCCACCCGATTGTTCATCTGATTGTCGCCGTGCACGAAGCTATCCAATTTGCAGGGAGGTGCATTGTCACGGTGAAATCATCTGAAGTTCGACCGGGAGCACCGTCAGAACGACGGGACGCGCAATGCTTCCGACTGCTAGCATACCGAACTGAGTAAGCGTAGATTATCTGTTTGTCTGGATCGTTTGTCCGGGCAGCAGGTACGCGTCGCCTGACCGGCCGGTAAGGTTAGGCAGAGCGAACGTGCTATGCAATCTTGCAATCATAAACTTCAAGCACGGTCCGCCTCATTCACGCCTCCTATCGTGATGCAATGGTAGACACCATGGAACCTGATGGACTTTTTATGCAGTCTTCGGGGAAATGACGTGCTGGGAAGATCGACCTCTAACCTGGTTAGCCGATCAGGGTGACCGACTTTCCACAGTGACTTTCAATGGGCCAGATGTACGAGAGGTGTGTGCAGTGAGCCTTGACTCTACCGAAAATGTGCTCGTCCTTTAGTGCACTTCGCGGCGCACAATTCTTGCCGGACCTTTCATGGTTCCCTTGTGAATGTGTAACTCGAGTCAGACTACTCCTTATCTGCTGCCTTTGGAAATTTTTGGAGTTATTTCACCTCTTTACGAGGCTGAGCTTCATCCTGCTCGTATTTTCGAGCAGTGAACGAGTTGTGTTTTTTTCTCTACATCTTCAAATTACTTGTTCAATAACTAGCCATTTTATGACTGTCATTTTGACTTTCTATTTTGTGTCTGTTGCGTGTGGTATGAGCGCAGTCCATTCTTGTCACCTCCATTCGAGTTGATATATAGGCTGCATTGTGCGTCATGGTCATGAATGGTGGTCTTGTAAGTGCTTTGATTCTTGTGTCTGCTTATCTTCGGCTTCCACTGAATGTGTGTAGCTTGATCTTACGCAAACGTATTCGTTGAATGAATCATGCCTTGAGCGCGAAAGATGCGTAAGTTCTACTTGTCACCTCCAGCGACTCTGCATCATCAGTTTCGCCACAGAGGAGACGAGCTCTAACTTGTGCTCCAGTGTGCACACAGGTATGTAACCTCCGATTTGAAAAAATACCATTAACTTTCCATTGAACTGAATCGGGGCTACCAAACTAAAAAACTGGGGATCACACAATGCAGTTTGCATCAGTCTGCAGAAACGATTACAGACTGTAACCAGGACTGTCGTTCACAAAAAGATGGTGTAGTTGTCTTCAGAGTGTTATGCGGAGGATATTGGGTTTTGCTAGGACTGCAATTATTCAGGTTCCGGCAGGCTGTCTGACTTCAGGGTCTTCGCTGGCCATATATTGTAGCGTGTCGATGCTTGAACACGACTTCAACTGGTAACGATACTCTGAACTTCTATACACAAAGACTTGATCTGAGGGTGCGTATATGCCATTACGGTGTGAACACTGAAGGTGCGCTCGACGATGACCTTGAAAACCCGCTTTGTTTTGATTTGCCAATTTCGCCACGTGTTGCAGGTCTCGTTCTGCAGGATATTTTTTAAACAGCCCTTGATCCCTCGGCCAGGATATCTCCCGGTCAAATTTCTTACACAACAGTGCGTAGTGCGTTAAGGAGCTCCGGTATCGGGACTCTGATAACACTCTGACGCTGGAACCCCCACTTTTTCTTGCAGTCTCGAGACTCACCCAGATCAATTTCCCTCAAATATATAGGTCTAATGTCATTTAATACGCAACACTGCTAATCGACGCAGGCCTTCATAATTGTGGCCCAAAAGATACTGACGACCAGGATGCCGCTGCATTTGAAGGACTAATACACCCTTCAGCAAATGTGATTGAACAGTGTTCTTTTTGCATACCTCGTCTTACGCCCTTGCGATGGGCGATCTTGATGTCGAGCAAGCGTGACCCTTACTATACCCAATTCCCTATCATCCATATGTTCATCACGTATCTCAAGGATGGCACTGTCGAGGACGGTATTATGTCCACTTAGTTGAAAATTTCTCTTAGGAACAGTCTGTACGTTATCATCCAAATGTTATATTCGAAAATGCTAACTACAGGGTGTAGCTACATTGATGCTCGATGGCCTGATAACAACCCTAATCGGCGCAAGGCGATGAATAAGAAATGCCACCGACGCAGCTGCGCCTGATCAGTGGGGCTCAAGGCGCGAAACACATTCTCTAAGTTTGCTTTGGAATATAATACCTCATCTGTATAATCGTCTAAGACATGCAATGCCAGCTGGCTTGTTTTCAGTATTTAACCCTTTGCAGAGAAGCGATATACGTCAAACTATTGATTCTCTCGTCGGACTCAGTCATGATGATACCGATAAGCACCGACGCAGCGGTTCAGACCTCATTTTTTCTCTGCTCATCCCGAGCAATAACTAAAGTAAGCTATGCAAGCAAACGAAAAGAATGCTACTACCAGATCCAAAGTACAGCTCGGATGACTCGAGTGCTAATGTCCGCCAGCGGAATAATGTTCGTACTGCAATGTAATGTGGGGGATACATGCGAGGGTCACGTCGGTCACCAGAGGTATGCTATGAAATGTTACAACGTGCATGCGTAGATGGAGCGTACAAGTAGATGCTGAGAAACAAAGTTCTATCGCACGTTGAGAGAAGAGTTGACGGAACTGTCATGCACGTTGCAGGACGTCCGCACTGTCCAAACAGAGCATGATGCGGCATACCGGACAGGTCTTGCTCGTAGAGAGCCAACGCCGCAGGCAGCGCTCGTGGAACCTATATGCCCATGCCATCGTCAGCACAACCCCATGCAAACGACAATGTACGCAGGACAAAACAACGGTCGAAATGACAAAACACTCATACTCACGCGTGCCCACAGATGGGGCCTAGCGCGCCCATTTCGTGGTCCTTAAACTGCCGCATACAAATCGCGCACTTATCCACGGCCGCGCCAAGTAGCGTCAGCCTGACCTTTATGCGTCCGTCCCGTAGAACGCGCCGCTGGGTCATCTCGACGAGGCCCACGAAGGGGGTTGCGTCTGCTGAGCTTGCATGGGGAACAGAGGAAGAGTGGGGGATGGCAGGGCCGAGGACGTCTGAGAGAGTGAGGAAGGCCTGTAACGCGGGTGGGGTGCGGGTCCGAGTCAGCGTGCGGGGCAAAGACGAGAGGGAAAGGTACGTTGAAGCAGGTCCGCTGCGAGGTGGCTCACCTCGTAGTTTTGCCCGTGCTCGTTCCCGTCTCCCAGCCGCGCGACAAAGACGTCCAGGTCCGTCATCTGCGCGAATGCACTTGGACCTCCGCTCGTGTGCCCTGTATCTGCGTGTACGTGTCCTCCGCCCTCGTTTTCGTCTCTTCTTCTGGCTGTTGTCTCGCCGTTTGAGACCGACACGTTGCTGTGCGCTGGGCTGGCCATCGCGATCTGAATCTGCCCTTCCCCATTTATCACTCGCTCCTTCTCACTGATTACCATCGCTGCGGTTACTGGAGAGCCCGGAGAAGATTGCGGAGGTTGCGGGAGCGGCCTACCGAGGTAATGATGCCCTGAGGTGGGTGTCGTGGGCGTTGGTGGGTACGCTCCCTGTGCATGTCCCTGTGCCTGGTCTGGCACTAGGACAGGCACAAGGGACAAGGTACTTGGGGTAGGTGCCAATGTATGCGACACTGAGGGAGCAGGGACAGCCCTAGGGACGGACCTGGGGGCGGACAAAGGAGGGCCAATCGCGTTGGCGGTAGCGGTGGTGTCGACACCCGAGACGGAGCGATCAGACGCAGGGGAAGCCATGCACGATGGAATATCCACGCCCAGGTCTGAGCTTGTCTCGCTCGAGGCTGGAGCATGAACGTACGCAACATGCTTGGGCGGAGGTGGAGAGGGGCCGCTTGCCTCGTCGGGACCTGAAATTTCCGTGTGCGCTGTCCAGACGACCGAAGCGGGCTTGTGCTGTCCGTGCCTTTCGGGCTCGAGCCTCGCGATGGACTTTGGTTTGGGTGGAGGGGGGGGAGCACGACGGCGGGGCTTCTTGCTATCCGCGTCAGGAGGGGCAGCCAGAGGAGAGTGCGGAGAGAGGACCGCGGAGTCGGGATAGGTGTATACAAGCGGGCATGACCCAGCGGAGGACTTTTGTGTGAGTGATAAGGGTGACTTTTCGCAGAGGGGCGACGGACCAGAAGTTAGACTTGGTCCGCCGGGTGGGAAGGGCGACACTTGACCGGGCCCGCGGCGGAGAGGGCGGTTGATGAAAGCGGGGAGCGCAGGACGCGGGCGCATGGTCGTGGTAGGGGACACCGTGCGGGTATCACGAGTAGGGTGTTCGTCCGAGCTTGCAGTTGGGTCAAGCACCTCCCAGTCTTCGAGCAGCTGAGAGGCGGGGGAGGGGGGTTCATGGGCCTTGTCGCGGTCTTTGCCCTTCGCAAAGAGCCGTCTGAGGCCAACGCTCTCTTTGTGTCTGAGGGTGGGCGGGAGGGAGGATGCAGATGGCTTGTGGGCATGGGAAAAGACGTTAGAAAGGGAGAGGGTGACATTACTTGCCCAGGGGCTGGACATACTCGAGGCAGGACTCGTGGGGGACATAGGCGAGGAGGGCGCGGAGGCAGGTGAGGGCGAGGAGATAGCTAGGGTGCGCCTGGGGGTGTTCTTCCTGCGGGGGAAGAGGCTGCGAGGGGAGCCATGTAGAGACACCGTCTCGTGCCCGCGCTCATCGCTATCGAAGAGTTCCACGTCGGGATCGTGCTCGTCTGCGCAGTCGAGGGGCCGCACGGAGCCACAGTGGGAGCAGCGGTGCGGACGGTGGGAGTGAGTGGGCGTCGTAGGCGGGGATGGCTGTGTGCTAGGGTGAGGTGTGCCGAGTGCGAGGGTGAGGGAGGATGTGGCGGCCTGCTGGCGGACTAACTCGCGTGTGACGCGCTCCGTGAGGGGAAGCCCGCGCGTGCGATCGGCCTCCCATTGCTGCGAGGGCTCAAGCGAGACGAGCTCCACGCTCGAGACAGACGAAGACGAGGAGCTGGAACGGGATCGAGTCAGCATTGAGACAAGCGGCGAGGTCGTGTGAGGCGTGACAGGCGAGGAGGCGACCTGCGGGGTTCCACTGGAGGCAGGTGTCGTCACCGTATCAGTGGAAAGAGCGGTATTGACAGAGAGTGGTTGAGAGGCACCGGGCGGGGCCAGCGCGTACGGCGCGGGGGCGGAGATGGCCTCGAGGAATGAGGGTGGGGGGTAATCAGGGATCGGTGTATCGAGCACTCCACACGGCCATCAGCGAGCGTTGGCGCATGTGGAATTGCGCACTCACCATCTAGCAGCGGATGGTGCTCCCTCGGGGGTTGCGACGCCGTTTGCAGCAGTTTGCGGCTGCGCGCAGGCTGCAGCTTCCGTGAGGACGAGGGTGGTACCGCCGTCGTGAACCGCGGCTCCTCATCCCGCTCGCGCTCCCTCTCTCGCGCTCCTTCTCGTTCCCGCTCGCCCTTTGTCCGCTCCGCCCGCTTCTTCTTCCCGCCTGCCGGCGCCTTGCGGATGTGCCCCGCGTTCTGTGGCGGAACGAGCGTGAGCTGCCCGTGGTGCGCTATCATGTGTGTCAAGTACGGCGCGACGGTGACGGGTACGTGCGACGGCTGTGAAGAGGGCGTCGTAGGTGTCGTAGGCGTGTGCGTCGGCTGGGCTCTCGAGCTGATCATAGACAGAGGTAAGCGAGGACTGCACGAGGCCTCCTTGCGTTCAGGCTTACCGCAAGCCATGCTGCAGTGGTAATGTCTCCCGTCATGTGACCTATCACGGCAGACACGGGCCAATTGATGAAGTTCAAAGAGGCTTACAGCAATTATATAGGGATTTTCATAAGTCAGTTAGGGTTTGGGCAGGGTTCATTTAAGGATAATGGTGAATATTGCACGCGGTGAGTATGGTAAATACGATGCACGAAAATGGGTGCTGTGATGTGTATGTATGTAATTTGTATTCTACTGGGTGTGATATGATGAGTATGTGGTGATTGAAGTGTAGTACTAGTAACAAATGACAACGAGAAGAAGAAGAAGATATGTAAGTATTGGGAGGGGATAGAAATGGTATATGATATTGAGGGAACGGATGAAAAGGGAAGATGTTGTGTGCCTTTAGGCTTGTTACTGGAGGCGCACAATTGAATGGGTGTGATGGTGAGATTGTGTGTGTGGTGAGGCTGTTTACTGGTGGCGCGCGGTCAGTCGATAGTCTGAAGGCGCGCGGTCAGTCAAGAGCCCGAAGGCGCGTGACCAGTAGAGAGCCCGAAGGCGTGCGACCAGTAGAAAGCCTGGAGGCGCATGATAGAGATGATGTGTGTCTGGTGACGAGAGTCGGATGGAGTGCTATAGATATAGATAGAGTCAATGTTTGTCAAGCAGATCTGGGAAAGATGATAGAGTATTAGTGACATGCCAGAGAAGATGGAAGAGAAGATAAGGAAGTGACGATCTAATCAAATAAGGCAAGATGAGTGGAGCGATCTGGACAGGGGGTCTAACTGAAGAAGGCAAGAGTTATCTAGATGAGGAACTGACAGAACGGAGCACCTTGAGGCAAGAGAACTGCGTGCAACCTATATATATGCTGTCTGGAATAGGGTACCCTATTCCAGTCAGGTCTGGGAACAAGCTTTCCCATCCCTTTTTGACAATTCTGAGTAGACAGAATCGAAGAGCATCATCAATAACCTATCCGAGAACTCCATAGATGTCCAATTATCTCACTCCATTGCCTGTTCCCGGGCATGGACATTGTGGGCCTCTGAAAAAACTTGTGAGGTCCAGGAACAAGCTTTACTAGGGCCAAATTGTTCGGGAACAAAGGCACAGGCCTTCAGAATGCTTCAGAGCAGGTGCCTGTGCAAGCAGATCATAAAAAAGTTGAATATTGAGCCCTTGACACTGTGATTACCAGTGACAGAGCACACATTGAGCAAGTGACCTTCTGGTGGGAAATTGATAATTCTGAGAGCACAGATGGAAAGACCATGATCAATAGACCATGGGGAGGTCAACAGGTGTGGCATTATCTCACTGCTTTGCTTGTTCCCAGACCTGAACATTATATGACTACAGAAAACCTTGTGGTGTCCAGGAACAAGCTTTAAAATGAGATATTTGCCCGGGAACAAAGGCACAGACCTTCTAAAGGTCTTAAAGCAGGTCTGTATAGGTTAGGTTAGGAGGTGGAGCGAGCAACGACGAAGGAGTTGCGAGCGTTGAGAAGACTTAATGGAAGCTAGTACTAATTAGCCCGATATTGCTATCGGACGGCTAATTTCGACTAAGTCTCATCAGAGCACTAGCGTCGCTTATAACCAAGTTCAACCAAAGTCACGCTTATGGTTGAGTCAGGGCCCGGGGGCCGGTGACTAAGTCAGTTTGACCTTACCAGGGCAAAGGGTTGCGGATGGGAGCGAATCACGTCTCTCCCTCCTATCCTGATTATATAGGGATTTGCATAATTCAGTTAGGGTTTGGGCAGGGTTCATTTGAGGATAATGGTGAATATTGTGCGCGGTGAGTATGATAAATACGGCGCACGAAAACGGGTGCTGTGATGTGTATGTATGTAATTTGTATTCTACTGGGTGTGATATGATGAGTATGTGGTGATTGAAGTGTAGTACTAGTAACAAATGACAAGAAGAAGAAGAAGAAGAAGATATGTAAGTATTGGGAGGGGATAGAAATGGTATATGATATTGAGGGAACGGATGAAAAGGGAAGATGTTGTGCGCCTTTAGGCTTGTTACTGGAGGCACATGATTGAATGGGTGTGATGGTGAGATTGTGCGCGCGGTGAGGCTGTTTACTGGTGGCGCGCGGTCAGTCGATAGTCTGAAGGCGCGCGGTCAGTCAAGAGCCCGAAGGCGCGTGACCAGTAGAGAGCCCGAAGGCGCGCGACCAGTAGAAAGCCTGGAGGCGCGTGATAGAGATGATGTGTGTCTGGTGACGAGAGTCGGATGGAGTGCTATAGATATAGATAGAGTCGATGTTTGTCAAGCAGATCTGGGAAAGATGATAGAGTATTAGTGGCATGCCAGAGAAGAAGGAAGAGAAGATAAGGAAGCGACGATCTAACCAAATAAGGCAAGATGAGTGGAGCGATCTGGACAGGGGGTCTAACCGAAGAAGGCAAGAGTTATCTAGATGAGGAACCGACAGAACGGAGCGCCTTGAGGCAAGGGAACTGTGCGCGACCTCGAGTCTTGCCAGCAAACCACTATCATCTGTGCTTCACTGCTAAAAAGACTTGCTTTACATTTCATTGTCTACTGTACTGAAAGCTATGCCTCCAAAAGGGAAAGGACGAGCCAAGGATGCCGGTGGAAGGGTGAAGGTGAGTGATTGTTTTGAGATGCCGTTGTGTTTTGAGAGAGCGAACGAGCGCTAAGTGTGCTGTGTTGGATGGGACAGGGCGGGGGATCGGTGCGTGATTGATTGGTGGTTTATGTGTGTGATGGACTGATATGTTGTGTGGGATTGATAGGGGAGCGATCTGGAGAAGATCAATTGGGAGGACCGGATGCATGAGCGAAGGGAAGCAGCTGTGTACGACGAACCGATCATCTCGACGAAGTGGATGAAATTGGACAAGGAGTTGTCTGAGGCGTTCCTGGGGTATACGAAGATGGACATACTGTCTGAACGACCGTTCAAGATTGTATTCCGGCGGTGGAATCTTCGGGATGTGAACGACAAGTGGACGCGGGAGCTGTACGACAGCTTCCAGCTTGCGTATCTGCCACTGATGGAGAAAAATGCGATCCCTCTTATGGTAAATCGAGACGACATTCGGACTGACAATTTAGCGCAGGTGGGAACGTTAGGGAATGATCTGCCTACGCTGGAGCTGCGGGATCCGAAGGGCGGAACGATTACTGTGTGGGCAGCGTCTGGGCAGCATCGGCATGCGGCTGCGAAGCTAATGTATACGAACCTGGAGAAGCAGCGCAAGACGTTACTGGAGAACATCGAGAAGATCCGACAGAAGAGGGTGAAGAATCGGAACGACGTTGAGCGACACGACACCTTGCAGAATGAGCGGGACAAGGTGTTGGGGACGATGAAGGTGACGCCGATATGGTGCGTGAAGATATACGACGTCAGTGAGTATTGTATTATGATTTGTATATACATATGTAGACTACAAGGGAGGGAGCTGTATTGACCGCGTTGCGCGCGGTCAGTAAGTAGCCTCGTGGCGCGCGGTCAGTAGGCAGCCTTGTGGCGCGCGGTCAGGAGACGGCCTCACGGCGCGCGGTCAGCAAGTGGCCTCATGGCGCACGATGGATGCGTGTTCAATGGTCTGCGATGTGCGCGCGCTCGGGCTATATACTGACAGCGCGCGACAGAGAGGATGGACTGAGTGCTGACGAGAGCTTTGGCAGAGAATCTGTCGGATGAAGCGTGCAATCAAGAGGCGAGAAACGGTGGTCTCCACGAGTTCAAAGAGACAATAGAGGATCAGCTTTCGGAGCGGGCGAACAGGCTGCGTCGCGCAGCTCAATACGGGAAAGAGGACTACATGAAGGCATACGAGGAGAGCATGCAGCTGACGTCGTCGAATACGCCGTTGTCAAGGGTGCTCAACTGTGAGCAGATGATGCGGAGTCTGAGCGGGCTGTTGATGTTTGGGGACCACTTTCGACGTGGTCTGATGTTCAAGGTGTTGCGCGTGTCGTCGATGATTCAAGTGTACGGTGGTGTAAGTGATGCAATTGGTCACGATTTTATTGATGATACATGCGCTGACGATACGTGATGCTGTACTACGTGCAGTTCATGGTCCAGGTGATCGAGTTGGGGATTCGACGTTTGCAAGCGTTGTCGAATCCGTACGAGGAAAAGGTTGACGAGCGGATCGCAGTTCTTCTGGTGAAGTTTGGGAAGATGCAGAGCGTCGATGAGAAGAACCCGACGGTGGTGGAGTTGAAGGAGCTGCGAGAGACGGTGCGTGGGTTCCAGAAGATGGAGTTTGACATGTGGAAGGGCGACGTGCTGAAGAAGATCGACGAGGCGTATTTGATGAACATTCACACTGTGGAGGTGATCGGGTTCAAGACGAACGAGGCGTTGAAGGAGATATCTGATTACTCTGCGGACGTGGAGAAGTCATTGGTGCCATATCTGAAGAGCGTGACGGGCAACACGGAGGAGGAGGAGGTGATGCGGGTTGCGTTCGTGAACCGGATCAAGCTGGAGTTGCAATACTTGCCTGGAGATGAGGAGGCACCCATGCCATTGATGACGAACCAGTTTCTGGAGACGATGGCGTTATCGTTTTCTGGGGCGAGCGATGCGATCCAGGAGGTGAGTGAAGATGTGTATGATGTGACAAGTGCATTGCGCGCGGTGAGGCTACTTACTGTGGGCGCACGCACGTCACTTGTGATGGGATCACGATGACATGACACACAGAAGCTCGTGCACGGCCAGTATGTAGCCCCACGGCACGGACGTCACCAGACATGCCCACCTTGTTTGCGCGCTGTCAGTAAGTAGCCTGACGGCGTGCGAACGGGGTGTGTGGATACACGACTCTACAGTCAGGTGTGCTCTCGTGCGCGGCCAGTAAGTAGTCTCACGGCGCGGACACTGCTAGATATAGTCACCTTGTTCGCGCGCCGTGAGGCGTGCTACTGTGGGCGCGCGAGAGCAAGTCTGATTGCAGCAGTCTCATCTCTGTGATGAGACTGACTGTTGCTCTTGCGCGTGGCCAGTAACTAGCCCCACGGCGCACGAACAAGATGGACATACCTGGTCTGAGGTGCGCGCGCTCGGGCTACTTCCTGATGGCGCGCGAACAATGCTCTCATTTTTATAAGGGATGTGTACTCACGCTATCCGGTCTCCAGGTCTCCAGATGGTACGAGGGCTTGGGCGATTACTTCGGCAAGGGCTCGAAGAACCACGAGCTGGACGACTATTCGATGGCCATGTTCAGGGCCATCCGTCAGATCCCCAAGATCGACCAGAACGGTGCGACGGAGGCGGTGAGTGTCTTACACCACAACCAGTTTCGTGGATTGTACATGCTGACCAGAGTTGTTGTAGGTGTGGAACGTGATCTGGAAGTCCAGATACACGGCCCTCCATCACCTGAACCTGCTCCTCGGCGAAACTCGCGTCCAGCTCGCGATGGACCGTGAAGTCGATCGCGCCGCACTGAGGAACATGGTCGAGAACGAGAGCATGGACGCGGACGACATCCTCGCAAAGAACAAGGTGGTCGAGCCTGAGCGCAAGCTGGTGCTCGCCCGGCTGATGAATACAATGTACAAGATGACGTCGGAGCTCGCGGGGGAGAAGTTGTCGAAGAAGAAGCTCATGGACATGGGCGAGCTGGGGATCGGATTGACTCCCAATCTGTCGTGGCCCGGCATGCAGCTTCTTCTCCAGACGACTTGGCCATGGTTGAAGGCGGAGCGCATGAAGAACGTGAACCGGGACGCGTTGCCTCCAGCCGCGGCCGCCCTGAACGAATACTACACGGTCAAAGAATATCGGCACCTTCTGATGGACGAGGTCGTCCATCAGTTTCGCAACGACCTGTTCAAGGCGACTTCGGAGAACGAGACCCCGACGATGCTGGTGCGAGGCCGTCAGCGGGTGTGGAATTGGGTCGACGGGCTGTTCGACATCTGTCCAGATGCTGCGGTGATACACGAGCTGGACCAGTCTGAAGACGATGTCGCAAACCAGCCGGCGAAGCAGCAGCAGTCAAAGCAGCAGCAGCAGCAGAAGGGGAAGGGGAAGGGGAAGGGGAAGGACAAGGTGAGTGCAGGTGTGGAGGGCAGCAAGAGGACCGCTGTCACATCGAAGAAGTCCGGCATACGGAAGAAACAGACGAGCGCGTCTGCTGAAGTCGGGGATGCGGACGTCGAGGACAGCGAAGATGATGAGGTCCAGATCATCGAGGCTCCCAAGGCCAATCTCCAGGCCATCTCGAAGAGAAGACAGGAGCTGCAAGCGGACCAGAAGACGATCCGTGCCCTCATCATGCGTATCGAGATGTTTCCGCTGACGAGGCACTCGTACATGGACGGCTCGAAGGGGCCTATCGTGAAGGACATTCACGATACGCTGGACTACTTGAGCGAGGTGAGTGATATGTTCATTTCAGCATTTCTATCGCTGAATAAGTTTTCGACGATCTCACTCTCAGCTGATAGAGGAGAACGCGGCGTGTTTCCGCTATCGTCGAGAGTTAGGTTAGGTTAGGAGGTGGAGCGAGCAACGACGAAGGAGTTGCGAGCGTTGAGAAGACTTAATGGAAGCTAGTACTAATTAGCCCGGTATCGCTACCGGACGGCTAATTTCGACTAAGTCTCATCAGAGCACTAGCGTCGCTTATAACCAAGTTCAACATAAGTCACGCTTATGATTGGGTTAGGTTAGGGTTAGGAGGAGGAGACAACAGCGCCGCAGGTTAGGTTAGGTTAGGTTAGGTTAGGTTAGGAGGTCTAGGTTAGGAGGAGGAGACAACAGCGCCGCAGGTGCTGTTGGTGCGCTAAGAAAGGAAGAGGCTTAGGAGAAGCTAGTACTAATTAGCCCGATATTGCTATCGGACGGCTAATTTCGACTAAGTCTCATCAGAGCACTAGCGTCGCTTATAACCAAGTTCAACCAAAGTCACGCTTATGGTTGAGTCATGGCCCGGGGGCCGGTGACTAAGTCAGTTTGACCGAACCAGGGCAAAGGGTTGCAGGTTAGGTTAGGTTAGGTTAGGTTAGGAGGTCTATGTATCAACACTACAAGGGCTGCGAGTGCAGGGCAGGAGGGGAGGCTTAGAGGAAGCTAGTACTAATTAGCCCGATATCGCTATCGGACGGCTAATTTCGACTAAGTCTCATCAGAGCACTAGCGTCGCTTATAACCAAGTTCAACCAAAGTCACGCTTATGGTTGAGTCATGGCCCGGGGGCCGGTGACTAAGTCAGTTTGACCGTACCAGGGCAAAGGGTTGCAGGTGGGAGCGAATCACGTCTCTCCCTCCTATCCTAATCAGTCAGCGATGAGCAATCATCATTGTCTAGATTCGCCTAGACACCATTACTGATCAGATGTCAGAGTCATCTGATTAAGATTAGAATCCGGACCGCAAGCCTAGGCTTTAAGATCCGAAATAAAAGATAGGAAGTCCGGGCCGGAGGTTAGTCCGGGCCGGACATAGATAGGAACAACATAGCCGGTGCCGCACCTTAGGTTAGGTTAGGTTAGGTTAGGTTAGGAGGTGGAGCGAGCAGCGCCGCAGGTGCTGCGAGTGCGATACGGGCTTGAAAGGAGGACTTAGAGGAAGCTAGTACTAATTAGCTCGCCTATGGAGGGGCGGGCAGCTAATTTCGACTAAGTCTCATCAGAGCACTAGCTGTCGATTTTAACCGAGTTCAACCAAAGTCATGCTTATGGTTGAGTCATGGCCCGGGGGCCGGTGACTAAGTCAGTTTGACTTAAGGTTAGGTTAGGTTAGGTTAGGAGGTCTATGTATCAACACTACAAGGGCTGCGAGTGCAGGGCAGGAAGGAGGCTTAGAGGAAGCTAGTACTAATTAGCCCGATATCGCTATCGGACGGCTAATTTCGACTAAGTCTCATCAGAGCACTAGCGTCGCTTATAACCAAGTTCAACATAAGTCACGCTTATGGTTGAGTCATGACCCGGGGGCCGGTGACTAAGTCAGTTTGACCGTACCAGGGCAAAGGGTTGCAAGTGGGAGCGAATCACGTCTCTCCCTCCTATCCTAATCAGTCAGAGATGAGCAATCATCATTGTCTAGATTCGCCTAGACACCATTACTGATCAGATGTCAGAGTCATCTGATTAAGATTAGAATCTGGACCTTAAGCCTAGGCTCAAGATCCGAGATAAGAGATAGGAAGTCCGGGCCGAAGGTTAGTCCGGGCCGGATATAGATAGGAACAACATAGCCGGTGCCGCACCGATCATGTGACCGGGCCGCTTTTCCGGGCGTCTACTAAGGGCAGCGTGGACCACTGAGGAAGCATCATGTCATGGCACAAACCTGGGAATCCCCGTGAACACCCTGTCCGAGCCATGCGGGGCGGGGGAAGGATATTCAATAGGACCGCGTCCAGCAAGTTGCCGCACCGTGCTCTAGCATGTTACAACCCACAGATCACCAGATCATGGACTAACACAGCAGAGGGGCGCTGGGGACCATAGTAGTTATCGCGCGCTCCGCTAGCATGCGGGAACGGCGCGTACCGGGCCGCAGTGAAGGGCCGGTCCGTACTAAGTGCCGAACATATCATGTGACACGTAAGGCGTCTATCTATTTTAGGCAACCCTAAGCGCAGGACTGGGTAAGTCCGGCGGTTAGGTTAGGTTAGGTTAGGTTAGGTTAGGTTAGGTTAGGTTAGGTTAGGTTAGGTTAGGTTAGGTTAGGTTAGGTTAGGTTAGGTTAGGTTAGGTTAGGTTAGGTTAGGTTAGGTTAGGTTAGGTTAGGTTAGGTTAGGTTAGGT